>OY821519.1:240798878-241998878 GCA_963682025.1 Cordilura impudica | reverse complement strand
TTATATCTTTCGGCTTTTCTACCAGTGCCATTTACAGCCGCGGGTCGTAACCGGAGTGTGGTAACGAGAAGTTGGTGGTCACTAGCTATGTCAGCACCTCGTCCAGCTTTAACGTCAAGAAGTGATCCCAAAAATAGTTTGCTGACCATGATGTGAACAATTTGATTGAATGTTTGGCCAGTCGGCGATTCCCAAGTATATTTATGGATTCCTTGTGAGGGAATTTAGTTCCACCGATAAAGAGACGGTTGCGAGCACAGAAATCTACAAGTCTGTCTCCGTTATTGTTTCTAGATGAACCTGGCCCATGTTTGCCCATTACCGCCTGCAGGTTCTTGTTATCATTTCCTACTTTGGCATTAAAATCACCAAGAAATATTTTAATATCGCCAACTGGTAAAGAGTTTGTAACGGATTCGAGCTGACTATAAAACTCATCTTTAAAGCTATCCTCATCAGGCTCAGTTGGTGCATAACATTGCACAATGGAGATTTTACGAAACTTAGAATTAAATCGTTCAGTGATTATACGCTCAGATACTGCCCTATATTCTATGAGTGCATCTCTGGCTTTTGGTGATAAAAGAATACCGACGCCGTTTTTCAATTAAGTGGTATTGCCGGAGTAGACAAAGCGGTGACCGGATGGCAGTTGTGTAGAACCACTGTTTAACCAACGAACTTCACTTAAGCCAAGAATGTCGAGACTGTAAGACACCATTTCTTTTCGAACTTGCTCGAGTCTGGCAATTTCAGAGAGTGTTCTCACGTTCCAGGTACCAATCATAAACCGTTTTTTGAAGCCAAAAGTCGTCATCGTTGTGGGATCATTGATTGAATTAATTAACGTTTCTGTAATCATTTAGTTTAGGATTGATTGACTGATTGGGCCAATGCATCCGATCCTAGTGTTGGGGCTGCCAACAAACCTCTAGGCAGGTTTCCTGGTTGTAAAAACAGCCAAGATAAAGCTGAGTTTCAGTGACTTGTTATGCGTTTGTCACCTAATTACCTGAGACGCACCAAAACTTTGCGTGCCATTCGGGTTACTCCAGCTGCCGCCTTCTCATATTAGTTGCCGACAAACGAGTGTTTGTACGACATTACCAGGGAATACTTGGTATAATACCGGAAGTTGTGAGCTGCTAGGGAAATTCAACAATGGAATCGCTTCTTGCTGTTCCCAAGTGAATAGCAGACAAAGAGCTTTCAGCCACTGCGGAAGACCCCAACTATGCAATATAAATAATCTAGCCCATAAAAATAAAGTTTTTATTACAACTCTTTCTTTCCCCATGCATAAATTTTTGGTCTTAATGTGCATGACTATGCGTGACTATCTGAAAGTTAATCTATGGAAAGTTTCAAATTGATTGGATGAGGGAAAATGGGGTTTAAATCACTCCGTGACTGTGCGTGACTGTGTGTGACTATTTTAAAATGAATGCAAAATGGACCGATCCTAACCATATGTGGTAAAGCCACTTATTTTTTTTTGCAAAAATCTGTGCAATTTTTTGTGTTTTTGATAGGTTTAAGTGAAGATCGGGGAGCAGCTTTATATGGAGCCATTAACTAAGAATTGTCTTATAGGGAGATCTTTGACCGAGATCTATTTAAAAATTTGGCAATTAAGCCGATCTCAAAGAGGTCATTTGTATGGGGACTAGGTCTGAGTATGCTACGATTTTCACCAATTTCAATACCGTTCGTCCTATGGTCGATAGAAGCTTACATTCCACATTTCATAAAAACATATTCATATTTGTGACCTATAGTTTGATTACGAGGTTTAGATGGACACACAGGTGGACATACAGATGGACGGACAAACGGACGGACGGACGAACATGGCCATATTAACTCAGGAAGTTATTCTGACTCGATTGGTATAATAAAATATACCAATGAAATATTTTTGGTTGTTACAAACATAAGCACAAACCTGTACCCTGACCACATTGTAGTTTAGGGTATAAAAAGTCCCAAGTTGTTGAAAGCTTTTTTGTGTGCGACGGGAAGCGAGTCAGTATCAAGTGGCGAAGTTGGTACTAATGAATTATTTTCGAAATTTTCAACTGGGTTCCAGCAGGCACCAATTAGCTGATGCCGACACTTTGTTTCGAATTCTCACAGGTTAGCTCTTTTTTCAGTGCTGATGTAGATCTTGCACTAAGATGTCTTAATGATTTGAAATTGATTTAATGACTTTTTTTTAAAGGTCTTATGACAATAAACTATCGCAAGTCAGCAGCAACTCTGAAATATGAGTATGTAGTCACTGAAGACATCTGTACGAAACTCTCAACTTTGATAGTAATTAATGTACACTAGCAGATTCCAGGCTCGAAATTCGAGTGCAAATTCTAGGCAACTTTTTTTCGACTTAGCCAATTCACAAACCAGCACTTTTTGAGTTTATTATTATTGTGAATGAAGGAAACAAACTTACATTAACAAATTTAATAAAAACACACGTAGTATTGTATAATTTTATGTATGTGTTAGTAGCAAATTTAAAAGCAATTTACTCAAAATAAAGGCAAAAATTTAAAAATCTGTAAGTCTGATGAAGAGCTAAAGAGAAATAACTTTCAAAAAATATACGTTTTTATCAAAATCGGGATAAAACGGTAGAACAAAACATCGGTCACAAGAAATCGCCTAGCCTGTTAATATTGTAGATTTGAATTCATTTTATTTTCAATTAAGTACGTTTAAGTTTTGTAAATTACCACGCTAAAAGCCTATTTAATTATAAATTTTAATTAATTTGCAGACTTCTGTCTCATTCACTAAACTAGTTATAAAGATTTAAAGCAACTATTATCCACATTTTTTATACCCTATACCACTATGTGGATTGGGTATAATGACTTTGTGCTGCTGTTTGTAGCAACCAAAAATATTTGACCTACACCAATCTTTAATTATACCGATCGAATCAGAATCACTATCTGATTCGTCCGTCCGTCCGTCCGTCTGTGTGTCCATGTAAAGCTTGTAATCAAACTGCAGGTCGCAAATATGAATATATTTTGATGAAATTTGGTATTTGATCTTTAATCGGCCATGGGATGAACGCTATTGAAATTGGTGAGAATCGGTCTATGCTCAAACCTAGCCCCCATACAAATGACCCCTATGAAATCAACATATATTGTCATAAGATACAAATTATCATACAAATCTTAGTCAAATTGGGTTTGTATGTATATATTACATCCATTAATCAGTAGTCCAAAAATGATCCCTATTGGACAACTCTTAGTCATAGGCCCCATATAGAGCTGCTTCCCGATCTTCACTTAAATCTATCAAAAAACAAAAATATTGGACATTTTTTTCTAAAATTTGGTTTGTATACACTTTTTCAAAGTATAAGTGACTTTACCAAATATGGTCAGGATCGGTCCATTTTTCGACCTAGTCGCCTTATAAATATAGTATCCGATATGAACTTTTTCATATCTGCAGCGAAAAAAATTAATAAAAATGCCACTCAAATTTGGTTTATGCTTTTTTGCTATATCCAATTAGTTGGACCGAAGAGATAGGGTCTCTAAACTATGGTATAGGGTATCATATAGTCGGGCTAGACCGACTATAATTTTCTTACTTGTTTATTTTAATGAAATTATAAACTATAAAAAAGTATTTGTAAAGAACTTTCTGAATATTGGAAAATATAATTTGAAATATAAAATATAACCCATCAAATGGACAAAAAACTATATTAGAATTTGAAAACATTTTTAATTAATTCGATGCGATGGAATTTAAACACAGAATCTATTCGTTTAATTTAAACTAAATCATTGAATTTCTTCAAATCTAATATCAGCCAAATTAATCGACGTCAGTTAGAAACGTATTTTAGAAGATATAACAGTGAATAATCATACAGATATTGTCGTAGATTGTAACGGTTATTTCTTACTTAAAGAAAAAGAAAACATTTTTTTATAAATACGTCCACTAATTTATTGAGGAACATTCCTGAACTAAAATTGTTGAAGTTCATTGTGCGTCAGTCAAAAAAAAAACCTCATTAAACCCACACTTTTTTTTTTTTTTTGATGCGTCAATAATATTCTAGTAAGTGTAACGGTTTATTATAAATTACGAGAAAGAACAAAAAAATGTTTCATTTATTTCCAGCTGAAAAAAAAACAACATTTCTTATTTAATTCATCATTTGTTAATAATTCCGGTCTCGTTTAATAATAAATTAATGTTGACTTAGGTTATGGTTCGATATAAACTTAAAACCAGTTCTTTGATTTGTTTTTTTTTTTTAATTTTAATTTTGCGGTTGAGAAATTATTCGTGTTGTATTTTTTTTTTTTTATTGTGTAATCTAAAATCATCTTGGCAATTATAATGATTAATAATATATTCGTATTTAATAAATTCTTTTGAATTTTATGAATATTTATTTCTCTTTGTATTGTTTAATGTATAACGGTTAAACGTGATTTCATAATTTAGAATTCGTTTTATGGTGAAAGTGCTGAAATTTTGTTATTTTTTAAATGTAAGAGAAGACAAAAGGAAAATATTGCCAAGGCCATAATGTGATGGAATTCTCAGCAGAGAAATAAAGTTTTTATTGAACGCGAAGACTTTCTCTATCTTTTGATTATTTGAAAAGCTCTAAAAGAAATTCTAGACATATTATAAAAAAAATCTACGAAACTTTATATTTCTGAGTAAAAAAAAAATATTGATGGAACTTTAAGAATTTCTGTGCGTTTTTGCAGAAATATTCACTGGCATTAGCGATGCAAAACTTGATTCGATAATAAATGATCTGGAGAATCAGAGTACATACAGTGAGTGACAATACACTGTACTCCTTTAATAAAATATATTTTTGACGACTTGAACGATCAATACTAAAATTAGATCATAAAATTAGAAACTCTCTTATTAATTTGAAAATGTGTGTTTCATTTAATTAAAAACGAAAAAAATGATAATAACATAAAACAGCTTAACTTCAGAAAAAAATAACAATTTTTATGCTGTTGACAAAACAATGGAAACCTTTACTACAGAATAATTGAAAAATTTCCCTCTATTTGTGGTTTCGGTATTTTGTTTGGTGTCCATTACTTTTTGATACTGTTTCACAACGGCGAGGTATGGACTCGATGAAATTGTTTAACTATCTAGCTTTATCAAATCTGTCCTGTTTGTGTATTCCCTGTCTATATTTTTCGATCTACAATTTCTGTAGGATTGAGTTCTGGTTAATGCGCTGGCCATTCCAAAACACTAACCATTCGGTTAAAACTTTGGAGGTGTATTTTTGATCATGTTAGAACCTCCAGACCAGGGACGTAAGTATCTCCGCGTATAGATATATTTACCTGTATTCAATTCTAGTTACAGTATTGTTTACTTCACGAATTGGACTCATTCAAACCCATACCATAATATTATAGCCGCCAAACTTTACAGTTTTATTTGTATATTAAAGGTCTAGTCCTTTTCCCTTTGCCCGTAGATCAAACGTTCTTCCGTCATTACCTCTTTCCGATTCCGTCTTTACCAGTTCATGTATTCTTTAGCAAAATTTATGCGAGTCACATGATTTTTCTCTGGTGGGTTCTTCATAGGATGATAACAAGCAAGATCAGCCTCATGTGCACATTGGGAAACAGTTCGGGCACATATTTTTAATTTCAGGTTGTTAACAACCTCTTTATGTACGTGTAGCATTTTTTTCTTGGCATTTTTCAAAAACTTTTATGCTATTGAATTATTCTGTCTTTGACTCTTTTTACCGTCACCGATATTTCCGGATAATTTTTGAAATTACGGAGTTATTCATATAATATTGCTTAGAAAATCATCTATTATTCTAGATTTTAACTCGTCACAAAACTTTATTCTTGTCATTATATTATGATAATTAATTATAAGTTTAAAACATTGAAAAATACAATTTTGTTTAAAACAAAACTGAAAGAAAACGTCAGAAACTATAAATATTTAAACAACAGTTAGGATTTGATACATTTTCTTTCATATCCAGCCCTGTTCTTGAAAAGTTGTTATTTGAATAAGAATGAATTTGAAATAACCTGAAATTGAAATTTTGGGTTTCTTGAAAACACAAATTTATATTTTTGAAGTATTTTTCGAAATCATATTTTTTATTGCCAAATGACATGAGCCATATGGTTTAGATTCAGAACATTAAGTACTTTTTGCATGTTTTTCCCTAAGATTGTAAAGAAAGTAAAAAAAAATATTTTCTTTTAAAATAACATTTTATTTGTTCATTTAATTGTTTTTGTTTTTCAATTTCATTCAATTAATAATGACTTCTCCTTTTGAAATAAGTTAGGCATCACCAAAGAAAATTCGAAATTCAAATAAATTAGATTTGACTGGCATCACTACTGTTTCGAACATAAACAAAGTTGTGGCAGTCGTATGCCAAAAAAAATAAAAATATGTGATTTGGGTGAAATATTATTTTAAATTCCTTTATTTAGTGCATAAAGAATCTATGTTGTAACTGAAAAAATTATAATGTAAAATAGATTGTGTAAATAAAAAGTTTTTATTATAGTTATAGAACAACATCATATCCAAAAGTGTGTTTTATTAACATCGACCACGGATTACGATTTTTTTTTTTTAATCAATGCAAAATGTAAACGTTTTTTAAAAAAGTTTTTTTTTCATAAAATCAATGTCTAATTTTTTAAAATAATGACAAGGTTCAATAAAAAACATCTTAAAGTTTAAATATCAATTGTTTTTTTTTATCTCTTAAGAGCTGTTTAGTAGAAAAAAGGGCATTTGTTTTGATTTCACAAAACCTTTTCTATGTGAATTAAAACCAGAAAAAACATTCTTCATAGAACAGCAAAAAACTCGTTAATTTAAGAATTTTTTTCATTTTTTTTTTTTTTTTATAGTGGTTTCAAGAACAGTGGTGATCATCTTCTATTTTTATTGCTTTAATCAACTCTGGTACAGAAGTTTAAAAGTTTCCATTGTTTTGGCATCACAAAACAAAAGATTTTTATTTGTTTATCAATTTATTTTAAATTGTATTTTTTGTAACAAATTTGTTATCTTTCGATATACTTATAACAAAGAGTCATTTCGCACAAAAAAAAAACATAATAACAGGACTTAATGCAAAAATATAAAAAAACAAAATTGGCAAATTCAGAATTCTATAAAATTTTCCAATGTATTGTCACCCACTGAATCAGCATGATGAAATTCTCTAATATTGATACCGAGTTATGTTTACACCGAGGAGCGAAATTTTTATTTTGAAATTTAAATTCAGATTTTATTTTAGTGACAGAATTTTCTTACATTTATCCTTCGATATTATTTTATATGAGTGATACATTTGTTTAAAAGTATGAGCCAGGAATAATATGGGAATATTTTATGCTGACTGTCTGAAGCGAATATCTGTGGTCACAAGCAATAACCGCCTAACTCGACAATCAAGCTTTTCGAGAAAAATAGCTTTTTATATAAATGTAATGGGGCTTCATTACGACTTAGGTCAGAATATTTATATTAAATTCTTTTTCAAAAGCATTGTTAGAGAAATGGGGATTTCACGTAAATATAAAGATTTTTTAGTAGAATATGATAGCATACATAACTCAAATCGTTCTTAAGTCGACTTAGGCGGTTTTCGCTTGTGACCACAGATATTTTGTTTTGTTTATTTTAAAATTCTTGTGAGGTATTGCTATTTTTGAATAAATAAATTTAGGTTTACAAACACCCGAAATCACTTCAATATAGGTCGAAATGGTATGGAATTGAGAAGAAGTAATCGATAACTTCTGAGTTTTCCAATAAATATTATAGTTATATAACGAAATTATTCCAAATAGTGGTCTGTCGTGTGATCTTAGTGGGTTTTCTCTTTTTAAGTTCGAAGAATATTATTGGCGACTACTAATAAACGGTAGATGGCTGGCTGTGGCTGTGTCACGTATTCTAAGAAGGGGATTATGATAAAATTTTTATTATATCCAATTTAAATAATTATTTCATATGAAATTAGATACTTAAGAATACAACAACTTTAACACTTGTTTCACCATTGCCCTGCAAACATGGAGATCCAAAACACAGCTAAACATATTTTAAAACTTGAGGGCCATTACAACTTCCGAATAGCTAAAATTGGGATGCTATCAGACATATTATTAGTTTTTCGTTATTATATATTATAATGTTGTATACCTATTTTATTATATATATACATATATATATATACATATGTATACTTTAATGTGAGGATTATGTTTTTAATGTTGCCACATGTTCTGATTTATGAAGACGAAGAAGAAATTCAATTACAGTACACTCGGGAAAACGTCAACTAATTAAAACCGCGGGTGTTGACGTTTAAAAAATTGTTGACATTTACGAATGTAAAATTTTTAAATAAAAAACATCTGCTTTTAAAAGTTTTTATTAATTATAAACTAAAACCAAACATAAACAAATTCAAAAAGGAAACAAAAAAGGCATTCAACCTGACTAGAAACATAGAACACAACTAGAACCAAAAGAATAAATTTTAAATGAGATCATATTTTTAATTGTACATGCACACATATGCATTTAAAAAAAATCGGTTATTTTTTTCTGCTGTTTTTTTCTTTCCAACACTTGGAAGAGAGCCTTCTCTCTTAAACGTCTTAATACATTTAAGTCATTTTGCTCAACATTCTCGCATTGAGCCCAATCCAAAGCCCTGTTTAATATTTCGACGGCTTCGCTTGGTTTTATTGTCTGCACATTTGTATCTAAATCGTTCTCCTCATCATCGAGCACTTCTAACTCCTCAATTTCACACGAATTAGAAACATTATCCGGCAAAATATCTCCATTCCAGTCCTGAATGTATGATACTGTATAGTCAACCTAAAGAAAAAAATTAAAAATGACCTGTCGTGTTGTTGAAACAATTGTAAAAATCGACAAACCTGAGGGTTTAGTTCATTAAGCAGATCAACTGCAAGCTCCATTTGTTGCTGAACTTCTGAGTTCATATTTTCTCTCAGTATGCTTAACGGAATATCTTCCTCCGGATCTGTCTCATTTTCCATGAAACGGAAAACATTTTGCCAGCATTTTACCATTGTATCTTTGCTTACTTTATTCCATGCGGATTCTAGAATTGTAATAGCATCCCTTAATGTAACACTTTTCATTGACTCTACTAGATCTAAATTTTTTGCCGCTACCATGGCTAAGAGGCTGTTTCTGTAGTACAGCTTCGTTATTTTGATTGCGTTCTGATCCATTGGTTGGATAAGTGGGGTAACATTTGGAGGAAAAAACATTGCAATTATGTTTCCATCTTCGGTTTTAAGCTCCATTTCACTTGGATGAGACGGAGCATTGTCGATTAGGAGGAGCGCTTTAACTGGCAAGTTCTTTTTTAAAAGAAAATCTGTTACCTAAAATTAGAAAATCTTAGCTACTGAAAATGATATTTTCTCTGCAGCACAAAAATACTAACCTGCGGCACAAATGATTTGCGAAACCAATCGCTAAAAATGGCTGATGTCATCCATGAGGACTTGGAACTTTTGTACTCAGTAGGGTAGTTGAAATTTTTGAAAACTCGTGGATTTTTTGCCTTCCCAATCACCAACAATTTAAGTTTATGACTTCCGGAAGCATTAGCACAACATAAAAGAGTGACTTGCTGTTTTTCAGTTTTTACGCCCGGAGCAGTCTTTTCGGTACTTGATACGTAAGACTTTTCTGGCAAAATTTTCCAAAACAATCCAGATTCATCAGCATTGTATAGCTGATCATGGGATAGACCCATTTCTTCAATTTTTTGCTTCAGCTTGACTTTAAATGGTTCGACAAGCGAAGGTTGCGAAGATAGCTTTTCCCCAGTTATTTCAAGCAGACGAACTCCAAAACTTTTTTTAAAACCCTGCAACCATCCATCACTTGCGTTGAACGAGCATTCTTTTTCTTTCAGTTGTAGATGGATCTCTTTAGCTTTTTCTTTGAGCGATAATGCATTTACCGGATAATTCCTTTCTCTCTGCTTAACAAACCACTGGTACAGACGTTTCTCCATTTTCGGCAACTCTGATGCTCTTAATGTCTCTCTCTTTCCCGGACCGGAAAGTGTGTTATTAACACAGTCCAAAATCTTCTTTTGTTTTCATTTTTATCTTGCTAATTGTTGACTTTGTTACACCATATTGCATCGCTAAAGCTACCGCACTTGTATCCTTTCCTAATAATTCCAAAATATTTGCCTTTTCCTGTAATTTTAGCACTTTCGGGTTTTTTGAGCTCATTTTGGTAATGTGATACTTACGAGAACAAAAAAGCAACTGAACATAAATAAAAAGACAATACGTGCAGTTGCAACTACTTTTCTACTCTACTTGTAAGGGGAATCCCCAATTTCAGAAATGATTTCATAAAATAAATGTGTGTGTGTACAAATTTGTGTATTTTAACTGCTGCTAAATTCAAAATTTTGTTTTATTCAGAGTTGACGTTTTAGAGCTTTGTGGTTGGGTTGACGTTTTAGAGTAGGCAATGTAAAAAAAAGAGGATTGACGTTTTGGGATGTTGACGTAAACGAGCGTTGACGTTTTCCCGAGTGCACTGTATTTGCTGTTTGTTGTAAAATTTCCTTGTTTGGCATCATCATATAAAAATTTTTTTTAAAAAGAAAAAAAAAAAACAAATTATACAAATTTTTATTGTTAGTTTATTTGCAAACAAATAAATGAAAGTACGTTGCCACTAATTATTTTTATAAACCAAATCATTTGGTCAAAAGTAATTGGTTTTTCTTTTGGTGTTGCCACATTATCCAAAATATTAATATTATTTTACTGGGAAGTCGTAATAACGCAAAACAGTTAAAGGTAACTTTTTTGTTCACTTTAGCTAAAGTTACCATTTGCTAACATTTACTTTAAAGCATGTTATAATAATGACGCTAAATGTGTTTAACACTATTGTCTTTAATGATATGAAATTTGATTAAATTTTATTAAATAGTCTATCACTTCATTTCAAAATTTCTATAAATAGTTTCATTTATTTTTATATTAGACCCAAAATTTCAGAAAATTTTCTATATATTAAAAACCAGAGTGGCAGAAAAATTATATATTTTATTGTAGCTCAAATTCTTTACTTGCTGCTTAAATATTTAATTAATTTTTGGAAAAAAGAAATATTTGTTTAAAAAATATTTGTATTAAAAAAAATATTTGTTCTAGAAAAAATTATCTTTTTTTACAATAAATTATAAAATTACGATTAAATGGCTTAAAGTCCAATGTTAAAGTTAATTCTGTAACTTATTTCAAAAATTGAATTTTAATATCTATTGCATCTACAGCTTGATTTTCTTGATCGATATCTTAAATTAAAACCCAACATTCAGAAGGTAGATTTTTCGAAGCCTTCTCTCCAAATTAACCGTTCCACAGTGGACCATTTGACGAGAAAAAATCTATAACTTTTGTTTGGATTGGAATTTTGATATGCGTTTTTTTGTTTGGTAGGTGAGACTTTAGCCTTTAAGTTTTGCTATAAAACGTAATTCTCGACCGAAAATAAATAAAGTTACGGAGGGTTTAAAATACATTTTCATTTGTAGTTGAATTTTAGTACAAAAGTGAAGTGTTAAAAGGTAAAAAAAGGTTTTTTTTTAATATTATGTCTTATTTTTTCAGTTAATTTTACAACTAATACTTTTTAACAATTTTTTAAGTTAATTTTTTAGAAAATGCCAATCTTTGGCCCCCGCAATCTTTTTAGTCCTAATGTGCACAAGGGCCAAAGGTTGCTGTTTTTTTTTTTTTTTTTTTTGAAAGATCTCGAGTTAAAATATAATTTATTAAGCAGCGAACGTAAAAGTTACCTTATAATGGTTCAAGATAGAGAAGTTTCAATGAAAAACTCGTATGTTTTTGCTTTAGTTAAATTTTTATTTATTGTCTTTTTAAATATTTCTATATCAATTTTTATGGTAAATTTATGAAATATAACAATTTTTATTATAAATTTACAAAATATATAAATTTTTAAATGAAGAAAATTTTTTAACTATATAAAAAAAAAGTGTAACTTATTGTTAGTGTAATGAAAAAGTACTTTAAATCAACCAATTTTAGTAAAAATTTCTTCTAAATAGCCTTGACTTTCATCTTCTAGAAGTTGTTTAGCTTCTTCGTCTAATTCAATAGAGGTAGTTTTCCATTTTTGACGAATGTTGGACATATATGGATCTGAAGTGCACAACAAAATAGTGATAAGGTCTTCATTAGTAAAACATCTGTACATTTTCCTTGTGTTGTGCTCGCAAAGGAATCTGTAGTCTTTGTTCCTTTTTTCTTGCGCTTCTTCAGATTGATCTCCTATTGGTAGCATATTGTTTTGAATTATTTGTTCCCCATGGTACAAAATTTTATGAACTGTGAATGGCATATATCTCCAAGAGTATTTTTCACTATAAAGTATAGCTGTTTTATTGGTGTACTCTCCAAATTTTTTTGCATTTATCTTTCTGCTGCATGCTAATATTTTTTGAATCGTCTTATTAATTCATGATCTATACCTGTGATAGATGCTGCAGTTTCTGGATCGGAAAATATCTCCTTGCAGTATTTCCATCATTTGTGTTTCCTTCGCCTTGTTTTGGTTGGTCGATTACGAGGCCTAGCTGTAGATATTTTTGCTGAATTTGTTTTTTTTTGCTTTCGTTTTTCTTCATTTTCTTTGTTTTTTCTCACTGTTTCGCCTAACGGACCAAATTCCAAATCATAACCTAATTTAAGAATATGTTCCATAAAGCGTATTCTAGCATGAAGAGGGGACATTCCAAATTCGTAGGCTTCCTTAAAACTGTCGTCTTGTGGTGGGGGTTGGCTTAATTGACTTGATGTCTTGTACAACTTTTCCATCAATCATTGTGAGACACATTTTAAAATGTACTTCAATGTCTTGGTCATCAAATTTAAATATTACTGGTTAAAGTTCCTTAATTTGATCTTTTATTTTTTGAACTTCTTCAGTTATGACATCTTTGGTTTCCTTTTTGAATGCAAATTTTATTGGTCTGCAATAGTTTGTTGAAGAAGGAATTTCATTTTTCCATATATCAATTTCTGTTGCTCTACTAGTTGACGGCTCTAAGACGCTATACCTTTTTGTTAAGCGCAATGGAATGAAAGATACCATAAATAAATTGCTTGTATTGTTTCTGACCAGTGGATCCATCACATATCCATTTAGAAATTAAAGTAATGCTGCCATTACCAATTTTTTTTGAATGATCAGTATCAAGCGCATTTAGCAATCGTTCTGCAGTATGTTCAAGGAGATCTTGAAATTTTATTTCTGCTGATGTTGAAGTGACACTAATAGCCGATTGTGAAGGTAAGCATTCCTTTTTGGCAGAAACTAAATCTCGATACTCTGGAAAAATTCCACAATTCTTTTCATTGGTTCGCTTCCGCAATTCCTTATATTGATTTTTGGTCAATTTCAAATCCAAAAATAGTGCGAACGCTTCTTCCGGCGTAAATTTCTTACCTTCAATTGGTGTAGGAATGCTTTTCAAAATCCTCTTTGTGCGCCTTGGGCTCGCTTCTACTATTTTTCAATTATTTTAATTTTATTTTTCTTATTTTCCATTGGTTGAATTTGGTGCAAAAATGAATCTTTAATAATTCTTTGAGAAATTTCTTCATTGATATTCTCCAGCTTACGCCTTCGAGATCTTTCACTACATCCGTCAATTGGTTTTGCTGGTCGGCCCTTTTTTCCACTTTCGTTGGCAGTTGTAGATGCATTCTCAAAAATAAGTTCCTTTATTAACCAGTCTTGGTAACGTTTGTACATCTTTGCCTTGCTATGAGAGCATTCAATGTACCGTCTTTTCAAATTCGATGCAAAATTAGTAATTTTTCCTTTGTGCATTTCAATTTCTTCTAGGTTACAATTCTTAAAGAACTCGTTGCTCACTATGTGCAAAATTACATCGTCTACATCATTTCGTTGAAAATAAATATCTGCCAGATCTCTGTAACAGTACTTAGCCATTGCACATGGAAACATTATTATAAATACTCTTTCTTGCAATTATGTAAAATAAAAATTTTTATCTTTTATCACCACTTTTAAAAGCATAAAAAACCCACACCCTAACCCCTTTTAAAAGGTGAAGCATACCTGCTCATATCTTAAAGGGCTATGTCGCAATAGTTTTTTTTTTACCATTTACCTGTTCAAATTGTTTCCCATTTTGTCAGGTATTTAAACTATATAACTCTAATTCAGACTACTAATGTTTTTGAAAGATACCTATGTAAATGTACCTGTAACAATTAAGCGCATTATATCTCAACCCTTTTTTTAAATATATAACAACTCCTGGCAACTTTACCGACACAAAAAAATACACCGCGGTGCACCGGTACGACCAACTTTTGTATTCATAACACTCAGACGGACGGACGGACATCGTTTAATCGACTGAGAAAGTGTTTTTGAGTCGATCCGTATAATAAAAGATGGATAAAGGTCCAATATTTTTGGCAGTTAGAAACATCACCTCAAACTTAATATATCCTAACCTCATAGTGGACAACTTTTGTATTCATAAATTTTGCAGAAAATATCTAACCTTGGGTCAGAAAAATTGTTCTGGTGCACACGGGCGGAAACTGCCGGGGGTATAATGGGGTATAGGAGTATAGGGGAGTGTTCGGACTATAGAAGAGTGCAAGATTTTTTCTGACTGCTTTTGACTGGCAGGAGTTATGCTCTATTAAGTAGGAGATTTTCGGAAAATTTTGACCTTTTTTAAAAAATATATTTTTTTTTAATTTCGGAACGAGTCAGTGATTTTACATTTTTAACATTAATAGTATGGAAGCCACAAAATTATACAAAATTTATTTCACTTCAAAATCTTTCAAATCAAAAAAGTTACAGTCATTCAAAAATAAAAATTTACAAAGACATTTTTAATTTTAGCAAAATACTGAGAAAGCCCATTTTCGAAGTCCCTGTTCGCTGTGGTATAGTTGAGGTAGAGTCGCAATTTTTTGGCTTCCGAGGTTTAATAGTATTTACTTTCAAATGAATAACATAACTTTAAAATCGGTAACAAAAAAAAAAAAAAAAATGATTTTTGGCCGCCTTCACAAAATATTGTCCACTGTGCGTTCGCTCAGTTCCGCACATTTTTTAAAATCAGTTAATAAGTTAACGGTTTATTAAAAATTACCAAAAATTGTTTAATTTATTTTCAGCTGAAAAGTCGAATATCATTTGTTTATAATTCCAGTTTCGTTTAATAACAATTTAGTGTTGATATAGGTTATGGTCCGATATGAAATCAAACAAGTTTTTTGTTTCTTTTTTTTTTTTGCGGTTGGCATAATAATTAATTATTTATATTCGTATTTAATAAATTCTTTTGAATTTCATGAATATTTATTTCTCTTTGTATTGTTTAATACATAACGGTTAAACGTGATTTGATAATTAAGAATTCGTTTTTGTGGTGAAAGTGCTAAAATTAAGAATTTTTTGTTGTTAATGTAAGAGAACACAAATGTAAAATCTTGCCAAGGCCATTTTGTGGTGAAATTCTGAGCTGAAAAAGAAAGCAGTTTTCAACGCATTAGGCAAGCAGTTGCTCACAAATGTATATATATTTTTTGATTATTTGGAAAATTCTAGAAGCCAAAAATAAATTAGCAAAAATTTTCTGACTAAAAACATTTGAATGGTGAACAGCATCAATATCTTAACATCAAATAGAAATTATGAACTTTCAGAATATAATTATTTATTGCGCCCTTTTTGGAAACACATTTACTCTAACTATAGCGAAATAATATTTAAAGAGATCTGGAGAACTCGCAATTTTTTCCCGTTCTTAATATTTTCCTGCATTTAGCGGTATTTCAAGTACAAATTGATATCCTCGATACTTCGATCCCCTCCAACAAACTTTTTATCAGCACTAATTTCAGTTAATAGTTGAAACACCAAATTTATGAACAATCGAATGATAGAAGAAAGTCATTATTTTTCTGAAAACACCGCCATACAAAAGTACTAAAAACTCCTTTTATCCTTAAGTGTAACGAAGTCGAAAAAAATTCTCAAATATTACTTTAGACAGCCATCTTGGAAATAACTCCACAAATCAGAATGCTTAAAGAATAAAATAATACAAAACAATTTTGGTTATGTAGAAAAAAAAAAAAGCACACACACACACAAAACAAACTTGAAACTCCACCCCAGAAATGATGAATCATCAGCAGGTATAACTCCACGCCAAGCAGACACACATGCATGCAGACAAACATAAGCACGTTTGAACTTACAAAAAAAAAAAAACACAAACACTCTGATAAACCTACGGTGGAATATGGCCATAGAATATGAATACAATAAAATTTATGTTGTTTTATGTTGCTTATATTGTTAAGATACAAACAGAAAAAAACACAATGATTATGTTAAGCTCCTCCTTTTTGAAGAAGAAAAATTCTAGATACAGCGAGTTAGATAAAAAGAGAAAGTAGACACAGAATATCAAGGAAGTTATTCAATAAAAAAATGCCAAACTCCGCCTTTTTGCAGGAAGGAAAAAAATTTTTTTTTGGATTCATTACAAAAAAATAAAAGTAAAAAAAAGGACTCTTAAGGATGTTAAGGTTAAAGATAACAAAAACACACAAACCACCCTTAGGCTGCGAAAGCAGACATAACAAAAATTGCCTTGAAAAAATTTGGCGCCAAAATTTTGATGAACATTAAATTTACTAAGATTTGTAATAACATGCAAAGACATGGTTGCTAAAAAAAAAAAAAGAAAGACGAAAAAAATACCAACGACCCAAATGTAGAGAGGATTTTTTGCTTACATTAAATTATCTAACTGTACCATGTTACAACATAGCAACAAGGTGTAATAACCCAAAAACAATGTCCCAAATACTACACAAACCAAAAAACTTCTCTCAAACGACCTGTAACTTTTGCACCCTTCGAGAGCAACATCAATTATTCTATTACTAAACCACTGGGATACGCACCACATTAGGTAGGCCTTACAATTCACACTTTATTTGCTATTAAAGATGCGAAAGAGCGATGTCAACAAAATAATAAAAACAAACCCCGTACCCAAACACCACATCTACTCTATAAATACTCTCAATTACTACGACAAATGCTCTCTACAAATTCATCAACATACTATAAAAATACTCAGAGAAATTGTTGTGATTAAAAAAGAAATACAACAGGAGGCAGTGGGGAAGCAGAATATTCACATACAGCACATGTAACTTATGATAACAGAGAGTTGGTGGTATAAAAGCCGCTCTGGTTTTCGAAATTAAATCAGTTTTCATAAGACAAACAAGCAGCAAGGTTGTGTTCCTAAAGAAAATTTAAAAAATCGCTTTGAAATAAACGGCCAACAGATTTACGTGTTCTTAAAATTATTTAATCTAAAGACCACAAAATTGAGTCATCAAATATATAAAAGAAAGTTTTTTTTTTGCCAAAGAAAGAAAGTCAAGCACATTAACAATTTAATAATATTGTGTAATAATTAAATAAAGAAAAAAAAAACAACATCCCAAAAATGGCTATAGCTTTTTATATCCCGGATCAAGCCACCCTGTTGCGCAAAGCCCAGCAACAAGAACAACAAATTTTAGCAATGCGTGAAGCCCACTGGCGCTATGTGGCCTCTGTGGTCTATGATGCCTTAAAACAATATTTAGATTCTACACCCTCACTATTTAACCGCTGTAGATCTTCAAAAATTAACAACAAAATTAAGGAAAATCAAAAATAATTCCATTAACAAAATCCAGTGAGAATTAACCAATTTCCCAGCCAAACAGATGCCATAGTACAAATTATTATCAAACTACTTACAACAAATACCGTCGGTATTTTCATCAAGCCGCTTTTAAGATTATATAAAAATTTATTTTTTTTTATTTTAATTTGTAAAATTATTTAATTTTTTTTTTTTTTTTTGAAAATTTCAATATCCTTATTTGTGTAAATTTTTTGGTTCTTTTACCTCTTTTAACTCTCATCAAAGCAATTGTGATAATGATTTTGCTTGTTTTTAATTATGTTTCTCAAAATAATTATGTCAAAATTTAACATTTAGCTATTCTATATTGTAACAAAAATTTTGTAATCAATTTTGTAATATAGTTTTTAAGCATTATTTTAGTTTTAAGTCGAATAAACAAAAATTGTATCAATTTTTGTTTAAATAAATTATTATAAAAAAAAAAATAGTAGAAAATCATATATTTATTTTTTGCTTGATGCAAAAGTAATAGGTTTTTTTTACGATTTCAGATAAAGGGAGTACATAACAGGATATTGTAAAATATAATTTTAAAAAATTATATGTGGCCGTACTATAATTATAATTATAATTATAATTCTGTGTTCTGTCTAGTTTTTTTAATAGTTTTTTGAAAATGGGAAAAAAAGAAAATTCGTTATTTTTTATGTAATTATTTGTGAATGGGAGAAATTATTCGAAAATTGAATTTACTTCTTTTACGATATATAAATATTGTTTATCCGAAAGAGTGTCTGTAGTGTCAGAAAATACACTTGTAGGTATTCAAATTAAAAACAAAGGAATGCTGACGTTTCTATAACAATCTATTTTCAAAAAAAGCATTGCTTGGAATTCTGTTACTCGTGAAAGTCTAAATTCTATAAGTTAGATTAATTGAATATTTTTATCTCTACATCAACATCTGCGCTGTAGGTACAGTTTGACAATAAAATCTTTGCACATGAATAAAAAATGAAAAACTTCAAAAGCAATATTATTTTTAAAATCGAATAACCAACTTTTTTTATTTTGTTTTCATCTCAGCCTTTTATACATGTTTATAAATATAATAAATAATAAAGGTTAACTTCAATAAAAAATATTCTAGTGGATATTAAAGAGGATATTTAAATTTCAGTGCTGTCAAATAACTGTTTGCACACTTAAGCTTAAGTCCATAAAATGTTTAGTTTATTGTACATTCATGGGTTTTCAGTTTTGCTAATATTTTAGGTGTCCACCTTGGTTCTTAATTTCTAATTTAAAAATATTTTGCAGGTAGTTTTTCCCACTCTTCTTTAATAAGTCTTATTAATTATTTTATTTTGTTTTTGTTGACGACCTTTTTCCTTAGATGGATCCAAAAATTTTAGGGTAGGGTTCATGTGAGGAATAGGATGATCGATTATTCGACTTTTTCCAAAAACCGGCTTTTCGAATAGTTCGAATAGTTTAAGTTTGAAAAACCCGATTGCTTTTTTTCAAATTGAGAAAAAGCGGTCACCGGTTTTTTTCTTATTACATTATGGAAAAAACTTCAAATACATAAAAAAAAAAATTATTTAAAAAAAAACAAATCAAATTCATTGAAATTTTAAATAAAGTTATAAAATAACAGAAACGAGATCAAATTATCTTAAAACCAAAAAAACAAGAACAATTCATAGAATTTTAAATTTACGTTATTAAAAAAACTAATGTGAGATCAAATTATTTTATAAATAATTAAAAAAAATATAAATATTTTACTTAAAAAGAGATTGTTAAATGAGAGTCATCGTTATTATGAAGTTATCTCTTTTTCTTTAAAGTAATCTTTCAAAAATAAATTACAGTTAAAATGTTTAGGAAATATCGACTTTTTTCTTTAGTTTTGATAAAACAAGATACCGAAAATACTCTTTCACTTCACTTAATGTACTAGTAGGAGATATAGTTAACAACGCATTATAGAGCTTTTCAAGCTTTTCAGATCTTTTATGACATTTTTCTAAATATAAAAAGTCATCTAAAATATTTGTTGATGATATATTCTCTTGCAGTTTTTCGGGTTTTCTAAACTTTTGATAGTATTATTCAATTCATCTTCCAAATCATATTCAGAATCCCTACTGTCTAACTCTTCACTTGAGTCAGATGTGATATCTTCCCCATCAGAGAATAAACGATAATATAATTAAGACGCAAATTCCTTTGTCTCATTTTTGGAAAAATATTTGAGAAAATTATAGCTGATGGGAAATTTTCCAGTGCCTAAATATAATAGTTCTGTTTCCCCCGTTTTTTTCAGCATGTTCAAGTATGTTGAACATTAGTCGAGTGCGTTCCACCAGATAAATGTCAAGCTAAAGAGAGAGACATTTGCAGTTTCTCACCACAACTCACCATGGTTGAACAGCTTGAACTTTGCTAGAACAAATTTGTGTGAGTAAGTTTCAACCATTTACGAAAATTGACAGAAGCAGTTGTTTTCATTCGTTGTTTTGGTTTTTTGATTTTTGTCCAAAAAGAATAAAATTTTGGTAAAAATAAATAAAATGGAAAAATTAGTTTTATATGAAAATTTATTGGAATCAAGCAGGGATTCAGAAGAAGAATTAATTATGAATCATGGTTTTTGCTTCAAGTCGTTCCACCAGAAAAATAGAAAATGACAGCGAAGAGCGTAAATATGAAACTACTCAATGCTTGAGTTTTACTAGACTTTTAAAAGATATTGTTCTGGCAGAACAGACCTAATATTAGTGTATTTAAAACTTCGATACGACGTTCAGCTATACGATTTTTCAAACATTCGAGTAAATCTTGTGATAAATTGTTCGAAACCTTTGAAAGGCTTTTAAACAAAAATTGAAAAATGCCTTAAACATCTATTAGGATTGTATCATTTTTTGACAGTTTATTTATACCAATTTCCAATGGTTTAAGGGTATTACTTAACTCAGTTAATGATCTAGTTTCATTTACAGTAAACGGTGGTAGTCCCAATTCGAGAAGTGCATGGTTTACACATTTATAAATTCTTAAAAATTGTGTAATCATGCGAGCCATTGAATTCCATCTATGCTTCACATCATGAATTAGCTTGAGCTCTCTTTCCTCTTGTTCTTTAACATAATTCTGAAGATTTTTTTGCTTCTCAGATGATTTATTGAACATTTTTATACATTTTCTAAGGCGGTGTATTATAGGTTTTATGTTAACATTTAAACAAACATTTTGTTCTGCTAAATCAAAAATATTTTCTAAGTAGTCCTCTTCTAAATCATCATTTTCAAAATCGTTTTCATATTCTATATCTTCATCTTCAGAATCAGAATCATCGGTACTGGTACTGGCTAATATTAAAATCTTGTTTGGTATAAATTGTGTCAACAACACATAGGTGAATTGCATGGTTATTGCATAGTTGGGATTCTGCATCAATATTTTTGCCATATTTTCTCATGACTGAAGCGCCATCGTGCGTGGATGCCACAATATCATGTGGAAAATACAATGAGAAATTATCCAACTTTTTTTTTAATAATTTGTTCCAAATTATTTGCATTTCCTTTCACCTTCACTTGTTCTAGTCCTAGATTGTATATTTCAAATGACTTACACTCAGAATTATAGCATTTCACAGTCACATTGACATATTTCAGATACGACACATCTGTCCACTCAGCAACTACAATGGAAAATCTACCATTGTTTTGTTTTATTTGAATAATTTTATTTTTTAATTCTTTTTGCTTCATCTGTAAAATTCATAAATTTTTCTCCATATTGTTGACTCTGCTGGCATTGTGTAATGTTTTGAGTGCAAGTGTGCTAGCACTACCCGAGACTTCTTTAATGCTCTCACTGACATCCCGTCTTCTGCAACGCAACGAGCAAATATTTCACCCATTGACTCATTTTTAGTGGCATACTTTAATAGGGTGTTCTTCGGAGTCAGTGCAGAACTATTTGGAATGGAGTCAATTTCAGCTTGCGACGTTTTTGAATTTATATTAATTTTGTGGATGGATCTGACATGGTTAAGAATGGATGATGTAGAAAAACTCACGCAGCTTAATATTATTGGACACTTAAGGAATCTAGCCTTACCTTTTCCATCGCGTTCAAAGTACTGCCACACTTCCGACATCTAAATAAATGACAATAAATAAAGAACATTAATGCCACGTGGTTTAATAAAAATGTTACTTACCTTGTAGTAAAATAATTCAATGTGCAGTATTTCTCTTTTAAGTTAAATTCGAAGTTCTTTTAGTTAAAAAATATTTAGATTTTTTATGGCGTAATTGTACTAAACAGCTGTTTATGTTTATGGTTGCCAAAGGAGTAAAAAAATGAAAGAAATAATGATACATATTACATGCGAGAAAAGTTCTCATAATTTTATTCGTAACTTACAAGAAAAAAATATTTTGGAAAAGAACCGAATAATTTTAGGAAAAAAAAAAACGGATTATTCGACATTTGAAAATACAACATTTAAAAAACCGACGACCTCGAAGCAGAAAAAACCGGTTTTAAAACCGGTCGAATGTTCGAATCGATTACTCTAGTCAGGACTCTGGGCAGGGATATCAATAACTTTGGTACAGTTGTATAATAACCAGGACCTACACAATTAAGATTTATGGGTCGGATAATTAACTTGATAAAATTTGTATATGAAGTTCTGCGAATTTTTCGAGTCAACAATACTGAATTGTTGAACACCAGCGGGCAGTTAATTATTTTAGATAAATTTCTTTGGCACTATTGCATCCAAAATCCTGATTTTATCACTTCCCTTGCTAGATATACAACCCCATACCATAACTGATAGTTTTCCAAAATTTAATTTTTCTTTTCTAATGCTGCCACACTTCTTGGGTTTCTTCATCATAGTACTGCGTCACTTTCGTTTCACCACAGAATATAATGTCATCCCAGTACTCTGGAGGAAGTTAAATGTGTTCTGTAGGAAATTTAAATAGTTTTTCAATAATATTTCACTGAGACCACAGGTTTTTTTCTAGCAATTCGTGAGCAATATTCCTGTTTATACCCTATACCACTATGTGGTTTGGGCATAATGGCTTTGTGCTGCTGTTTGTAACTACCAAAAATATTTGACCTAGACCCAATTTTTTTTTATACCGATCGAACCAGAATCACTACCTGATTCGATTTAAGGATGTCCGTCCGTCCGTCTGTCTGTCCATGTAAACCTTGTAATCAAACTGAAGGTCGCAAATATGAATATATTTTGATGAAATTTGGCATATAAGCTTTTATCGGCCATAGGATGAACGTTATTCAAATTGGTGAGAATCGGTCCATGTTCAGACCTAGCCCCCATACAAATGACCTCTATGAAATCGACATAAATTGCCATAAGATCCAAATTGTCATATAGATCTTACTCAAATTGGGTTTGTATACGTTTATTACGTCCATTAATGGGTAGTCCAAAAATGATCCCTATGGGACAACTATTAGTCATAGGCCCCATATAGAGCTGCTTCCCGATCTTCACTCAAATCTATCAAAAAACAAGTAAGAGTGTTAAATTCGGCTGTGCCGAATCTTTGATACCCTCCACCTCGGTTTGAGTATTGATAATAAATGTAAACAAAATATTGGAAAAAGTAAACAATTTGTTAAACTTAATACCAAATTATTTAAGAAAATTCTTTGGGTTGGTTTTCGTCTTTTCTATTATTTCGGATTTATTTCGGTGTTTGCTTTTTGGTCATCGTGGTTGCTGATCGCCACGCATTTAGGTTATATACCTATATGCATGCATTTCCGGTTATATGACATAACTTCTCGTTTAATTTAGTTTTTGCTAATTAAATAGCTCACCCTAACCTCCATTGCAAAGGTAATGGTTGTGTAGGGTGGCTATATGCATTAAATCGTGCTTTTTTGGCTTTTAACTGGCCAAATATTTCTTCATTGCGGCCATATAGGTCGGATGGAGCAACAAAATAATAACCGAAAAAAGCTCTCTCAACTTTTTTTTCAAAAAAATATTGCCATATTTGGAAAACATAGAGAATAAATTTATAATAATAAATAATTAAATTAGGGATGCCAAACGCAAAAAACCAAATATTTAAAAAATTTTAAATAAGATAATTTGTTATCTTTATTTGCTGAAGATCTTCAAATATTCATCCAAAAAAAATTGTGAAAATTTATATATAAAAAACAACATTCTCATCAAATTGCGTTTAACAGTTTTTATGTTTGCAATTCTTAAATATCATTTGACGTTTTCTAAAATTCATTGAATTTAAATTAATGTTTTCTGTAGTGTGATTCTGTAAATTTCAACGATCCGACAATCGCAAAATATATCGACAGCTATTGTTGTTTGCACTAAGGATTAAGTGAATCACTAAGTACATACATCTTGACGACAGTCGACAAATCTATTTTTCTATTTATTTAAATTGTAAACGAGTGGCATCTCTGTCAAAATAAGCGAAAAACACAAAGAAGAATAGAAAAAAACAAATTACTTCGCGTTTGACAGGAAGATTTTATGTTTATGTCTAATATCTCTATTTTTTTTTTTACTAATATTTCTGTTAATTTATTTGAAAATGAAATAATGAATTGAATATGCTATTTAATTTTTTTATTTATATAAAAAAGTTTTTTAATTAAAGTAAAATATTTTCACTATTTTATGATTTTTATTTATACATGGCGACATTTCAACCTAAAAATTTAAGTTTTTATCGATTGAATAAACAACACAAAAATGGTTGTCGTTCAGATAACAACAACAGCTGACTTTAACAATAGCGAATATCGTTTAAAAATTTTACTGATAATTTTGCTTTTCTTTTTTTAACGATTCGACTATCGTTAAAAGAAGTTACTGAAAAGCTATTAATTTTTCCTGAATGCCTATATTTTTTTTTAATGTTAACATTTTTTAAATGTAAACATATTTGGTGTTTTTTTTTTTTTGGAATTTGATGCAATTGATGTCTTCTAAATTTAAAATTATTATTTCCGACGTTTTGATATGATTTTCTGAAATTCAATTAATATTTTATAATTTTTAATTGGAAATTTTAATTTCAGTTTTTATAAGAATTGATATTTCCTTAAATTTGAATGGTAAATTTAAAAAGTGCAATTTTGTATTTATGTATGTGAATAATAATGTTTTAGTAATTATACACAATTTTTAAAAATTAGATGTAATCGCAATCAGATATTTTGTAGGTAAAGCAGAATAATAATTCTATATAACTATGTAGAACTTTTTGAAAGCAAAAAACTCATTGATGAACTCGGTAACTCTATTTTGTAAAGACAACAAAAAGTTAATATGCCAAACTTATGTTCATATTTGTAAAAGAATAATGAAAATACGTATGAAATAAAATACTAGCCCGTGTATACTCTTAACATTGTTCTGTATGATATCTATTTGAAAATATTAACATTCACGTTAAAATAGAAATAACTATGTATGTATTGCAAAGCTAATTAGAAGAGAAATTGTGGCGCCATCTACTGTGGCATAGTCACGCTGAGTAAAATGAAGTGACACTCTGTTAATGCAAAAGAAATGTATTTTCCCCACAACAAAATATTGCAGAATTTTATGTAAATAAAATAATATACCGATTTATTTCTAACATGCAGTTATCATGGATATACATACATATATATAATAACGGGTGATTTTTTAAGAGCTTGATAACTTTTTTTTAAAAAAAAACGCATAAAATTTGCAAAATCTCATCGGTTCTTTATTTGAAACGTTAGATTGGTCCATGACATTTACTTTTTGAAGATAATTTCATTTAAATGTTGACCGCGGCTGCGTCTTAGGTGGTCCATTCGGAAAGTCCAATTTTGGGCAACTTTTTCGAGCATTTCGGCCGGAATAGCCCGAATTTCTTCGGAAATGTTGTCTTCCAAAGCTGGAATAGTTGCTGGCTTATTTCTGTAGACTTTAGACTTGACGTAGCCCCACAAAAAATAGTCTAAAGGCGTCAAATCGCATGATCTTGGTGGCCAACTTACCGGTCCATTTCTTGAGATGAATTGTTCTCCGAAGTTTTCCCTCAAAATGGCCATAGAATCGCGAGCTGTGTGGCATGTAGCGCCATCTTGTTGAAACCACATGTCAACCAAGTTCAGTTCTTCCATTTTTGGCAACAAAAAGTTTGTTAGCATCGAACGATAGCGATCGCCATTCACCGTAACGTTGCGTCCAACAGCATCTTTGAAAAAATACGGTCCAATGATTCCACCAGCGTACAAACCACACCAAACAGTGCATTTTTCGGGATGCATGGGCAGTTCTTGAACGGCTTCTGGTTGCTCTTCACTCCAAATACGGCAATTTTGCTTATTTACGAAGCCATTCAACCAGAAATGAGCCTCATCGCTGAACAAAATTTGTCGATAAAAAAGCGGATTTTCTGCCAACTTTTCTAGGGCCCATTCACTGAAAATTAGACGTTGTGGCAGATCGTTCGGCTTCAGTTCTTGCACGAGCTGTATTTTATACGGTTTTACACCAAGATCTTTGCGTAAAATCTTCCATGTGGTCGAATAACACAAACCCAATTGCTGCGAACGGCGACGAATCGACATTTCACGGTCTTCAGTAACACTCTCAGAAACAGACGCAATATTCTCTTCTGTACGCACTGTACGCATTCGTGTGGTTGGTTTAATGTCCAATAAAGTAAACTGAGTGCGAAACTTGGTCACAATCGCATTAATTGTTTGCTCACTTGGTCGATTATGTAGACCATAAATCGGACGTAAAGCGCGAAACACATTTCGAACCGAACACTGATTTTGGTAATAAAATTCAATGATTTGCAAGCGTTGCTCGTTAGTAAGTCTATTCATGATGAAATGTCAAAGCATACTGAGCATCTTTCTCTTTGACACCATGTCTGAAATCCCACGTGATCTGTCAAATACTAATGCATGAAAATCCTAACCTCAAAAAAATCACCCGTTATATGTATATTATTTGTATTATTTAATATGTGTATGTATGTATATGTAAATATTACACACAAAAAATACAACATCAAACGTTATTTTTGTGTTTTTCTCTTTAAATAAATTAATATATAAAAATTTTTTTTTGCTAAATTTACATTGTTTTTTTTACATTGTCTTTTTTTTTTTATTAACTGGGTACATATTTTAGCATTATTTGCTTTAGATGCTGGTTAATTTTTACTCCCTTTATATTAATTCGTAGTGTCTGTTTGTCGAAAAAATTTTAGATCGATTTTAACCCCTTTCCCGTGAGCCAACCGATCTGGAACTTTGCAGGCAGGCTCGTGGCAATGACAGAAATGATCTAGTAAATTTTTTTAGTGATGCCAAAACAATGGAAACTTTAAAATTTTTCTACCAGAGTTGATAAAAAAAATGTACAAAGGGTTAGTTTTTATTATATTATTACCACAACGACCACAAAAACAACAAGTCCAGCTATGACAACAATACAACATTTAGAATAACAACAAGAACAATATAGAAACATCATATTTTTAATTTTTTTTTTTAATTTTTCAGGGATTTCCCTGGACCTGTTCCACCGATTTTAATGGTCTTTGAAATAGAAATCTTCCCATGAATTTGTTGAATCATTCTCACTACAAATGATCACTGTAGCTGCACTATTGAGGGCGTGATCGTGACAAGAACAACATAGAAAATTATATTATTTCAAGACTTTTTTTAGTTCTTCATTCAAATCTCGGGCCCTTATCAACCGATTTGGACGATTTTAAACAGCAAACTTTTCAGGATGTTAGTGAATCATTTTTTATTTCAACGAGCACGCTAGCTGCGCGATTGATGCCGTCATCGTGATTTCCACAGACGGACAGACGGACATCACAAATATATATATTTTATGGGGTCCATATTTTTTTTTCTAATTATTACAAACGGAATGACAAACTTATATATACCCTCTGCACACTGGATTGGAGGGTATAACAAAAATATTGCATTGATTCTTCTCAAATTTTGTTTGTATATATTTTTGCAAAATACAAGAGACTTTACCAGACATAGTCAGGATTGGTCCGTTTTTGCGCCTAGTCCCAATATAGATATAGCATCCGATATGAACTTTTTCATATCTGCAGCCAAAAAAAAAAAATAATAAAAATCCCACACAAATTGGGTTTATGCTTATTTTCTATGTCCAGTTAGTTGAGCTTATGAGATAGGGTCTCTAAACGCATGGTCGGTCTAGACCGACTATAATTTTCTTACTTGTTTTGTATTACATTTCATATGTTTTTGTGTGAAGAGCTAATCCTGTAGTACTGAATTTCGGTTTAATCTAAATAGTTTTAATTATTTTGCCTTCAACATGCCGGGTCTAATTTTTGGTATGGCTGGTGACCCTTTAGTTCTAGTCTTCCTTGCTTTTCAGCAAACTCTATGCAACCTGAAAAAACCCAAATGCATAAACTTCGCGGAAAATTAGCGCATATATTGTTGTGTTCACTCATTATGCAAAGATTTTTTTGACACCATTCGATATTTATTGTTGTTGTAAAGTATGTATCTTTTTTTAATGTGTTAGCATCATACGGTCCTGAAGAAGTACAGTAACGAAGGTGTGTAAAAAAATGAATTTGTAAAGAATTTATTATTGATATTCTTAAATGAAAATAAAATTTGAAAATTTTTTTTACTGTGCAAATATATTCATGACAAACTGTATTTGGTTTGCGGTTTAGATTTTTTAATCCATAAATAATTTTTTTTCTACATTTAGCATCGTCAGCTCATTGAAATCATTGAACTTCACTACACTTTTTACGTTTTAAGAAATATGTATTTTCTTTTTGTTGTTTCATAAACTTTTCCAAAATTGTGTTGTAAATATATATTTTTGTAAAAAAAAAATAAGTGACTTTACCAAATATGGGCAGGGGCGGTCCATTTTTTGACCTAGTTCCCAAGTAAATATAGCATCCGATATGAACTTTTTTATATTTGCAGGCAAAAAAATAAGAAAATTTGGTTTATGCTTATTTTCTATATCCAATTAGTTGGACTTGATGTGCCCATTCTAAACACATGACATGGGATATCGTTTAGATCGACTATAATTTTCTTACTTGTTTTTCATTTGAATTGACCATGATTTGATGCATTTTGCATTTAATTATGCTGGACTTTATAAATCAAAATGTTTATTTCCATTATCTGTTGGCTCATAAAAAAGCTAATTTAATTAAAGAAAAAAAAAGAAAAAAATAAAGAAAATAGAAAACGGAATCAAAATCCTGAATGCTTATAGTTTTTATTGTCGGTTATTTTTTCAGCGACAGTAGTTTTTTACGACAATTTCTTTTTATATTAAAAAAAAAAACAAGAAATTCGCGTAACTGTAACGCATTTTTTGTATGCGATTTTTAAAACATAAAACACATTGCATTTTTTCTAGAGCGATACGTATGGCTTGGAGGTAACAATATTTATCATAATTTCACACGAAGACAAAATAAATGAACGTTATGATGGTATTCTTTCTCGTTGATGCACCGAACAAACGAAAGGATAATAACAAAATGTCACAACACTGATGATGACAATTTTTTATGGTTTATACATATAAAAACGACATTTAACTACTTTACCAGCACGTTTGTAGTTTTAAGAACGAAATCGTTGAGCTACGACAAAAAATTAATGTAATAAAACTAAACGAAATAATGTAAAGTTTGTTTCCGTTCTTCTGTTTTTGTTGTTGTTATGGGTTTTTATTACAACAACTCAAAACAAAACAATAACTGTAATAATACATTAAAAAATATAAAAGCTATATTCTTATTGCTGGAGACACACCTTTCGTTGTACCATTGCAGTTTTAATATTAAACTGAAAAAGGACGAAAAGCGGATCTGTAAATGTGACAGCATTTTTTTGCATGTGCTGTGACTTTATCTGAATGATAGATTTTATTAGTTTGCCATTTTTTATGATTTCTTTTATAAGCCAAACCATCTACATTGTAACCACTTTCTGGGTACAGAGTTATTAATATTGAAGACGAGAAAAAACCCATTAAATTTGTGTTTTACTCTAATAAATCTTTGCGTTCAACGTATGTATGCTTAAGAAATTATTATTATTATTATTTTATTTTTATTGGTTTTTTCCTCACATCCTCTGATTGTGGCTCAAGTATTGTCAGCTGCTCAAGTTTCGTTTTCTATCAAAGTAATTTTTGTCATAACATTTCAACGCCCCTTTAGTTTTTAGTAGTTTTTTTTTTCTGTTCTGTTCAGCTTCCTTTAGTTTAGTTTAGTTTAGTTTTATTTCATTGCTTTTTTTTCTTGTGATTTCCTTTTGCCATAATTTGATTTGGTTTTCTTTTCTCAAACAAAAATCATAAAAAATCACGATTAATATTAACAAATTTATGAGTTTTTTTTCTTTTTTTACTTAGTTGTGTTAAATTGAACAATAAGCTTTATGTTTCCTTTAAGCATAAAAAAAGGATATATGCAGCCCTATTGAAAGAAGGTGAAATTTAAATAAATTTCTTAAGTATTTGCAATGATTATGTAAAACTATATTGAAGCTTTAAATTTAGAGATTTTGAGTCTTCTAAGTATAATTTTATATATCTGTTAAATATTTTATTTTCAAATAACCCTGTCTTTATGGCACAAATAAACAGAAAATTCAATTATCTTTTGTTAATGTCAAGATTTTTCGCTACTTAAAGGATAACGAACAGAAATTAGGTGCTAGCAAAACAATTTGCATTTTTAAGTTAATTTCCTTTGAAATACAAAAAAAAAGAAGCAACAATTATGTTAGTTAAAAGTTTTGTCTAAAAACAACCAACTCCTTAGATACCAATTGCCGAAGCGTTAATAATGCGCGTGTATTTAATTAAACTTTTGCCGTTAAACTGCATTCGACTCCCAAAATGCCAAACTACTAAACAACTGTTGTGCATTTGTAGACAAGTTGGGGATCAATTCACATTGATTGCATTTTCCCAACTATATAGAAAAAAACAAACAGGAAAAACTTTTTCAATGGTTTAAAACTTTCACGATAAAATCAAACAAATTTTTTCATTTACACTGTTGGTTTTTTTTTCAGCGCAGAACAAAACTAATTAACGTTTACAGAATAGAAAAAGTTGTTTTTTGTAGCAAAAACATTGTTGAAATATTAACGTGACTTTATGATTGTGATTACCCAAGAAATTCGTAAGTTTTTTCCCCAAAAAAAATTGAAATAAGAAAAATCAAAAGAAAAACAAAAAATTATTGACGTTTTTGAAGGAAAAGTTCAATTGCTTTTAAGTACAAGTGCTTCTTAACATTTAAAGCTGTTAAGTCTGATGTTAAGCTACAATTTCAGCTCGCCTTTCTTTGCGTCTTTATTATACGAGTATGTTCCATAATTGACGGGTTATTTGGTTAAATATTTTACGAAGAGTGAAAAAGTTTGTGTAGCTTTTTATTTTTATTACCAACAGACAGAAAACAGTTTATAAAAATGTTGTTGTTAATGAACATAAGTTTAACAACAATGAGTTGTTGTAAGTAGTTGTTAATAGTGATTCTTTACTAATTACTTTAATAAAAAATTAAAAGAAATGACAGATTTACTAAATTTACTTTGAAAGAAAAAGAATTTTTTGAAATATAAGAATTTTTTTTTAAGAGAAGAATGATAGCGCCAAGAATGTTAGATTTTATTTTTATTTAAGCGTACCAAATTTGGCAATGTTTTTAATGTTATGAGTCAGAAAGTAAGAATAAATATAGAATGCATAGAAAAATAGCAAGTGACTTCTCAAAAGGCTTTGAACTTTTTCGCTTATTGAATCTAAGAATAAAGCAAAAATAATTAATCTTGAGACTGATTAATTTCTAGCTCAATAACATTAAAAAAAATAGGATTTAAAAGACTGAAAAAAAAAAAAATATTTTAAAAGGGAAAAAACCTTTTTATATGTAAACATTTATACTGATATGTAATAACCTGTTTGAAAATGAAAAATGAAATATAAAAATGAAAAATTAAAAGTGAAAAATTAAATATAAAAATGAAAAATGAAAAATAAACAAGTAAGAGTGTTAAATTCGGCTGTGCCGAATCTTTGATACCCTCCACCTCGGTTTGTGGCAATACTATTAACATAGCTCATGGTAGTTGTGTTCTTGTTATTGTTAATATGTATGAATCACATTTTTTTTGTGGCTTTTTTTATGTTGTTGTATGTTCAACCACTAAACTATTACAAGAAAACACTAGGTTTCATGTTTTTTTTAGAGGTATCTATAAACTTTTGTTCATTTCTCAGCGCAGAGGCTCCCGATTTACTCCGATTTCAATACCAACCTGGTGGGAATTATGGCAAATAATTTTTTCGTAACCTGACCTAAGTAAATGCTTTTTTTTTTGAATGAGCGTGATTTCAACAGACACACGGACAGACGGACAGACGGACAGACGGACAGACGGACATCGCTATATCGACTCGAGCTGTGATAAGGATCAAGAATATATATACTTTATTGGGTCGGAAATTAGTTTTTCGATGCGTTACAAACGGAATGACAAACCTATATATACCCTCTGCCACTGAGATGTGGAGGGTATAAAAACGAAAAATAAAAAATTAAAAATGAAAAATTAAAAATTAAAAATGAAAAATCAAAATTGAAAAATGAAAAATAAAAAATGAAAAATGTAAACGAAGAATGAAAAATGAAAAATAAAAAATGAAAAATTAAAAATGAAAAATTAAAAATGAAAAATAAAAAATTAAAAATGAAAAACGAAAAATGAAAAGGGAAAAATGTAAACTCAAAAATGAATAACAAAAAGTGAAAAAGAAAAACTAAAAATGAAAAACGAAGAATGAAAAATAAAAAATAAAAAATGAAAAATTAAAAATTAAAAATGAAAAATCAAAATTGAAAAATGAAAAATAAAAAATGAAAAATGTAAACAAAGAATGAAAAATGAAAACTAAAAAATAAAAAATGAAAAATTAAAAATGAAAAATAAAAAATTAAAAATGAAAAACGAAAAATGAAAAGGGAAAAATGTAAACTCAAAAATGAAAAACAAAAAGTGAAAAATGAAAAACTAAAAATGAAAAACGAAGAATGAAAAATAAAAAATAAAAAATGAAAAATGAAAATAAAAAATGAAAATCGAAAAATGAAAACTGAAAATTGCAAACTGAATAATTAGAAATCAAAACTGAAAAATGAAAATTCAAAAATGGAAAATAAAAAATAAAAAATGAAAAATTAAAAACGGAAAACGAAAACCAAATATGAAAAATAAAAAATGAAAAATTAAAAATGTGAAAAACGAAAATGAAGAATGAAAAACGATGAATGAAAATTGAAAAATTAATAATAAAAACTGAAAAATGAAAAACGAAAAATGGAGAATGAAAATTAAAAAAATAAAAATTAAAAATTAAAAATTAAAAATTAAAAATTAAAAATTAAAAATGAAAAATAAAAAATGAAAAATAAAATGTGATACATAGATGACGCTTTCAGTTTTATGTTAAAAAAGTGCCGTAAAAAATCATTAATTACTAGATGTGTACACATCTCCCCTGTGATCGGACTCACATGATTTTTTATAAAGGGTCCGCCATCTAACGTTTTTTTTTTCAACTAGTGCTTATTTCGTGAACGGTAACACTTAGCTCATGTCTGATTTGACAGATAATTAGTTTTATTCTTCCGCTGAACGAAGATGGTTGCGCATACGCTTGAACAACGCTGGGAAATATTGCGACATTACTTTGAAAATCATGGTAATGTTGCAGAATGTGTGCGAAAATTGCGTACGGATTTTGGAAGAATAGAAGCACCGTCAGCTGCGTATGTTCGTTATCTTGTGCAAAAAGTGAAAGAAACTGGCATCCTCATCGATAAACCAAACCGTGAAAAGCCAAAAACAGTGCGTACACACGAGAATATTGCTGCTGAAGCAGAAAGTGTGCGTGAAGCGCCATCAACGTCAATTCATCGTCGTTCTCAAGAATTGAACATTTCGGAGGCATCATTGAGACGAATTTTGCATAAAGACCTTGGTATGATGCCATACAAAGTCCAATTGGTTCAGGAGTTGAAGCCAACTGACCATCCAATACGTTTTCGCTTCGCTAAGTGGGCCTGCGATCGACTTACAGAAGATGCCGATTTTGCCAAGAAATCATCTTTTCAGATGAAGCTCATTTTGATCTTGGCGGGTATGTAAACAAGCAAAATTGTCGCATTTGGGGCACAGAAAACCCGCACGCATACATTGAAAAGACGATACACCCAAAACAAGTCACTGTTTGGTGCGGATTTTGGTCCAGAGGCATAATTGGGCCATTTTTCTTCGAAAAGGAGCAAGGAGTGGCCGTTACAGTCAATGGCGATCGTTATCGGGACATGTTGAACGAATTTTTGTTCACAAAAATTGAAGAGGAGGATATTGGCAACATTTGGTTTCAATAGGACGGCGCAACGTGCCACACAGCCGAAGCTACACTTGATGTTTTGCGCCCTGTTTTTGAAGATCGCATTATCAGCCGCAGAGCTGATGTCGTTTGGCCACCTCGGAGCTGCGATTTGACACCGTTGGACTATTATTTGTGGGGTGCCCTCAAAGATAAGTGTTACGCCAACAAGCCAGTGACAATTGACGCTTTAAAGGACAATATTCGTGAAGCCATTGGTGAAATACAGCTGCACACAATCGATAATGTAAAAAGTTAAATTCATATTCCTTTGCTGAATCTAACCAAATGAGAATCTAAACAAATAGTTATACTATTTAAGCTTTTTCCAATATAACAATTTGAAATCTAAAACAACTTTGAAACAAATATGTTATTGCATACTACAATATATGTACATACGTGTTTTTTAGTCAAAAAAAAAAAAAAAAAAAACAATTTTTTTTTGCCCTCCGAATTTTTAACTTATATTATATTTTTAAACTCTTTCTTTTAACTCATTCTTTCTGTCGTGGGGCAACCCCATTCACCCTTATCCAATTGATATGAAACTTGGCCCATAGTCTTGTTGTGACTAAGGTTAATTTTGTGGTAGTCATGCAGCGTCACGGAGCGATCTAAATGTCATTTCCCCTGATCCGATCGATCTGAAAATTGGTCCATACACTTGCTGTGAATAAAAATAATATTAAAAATCACGACAATCACGCATGGTCACGGAGGGATTCAGAACTCATATGCATAAGGAAAGAAATATCAAAATAACAAATATCAAAATAAAAGACCTATTTTTGATCTTTATCAAATTAATGATTGATTTAGAAATTAATAATTTTGTGAATAAAAATATTTCCATTTATTGTAGGATTTCTTTTTAATTGGATAACAAATTTTTTAAATTTATTGAATAGATGTGTTCACAAATTTATTTTTAACAATATATAATGTATTTTAAATATTAGATATTAAAAAAAGAACTTGGTGAGTCCGATCGTGTAATCATCTAGTAATTAAAAATTTTTTTTAAATTGGAAGTACTTGTGCTTTCAGCATATTTTTTTCAATTTGGTGGTGTTACGCATTTAGTCTAATTTAATTAGCTGTTATACTTATATATTATTATATTTGTAGTTGTGTTATACTTTTTTGTTGTTGAATTGGTTTTTATACTTTGATATAACATTTGTAATAGTGTTATTCTTGAATTAGCTGCGAGCATATAGATGTTTACGCATAAAAAAAATGTCCGTCCGTCTGTTCGTCTAGGTAAGCCGTAGGATGAACACTATTGAAATTGGTCAAATTCGGTCCATGTTCAGACCTAGTCCCCATACAAATAACCTCTATGAGATCGACATAAATTGCAATAAGATCCAAATTATCAAATAGACTAAGTCAAATTGGGTTGGTATATGTTTATTATATCCATTAATAAGTCGTCCAAAAATGAACCCGATATGCCAATTCTTTGTCATAGCTTCCATATAAAGCTGTTTCCTGTTTTTCACTTAAATCTATCAAAAACAAAATTATTGCACAGATTTTTCTCAAATTTGGTTGGTATATATTTTTTCAAAATATAAGTGACTTTACCAAATATGGTCAGGATCGGTCCATATTTCGACTAGTCCCCGTATAAATATAGCACCCGATATGAACTTTTCATATCTGCAGCCAAAAAAAATGAATAACAATGCCACTCAAATTTGACTTATGCTATTCAATTAGTTGGACCGAAGAGATAGGGTCTCTAAACTATGGTGTAGCATATCGTATAGTCGGTCTAGAACGGCTATAATTTTCTCACTTGTTCTTATAACATATATTTTTGGGAAGTTTTCTTATTGGAAATTTTTTAAAAGTTATTGCTTTATATTCACAATATTATTTCTAAAATATTTACATTTATTTTTAAATATTTTTTATTTATTTTTTAATTCATTTAGAAAATATTTATTTATGCAAAAATTTTACACAAATTTTTTTGTGAATAAAAATTAAAAATTATATTTGTTTTTGGGAATTATTTTATTGAAAAAACAAGTAAGAGTGTTAAATTCGGCTATGCCGAATCTTTGATATCCTCCACCTAGGTTTTCTTGCACTATCTGTAACAAATTTAGATAAAATATTTGAAAATGTAAACAATTTGATGAATTTAGTAATTTATTACAACAAATACTCTGAATTTTCAGCATTTACATTTTAAAGTCAATATTTTTAAACTTCGGATCTTTTTCGGAATACTTGACCATGTCTTATATTTTAAAAGCACTAGCGTTAATCAGTTTTATTTTTTCGATCTTATTACATCAGTTTGTCATTCCATTTGTAACGCATCGATAAATGAATTTGCGTGTATGTGTTTAATGCAAAAGATTTCTTACTTTTGTCGAATTGTAGGGATTTTTTGAAAATTTTTTTTAACAACTTAATATTATAAACATTTCAATTTTAAACTCTAAAATTAAAAATATCAATCTTTTTGAAATCTGGTAATAACTCTATAATATGGAGATAGTAAATACGTGGCTTCCTTAATAAGAATGACAAGTAGTTTACTTGTTTTGTGCATTTTTTTTTTAATACATACATAAGTAAGACATCTTTGTAGATCTCTTCGATTATATTAAGTAAGTTTGTAAATAAAAAGAATATTAAAATATTATAAATGTAAACATAATTGATTTTAGAAAAATGTCCGATTCGTTTTTCGATGATGCTGAAAACACATCAAAGAAATACAGAAAACAAAGGTTTTACTCAAGTTAGTTGAGAGACGAGAAGCTAATGGGATAGAACAGGTCAAAGATGACAACTTTAAAATAGAAAAGCATGTATGATTCTATATAAAATTGTCTTAAATATATCACTTATTTATAATGCATTATTATAACGTAAAAATAAATAAATAAATTTACTTATTAATAGAATTATTATAGAATTTCATTTTGCGATTAATTTTTTCAACAAAATAAAATATTTCATAGCATATTTTGTTATATTGTCAACATTATTTTTATTTTGTAGCCAACAAAAATAGAAATTAGCCTAAGTTGACTACAGCAGCAAAAGTGGTCGTGTAGCTGTGTTGGTGTCAAAATAATCGTTTTCATATAAACGTGTGTATTTTATTTTTGACAGGCTGTAGTCGTGTAGCCGCTGTCGTCTATGTGTTTCATGAGAGAGTTCGGCTTACTGGTGCCATTATGTATATGTGTGTGTAAACAAAAATATACGATATCCCAATAATAATTTCGAAGATTGTTTTAACAAAAATCATCTTATCGTGTCTTCTTCGAGCACTTTTGATGATTAAAAACTGATTAATCGCATGCGGTATTAGAAAAGACTAAGAAATGATTTTTGCTTACGCTTAAAAAGTGATTTATAGAAAAATTACATTAAATATGACTCAAAAATAAGTCGAAATTAATAAGAAAATTGGATAAAAAAGGTTCTCAAGAAGAGTCGGGGTAAGGTAATATTTCCTCCCAACAAAAGAATATTTTGTGATCAGCAAAAGAGCGCATTTATGACTGTTTTAATAGCACAGAGGAGTCAAAAAAGACTCCAAATGATCACTTATTGCATAAAATGTTTACTGGGATTTTATTCACTATCTGTAGAAACAATTTTTTAAGTAAAACAAATCTGCACACAATTTCAATTCTATTTCGTTTACAATGATACGATCACTTTGTTTACTAGCTAGTAGTAAAATAAGAAAATAGTATTATAATACAGCGTAATGACGAATTGTACTTCTCAATTAGTTTATTTTTAATGTGCCATAAGAAGTTCGGTTTGTGCTAAGAAATGAATGAATACATGTTTCCCAGGGCGAAGCTCAATCATTGCACTTTGATTGAGTTGAGCCCGCGACTATTCCTGATGTGGATAGCTCGTGCCTACAATTTTTGGTAGTTGGGAATGGCGTTTGTGCTAAGGGAAGCATAAACACATGTTTCCCAGGACGAGGCTTAATCATTGCACTTTGATTGAGCTGAGCTCCGCGATTATTCCTAATGCGGAATAACTCGTGCAATAAATTCTCGGTAGTCCGGGAATGGCGTTTGCCAGCGCCAAACATTAAATAATAATTTTTAAAAATGTGTTATAATTAAATATTTTTGACATCATATTAATTATTATCATCTGAAAAAAAAATTTTTTTTAAACACCAATTTTTTACAGGGTAGATATTTTATGGTTTCACTACTACTTTTGAATGCAAGTATGTACTAAAAGTAGAACCCTTAAAATCATACTATTTTTTGCAACCCTAAAAATTTCAGTATTTTGTATAAATAAAATAATTTATATTTATATTATTTTTAATATGCGCTTATTATCGATATACAAATCAATTTGTAATATTTTGTGATCTTATAAAAATCGCAGAATATTGATATTGATTTTATATAGTTTCTTTTATTAATTAACTAACTTAAATATTACACCATAAAATGTTGATATTGGTGAATTTTTATATTACTACCACAACGACCATAAAAACAACAAGTACAGCCGTGGCAATATACACAATTTAGAATAAAAATATAGGAAAACATCATATTTTTTTACCTTTTCAGTGATTTCTCGGCACCTATGAAACCTATTGTCACGATTTAAAAAACAGAAACCTTCTCATGATGTTGGTGTATCATTCTCACTAACAACAAGCGCCCTAGGTGTCCTATTGAGAACGTTATCGTGACAAGAACAACATAGTCAAATCATATTTTTTCAAGACTTTTTTTACTCCATCGTTCAATTCTCTGGACCAGATAAACCGATTTGGACGATTTTAAATAGCAAACTTTCCAGGATGTTATTGAATCATTTTGTATACCTACGAGCAACTTAGTTGCCCGATTGAAGCCGTCATCGTGATTTCCACAGACGGACAGACGGACAGACGGACAGCCGGACAGACGGACATCGCTATATCAACTCCGCTTGTTATAAGGATCACAAATATATATATTTTATGGGGTCCAGATTTTTTTTTTCTTATTATTACAAACGGAATGACAAACTTATATATACCCTCTGCACACTGGAGTGGTGGGTATAAAAAAAAAATATATTCGAAATGTATTGTTTATATAAAAAAAAAATATTTTTAAAAACGTTTAAATATATGTATTTCTCTTAATATTTTTTTATGATAAATTTTTTAAAAATATTTGTGTGGATAGAAATTGTTTGAAAAAATAATTTTTTTTAACATATCCTATAACATATTTTTATAATTCAACAAGGAATTATAAATTATATTTTTATTAAGTTTTATTCCAATTTTTTTTTCATGCATTTTTGATAGATATTTTTCTTAATTTTTTTTATTATTTTTATAGTAATTTTCAAAACTCATTACATTTCTCATTGCCGTAAATTGATAATTTTTGCTTATTCAGAAATCTCATCAATCTCTTGCGTCAAAAGATGGGAAAAAGTTAATTTTATGTATTTTTTCTTTATCTTTTCACTTTATTAACATCTCCTTAGACTACAATACACTACATAATGTATGATGACCCCCACCGCTCAGAGTATGGCATTACATCCTGTTGTAAATGACATGCTTGAATTCATATCCTGATTACGAAAATATTATTCACTCACTCAGTCACTCATTCGTGATAGCCCATAATTAATATGCTTTTAATCAAAACTTGGTAGGCCATTTTTAGGATGGCATATTATTGTCTAAATTAATGATTTTTTTTAAGATATGCGTGTTATATCAATTTTTTTTTGTTTCTTTTTGGTCTTCTGTTTTAACTTTCTTAACAGTCTTAAGTGGTAATAATAGAAAATTACTTAATTTTGATGACTTTAGCCTTTATAGGAGAATCAAAAGGTGAACTCAGAAAACTGTAGATATTAGTTTTGTATATAGTTGAATCAAAAGCAACTTCAATTCCAGTTTGAGAATGAAAATGTCATTTTTTTTTTGTTTCACAAACTTCCTGGCGTAACTACGAGTATATCCCTTCATTGAAAATACCCAAATTCGGTTTATTCCTTATGGAAAATCTAATTATAATATAAAATTATATCTAAATACATTAATCTTTATACGTCTTTTAATATTCACTATACGAGTATTTCCAGTTGAGTATTTGCCTTTCAAATATTAAATATTTATACGTATAGACATCTAATGACATATCAATAATTAATAATGTTTTTATTCGCTATGATTTGATGCTTTTAATCTAAAAACAAGAAAAACGTGCGTGTGTTTCTGTTTCTGTTTCTGCTTTTGCTTGAACATGTTCGTGTTTTGGCAGGATACATTCTGGTTAACTTTAGTCTGCTTCCTTTTGTGCTCTAAATATAAAATTATCATCAATCATATATTTTTGTCTTTTCCTCAAAAAAAAAAAAAAAAAAAAAAATTACGATGAAAAGATATAGAAAATTCATGCTTCAGAAGTTAATAGTGTGTTGTTGTTTTTTTTTTTGTGACTGAGTGGTGATGAATTTCCATTATGAAAATAAACGATGATTTTTATGTGGCTCCTTTTTAAGTCCTTACAAATTAGTTAAAGTGACCATTATCATAAAACTTAATGTTATTTTGGCATGATGAGTACTAAGTAAAAGAGATCAACATCTTTTAAGAGTCAAAATCCTTACAAAATCATAAATGATAAATGACTTTTCGATAAAAAGTGTACTAAACTACTAATTAGACTCAGTTTTTTTAAGCAATGGAAAATAAATGTTTAAACGAAATGTAGTCCATACTAAGTTCTATGAAAAGTGGGTCTGAAAGTAGGAAAATGCTAATTTTACAAGTTGAGTTATAAAATCATAGGTAAGAGAATTAAAAATAATTTTTCTTTAATGCTTTTCGAGGTTTTCGGGAAATTTCTCCCGAAAATGATCAAAAATATGTTCAGGTTTCCACATTAACAGTAATGACTAGATTTTAAAATTTTGTATTATTTGAAATAAAAATATTTAAAATTTAATTTTCCATTTCATTTTTTTTTTTTTTTTTTTTTTGCTAAATCAATGTACCTTTTGCCTTTTCTCTGGAGTTGCAAACAAATCTAATGTCATTATCCTGCCATTAGTTGTTGACTGATTTGATTTAATTTTTGTAATTTTGTTTTATTCTCCCATGCCTGTGATTTATTTGGGATCTTGTTTTGGTTAAGACATCCCCTTACATTTGCTATAGTATTTTTTTTGCCTGGTTTTTTCCTTATTTTTTTTTCTCAGGGTATGTGCTTTGGCTAATCAAATAATTAGTTTACATAAATGTGCAACAGTGGCATCCCTTGTGGCATGCTTTTGGCATAAGAATTTGATTTTGTTTAAATGCTTGAATAAATCTTTGGGTTATTTTGTTCATCCGTGTTTTGTTTTATTTTTTTTTTTTTCATTCCAGTTATTTCCTTCTTGTGGATGATTTTTTTCATTTTGTCAAAAGGTAAGAGGTCAATTTTTTTTGTACGTGATTTTTAGGTTTTTTTTTGGATTATTTAAGTTGTTTTTGTTTGGTAGAGAAAGAAATAGGTGAAAAAAATTTATTAAAATTAGTTAATTAGCAAACAAAGGATTATTAGATGAACTTAAAATGGCAATGAAAATTAAATTAAATAAAGTGCCAAAAAAGGATATATGGGAAGCTTAAATAAAAAGTCAGATTTAAAAAGTTTAATTGGTGATTAATATTGTATTCTAAAATCTGCTTCCCGTATGATATTTTTTGATGAAATTTGTTAGAAAGTATTAAAAAATATTATTTAAGAATATGTTTTTATGAAATTTTGTAAAAAATATTTTAAAAAAGTTATATAAAATATTTCCTAATATCTACATTAGGGTGGTCATTAAAAATGAAAATGCGAAGTTAAAAAGGGGCGGGATCCAGTCTGTTTCCTTTCTACATAAATTTAATAAGTGTGAAGTTTTGGGGACAATCGGATAAAGAAAACTCGCGCCGGAAATCGATTGAAAATTATGTCCTTAAAATTTCAAAAACTTTCGGTAATAATTGTGCTGTTGACGAATTACTACTCGAAAAATATCAGCCTGTTTCCATACAATAAAACTTTTGGATTTTATGGTTTTCTGGGTTGTTAATATTTTTAAAATTAAGAATATACCAAAAAAGAATTCAGAAAATAATATAGAGTATATTCAACTTTCACAAGTAGTGCTTAAACCAGTTAATTGATAAAAATTCATAGAGTGCATTATTTTCGTACATTTGTATAGAAAATGACTGAATCTTTTTCGGTGAAAAGATTTGAAAGTGGCTGATTTTTTTTCGAGTATAAGCTCACCGCCTCCACAATTTTCTCTGGAATAGTTTGATGTTTTAAGATATAATGTCCTGAAATCTATAACTTCAAAACATATAAATTTTTAAAAATTCGTGAAGGAAACTTTGCAGTAAAATTACATCAAACTTAAAATAAGAGCAAATTTTCACACATTTATATAGAAAGTGGCTGATCTTTATCAAGTAGTAGTTCGCCAACAGCTCAATTATTGTCGGAATGCTTTGAAATTTTAAGGAAGTAATATCCTCGTATTTCAAATTTTAGAATGTATAAATATATACCATATGTTCCTAGAATATTTTTTGTAAATGGATGTCAAACTTGGTTGAAGTGCATTTTTTCGTTTATTTGCATGGAAACAGGCTGATTTTTTTGAGTAGTAATTCGTCAACAGCACAATTATTACCGAAAGTCTTTGAAATTTAAAGTAAGTAATGTCCTCTTAATTGCAATTTTATAGTAAATAAGCTTGTACCATGTGTGCCTTAAATATTTTTTGTGTAAATCGATTTCAAACTTGAATGAAGTGCATTTTTTCATATATTTGTATGGAAACTGACTGATATTTTTCGAATAGTAGGTTGCCAATAGCACATTATTAGTCTAAATGGGTTAAAAATTTAAATGAATTATCTAAGGATATAGTCAGTTGAAATTGTTGAAAAAAAAAACAAAAAAATTTTTTTTTTAAATTTTGTTTTTTCATTACTTATCTTTTTTGAGTAGTAGTTCGCCCACCCCACACCTTTCATCAAATAATCTGTTGACATGAGGGACTACAATATGTATTCATTTTTACCATATATTTTTGGAAAATATCTTTTAAAATGATGTCAAACTTCCATGGAGTGAATGTTTTTATACATTTTTATGGAAAGTGGTCGAGCTTTTTCAAGTAGTAGTTCGTCCACCCCACAATTATTATCAGAAACGTTTGAAATTTAAAAGAAATGCTTTCCTTACATTTTCAACTATAAAAATATAACTTTTGGCTAACTCATTATGAAAAATTTGCTGCAAATTATCTCAAACATGAAATAAGAACAAATTTACGCACTTTTGTATGGGAGTAGTATTTCGTCCGAGACAAAATTTTGACCAGATTACTTTGAAATTTGGTTTACGCAAAGTACTCATATTTCCAACTTTAAAAAGCACAAATATTTTTTGCAAATCGATGTCAAACTTGCTGAAGTGAATTTTTTCATATATTTGTAGGAAAGTGGTCGAGCTTTTTCGTGTAGTAGCTCGCCAACAGCACAATTTTTGTTGGAATACTATGAAATTTTAAGAGGATTAGATCGATATATTTGCAACTAAAAATAGTAAAAAATTTTAACAAGTCGTGATGGAAATTTTTTTTAAGTTACATCAAACTTGAAAAAGAGCAAATTTTCAGAGCACATTTTTAATCGGAATGGCTTAATTTTTTATACAAGTCGTTTGTGAATAAGGTCAATTACGGACAGTGAAATAAAAATATATTTTTTTTAATTTAATTTTTTTTTTAGTTTCTGTTTTTTGTCGAGTAGTAGTTCCTCCAAGCTTAAATTTTTGGCGGAATGCTTTGAACTTTGAAGGAAGTGTTCTCTTTATATACTCAGCTCTAGCTAATATAATTTTCTATTTAGTCATTGCGGCAAATTTTCTGGAAAATATCATCTAACTTCAAATTAGAGCATATTTTCACACATTTGTATAGAATGCCACAATTTTGGTCGGAATTAGTTTACATTTTGTTATGAGTAATTTATGAATATAGTCAATTACAAAAGTGAAAAAATGAAAAAAAAATTTTTTATTTTTTTACACTTTAGCTAAAGTTAGGATGTTATCAGGCAGATTATTAGTTTTTCGTTAATACAACTATGCTTTAAACTAAAAGTGACCGATAAGCTAAAGGGAAGATAAAGGCAACTTTTAACGTGAGGTTTATGTATTTAATATTGCCACATTTTCTGACCTTTGAAGACGAAATTCACATCAATTCAGTTTTGGAAATTAATTTATTTATAGATACTTAAATATATGGGGGGTTTCATGTGAAATGCACCAACTTTTGAAACCAATGTCTTCCGATGAAATTTGCACCAAGGTTAGTCCTATTGGATAGTAGTTTAGACACAATTTTTCAACAAGAACGGTTAAGATCTCTCTGAGTTAGAGGGGATCAAAATTTAACATTTTGGCCATACAGGTGTTTTTTTTTCATCCATGTAACTTATTACCTACTGTTCTTACAAAATTTTCTCCCAGATAGTTTAGATAGCTATTTCTTCAATATTTCGGAAAAAAATACTTTAAAAAAAAATTTTTTAGACTTTTTTTTTGCTAAATCAAAGCATTTTTGCCTTTTTTTTTCAAAAAGGGCATTTTTTATTTTTCGTAAGAAAGCTTAGGATTTTTCTTTTAAGAGCTTTTTGGTCGCTTAGTGGGATGGGAGTGGGATATCTATCAAAATAAATGTTTTGTAACTCAAGGCAACGGTTTTTCGATTTTTCACAAATGTACTATTTTGAATTTTTGCCTATTTGTGTGTAAAATCTTACAAATAAAACTTATACTGAGAAACTAGACAAATTAACCTTTCCGAAGGTATATAACATACCTTCATAACATAACAGAAGAGAATGGTTCTCTGTAACGTGAAAGAGTTATTTGCAATATTTCAATCTGAACACGAGGATGTTAAAATTGGCTTCACGAAATTTACCCAAATGAGGCCAAAACATTGCGTTTTGGCAGGAAGCAGCGGAACTCACACAGTATGCGTTTGCATTTACCATGAAAATGTTAAACTGATGTTGAAGGAAATCAACTCAAAATATTTAACAGATGCCTTAAATTGACTATGTGTCCTAATGCAACAACTTCTTACCACTTAGGTGAATGTACCAATTGCCCGAAAACCACATTTATCAAAGAAAATTTAATCTACTCTTTAGATCGAGAATATATAGAGGAGGTCAAATTTGATTCTTGGATTCAGACTGACAGATGCACATTGAAAACAATCATTTTAAATGTGGATGATTTTGTAGAAGAAATGTGTACAGGATTGATTGCTAAACTTGAGAACCCATGACTTTTTAGTCAAAGAGCAATGGTCATTCTTCAAGGATTTGAAAAGATACATTTGAAGTCTGGTGAATTCGTTATTTCATATGATTTCGCAGAAAACTATGAATATGTTCTTCAGGATGCCATACAAGCATTCCACTTCAATAACGACCAATATTCACAGTAGTTATTTACTACATGAAAGATGAAAAACTGGAACACAAAAGTGTGGCAATCATATCCGACGATTTAAAACATGATAGCGTTGCAGTTTATGAGTACCAGAAGAGAGTACTAAAATTTCTAAAATTTAAATTTACAGTAAAGAAGGTATACTACGTTTCGGACGGAGCTCGTCAACATTTTAAAAACAAAAGTAGCTTCGCAAATCTTATGGCTCATGAAAAAGATTTTGGAATGCCAGCTGAGTGGCATTTTCATCCTATGGTAAAGGAGCATGTGATAGTATTGGAGCAAACTTTAAAAGAAATGCAGCGAAGTATAGCCTCCAGTGCTCTCAACAAGGTCGCATCTTAGATGCGACTGCTTTATTCCATTAGGCAAAAAGTTATTGTAAAGAAAATAAAATAGTTTTTAGTAGCAAAGAGGATCATCAGGAAACATTGAAAACACTGAAGAGCAGATTCGATGCTGTGGTAACAATCGATGGCACCGCTCAATACCATTCTTGTATACCGCTTGTCGATGGAAGACTCAAGTTGAAAAAGTTTTCTGCCTCTATTCAATGCGATTTCTTTCCAAAGACAACAAATAAACCAGCAGCGAAATCAACAGCTGAACCTAGTAACGCCAAGAAAAGATTGACAAAAAAACGCAGTAAATAAAGGCGACAAAAAAGCTGGAAGAAAGACTGGGTATTTAAAAATTTACAAGACTTAAATACTTCATCAGCTACAATAAATTAAGTATAAAAATAGTTATGATATAAATGGATCTTATGTAATTAAGATTAAATTTTATCAAATTATTTATCTTTTTATTTTTAACATTATTATTATACATTAATTTAATTATTATTAAAAATAAATAAAAAATTATAATTTTTCAACATTTCTATAGAAAAAAAGCGATTTTTTTCCCTGAGGTTAACATATTCTGGGTATTACAGTATCGAGGGTATAAAATTTTAGTTAAGTATGTTATATACCTTCGGAAAGTTTAGTTTGTCTAGTTTCTCAGTATAAGTTTTATTTGTAAGGTTTTTCACACAAATAGGAAAAAATTCAAAAGAGTGCATTTGTGAAAAATTGAAAAACCGTTGTCTTGAGTTACAAAACATTTATTTTGATAGATATCCCACTCCCATCCCACTAAGCGACTAAAAAGCTCTTAAAGGAAAAATCCTAAGCTTTCTTATGAAAAAAAAAAAGAAAAAAATGCCCTTTTTGAAAAGAAAGGCAAAAAATGCTTTGATTTAGCAAAAAAAAAGTCTACAAATTTTTTTTTTTTAAGAAATAGCTGTCTAAACTATTTGGGAGAAAATCTTGTAAGAACAATAGGTAATAAGTTACATGGATGAGAAAAAACACCTGTTTTGCCAAAATGTCAAATTTTGATCCCCTCTAACTCAGAGAGCTCTTGACCGATCTTGCTGAAAAATTGTGTCTAAACTACTATCCGATAGGACTAACCTTTGTGCAAATCCCGATAGGAAGACATCGGTTTCAAAAGTTGGTGCACTTGACATGAAACCCCCCATATGATTATATGTTTTTAAAAAGTTTTATTACACATTTACAGGAATAATACAACTTATAATAAAGGTTTTTGGTTTTTATTCTATTGTTTTTATTGTTTATTTGCAAACAATTAAAGGAACGTTGCCACTACGTATTTTTATAAATCAATTCATTTGGTCAAAAGTAATCGGTGTTTCCTTTGGTGCTGCCACAATATCAAAACAAGTAAGAAAATTATAGTCGGTCTAGACCGACTATAGGATACCCTATACCATGCGTTTAGAGACCCTACCCCATAGGCCCAACTAACTGGACATAGAAAATAAGCATAAACCAAATTTGAGTGGGATTTTTTTACATTTTTTGTCTGCAGATATGAAAAAGGTCATATCGGATGCTATATCTATATGGGGACTAGGCCCAAAAATGGACCGATGCTGACCATGTTTGGTAAAGTCTCTTGTATTTTGCAAAAATATATACAAACAAAATTTGAGAAGAATCAGTGCAATATTTTTGTTTTTTGATAGATTTAAGTGAAGATCGGGAAGCAGCTCTATATGGGGCCTATGACTAAGAGTTATCCCATAGGGATCATTTTTGGACTACTGATTAATGGATGTAATAAACACATACAAACCCAATTTGACTAAGATTTATATGATAATTTGGATCTTATGGCAATTTAAGTCGATTTCATAGGGGTCATTTGTATGGGGGCTAGGTCTGAACATGAACCGATTCTCACCAATTTCAATAGCGTTCATCCTATGGCTGATAAAAGCGTACAAAACCAAATTTCATCAAAATATATTCATATTTGCGACCTGCAGTTTGATTACAAGCTTTACATGGACACACAGACGGACGGACGGACGGACGGACGGACGGACATCGTTAAATCGAATCAGATAGTGATTCTGATTCGATCGGTATAATTAAAGATGGGTCTAGGTCAAGTATTTTTGGTAGTTACAAACAGCAGCACAAAGTCATTATACCCAAACCACATAGTGGTATAGGGTATAAATATTAATTTTATTTTAATGGGAAGTTGTAATAACGAAAAGAAGTTAAAGTTAACTTTATTGTTCACTTTAACTAAAGTTACCTTTAACTAACATTTACTTTAAAGGCAAGTTGTAATAACGGCCTTAAGAGATTTTTTTAATTATTCTTGAAAAATGTTTTGTAAATAGGCATTAAACATATATGAAGATCATATTTTCATACATTTGAGTGGAAAGTTGATGATCATTTTCGAGTAGTAGTTAGCCCACTCCATAGTTTTTATCAGTATGTTTCAATATTTCGGGAGGGTAATCTATCGGTGTAACTGTATAAAATCATACCATGTATTTTGGGAATTTTATTTTTTTTTAATGAAGTCCAACATCTATGAAGTGAATATTTTCATACATTTGTATGGAAAGGCGTCGAGCTTTTTCAAGTAGTAGTGCCCACACCAGTAGGACAGTCCGATTGAAGTAAAATTTAAGGATGATATTCTTGGTACTTGTACAAAAAGTATACATTTGTTATATTAAATACTTACATGTATGAAACATATTAAAACAAGTAAGAAAATTATAGTAAGCTTACGCGACAGGTACTCACGTAAAACACAAGAGACTTCTATACGATGCCATATACCATGGTTAGAGACCCAATCGCTTCGGTCCAACTAATTTGATATAGAAAATTAGCATAAACCAAATTAGTGGCATTGTTATTAATTTTTTTGGCTGCAAATATGAAAAAGTACATATCGGAAGCTATAATTATATGTGGACTAGGTCGAAAACTGGACCGATCCTGACTATATTTGGTAAGGTCACTTATTTTTTGCAAAAACATTAACAAACCAAATTTGAGAAAAATCTGGGAATCAGCTTCATAGGGGGGCTATGACTAAGAATTGTCCTATACGGTTTATTTTTGGACTACTGACAAATGGATGTAATAAACATACGCAGACTCAATTTGACCGAGATTATACGATAATTTTGATATTATGACCATATAAATTGATCTCATAGGACTAGGCCAGAACATGAACCGATTTTCACCAATTTCAACAGGGTTCATCCTATGGCCGTTAGAAGCGTATATACTAAATTTCATCAAAATATATATGACCTGTAGTTTGATTAGAAGGTTTGCATGGACACACAGACAGGCGGACGGAAGGACATCGCTAAATCGACTCAGAAAGTGTTTCTGGGTCTATCGGTCAAGTATTTTTGGTAGTTACAAATATTAGCACAAAGTCGATATACCATAACCAGATAGTGGTGTAAGGTATGGTGTGATTTAGAATCTTTTTAGGAGCTCAAATAAATATATAAATTAAAAAAATGTTTAATGTCTACAAAAAGAAACAAATAGTAAAATTATAAATGGTCTAGACCTATACGATACCTTATTACATGAGTTCTGAAAGAGCACTTTGGATCCAACTTTGCTGAGGCAATAACTGAGTATAGAAAAGAAGCATAAACCAAATGCTAGTGTTGTTTTAACTTGTGGCTTGCAGATGTGATTATGTTCATATTCGATGCAATTTTTATATGTGAACTAGATCAAAAATGGGCCGGTTATGACCATATTTAATAAAGTCACTTAATTTTATCAAAAATAATACATAAACTAAATTTGGAAAAAATCTATCCAACATTGTTGTTTTTTCATAGAGTTAAGTGAAAATCGACAATCAACTTTGTATGGGATCTTTGACCAAAAACCTATAGGGTTTATTTTTTGACAACTGATTAGTGGGTGTAATCACACACCCATCAACATTTATCGATATACAATTTATGATAATCTGGATCTTACCACAATCTTAGATGATTCCATATGGCTTATTTGTATGAGGTCTAGGTCTGAACATGAACCGATATTCACTAACTTCAAGTCGTTCTATGGCGCAGAAAAGCTTATATACCAAACTCCCCCAAAATATGTTGATATTTGCGGCCTGTAAATTGATTACAAGGTTTACATGGACACAGACAGACCGACGGACGGACAGACAGACGGACGGACAGACAGACGGACGGACAGACATCGCGAAATCGACTCAGAGACTGATTATCAGAAACTGATTCTGAGTCAAGCGGTATAATGAAAGGTGGGTCTTAGTCAAATATGTTGGTAGTTACAAACGGCAGCACAAACTTATTATACCCGGACTACATATTGGAATATGGTATAAAAAGTTAGAAAAAAAAATTAGAAAACAATTCGGCCATAAATCATTTTCCAGCGAAATATAAAATTATTTAATGAAAATTTCATTTACTACTTTCACCAGCCGCTCATCGGTGACTTACTGACTGACTCATTAATATGTAACACTGTATGATATAATAAAATGATTACCTTTTCTCTTAGAAGGGTACCTTTTCTTAAAAAGGAGTATTCTCTTTAAAAAATGCAACTTAAAAACATAGCTTTTCCTGAAATAAAACCTCTTTTAAAATTAGTACCTTTGTTAATAGAACCTTTTTCGCAAAAATCTTTTGTTTAACAGTTTTTCTAAAAATTACACTTTCCTTAAAAAAGGATTTTATTTATAAATATTTCTTTTTGCATTTTTTTCCATAAAAATACCTATTCTTAAAAAATAATGTTTTCTAAGAAGTACATTTTCTTTAAACCACCTTTTCTTAAAAAGCATCTTTCCTTAAAATAGCACCGTTTCCAAAAAAAATCATGTGAGTCCGATTAAGCGCCCCGGTAAGTTAGCAGGTAGCGTGCTCGCCTATCATGCGGAGGTCGTGAGTTCGATTCCCACCAGAGGTTTGCTTTGTCGCTGCAAAAACTAGCCAAATCCAGCATATCCCTGGACCCAAAATTTGAATCTGCAGACAAGCCACTCAGCTTCGCGGAATTAGGCTTAAAAACAGAAAGCGTCATCTATGTATCACTTATAGTAACCAACTGCAGGGTCTGCAGTTAATTATGTGAGCACAAATGTATATTTATCGTCTTACATGGTTACAAACATGAAAAATGTTAATTTTTACTACTCGAGCTAATCGTTACGCTCGAGGAGCTCATTTACTACTCGAGTAGCTCAAGCTTCGAGTAGCTCGAGTAGCTCGAGTACTCGAGCTTGACCGTAGGTTCTGGTTTACACTTTAATGAAGGAATTTTTTAAAGAGTCAATATAAAGAATATGTGGACAGCTTAAATATAAAGTCTGATTTTAAACTATAGATTGGTAAATCTAATTTTGCTTTAAAATCTGCGTCCCGTGAATCAATTTTTTTAATATTTTTTTTTAAATTTTTAAAAAATATTATTTAAAAAATATTTTTCAAAAATGTGCATATTACACGTATCGTTGGATTGACTGTTAAATTTATTTAAAAAACTTATTCAAGTTCATTTCCGAGTAGTTTTGTTACAATTTTTGAAGAAATGTTGGATTAACACAGGAACAAAGGATCTTTTTGAAGAGTAAATGAAAAGTATATAAACTTATATATTTACAGCCGTATTCATAAAAATTAAATTGTACTTCAAGTAGACTTTATCAACAAATTTTGTATGAAAAACAGACAATAAAGTCTACTTGAAGTACACTTTAATTTTTATGAATACGGCTGTTAGTCTATTGTGACGATTTTGATTGTTAATTAAAATTGAATTTTAAAATCTACAAGTCCGGTTGCGTTATTTTTTTTGAAAATTATTAAAAAAAATGAATTAAAACAAAAATATTTTCCAAATATGTACATATGGGAGATTTCTTCATATTTTGGCAGTCTATGGACTGTCAACAGTTTGAAATTTTATGTTAAATCTATAATAGTAGTTTAATGAAAACTATTTGAAAAAGAAAGACAGATTTTTAAGATAAATATCAGGGATTTCTATAAAATTTTGGCAATTTGATGAAATTTGAAAGGATGCAATATTTTAAAGCGTTTAGGAGAAGGATATATATTGCACTTAAGTATTAAGCCTAATATGAAAATTTATATTATTAACTTAAATTGAGCTATAAAATTTGATAGTATAGACTAATTTTTTATGCAGTTTTTTAAGTAAATATTTATATTATATTAGGGATTTTTCCCACACTTTGTACTATTATAAATCTAGGATCCATTCTTGAATGAACCAATTTTTTAAAGAGTAAATGAAAAGGATATATAGGCAATTTAAATATTAAATATGCGTCCCGAAGAATGATTTCTTTTACTAAATTTTTTTGTGAAATTATTTTAAGAAAACAAAAAAATAATTCCAAAATATATAAATGTCAAGTGCACCAACCTTTGAAACCGATGTCTTCCGATCGGGATGAAATTTGCACCAAGGTTAGTCCTATTGGATAGTAGTTTAGACACAATTTTTCAATAAGATCGGTCCAGATCTCTCTGAGTTAGAGGGGATCAAAATTTGACATTTTGGCCACACAGGTGTTTGTTCTCATCCGTGTAACTTATTACCTACTGTTCTTAGAAAATTTTCTCCCAAATAGTTTAGATAGCTTTTGCTTCAATATTTCGGAAAAAAATACTTAAAAAAAAAATTTTTTTTTGACTTTTTTTTTGCTAAATTAAAGCATTTTTTGCCTTTTTTTCAAAAAGGGCATTTTTTTTTTTTTTTTTTCAAAAGAAAGCTTAGGATTTTTCCTTTAAGAGCATTTTGGTCGCTTAGTGGGATGGGAGTGGGATATCTATCAAAAAAAATGTTTTGTAACTCAAGACAACGGTTTTTCAATTTTTCACAAATGCACTATTTTGAATTTTTTCCGATTTGTGTCTAAAACCTTACAAATAAAACTTATACTGAGAAACTAGACAAATTAACCTTTCCGAAGGTATATAACATACCTAACTAAAATTTTATACCCTCGATACTGTCATACCCAGAATATGTTAACCTCTGGAAAAAAAATCATCATCTGGACCGATCTTGTGTCTAAACTACTATCCAATAGGACTAACCTTGGTGCAAATTTCATCCCAATCGGAAGACATCGGTTTCAAAAGTTGGTGAACTCCCCCAAATATTAAAGATAATTTCATAATTTCGAAACTTAGGAACCTTTATTAGCATTGTTTTAAAATAACTTATGAAAATGTGCTTTGACTGTAAAATTGATGAAAGTTAATGATAAATTTCTCTACAATTTAAACTATTATATAAAAACTTTTAAATCATCTTCTAATGCTTGAATGTAAAATATTTAAAATTCCAAAAAAGTAATGTAATTATGTTACATTTGATAAATGCATTAAAGAGATTCCAAAAAACTTTTTTCGATTGTCACTAAGGGATAAATATGGAACTGCCAGACAATGACATCCATGAAATTCTTGTTTCATATCATAAAATTCCAGAGACAAATCTTCATATAACGTTATCGTTGTTTCAGGACAAATTTCTATAATGCATCACAATTAACACAACTATAAAATATATATAATAAACTTCAAGCTTAATGTTTAACAATCAAAATAAACTGCTAGAGCGAGAAAGAGCTGAAAATAATTTAACTACACATATTCTTAATATAAAAATAACAACTCTATTAACATTTAAGACAAATGCATTTCGTACATTAACGTTTTAATTTTTTTTTTCTCTCTACCGAATATCTTTTCTTATACAGACAACCACAAAAATGTTTCCTTTTTTCTTCTTCTTATAAGAGTAGTTGTATAATAGTAATAATAATAATAATAATAAGTTCTAAGACGTCGCTTTTCTTAAACATAAATATAATCATAAAGGTTTATAACGAAATTTTTATGATTGGTTTTGTGTTTATTGTCGTACGTACATCCATACAGACATATGTATGTGAAAAATTCAAATGTATTAAAAGGATTTTTTTCTGCGCATTTCAATGCAATTTCAAAAGGTGGCAAATTGCAAATATGATGACGACATTAATGATGATGGTTGATATTTGGTTTATAAACAGCCTCCAAGGTTCATTAATTTTGTTTTGGCACAACGTTTGCTAGATTAAATACATATTTTATTAGTTAGTCCTAAAAGGATATCCCACTGAGAGCCGTTTTTCATCACACATGTAATGAAATATGAATGTGATACATAAATTTCGTTATTTAATGTTAGGAAATCATCATCAAATCAAATGTGAACGCATGTCAAACTCATCAAAAATAAAAGTAACAACAAATATTCATATTTGTACAAAGTACAAAGTAGCATAAGTTGGTAATAGATTTACAACCACCATCATCATTACATTGAAACTAAAACTAATAACCACCCTGTACGTTCTGGTACATTGCTGTTCTTTCATTTCATTTATTTGCTATTCATTGAATATCCTGGTTTTATTTAACTAAAAACGGAAATTCTTTTTTATTTTATAGTTTTGCATATTAATGATTTGAGAGTATCCTTTTACTTTCTCTCATCCACACACACACACAGACGCACATTCGCAGCACAGTAGGCAGTGACAGTTATGGCTCATTTTTATTTTCGTTGTTGTTTTTTTTTTTTTGTAAATTTTTGCAATTATTGCATTTGCCATTATTTGGAATTGTTTATTTAGACAGTTTATGGCCCGTTTTGTTGATGGCTCATTTTGACACATCAACACCTATGAATATTTTTGTTGGATCTATCTACGCTAATGTGACTCACATACGCATACTAACTATTTTATATTTGTGTATGTAAATGTTATTTGCATGCGGTGCTATTATATTTTTATGAGATATTTCCGCAGACGCCTGTTTTATTTTATTTATTTTTTGCTTTATACATCCTTCTTTTTAATGTTTAATGCTCAGTGCTCAGTGTTCACTGTTATTTGTTAATATAAAAATAAATTTATTTTTATATATTATTTGTCGTCTTTTTTTTATTAGTATTAACATAATTTGTAGGCGTTGATCCAATAAAATCACATGATAAATATTTATTTAAAAATCTGCTTTTACTGGTATCATGCAAATCAAATTAAATCAGGAGCGTAGTTACTTTAACCCATTTAACGATTCGACTATCGTTAAAAGAAGTTACTGAAAAGCTATTATGCCAATGCCAATATTTTTTTTAAATGTAAACATTTTTTATATGTAAACATATTTAGTGTTTTTTTTTTTGGAATTTCAATTTGTGTTTAACGAATAAAATTTATATATTAAAGATGCAATTGATGTCTTCTAAATTTAAAATTATTATCTCCGTCGTTTTGATATGATTTTCTGAAATTCAATTAATATTTTGTAATTAATAATTGGAAATTTTTATTTCCAGTTTTTAGAATTGATATTTTCTTAAATTTGAATGGAAAATTTAAAAATGACAATTTTGTATTTATGTGAATAATAATGCTTTAGTAATTATAAACAATTTTTAAAAATTAGATGTAATCGCCATCAGTTATTTTGTAGGTAAAGCAGAATAATAATTCTATATAACTATGTAGAACTGTTTTGAAATCAAAAAACTCATTGATGAACTCGGTAACTCTATTTTGTAAAGACAACAAAAAGTTAATATCCAAACTTATTTTCATATTTGTAAAAGAATAATGAAATAACGTATGAAATAAAAGATCAGCCCGTGTATACTCTTAACATTGTGCTGTATGATATCTATTTGAAAATATTGACATTCATGTTAAAATAGAAATAGTTATGTATTGCAAAGCTAATTAGAACAAAAATTGTGGCGCCATCTACTGTGGCATAGTCACGCTGAGTAAAATGAAGTGACACTCTGTTAATGCAAAAGAAATGTATTTTCCCCACAACAAAATATTGCAGAATTTTATGTAAATAAAATAATATACCGATTTATTTCTAACATGCAGTTATTATGGATATACATATATAGAATATATGTATATTATTTGTTTTATTTAATATGTGTATGTATGTATATGTAAATATTACACACAAAAAATACAACATCAAACGTTATTTTTGAGTTTTTTCTTTAAATAAATTAATACATAAAAATTTTTTTTTGCTAAATTTACATTATTTTTTTTATTGACAACTAGGTATTTTAGCATTATTTGCTTTAGATGCTGGTGAATTTGTACTCCCTTTATATTAGCTCGTAGTGTCTGCTTGTCGAAAAAATTTTGGATCGATTTGAACCCCTTTCCCGTGACCCAATCGATCTGAAAATTTGCAGGCAGGCTCGTGGCAATGTCAGAAATGATCTAGTAAATTTTTCTAGTGATACCAAAACAATGGAAACTTTTAAATTTTTCTACCAGAGTTGATAAAAAAAATATACAAAGATGTACCACAATGACCACCAAAACAAGAAGTCCACTATGACAACAATACAACATTTAGAATAACAACAAGAACAATATAGAAACATCATATTTTAATTTTTCAGAGATTTCCCTGGACCTATTCTTCCGATTTTAATGATTTTTGAAATAAAAATGTACAAAAATGTACCACAATGACCACCAAAACAAGAAGTCCACTATGACAACAACACAACATTTAGAATAACAACAAGAACAATATAGAAACATCATATTTTAATTTTTCAGAGATTTCCCTGGACCTATTCTACCGATTTTAATGATTTTTGAAACAGAAATCTTCCCATGAATTTTGTGAATCATACTCACTGAAAATGATCACCTTAGCTATCCTATTGAGGGCGGGATCGTGACAAGAACAACATAGAAAATTATATTTTTTCAAGACTTTTTTTAGTTCTTCATTCAAATCTCGGGCCCTAATCGACCGATTTGGACGATTTTAAACAGCAAACTTTTCAGGATGTTAGTGAATCATTTTTTATATCAACAAGCACCCTAGCTGCCCGATTGATGCCGTCATCGTGATTTCCACAGATGGACAGACGGACAGACGGACATCGCTATATCAACTCCGGTAGTTATAAGGATCAAAATATATATATATATTTTATGGGGTCCAAAATTTTTTTTCTAATTATTATAAACGGAATGACAAACTTATATATACTCTCTGCACACTGGAGTGTAGGGTATAAAAATACTATTTTTAAATATAAATTCGTTAAGCCAAAAATCCATAACAATGCATGTAATTTTTAACTTCCTTCCCATTAAGTTAAGGGACCATAAAAAGTTACAATCAGATGCAGGATTCGGATTTCTATCGAACTGCAATATCTATTTTTTAATTATTTTTTTCTTTCTTAAATTTCCGTTTTGGCCTTTTGACCAACATTTATTTTTATACCCTCCACTCCAGTGTGCAGAAGGTATACATATATAAGTTAGTCATTCCGTTTGTAATAATTAGAAAAAAATTTTTGGACCCCATAAAATATATATATTTGTGATCCTTATAACAACCGGAGTTGATATAGCGATGTCCGTCTGTCCGCTTGTCCGTCTGTCCGTCTGTGGAAATCACGATGGCGCCATCAATCGGGCAGCTAGGCTGCTCGTTGATATAAAAGCTGATTCAATAACATCCTGAAAAGTTTGCTGTTTAAAATCGTCCAAATCGGTCGATAAGGGCCCGAGATTTGAATGAAGAACTAAAAAAAGTCTTGAAAAAATATAATTTTCTATGTAGTTCTTGTCACGATCACTCGCTGAATGGTGCAGCCACAGTGGTCATTTTTAGTGAGAATGATTCACCAAATTCATGGGAAGATTTCTGTTTCAAAAATCATTAAAATCGGTGGAACAGGTCCAGGGAAATCTCTAAAAAATTAAAAAAAAAAAATGAAAAATATGATGTTTCTACATTGTTCTTGTTGTTATTCTAAGTGTTGTGTTGTTCTCATAGCTGGACTTGTTGTCTTTGTGGTCGTTGTGGTAATAATATAATAAAAACTAACCCTTTGTACATTTTTTTATTAACTCTGGTAGAAAAATTTAAAAGTTTCCATTGTTTTGGCATTACTCTAAAAAATTGTTAGATCATTTCTGTTATTACCACGAGCCTGCCTGCAAAATTTCAGATCGAATGGCACGGGAAATTGGTTAAAATTGATCCAAAATTTTTTCGACAAGCAGACACTACGAGTTAATATAAAGTGAGTAAAAATTCACCAACATCTAAACAAATAGTGCTAAAATACCTAGTTTTTAATAAAAAAAAAAACAATGTAAATATAGCAAAAAAAAAAATTTTTATGTATAAATTTATTTATAAATTTATATAAACATATTAAATAATACAAATAATATACATATATTCTATATATGCATGTATATCCATAACAACTGCATGTTAGAAATAAATCGGTATATTATTTTATTTACATAAAATTCTGCAATATTTTGTTGTGTGGAAAATACATTTCTTTTGCATTAACAGAGTGTCACTTCATTTTGCTCAGCGTGCCTATGCCACAGAAGATGGCGCCACAATTTTTGTTTGTTCTAATTAGCTTTGCAATAGTTATTTCTATTTTAACATGAATGTTAATATTTTCAACTGAATATCATACAGAACAATGTTAAGAGTATACACGGGCTGGTCTTTTATTATTTCATACGTTTTTTCATTATTCTTTTACAAATATGAACATAAGTTTGGCATATTAACTTTTTGTTGTCTTTACAAAATGGAGTTACCGAGTTCATCAATGAGTTTTTTGCTTTCAAAACAGTTCTGCAAAGTTATATAGAATTATTATTCTGCTTTACCTATAAAATATCTGATTGCGAATACATCTAATTTTTAAAAATTGTTTATAATTACTAAAGCATTATTATTCACATAAATACAAAATTGCACTTTTTAAATTTTCCATTAAAATTTTAGAAAATATCAATTCTAAAAACTGGAATTAAAAATTTCCAGTTATAAATTCCAATTAACTGAATTTCAGAAAATCATATCAAAACGTCGGAAATTATAATTTTAAATTTAGAAGACATCAATTGCATATTTAATATATAAATTTTATTTGTGAAACACAAATTGAAATTCCAAAAAAAAAAAAAAAAAAAAAAAACAAATACCTATGTTTATATTTAAAAAATTTTTACATTTAAAAAAAATCATGACATTCAGGAGAAATTAATAGCTTTTCAGTACCGCGATTCTGTAGCTTCTTTTAACGATAGTCGAATCGTTAAAAAAAGAAAATTGCAAAATTATCAGTAACATTTTTAAACGATATTCGCTATTGTTAAAGTCAGCTGTTTCTGTTATCTAAACGACAACCATTTTTGTGTTGTTTATTCAGTCGATAAAAACTTCAATTTTTAGATTGAAATGTCGTCATACATAAATAAAAATCATAAAATAGTGAAAATATTTTGCTTTTATTAAAAAACTTTTTTATATAAATAAAAAAAAATTAAATAGCATATTGAATTCATTATTTCATTTTCAAATAAAAAAACAGAAATATTAGTAAAAAAAATAGGGATATTAAACATAAACATAAAATCATCTTGTCAAACACGAAGTAATTTGTTTTTTTCTATTCTTCATTGCGTTTTTCGCTTATTTTGACAGAGATGCCACTCGTTTACAATTTAAATAAATAGAAAAATAGAGATGTCGACTGTCGTTAAGATGTCTGTACTTAGTGAATCACTTAATCCTTAGTGCAAACAACAATTGCTGTCGGTATATGTTGCGATTGTCGGATCTTTGAAATTTACAGAATCACACTACAGAAAACATTAATTTAAATTCAATGAATTTTAGAAAACGTCAAATGATATTTAAGAATTGCGAACATAAAAACTGGTACATAAATAAACGCAATTTGATGAGAATGTTATTTTTTATATTCAAATTTTCACAATTTTTTTTGGATGAAAATTTGAAGTTTTTCAGAGAATAAAGATAACAAATTATTTTATTTAAAATGTTTGGGACATTTGGTTTTTTGCGTTTGGCATCCCTAATTTGAATATTTATTATTATAAATTTATTCTCTATGTTTTCCAAATATGGCAGTAAAAAAATTGAGAGAGTTTTTTTTTGGTTATTATTTTGTTACTCCATCCGACCTATATGGCCGCAATGAAGAAATATTTGGCCAGTTAAAATAAACCATACATCCATCTTCAATTAGCACGATTTAATGCATATAGCCACCCTACACAACCATTACCTTTGCATTGGAGGTTAGGGCGAGCTATTTAATTAGCAAAAACTAAATTAAACGAGAAGTTATGTCATATATCCGGAAACGCATGCATATAGGTATATAACTTAAATGCATGCCGATCAGCAACAACGATGACGAAAAAGCAAACCACGAAATAAATCCAAAATAATAGAAAAGACGAACACCAACCCAAAGAATTTGCTGAAATAATTTGGTATTAAGTTTAACAAATTGTTTAATTTTTCATTTACATTTATTATCAAGACTCAAACCGAGGTGGAGGATATCAAAGATTCGGCACAGCCGAATTTAACACTCTTACTTGTGTTTATATTTATTATTCTCTACAAAATTTTTTAAGCTTTATGAGTTATTCTCGGCGGTCCCAGATCAACTTGACCTGACGTATAGATGGCGGCAGTACTTTTACTTTGCTGACAAGTGGCAACCTTATATAAAATATTTTAAGCTTCAAGGTGCCACGTTGCTATTTTTTTTTTTGAGCCGCCAAATGTAAGCAATCTCAGTGAATTTGTGAACATGGAAAAAATTAGTGACCGTTATGGAATTCAAAATTAAAACCGAGTTAGAATCTATTCTACGGGAGTTTGCTCCTTCTTTTACGACTATAAAATATTGGGTGGCAGAGTTTTAACTAGCTGCTAAGACGAAAATGGCCACGCCAGAAACGGTTAGTAAAATCTACAAAATGTTATTGAATGATCTTCGGCTGCTTGGTGCGTAAGCAAGCTAAAATGTACCGAATATTTGGATATGAGAAAGTTGCCGCAAGGTGGATGCCGGGTTTGCTCAATGAAGTGTCTCAATAGAGTGTTTGGCAATATTTCACCACATAAAATCGAGTTTCCTTAATCATGCACGAGACATGCTCCACCACTACGCACCTGAGACGAAAGAATAGTCAAAAAATTGGACAGCCCATCTGCAGGCAAGGTTATGCCGTTTGCTTTTTGTGAAAAACAATTAACGGCGAGTTGTGTGCTAGCTTATTGCAACGTTTAATTGATGAAATTAAAGAAAAAATTCCGCATTTGGAAAAAAGGAAGCGTTGTTTCATCTAGACAATGCACCCGTTCACAAATCCACTATTTCAATTTCCAAAATCCATGAACTAAAGTTCGTATTGCTTCATCGTGCACCTTAGATTTAGGTCCCTCGGATTGTTATATATTTCCAAACTTTAAAAAATGGCTTGGTGGTAAAATATTTGTCAACATGGAGATGTGGAGAGTGCGGTTGATGGCTGTTTTAAAGAACTGGACGGTTCTTACTATAAACGGGGAATCGAAGCTATTATGTTGATTATGTTGAAAAATAAAGAAAAATTTTCCCAAATTTGTTGTTTTCTTTCAAAAAAAAATTTTTTTTTTTCCAATTTTTTAACCAACCTAATTTGTTTCGAGATATAGGATTTTTTTGAATTGATATAAATTTTTTTTTTCAAATTAAAATTATTTTTTGTCCCACATCTATTTTTTTACTTAAATTTTTTAACTGCATTCTTACAAAATTAATATCTCTTAAAAATTTTGTTCAGCCCCGTAGCTCTTTTATCACTAAGCTAAACCTCGAATTAATGATTTTTTACTTTTTTATTAGAGAAATTTCATTCTGAAAAATTTACTTTCAAATTTATAAAAAAATGTATACTCAAAAAAGATTCTAAAATTCAGTCTCAGAGTTTTACTTTCAAAAGTTTTCTGTTTGAATTCACCTTTAAAATTTCCTAATCCACATTTTTTTACTATATTCCGTAAGCTCTGCAGCACAGTTCTCAATCAATTAAAAGAATACAAATTAAATTTATTAACATGTTTGTACGACTTCTACTTATAAACTTAATTGATTTTAATTTAATTTACACAATTTACACTTTGCAACAAAAATGGTACCTTTGCAAACAATTCCTTTCCAGAAAGCTACAACAATGTTGCATAAATTTGAGGCTTTAAAACATTTGCAAACAACAATGTTAAAACCTCAAAATAATACGGACTCTAGTACTCTGGTTAATACGAGTACTTAGTATACGAAAAATGAAGATGAGAAGAGAAAAAAACAGCAATAAGTATCTGCATACAACAGCCATCAACAAAATTGATGCTCATATCTACAACACACATCATACAATGTCAACAACATAACCATAGAAGTGTAATAACAACGAAACTGCACTTCCACCTCTAGTACCGAAATATTTACAATCAAACGAGTGTATAAATCGCTTTGGAATGAGAAGATAGCTACATAATTGCCGGTCATTTGCCTCTTTGTATACTCTGTTACAATGTCAGTAGACAATCATTCACATACAGCTACAATATTGGCATTAATACACACGTTTGTCAAATGCAAATCATATATTTGCAACACAACAGAGTGAGAAGTAACAATGTTAAACCATAAAAGTGGCTCGCCACTTTAACTATGGACCCTTTTTGCTGTTTTGTTGGTTATACTCTCCCTATATGTATCGAATGAAAAGGATATGAGCAGTGTTGTATTATGTTTTTAACAAGTTAATGACCACATGCTGTATGTTCATATAATCATACCAAACAAACTATAACAGCAGCACTAACAATGTTTCTGTTTAAAGAATGATAACTGAGTTCGGTTTTCTTTTTTCTTTCCTCAAAAGATAACAAGTTTGAGATGTGACCATTTATACCGACATTTGACCATCTTGTTATAGTTTTATTGCTAAAAAGAGTTTCGAAATTAGAATTTAAAAAGATCTAAAGGTTTTGCATAGATATTCAGAAAAAAAAAATAATAATAAAATGTAATTGTAACATTCAGATGGAACGTTATATTTAAATATTGCAAAATTATAGTTAACAAATTCCCTAAACAACAATATAAAATGTTGACTAAAACCATTAAAATGGCCAACAACAAGAGCAGCATTCTACTCCTTCCATTGCTACGATTTGTCTCTATTTAAATTCAACTTTGTATCATTAATTTCTTTTAAGTAAAATGTTCGTTTGCCTTCTTTTCGTTTACCTTGTATATGATGGCTTTTCGTCCTTTTTTTTTTGTTGCTTCTTTGCCTTGGTAAAATCTCATTAAAATAATGCATTTTTGCTTGCCAACACTTTGCAATTGTTTTGTGTTAAGTGTTGTTTTGCCATCATTTATTTAAAATCGTACTTTTAGCAAAATGGACAACATCCACAAGAACACAATTGTATTACTTAGTGTGTACTTATTTGCATACAAAGTTTCTTCGAAATTCTATGGCATATTGTTTAACAATGAATATCCTTTAAGCACCACAATTCAGTTGTATTCAATTGTGTTTTAAATAGAAATGACTGTTGTTTTGTTTACTTGGGAAAACCACAAATTTTAAAGTGATTTTCTTAAAGGATTTTGCAAATATTCAATAAGTTTTTGAGCAAATAATCATCTTTGTGGAAGGGAAATTGCATTTAAATTTTCAAAGTCTAAAATTTTATGAAACCTACTGTCTTCTAAAGTTGCATTGGTGAGACAAGTATTTGAAAGCACCATGGTCTGTTTTTGGCAGAAAACACTCTCTTTTGCTGAACATCTCAGAATTACTCATGTAAGAAGCCACAGTTCTCGTTTTGAAATATATTTCGACGTCCATGTCGCAAAACTGCTTGTGGGTCGATTCAATGAAATATTGTGCAGTCATTGAAAGAAAACACAAAATTCTCTAAACGAGGCGACAATGTTTAAAAAAATAATTATTCTGTCTGCTGTCGTTTCGCCATATCATACTTTCCTTCACAGTCTTAAAATCTAGAAGATCGATGAAAGTTTGAAAACTTTCACACAATCATGTTTACAATGGTCATCAATGTATATTCCACGATCTGCAGGGCATTCAGTACAATAAAACCATAATGTAAGACCTTGTTCCCTTGATGCTTTTGACGAAAGTATTTCTCCAAATTTGAGATTTACTTGATTGCATGTGTGTTGATTATACCCTCCACTCCAGTGTGCAGAGGGTATATATAAGTTTGTCATTCCATTTGTAACAATTAGAAAAAAAATTTTGGACTCCATAAAATATATATATTTGTGATCCTTATAACAACCGGAGTTGATATAGCGATGTCCGTCTGTCCGTCTGTCCGTCTGTCCGACTGTTGAAATCACGATGCCGGCATCAAGCGGGCAGCTAGGGTGCTCCTTGAAATAAAAAATGATTCATTAACATCCTGGGAAGCTTGGTGTTTGAAATCGTCCAAATAGGTGAATTAGGGCCCGAGATTTGAATGAAGAACTAAAAAAGGTCTTGAAAAAATATAATTTTTGTTCTTGTCATGATCACGCCCTCAATAGGATAGCTACAGTGATAATTTTTAGTGAGAATGTTTCACCAAGTTCATGGGAAGATTTCTGTTTCAAAAATCGTTAAAATCGGTGGAACAGGTCCAGGGAAATCTCTGCAAAAGTAAAAAAAAAAATGAAAAATATGATGTTTCTTCTATATTGTTCTTGTTGTTATTCGTCGTTGTGGTAATAATATAATAAAAACTAACCCTTTGTAAATTTTTTTTATAAACTCTGGTAGAAAAATTTAAGTTTCCATTGTTTTGGCATCACTAAAAAAATTTGTTAGATCATTTCTGTCATTACCACGAGCCTGCATGCAAAATTTCAGATCGAATGGGTCACGGGAAAGGGGTTAAAATCGATCCAAAATTTTTTCTACAGGCAGACAAACGAGTTAATATAAAGGGAGTAAAAATTCACCAACATCTAAAGCAAATAATGCTAAAATACCAAGTTGTTAATAAAAAAAACAATGTAAATTTAGCAAAAAAAAAAAATTATGTATTAATTTATTTAAAGAGAAAAACACAAAAATAACGTTTGATGTTGTATTTTTTGTGTGTAATATTTTCATATACATACATAAACATATTAAATAATACAAATAATATACATATATTCTATATATGTATATCCATAATACCTGCGTGTTAGAAATAAATCGGCATATTATTTTATTTACATAAATTCTGCAATATTTTGTTGTGGGGAAAATACATTTCTTTTGCATTAACAAACAGAGTGTCACTTCATTTTGCTCAGTGCGACTATGCCACAGTAGATGGCGCCACAATTCTTGTTTGTTCTAATTAGCTTTGGAATAGTTAATTCTATTTTAACATGAATGTTAATATTTTCAATTGGATATCATACAGAACAATGTTAAGATTATACACGGGCTGGTCTTTTATTTCATACGTTTTTTCATTATTCTTTTACAAATATGAACATAAGTTTGGCATATTAACTTTTTGTTGTCTTTACAAAATAGAGTTACCGAGTTCATCAATGACTTTTTTGCTTTCAAAAAAGTTCTACATAGTTATATAGAACTATTATTCTGCTTTACCTACAAAATATCTGATTGCGATTACATCTAATTTTTAAAAATTGTTTATAATTACTAAAGCATTATTATTCACATAAATACAACATTGCACTTTTTAAATTTTCCATTCAAATTTAAGAAAATATCAATTCTAAAAACTGGAAATAAAAATTTCCAATTATCAATTACAAAATATTAATTGAATTTCAGAAAATCATATCAAAACTTCTTTTAGCGATAGTCGAATCGTTAGAAAAAGAAAATAGCAAAATTATCAGTAAAATTTTTAAACAATATTCGCTATTGTTAAACTCAGCTGTTGTTGTTATCTAAACGACAATCATTTTTGTGTAGTTTATTTAATCGATAAAAACTTAAATTTTTAGGTTGAATTGTCGTCATACATAAATAAAAATCATGAAATAGTGAAAATATTTTGCTTTTATTTAAAAAACCTTTTTATATAAATAAAAAAATTAAATAGCATATTAAATAGCAATTCATTATTTCATTTTCAAATAAATAAATAGAAATATTAATAAAAAAAATAGAGATATTAAACATAAACATAAAATCATCCTGTCAAACACGAAGTAATTTGTTTTTTCTATTCTTCTTTGTGTTTTTCGCTTATTTTGACAGAGATGCCACTCGTTTACAATTTAAATAAATAGAAAAATAGATTTGTCGACTGTCGTTAAGATGTATGTACTTAGTGAATCACTTAATCCTTAGTGCAAACAACAATAGCTGTCGATATATTTTGCGATTGTCGGATCGTTGAAATTTACAGAATCACACTACAGAAACCATTAATTTAAATTCAATGAATTTTAGAAAACGTCAAACGATATTTAAGAATTGCGAACATAAAATTTGTTACATAAATAAACGCAATTTGATGAGAATGTTGTTTATTAATATAAAAATTTTCACAATTTTTTTTGGATGAAAATTTGAAGTTTTCAGAACATAAAGGTAAAAAATTATTTTACTTAAAATGTTTGGGACATTTTGTTTTTTTGTGTTTGGCATCCCTAATTTGATTATTTATTATTATTATTATAAATTTATTCTCTATGTTTTCCAAATATGGCAATATTTTAATAAAAAAGTTGAGAGAGTTTTTTTTTGGTTATTATTTTGTTACTCCATCCGACCTATATGGCCGCAATGAAGAAATATTTGGCCAGTTAAAAGAAACTATACTGCCATCTCCAATTAGAAAGATTTAATGCATATAGCCACCCTACACAACCATTACCTTTGCAATGGAGGTTAGGGCGAGCTATTTAATTAGCAAAAACAAAATTAAACGGGAAGTTATGTCATATAACTGGAAACGCATGCATATAGGTATATAACCTAAATGCATGCCGATCAGCAACCACGAAGACCAAAAAGCAATCACCGAAATAAATCCGATATAATAGAAAAGACGAAAACCAACCCAAAGAATTTGCAACTTGTTTACTTTTTCATTTACATTTATTATTAAGACTCAAACCGAGGTGGAGGATATGAAAGATTCGGCACAGCCGAATTTAACACTCTTACTTGTTTTCATACAGAATTAACCTGAATCCACATAATAATAATTAGACTTGGACGACTAAAGGATTTAGGTCCCAAAGCGGTCAGTTCCCAACCGTACTGGGGAATTTCAATAATGGAGTGATTGTGATATATTTGTTGTTTAGCGAATGGAACGTAATGGAAAATATCTCAGAATCGGAAAAATTGCTCGATGTGCCCTTCTGGCATGGACCCCCTGATATGTAATTCTGTGGTCCAAACATTACCACACTTCGACTCTGGCGTTCGTTGTGATACCACGGAGCGAATAGCTGTTTGCCTCAATCTCCACCGTATAACCAATTTGAGCTCCTTACTAATCTTTGAAGATGTGATATTTTAATATTTGATATTTTAATATTTGATATTTTAACAATCTACACTTCCTCTGCATCCTTTAATCCTATAAGTTAATCCATTAACCTATGTACGGTTTATTATATTAGCAGTCTGAGTTTTAGCTTTCACGATAACAAAAAAAAAATCACCTTAAATTAAAAAAAAATCACCTTAAATTTTCGAAAACCTTCTTATTTTCCAAACCATTTTTAGTTTGATTTTAATGTATTAATTTATTTTTCCGACAGTGATTTAAATCGCTCTAAAATGGTTATAATAAATGCACAAAAGTGATTAATAAGAAAAAATTTCAATGAATGGAAATTTTGATGAAAATATGCAAAAACATGCAACTAAAGCATGATATGCTTAGATATGCTACTATAAATTGATATCAATTTACTGCCTCTATATAATGCAGATTTTTGAGTAAGAAAATTGATTTAGCTTGAAACTTCTTGCTCTAGTGATCCTATTTTTATATCGTCCATACCAGTGTGCAGAGGGTGTAATAATTTTTGAAAAAAGAATATGGACACCAAAAAATATATATATTGATCCTTATAACATGCGGAGTTGTATAGCGATGTCTGTTTATACGGGTTGCTGGGTTGCTAAATATTGGTGAAAATAATTCATTGACATCCTGAGCAGGCTGCTCTTTAAAATCATTGAAATCGGTTCAATAGGTTCCGATATTTCAATGAGATCTTTCGATTGATGTATAAGATAAGGTTGCTCTTAATTCAAAATATAAAAAAATACACTCATCGAAAAAAGTGCAAATAAAATGCAACGTTTTTAGTCAGAAAAGAAAACGGCATAAGTTTAATGCTGTTTCGTTTCTCTGAAAATTAGATTTCACGATGTCAGACCACAAATATTACAAAAATTGCTGGAGACCTAAAAACGAGCGATTCCACTAGTCAACACAAACTTGTTTTCTTTACTTTTTTTCTGTTATTTGGTATTTTTATGGCCCTGACTATGAAAAAAATACTGGGAAATTACTAACAGCTTTACCTTTTAAAATATACACTTTTATTTTGACAAAAAAAAAAAAAAAATACAAAAAAAATAATACATTATGTTACCAAAATTTCTGTTGAACACTAGTAAATGATCCTTTATAAAATTTCCTTGAATGCTGATAGGTAGATCCCGTTACAAACTCCAGCAGTAGTCCGCCATCAAATGTGAGCCCCACTGCCTCTGATAACGGTCTTCCATTTTCCGAAGATCCTGTTGAAATCTTTTACCTGCTCCTCAAAATCACCAAGATTTTGTGGAAATTGGTCTAAATGTGAGTACAAAAAGTGGATTTTTATGCTCATGCTGACCTAAAAGAAAGTTAACCATTTTCAGATCAACAAAAATAACCAGTTTGTGGTCTTGATACTTAATTTTTTCCATAACCTTAGAGATATTTGCGTATTCTTCGTTTAAAGTTGTCAAATGTGCAATAGGTATAGATCCGTACTTGTTGTCGTTGTGAAGCAAAACACACTTTAAACTTTTTTTAAGACGTCTATGAAAAGACGCCAATCACTATTTGGTACTGTTTTAAACCCATCTGTTGAAAAATACAAAAAAATAAATACCTCTCTTGAGAAAAATACGGGTAAGATAGAATGTAATGTTGGTTTCCGGAGTAAGCAATTTTTTATTCCCTATACCACTATGTGGTTTGGGTATAATGACTTTGTGCTGCTGTTTGAAACAACCAAAAATCTTCGTCCTAGACCCATCTTTAATTATACCAATCGGCTCAGAATCACTTTTTGAGTCGAAATAGCAATGTCCGTCCGTCCGTCCGTCCGTCTGTGTGTCCATGTAAAGCTTTTAGTCAAACTACAGGTCGCAAATATGAACATATTTTGATGAAATTTGGTATATAGGCTTTCATCGGCCATGGGATGAACGCTATTAAAATTGCTGAGAATCAGTCCATGTTCAGACCTAGTCCCCATACAAATGACCCCTATGAAATCGACATAAATTGCCATAAGTTCAAAATTATCATTTAGATCTCAGTAAAATTGGGTTTGTATGTGTTTATTACATCCATTAATCACTAGTTCAAAAATAATCTCTACAGGAAAATTCTCAGTCATAGGCCCCATATAGAGCTGCTTCCCGATCTTCACTTAAATCTATCAGAAAACAAAAATATTGCACAGATTTTTCTCAAATTTGGTTTGCATATATTTTTCAAAGTATAAGTGACTTTACCAAATATGGTCAGGATCGGTTAATTTTTCAACCTAATCCCCATATAAATATAGTATCCGATATGAACTTTTTCATATCTGCAGCCAAAAAAATTAATAACAATGCCACTCAAATTTGGTTTTTGCTTATTTTCTATATCCAATTAGTTGGACCGAAGAGATAGGGTCTCTAAACCATGGTATAGGGTATCGTATAGTCGGGCTAGACCGACTATAATTTTCTTACTTGTTTTCTTTTAAACGAGTGCTGAAATTTCAGAAACTTCTGTTGGTAAGTTCGGATCTCGTGCTAAGTGATTTGGTTCTTTCTGATTAAACTGTTGAGGTTCTGAAAGGCTACATTTGTAGTCTGAATAAGGTATTTTTCATTTTGCAATGAAGTAATAGAAGACAGACTATAGAAATGATTCTGTGAGGTATAGTCTAGGAGAGTTTTAGACAGAAGTTAAACAAACAGGCGTATTTTTTTAAGTTCCGTGTTGAAAGTTAATTTTTGTTAAAAAAAAGGGTGTCTTAAAAACTGTAATAGTGAAACTGTTGAAACTAGCAGATTCCAGGGCCCGAAATGCGAGTGCAATTTCTAGGCACATTTATTTTTCAACTTAGCCAATTCACAAACCAACACTATTTTGGTTTATTATTATGGTGAATGAAGAAAATAAACTCATTAACAAACAAATTAACAAATTTAATAAACACAGACATATCATATGTATAATTTTATGTATGTGTTAGTAGCAACTTTAAATGAAATTCACTCAAAATAAAGGAAAAAATTTTAAAATCTGTAAATCTGCAAAACGGCTAAAAAGAAATACATTTCAAATAATATACGTTTGCTCAAAATCGGGATAAAACGGTGGAACAAAGCATCGGTCACAAGAAATCGCCTAGCCTAATAATATTATAGATATAACGTCTTTAGAAGTGATATATTAAGAAACTTAAGCGGATCGGAATTCTAAAAAGCAATATATAAATTGTGATTTTTTCTTAGAACAAATTAAAAGACAAGTAAGAAATTATAGTCGGTCAAGAGCGTGCGTCCGTCCGTCCGTGTGTGTCCATGTAAATCTTGTAATCAAACTGCAGGTCGCAAATATGAGTATATTTTGATAAAATCTGGTATTTAAGCCTTTATCGGAGGAACGCTGTCGAAATTGGTGAATATCGGTCCATGTTCAGACCTAGCCCCCATACAAATGAACCCTATGAAATCGACATAAATTGCCATAAGATCCAAATTATCATATAGATCTTACTCAAATTGGGTTTGTGTACGTTTATTACATCCATTAAGGAGTAGTCCAAAAATTATCCCTATGGGACAACCCTTACTCATAGGCCCCATGTAGAGCTGCTTCCCGATCTGCCCTTAAATCTATCAAAAAACAAAAATATTGCACTGATTCTTTTCAAATTTTGTTTGCTTATGTTTTTGCAAAAATACAAGAGAGCTTACCAAACATAATCAGGATCGGTCCAATTTTAGACCTAGTGCCCATATCAAAATAACATCCGATACGAACTTCTTCATATCTGCAGCCAAAAAAATTAATAAAAATCCCACTCAAATTTGGCTTATCTTATTTTCTATGTCCAGTTAGTTTGGCCTAAGAGATAGGGTCTCTAAACGTATGGTATAGGGTATCGTATAGTCGGTCTAGACCGACTATAATTTTCTTATTTGTTCGATATAGGTCATAAGCATAAACCAAATTTGAGTTGCATTGTTATTAATTTTTTTGGCTGCAGATATGAAAAAGTTCATATCGGAAGTTATTTTGATTTGGGAACTAGGTCGAAATATGGACCGATCCTGACCATATTTGGTAAAGTCGCTTATATTTTCGAAAAATTAATACAAACCAAATTTGTGAAAAATCTGTGCAACATATTTGTTTTTGATAGATTTAAGTGAAGATCGGAAAGCAGCTTTATATGGGGCCTTTGACTAAGAATTGTCCTATAGGGATTATTTTTGGACTACTGATTAATGGATATAATAAACACATACAAACCCAATTTGACTGAGATCTATATGATAATTTGGATCTTATGGCAATTTATGTTGATTTCAAAGGTGCCATTTGTATGGGGGCTGGGTCTGAACACGGACCGAATTTCACCAATTTCAATAGCGGTCATCCTATGGCCGATAAAAGCTTACAAACCAAATTTCATCAAAATATATTCATATTTGCGACCTGTAGTTTGATTACAAAGTTTACATGGACACACAGACGGACGGACGGACATTGCTAAATCGATTCAGAAAGTGATTCTGAGCCAATCGGTATAATAAAAGATGGGCCTAGGTCAAATATTTTTGGTAGCTACAAACAGCAGCACAAAGTCATTATACCCAAGCCATAGTGGTATAGGGTATAAAAATCAAAAATAATAAAATAAAGGGTCCGCCAAATAACTTTTTTCTTTGAAAATGCTATTAAAAAAAAAAAACTGCTGAATATTATCTCAAATTTCTTTTTTATTTGAAAGTGCAATCCTTGCGGTTAATAATGGAAAATAATTTCATTCAAATGGCTGCCTCGGCTGGCCATGCAGTAGCCTACACGATCGGTCCAATTTTTAAGCACACTATCGATTGTGTGCAGCTGTATTTCACCAATGGCTTCACGAATATTGTCCTTTAAAGCGTCAATAGTCCAACGGTGTTAAATCGCAGCTCCGAGATGGCCAAACGACATCAGCTCTGCGGCTGATAAAGCGATCTTCAAAAACAGGGCGCAAAACATCGAGTGTAGCTTCGGCTGTGTGGCACGTAGCGCCGTCCTGTTGAAACCAAATGTTGCCAATATCCTCCTCTTAAATTTTTGTGAACAAAAATTCGTTCAACATGGCCCGATAACGATCGCCATTGACTCTAACGGCCACTCCTTGCTCATTTTCGAAGAAAAATGGCCCAATTATGCATCTGGACCAAAATCCGCACCAAACAGTGACTTGTTTTGGGTGTATCGTCTTTTCAATGTATGCGTGCGGGTTTTCTGTGCCCCAAATGCGACAATTTTGCTTGTTTACATACCCGCCAAGATCAAAATGAGCTTCATCTGAAAAGATGATTTTTTTTTTTTGGCAAAATCGGCATTTTCTGTAAGTCGATCGCAGGCCCACTTAGCGAAGCGAAAACGCATTGGATGGTCAGTTGGCTTCAACTCCTGAACCAATTGGACTTTGTATGGCGTCATACCAAGGTCTTTATACAAAATTCGTCTCAGTGATGCCTCCGAAATGTTCAAATCTTGAGAACGACGGTGAATTGATGTTGATGGCGCTTCACGCACACTTCCTGCCACAGCAGCAATATTCTCGGTTGTACGCACTGTTTTTGGATTTCCCGCTTTGGTTTATCGATGAGGATGCCAGTTTCTTTTACTTTTTTCACAAGATAACGAACATACGGAGCTGACGGTGCTTCTCTTCTTCCAAAATCCGTACGCAATTTTCGCACACATTCTGCAACTTTACCATGATTTTCAAAGTAATGTCGCAATAGTTCCCAGCGTTGTTCAAGCGCATACACAACCATATTCGTTCAGCGGAAGGATAAAACTAATTATCTGTCAAACATCAGACATGAGGTGTTACCATTCGCGAAATAAGTACTAGTTGAAAAAAAACGTTAGATGGCGGACCCTTTATATCTACGTGAGAGACATCAGCTGCGGGTAGAGACCTGTCATCAATTGTCTAGATGTGCTGGGTTGTACCTTTTGTGATTTTAATTGAGATCGCTGAGCAGAAGATAGGTCAGGATATGACGGTTAATTCCGTTTATCGTCATGATGGTTTCGAGGTTCCGCCAAATCATGGGTGTTACGAACATTATTGTATCTCTTTTTCCACTGGACCATACCACACATTTCTGGCATACAATATGAGGAACCCATGGCTTGTCCTGGTTACACAATTTGATTTTAAAGTACTGATGATACGCAGTTTTCACAAAGTCGAAGTTTTGCAAATATATATTCACCACAAATGTAGCAAAAACAATCGGGATTAAGCACACATCTTCTTGACGAAGCCATATCGAAAACTACAACAAAATATATTTTAGTGTCCTAGAAAAAACGAAAATCTAAGAAAAAATAGTAAATGAAGGTAGTTAGCTTCAACTCAAAAAGAAAAGCTGTTAGAGAAAAATTATTGCTATATTAAAAGAATACGCGTCAAGTTAAGATAGACACCACAAAAAAAAAATCACAGGAAACAAACAATTTTATTTCCAGTGTTGACCAGTGTTACCGATATTGGTACATTCCATTTCAAAAATATACTATCAAATATTTGAGAAAATTTAAATTATTAACATTTCCGGTATTTTTTCTTGGAAACCTAGAAATAGTCTGATCTAATGGATATATCCAGATTCCAAACCTGTTGTCACTCCAAAAAATATTTTAAGCCATTTTTAAGAAAACTGGATTTCTTAATTTTGCGCATATTCCCTGGCTCTCTTCCACACTAGTACTACATCCGTATCCACAAATCTCGATTTTTCCTAGAAATGGTACGTAGAATTTTAGTGTCTGCACAAAGGACATTTGTATGAGGTTTAAGAGCTATATATGGACCATTTTTTGGTGAGTTTGAAGGGTTCCTATCTGAGCCGTCCTAAGAACATGTAAAAATTTCAATAAAAAAAACAAGGGAAACTAGAAATATGTTGTCTCGTTTTTCTTTGGTACATAATTTCGAAATAACAAAAATATGTTGATAACTGCGTATTTTTGGTTGCCCTACAAACAACTTGGCGGTCTAACGATGACTACAGATGCTATTTTAAGAAGTATCAGGTACTTTTGGTCTCATACCCTGTTTTTCAGAGTGACAGACTTGCATATTTTGTAGCTAAAAATTTAATTTCAATGGCCAAAATTTTTAGAATCTGAGACTTGATAAGAAAATAATAAATAAAGCATGCTGAATCTAAATCTGAACTCTGAATATTTCTATCACATCAAGGCTTGCATTATTAGCTTAGAATTTCTTGGATAACTGATGTTTTGGATTCAGCGTGCCAAAGAACTTTAAAAAAGTTGACAAAAAATTTCAAATATTTTTAATTTCATTTTACTTTGCTTAAGATTTCTTTCCTTCTTTCATTCCCAACGAAACAAAATGGAAAGAAAAAACAAAACAAATCTTTCACACCACAGGACACAGACGGAACAGTGTTTTAATCCGACAATAGTCTCATACGGTTGATTATTTTGTATAAACGGAAACTAATATAAATAAAATTTCAATTACTCAACAATTAATTTACTGTCTCCTTGTTTCGTATAATTCTTTAAACTTACTCATGACTGCGACTAACGAATGCAGCGAAGCATTAAACAGGAAGAGTCCTGTGAAATTATTTGTAGAAAAACTTCTTAGTGGTTGACTTCCATACAATGATACAAAAAGATTTTAAACTGAGTTGGTGAAAAGGCAAAAGAAAAGCTAAAGATTCATTGATTCATTATCTATTAAAATGAATATTAAAGCAGAAAAATTTCATAACAAATATTGTTAAAGTTTAAAGAACAGCTAGAGAAAAAATAATGGTTTTTTTTTTGGGACAAAAAAGGGTAATTTTTAATGAAGTTTTTTAACGCTTTTGTTTAAAATTTTTAGTCAAACATCCCTGATTACTAACACTAGAGAGTGTGCTTAGGAATTGGTCATTTTTATTTGCATTTAATTAAAAATAGCCAAAGTTTATGTTAACAGGACACGTGTCAATGTGTCATTTGATGCGCGATAAATCACGCCATTCTAAATGCAAAACAATTTATCAATGTCAACACATTTTATGCTTACCAAAAATCATTATCAGTTCCTCACTCCCACTTCTTCGCAACAATTTTAAACAAAACTAAATTTTTTTCAATAGAAAAAACCCCAAAAAGGATTAAAATATTTTCAAATTAACCCTTAAACTTGGCAAATAAAACAAAAACTTTATATAATTTACTTTTTTTTTTTGTTGCAACTAGAGAACCTGATTAAAGTGGTCATCTGTGTTCGGTTGCTGCTGCTCAAGTGTTTGCTTAAGAGTTTATTTGTTTTGGGCTGACAAGATTTGCTAGACGTCTGTATTATGGGCTCTAAGACAACAATTGTGATGTTATCCTGTAAATTACATTTTGGCACGCAATTAGTGGTTCAGTTCATTTTGCAAAATGAAATGGTCATGTGTGTGTGTTTATTTCATTATTGACACACAAAACGTATTGTGTTTGTAAAACTGAAAATATTGAGATAACAAACATCATGTTTATTCAAGGCAATTAATAAAATAGTCCTTCTTCTTGATATTGTGTAAAAAAACTAAAACCGACCGAACTTTAAGCTTAAATAAAATTTAAGAAAATTTTGTTAAGAATGTCCCTCGATACTAGTCATTCTGGAATGAGTATATTAAAATAAAAACAATATGTTTAACATTTCTTTACCCTTTTTATCTAAATTTTACGAATGTTTTTGTAATTAGCCAAGATGTTTATTCGAGATATGCTTTGAAACCACCAATAGCTTCAAACCATTTCAAAAATACCTAAAGAAAAAGAAAAATCATTAGCACACCGTAAGATTTGAGGCGTTAGGCGTACCATTTTAGTAATTTTAATTTCTTTAGCTCTACGAAATCCTTTTGTGCGTGACGATGATGACGACGACAAAATCACAAACTACATACAACTTTACATGTAGATTTGTGTGTGTTTTTGTGTGTGTATTTTTATGTAGTGAGTAGAACAACAGCAGGATATCTTACAAGTTAAGCATCTTGGCATTTTTCATTTCGTTTGACAAAAGTCTAAGATAAGCCTGATTCTTTTACATGTAGTTAAGAAGACTTATTTACTTAAGTAGTAGTGAAGAGTTCAGCACCAAATCACAAGAAGCAAAGGATGTGTGAAAGGATGTCAAGTAAAACTTTTTCAATAAATTTGTTGTGTGTTTTTTTTTTTTTTTTGTTGTGTCTAAAGAAAATGTTGACAGTTTTCTTAACGCTTCATAATCAGAAAACAAATAGCTAAAGCCAACTAATTGTGTCTTAAACAAATAACTACATTTAGAAAGAACAGAGGAGAACGAAAAAAAAAAAACAACAAGGATAACACAATATAAAGATGCTTGATTAAGTTGGTGTTGGGGTTGATTGTAGTAGATTGACTTAAAGTCACAATTAAATAAATGAAACACATACATTTAAATAATACTAATGAAAAAGAACTTTAACTTAAAATGAAACAAGAGATTTGTACGTAAACCAAGCCACAAATAATTTTTATTACGATTTCATGAAGAAAAGCAAATCTTCAAAATAAAACAGTAATTTCAGTTATTTAAATAGGTTCGAACTTACTTTAAAAGCCAGCTTTGTCATGACAAATGTTGGGCATGCCAAATATTAAATGACAAGGAGATGAGGATCAGAAATATGGTGTGACACACCAACTAACTTCTGGATTCTCCATAGCACTGCCAGCTTGTTAGAATGTCGAAATTTTACAAATCAGATATCTGATACTCAATAAATACACTTGATTTACTTAGCCATCGCACAATTCACAAATGCTCAGGGACTTCAAGATCCACTTTGAGTCTCAGGTCAAACAACATTGTGCTCCCTATATAATGTAAAATTTAAAAAATCTAATTTTAAATATCAAAATACAAAAACGAAATGTAATATTTAAAAAAAAATTTAAGGAAGCAATTTCTGTGGTTTTCTAGAATAACCGCGTATGTCATATAATCGAAATGTTCAGGGGAGCCAAAAAACGTTATATTTTAAATTATGGGCTCGATATAAAGATTTTAGAGCTTTTTATTTAACAGTCCTGTAGATATGGGCAATAAATACTTTATACAAAATTTTGAGTCAAAAATCTTCAGAGGAATAGATCCTAGAGAAGGACGAAAAAACAATATGTAAATTACACTTAAAGTGTGTGCAGATAAAACAACTTATGTCGACAAACGTCGTTCTCTTTGAAAAAGAAAACTACCATAAGTTGTTGTTGCTTGAAAAATGAATTTTTTCTTCGTCAACAAGAAGTTAACGGGACTTAGGATGAGAATATAACAACGTATCAAGAATAATAGTGACAAAAAATAACAGAAATAAACACACAAGTTTTTACAAGGTGGTTATAAACTGAAAACTACTCCAAAATTATTTTGCATTTTTTTCATTAATAACAACATATGTCGCTATGTGTCGTTTTCTGAGAAAAAAAACTATCAGCGATCAAACGAATAACATAATTGAACAGTTTAAACAGCATATGATAGATAACTGTTCAGCCTATGAAATGAGCGTTTGGATAGGGTGCTGCGCTTTGTAGGGGCCTACTTATGGGTTATCAAAGTTAAAATTTGTAGAAAAATCAATTTTATGGTAACTAAAAAAAATTATTTTTACATTTTTAGATTGTTTTTATTTTTCTTCTTTAGGGTTTTATGTTTTAAATTATTACTCAACAAATTTAAAAAAAAATTACTTTTTAGATTTAGTCATTTTTCAGACATATTGCAATTACTGCAAATTATAATTTTGTTTAAATGGTGCGTGGTAAAGAAGAAGAAAGCATATATTTCAAAAATTCATAACTGCACTGTATTCTTAATCGGACCGGTTTCTGGCATTTCAGCCTTCATCAGCGATTTATTGAACATTGTGATAATTGTTATGTTTTAATTGAATAGATTGTTTCTATATGAAAAATTTTTTCTACTTAGGGCGGCCGTGAGGTTTTTAACCATGAACCTTCACATACGCGCGTACTTGCACTTTTTTGGTCAGCGCTTTAACACACTCACCTAAAGTCAGGCCTACGAGCAGTTTGGTTAGATTCAGTTTTCGTACCATACAGCTTTACTTTGTATTAATGTCAGAAGATACAACTCTGTCCAAACAAACAATCGTTATTTTTGAATTTTGAATATTTTTTGCATTTATACTTCTAATTTCCACTATTCTCAGTTTTCTAATTTCCACTATTCTCAGTTTCCACTATTCTCAGTTTCTTTTTTAAATTTATTTTTTCAATTTTCTGTAAAATATTCATCACAATTCGTAAAAGAAGGTATATCATTTCTAAACTATAATTATTTTCTAACTCTATTCGTGACTTCACATGCCGCAGGGAAGAAATAAGTGGATCGGAAGATGCTGCCAACATGTTGAAGAGGTCCTCATTTTGCCTTACCCTTGATGCTTTGAATGTGTTCTGCAATCTATATTTCTTATAAAATTTGTTAAGAGACTCCTGTGCTTCTTCAGAAAGCTCTCCAATTGACAAATACTGGTACTCAATTATATCTTTGCCATGCGCCAATATTTTATGGACGGTCGGGGTCAACTTCTTCTGTGGATACATTTCTGCTAAAAGAGATGCAGTTTTCGATGCATATTCTCCATATTTTGTAGAATTGACATTTTCTTTGCAGTTTAAAACATTCAAGATCGTTCCCAAACTTTTCACGATTTGATTGTCAATTCCAGTGATTCTAGTTACTGCCTCATCATTTTCAAAAAATCTCCTAGAAGTGTTTGCATTGTTTGCGTTACCGTATCCGTGCTTGGGACAGTCTACTTTTAGTCCAACTTGTTTAAAAAAGGCATCCTGTATTTGCTTCTTTCTGATCTTTTCCTTATCCTTTATTGAGGTATTTTCATCGAAATTTTCCTCCTCTTGTGGTAGTGTATACGCCAGTTTTAGCAAGAACCCCATACACCTTATCCTTGCGTGCAATGGTGACATTCCATATTCGTAATTCTCCTCGTTTGTAGAATCGTTTAAATTACCAAAGTTCTTCTGACTCTTTTTGCAAATCGGGCATGACAATGTTGAGGTTGTTCCTGTCAGTTCGTTTACGAGTTTTCCGTCAACCAAGGTCAGCTGGAACTCGTAATTGCATTCAATTTATTTTCCTTCTCTAATTTGCAGCTTTGTAGGCTTAATCTTGCTTATTTGTTCTTCAATGTCCTTCCTTCACCGTGGTCCTTATGAGTTCTGCCGATTCCCTTGAAAACTGAAACATTATTGGTCGGCAATAATGCACTGATGACGGACGTGGATTTTTCCAGATGCCATAAACATATTTCCGTCCGATATTGTAGCGTCATCGGAAGATATCCTTTGCTTATAAACGCTTTGTCCGGATGATCCATCGCAGCCCCATTTGCTGATCAATGTCAGTTTCTCAGGAGGAATTTTCACCTCATTTTCAGGAAGACTCTCCAACAACCATTTTGCTGTATGGCCCATGAGATCCTGCAGATTGGCTTTCACAGAGACTTCCGTAAACTCCGTATGCAGTGGTCGTGAATTTATTTTGGCTTGCGTAATATGCTTGTATCCTGGTAAAACGTCAGCCCCGTGTCGCATCAAGGATGCCCGTAGTATCTCATATTTTTCTTTGGAAAGTTGTAAGTCCATAAACAAGGCCAAGGCTTCTTCGGAACCATACTTTTTAATGTGTGCTTCTGTGGGCGTGGGAATGCTTTCCTTAATCCTTTTTAGTCGCAGTGGGCTTGCATCAGCAACAGATTTTGTAATCTGCGACCTAACTCTTTCACTATCCTTTGTATATTTAATAGACAGCGCGTCCGATAAATGCTTCGTGGTCAAGTCATTGGTGGCATTGGCAAGTTTCCTCTTTCTCGTGAAAATTGAACACTCCTCAATACTTTTTTTTGGCCTTCCTTTTGCTCCTCTGGTTGATGTGGTGGGTTTATCTACTGCCAATATATCCAGGATGGTGTCTTCATTAAGCCAGTCCTCGTATTTGGAGTTGAAGTTCTGAATGGTTCGATTAGATTTCACCCATTCTGCCTAAATATTTGCATATATCAGATAAAAATTATTTTTTATAATTTCACTTCTCTCAATATTTCCGTATAAGTTATCAAGTTCTTCTAAAGCAGCTTCCGTGAAAAACTTTGGTGTGGTTGACCTTCTAAACAAATCAAATAATTTTAAATTGTTTAACGCCATGGTTTCAGTACTTAAATTGTTTAACGCCATGGTTTCAGTACTTGCTGCGCCAACTTTCAGTCGTAGACTAATCCAGGCATTATGCTTATTTTGCAATATATAGGCTTATGCTACCATGCCTAAAAATTTACCTGTTCCCTGCATACATATGGATTTAGGCTGAATTATGCAATTTTGATATTATGCTCGTGTCTAAATAAGATTTGTGCCTACCTGGAGGACCCTGCATACATATGGATTTAGGCTGAATTATGCAATTTTGATATTATGCTCGTGTCGAAATAAGATTTGTGCCTACCTGGAGGGACCATAAGTCAATATTGTTCTTGACCATTTGTACTCCAAAGTAATTTTTAAGTGAGGTGCGTATCTGCGAAATTCAATGAGTAGTTTTTTGTGCATCGTGTGTCTGTAACAGAATATTGGGAGTAGACTTTGGCAGAGGCTCGCAGGTAGACAACCGACTTAAAATGCAATTTTCAAACAATTAGATCAAACTACTGTCAGTCAAAACATGCAGGGGATGCACGCCATACAATTTCTGCAACCATGTCTTTTTAACCTTTTTTTTACCTCTAGAAGCCAAACGGGCACGTACGGGCAGATAAAACCTTTTGAATTATGTAAAGAAATAATCAAAGAACATGTTTTGCAAATATGGCAAATATAGAAAAATATAGATTTTTTTATTTTCCGTCAAAGTTGAAAAGTAGTGGTAAATAGTGATTTACCAGGAGAAACACAAAGCAAACAGTTAATTTTTTTTTATCATTATACATTTAGTAAATACATCAATCAATACGAATAAAAAATAAGGCGATTCGTTACCTATTTTTCGTGATATTACACCTGAAATCGCAACAAATTGACTAAAAATTGTGTGTTTTTTTTTTAAACCGAAAGTCGGTCAACTTTGAACGGTTATATCTTCTAAACTAAAAATGTGATATTATTAAGAGTAGCATATTTGAAATCGTTGAAAAGTTTCCTATAACATGGGTTTATTCAAAACTTCGTCGGCGCAATGAAAATTTTGATTTTTGCAACCTCGTTTGCTCTACGGGCGCCACTGTGCGTCATTATTTAAAGAAAAAACTCAGAAATGGTCAATATTAAAAAAAAAAAAAAAAATTGAACACATGTAAAGAGCGTTAAAAATTGATATTTATGGCATCGTTAACTCAAAACTGACAAAAATGGTCCTACGCGGTTGTTCCAGAAAACCACAGATTTTTGAGCATACAGAGCCGCAAATGAATTTATTAAGTCGGCATAGTCTATATGTAGTGCGATATTCTTATTAATATTTAGCATTGCTAGACCATTTAGACGATCATATAAATTCCTCTGAAAATTCTTCATATATTTGGTTTTCCTATTTATTTTGTTCAATTACTTGCTGCTCCCACAAAGCTCTTCCCCCCATCTCTTCAAAATACCGCAAAACTTCAAACCTGGCGCATACGCAGGACATGGTTTCAAATCTTTGCGTAAGTCCGTATATTATTAAATAAATGATCTCGATATAAAGACATAATTCTGCAGACACTTGATCCTTTTAAACTCTTTCCTTTAAATCATACTCTCTGTCGTGGGACAAACCCATTCCCCTTATCCAATTGGTCTGAAACTTGGCCCATCTCTTGTTGTGACTACAGGTACATTTTGGGGGACTCACGCACAGTCACGCGTGGTCACGCACAGTAACGGAGTGATCCAAATGTCATTTACCCTTATCCGATCGTTCTGAAACTTGGTCGATACACTTGCTGTGAAAAAAGATTAACTTTGACATAGTCACGCACAGTCACGGAGAAATTAAAACCTCACTTCCCCTCAACCGATCGATCTGAAACTTTGTCCATAGACTTGTGACCAAAGATTAACTTTGACATAGCCAAGCAAAGTCACGCAAAGTCACGGAGATATTCAAAACTCATATGCATAAGGAAAGAAAGGATTTTAATAAAAACTTTGTTTTTATGGGTTAGATTATTATACCCCATACCACTATGTGGTCAGAGTATGATGACTTTAAGCTGATCTTTGTAAGTAGCCACAATAACTACCAATATCTTTTATTACACCGATCGACCTATAATCACTTTCTGAGTAATTTTACCGATGTCCGTCCATCTGTTCGTCTGTGTGTCCATGCAAACCTTGTAATCAAACTACAGGTCGCAAATATGAATATATTTTGATGAAATTTGGTGCGTAAGGACAGAGGCTATTAAAATTGGTAAACATCGGTGCATGTTCAGACCTAGTCCCCATACAAATCGCCCCTATAAATTCGTCATAAATTGCCATAAGATCTAAATTATCATATAGATCTCAGTCAAATTGGATTTGTATGTGTTTATTATATGCATTAATCAGTAGTCAAAAATAATCCCAATTAGACAGTTCTTAATCATAGGCCCCATATAGAGCTGCTTCCCGATCTTTACTTAAATCTATAAAAAGACAAAAAATTGCCCAGATTTTTATACCCTATACCACTATGTGGTTTGGGTATAATGACTTTGTGCTGGTGTTTGTAACTACAAAAATATTTGACCTACCTACCTTTTATTACACCGATCGACTTAGAATCACTTTCTGAGTCGGTTTAACTATGTCCGTCTGTATTCCCATGCAAACCTTGTAATCAAACTACAGGTCGCAAATACGAATATATTTTAATGAAATTTGGAATTAAGCTTTTATCGGCCATAGGATGAACGCTATTGAAATTGGTGAAATTCGGCCCATGTTCAGACCTAGTCCCCATACAAATGACCCCTATGAAATCGACATAAATTGCCATAAAATCCAAATTATCATATAGATCTCAGTCAAATTGGGTTTGTGTGTGTTTATTATATCCATAAATCAGTAGTCCAAAAACAATCCCTATAGGACAATTCTTAGGCATAAGCCCCAAATAGAGCTGCTTCCCCATCTTCACATAAATCTATCAAAAAACAAAAATATAGCACAGATTTTTCTCAAATTTGGTTTGTATTTATTTTTTCAAAATATAAGTGACTTTTCCAAATATGGTCAGGATCGGTCCATATTTCGACGAAGTCCCCAAATAAAAATATCATCCGGTATGAACTTTTTCATATCTGTAGCCAAAAAAATAAATAACAATGCCACTCAAATTTGGTTTATGCTTATTTTCTATAACGAATTAGTTGGACCGAAGCGATAGAGTCTCTAAACTATGGTATAGGGTATCGTATAGTCGTTCTTAATTTTTTTTTTTTTTTATTATGTAATAGTAGTTAATTATATGGAAATTTTTAAATTGTATTTACATTATTTATTCCAAATCAGAGCAATCAGGGTCATCACTATAAACGTCTGGCTCTTTTAGCAATGCCAAAAAATAAGGAAGTAAAACATTTTTTTAGTTTTCGGATTTTTGCGCAAACAGCATATTAAGGGATCTGATGATATCAAAAGCCTATCAAATAAATCAGTATTGGAATCAACTCCAGATGTTTTTCTCGTGAAATTTAGACGATATCTTCTGTTGCCTTAATTCCTAGCTTCCTGTGCTTTTCCCGATAATTGGCCTATTGGCAAGGAGTTCATGGTACTCCTTCTCTAATTATTATTTATTTATTTGGTATTATAAGAGGCCCCAACACAATTAGGTTATATAGGCCAGTTAATTTTACATAGGGACTTATATTCTATTTAATATATACATATTTACATTATTTTTTTATATACATATGTGGATTTAAATCGAATTATAAATATTTATTTCAGTCAAGAATTTTTTAATTTTTTCAAATTCATTTTCTCTTAGAAGGATATTAATGTTATTTATTTTATATTTTGAACGTTTGTCCTGCAGAAGATTGCATTCATTAAATATGTGAGAGATGGTTAGTATTTGCCCGCACTCACAACGTGGGGGTTGTGTCTTATTAATAATATATTTATGTGAAAATAAAGAATGACCTATTTTAAGTCTATTTAGTTTAATAAAGTCAGTTTTTGGTATATTAGGTATTCTAAATTTGTGCGATATGTTTTTTTGAATTTTAAATAATTTTGTTTCGTTATTATCTTTCCATAAATCATTCCAGATGTCAAAAATGTATTTTCCAATGTATTGCCTGTAGTCTGAGTATTGAAATTTATATTCAGTAGATATGTCATTTTTTAAAGAATTTTTGGCGAGCTGGTCAACTTTCTCGTTTCCACCTATGTTTAAGTGGCTAGGTACCCATAATAGGGTAATTTTATGATTATTTAAGGAAGTTATTAATGTTCGTATTTGTTGTATAATCATGTTGTTGTTAAAAGGATCTTGTAGTCCTTCTAGGGCGCTTTTACTGTCAGATATAATAAGTGTTTTTTTAAAAACGTTTTCAAGATTTTCTAGACATGTTTTAATTGCTAATAATTCACTGGAATATATAGATGAAAGATTATGAATACGCTTTGATATGGCGATATTCTCACCAAAAACTGCAAAGCCAGCTTTCTCGTTCATAACAGAACCGTCGGTAAAAAACTGACTATGATGTGAGTATTTGATATTAACTAATTCCAAGAATTTCTGTTTAATTTCTAATTATATTTCTTGTAATTACTGCGAAATTTTCTAAAGCTGTTGAATTTATTGCATATTCATCAATCATACACAAAATTAGTTTCGAAGTAACATTAACAGTAACATTTCCTATTGTGACAATGATTGGTACATGTGCCGAAATTTGTTTTTCAATTTTAACTTCACTTCATTTAAAATAAGTTTTTTCGTCTCTTTAGCAAATGTAAATTTTATTGGAGGACAATACCACGTTGAGTATGGTACCAAGTTTTTCCAAATATTTTTTTTAAGTCTATCGTTTGTATTAACATACATTTCAATTGGGACCATGGAAATACTAATAAATTTTCGTCCGAAATATCTTCTTGTGCAAATTTTTGCTTGCCAAATATATTAATTTTTAACGCTCTTTCCATGTGTTAAAAAAAAAAAAAATATTGACCATTTCTGACTTTTTTCTTTAAATAACAACATAACTTAAATGTTTATTAAATTAATTTTTAATCAGAAAACGACACATAGCGACATACGTTGTTATTAATGAAAAAAATGCAAAATAATTTTGAATTAGTTTTCAGTTTATAACCATTATAAAAACTTGTGTGTTTATTTCTGTTGTTTTTTGTCACTATTATTCTTGATACGTTGTTATATTCTCATCCTAAGTCCCGTTAACTTTTTGTTGGCGAACAAAAAAATCCATTTTTCAAGCAACAACAACTTATGTCTACATGGGTGGTTGCATTGGTAGTTTTCTTTTTCAAAGAAAACGACGTTTGTCGACATAAGTTGTTTTATCTGCGCACACTTTATGTGTAATTTACATATTCTATTCCTCTGAAGATTTTTGAATTAAAATTTTATATAAGGAATTTATTGCCCATATCTTCGGGACTGTTAAATAAAAAGTTTTAAAAACTTTATATCGAGCCCATAATTACAAATGTAACGTTTTCTGGCTCCCCTGAACATTTTGATTTTATGACATACGCGGTTATTCTAGAAAACCACAGATTTATGCGTCGGTATCAATTATTGTTGCCGGGGCCTGGTCAAGAGAAAGAGTTGTTGGTCTAACACTATTCTAGCCTTTTTTAATGCGACACCTCTTTTCGGCGATGCATTTGCAAGCTCAGTTACAATTGCAGCCGATGATGGCTTACCAGATGAATGCAGTTGTACTGCAGCTGCTATTAACAACTCATTCGGATTGGTCACTTTCACAAGCTCTTTCTCTTTTCTTGTTTTTGTTTTTTTTTTAACAGTCATCGAAATTTTTGTTTGGTCCACCACCACTTGGCTCCGAAATAGACCGTTTACATAAAAAATTAAAAAATCAGAAACTTCAATTTTGATCTTTGTAACTTCCCCCACTTTTCCAGTATTTAATGAAAAGTTTTACTAACTAAAGTTTTAAATTTTTTAAGATCAATATTTTGATTGGATCCATTACTTATATTTCCTAAAATGAAATACAAGACGCGCTCATATTTGTCATTTCCCACAGCTGAACACCAAACATCGAAAATTTGTTGATGGGAAATTTGCAAGTTGATGCTGAACTTTTGAAAAAATTTTTATGGTGAAGATGCAAAAATTATTGTGTAATCCCAATAGGTAATAAATCAGTTGATCATATGATGGAAACAAAAGTCTGGAATCAAGTGGTATAGTATATTTTTGGGTCCATGGAATATTTCTCACTTTCGAGATATACTTACAATAAAAGGATTTACTTAAAACGACACGGAAAAATTATCCTCACTTATTTATTTCAAAGATTTATTATTATTATTATTATTATTATTAATTAGAATGACTACTGAAAACAAAACAAAAAAAATTGACAACAAATTTTAAAAAACAAAAATGTTATAGTGGTTCAAAGTCAGTGAATTCGCAGCAATTAGAAATTATATTTTTATTTTCTGTAATAAACACTACATTCGGAGTACCGTTACCTTGTTTTGGTTTACATTTCTTCACTTTCATATCCATTTGTTTATTATTTGGATACTTGTCTCTCATACTGCATTCAAACAAAAGAACATAAAAATTTAGTCCCCGTAAAATGGAAAAAGCTGACACTGTACGCCGATGCGAAATAATAATAGTGCGAAAATAAGAGGTTGCATTATTTGTGTGGCTTTTCAAACATTTCAATAATGTGCTTTGTCAGTACTTGTTTCAAGCAACAATGGGAAGAATGCACGAGAAACCTGCGGAAACTGCTTGAAACACAAAGAAACGCTAAATTGAATAGATATCTCGAAAATCAGGATCCAACAGAAAAAACTGATTACTTTTTGTGGCGTGCCAGAAAATATCTCAAAATACCTGTAGTATGCAAATCTCCTCTAAGAACGGAAAGTGGAGGATGGGTTAGAAATGAGAAAGAAAAAGAAGATCTGTTTCTGGAACGTCTAACATAACCCCTAGTTCTATTGATGAGATTCGAGAGGTCGAAAAGGCTATTGTTGATTTAAGCCCCAAAAGGGCATCGGTGGTCGATGGTTTCAGTAATAACATGCCTTTGGAGTTACCCCAAACAACTGTTTATATATTTTCAGAATTGGAGCGCTGCATCAACATTTGGAAACAATGTTTTATCAGTAGATATATGATTTTCGCAAATTCATAACTATGTCTATTAAAACCACTGATACAGCACTGTTTCACAATGGTTTACCAATGCTTATTACTATTTTCCAAAAATGCTATAACTTAATAACTTATGTAGTAGAGAATAAGCAAGAGAACGTTGGCAATATATTTATTTTTGCTTTGCCAACGCTTTTCAAACATCTTGTTTGAGCATTAATATTTTTCGGTAATATCTTTAAACGGAGAACTTGCTGAACCGGTACGAAAATTAAATACTCCAAAAATTCGTAGAATTTTTCAATCTGTGCAATTTCTTGTTGTTTGGCAAACCAAAAAAAGATATGGCTACTTCGATCCGCTTACGACGTACATATATTGCCAGAAAAGGAATTTGATATTCAGAGATGCTTTTTTATAATATTGTGACTTAAATAGTGTATATTAAAAAGACAACACTGCCCTTTAGAAATATTCTATGTTATTCATCTATATCTAAATCACTTGTAAAGGGTTTCCCAAAATGCAAGCAAGAGTTGAATTTTCGGCATTTCTTAGTTGTGTCATCAACCAAAACAAAGGGACAACCGACAGTTTAGGGTTAGTAAAAATGGAGCATTACATGATAGATCAAAACGTTTACATTCTTTAACAATATTGCAAGTTTGGCTGCTGTAGTTCGAAAATTTCTTACAAAATATAGTCGAAATATTGATCTAACTTCGTCAACTATGATGACAGTAATTGAAAAATTTAGGAAGACTAGATCAATTGATGACGGAAAACCAATTGGTCACCCAAAAACAAGCCATTAAATTTTCAATAACGAAACAGTGCGTAAGGTGGGTGTGAAAGTGCAAGAACATCAGTTCTGAGGCTCGACGCTTATAAAGTTCAATTGACAGAAGAATTTAAGCCCAAAGATCATGCACAATGAAGAGAGTTCGTTGATTGGAATATTGAACAAATGGATGCTGATTTTTGTAACAAAATCATTCTAAGCGATGACGCACATTTTCGACTTGATGCCTTCGTTAATCATCAATATTTCCCAATTTAAGGTTCAGAGAACCTACAGGTATGTGTCGAAAAATAAATGCATCCACAACGTGTCGCAGATTTTTGACTGGAGGATTCTTTGGAACATATTTCTTTAAGCAGTAGCTGTTATTGGTAATTTCTGTCTAAACTGGATAATATTGATGTGGAAGATATTTGGCTTCAACAAGATGGTGTCAGATGCCATGTCACCCCTGAAACGATTCAATTACTGCATACGACATTTCCCGGTCATGTACTCTCTCGTTACGGTGATCAGAATTGGCCACCTAAGTCGTATGATTTAACATCATTGGATATCTTGTTATGGAGTTATTTGAAATAAAAGGTCTATGCCAACAAGCCAACAACCACCTATGGAATGAAGAAGGATTTTTTCTACGATGCATTTACAAAATTCAGTGACATCTTGCAAAATATTCATGGAAAATTTCGACAAAAAAAAATGCCAAAGTGCCAGCAAGGTCGTGAAGGCTATTTGCTATCCTGTGTACTATATGATTCAATACAAAAATAATAATCTAGAGAAAAAAAACTGTGTTTTCTGTTTAACTCAAATCTGTCGTGCATTTTGGGACTCCCTTTATTACTTAGAAAAATATAGAGGCATTAAATTTGACACGTTGTCTGACACAGACGAAGGTGTAGTACAAAATAGTCCAGTTATATGTATGGAATTAAGATCAATGTAATGCATCAATCTCTCTGCTTGATTTTTGAAGAAGGCCTTCAACATTTTTGCTTAAAATTTTCTTTTGTCCAAAAAAACAAAAATGAAAAACATTTTGATGCTTAGCATCCCTTTCAATACAATTGTCTGCATTTAATGTTTCAAGTGAGGTCATACGGAAATGCTTTACCCCTTTCTTCACTACCGGCCAACGACCACGACCACTTAATAAGGATACTTAGACACATGTGGTTATTTAGACGTAAAAATAAAATAAAAATCACAAATAGAGAAATTATTCTATTGACCACTTTTAAAACCATTTACTACTCGTTAAAACGGCATTGAAACACTACTTAAGAGTAAAAGAAATTTAATAAAAGGATTATTTTTCCATGCAGAATATGGAAACATAAATTATATGATTAAAGTAAAAGATTTTGATCATAAAAAATATTTACGGCACAAAACTACGTTGTTTCAACAGTTTTAAGGGCAGAAAGGGTTGTATATTTTAGATTAATCATTTGATTAGAGATTTATGGCGTTTTTTATGCGAATTTTTGGGTAATTTTGTTAAGAAATGGGATTTTCTTGTTTTTCATATTATTAATATGTCAAATTATAGTATTTGCATTTGATATATATGTGGGTGGTTGTAACTGAAACCATTATAAAAATTATTTATATGGTATACATTTGAAGAGAAATTAATTTTCTCATTAACTATGGAAAAAGGATATATGAACATCTTTAATATGAGAAGAGATTTCGAGAAATAGTTTTATATCAATGAATAGTCCTTAAAAAATAACATCCCGTAGTGTATTTTTTTATTTTGTAATAAAATTATTTTTTGATCAATCTTTTATTAAAGTTTATATTAGGTTAAAGGTTCTTCTAACAATAACAGTCTATAAAATTAACTATTATTGTTGTTGTTAAACTAAATTACTTCAAAATAAAATTTATTGCATTTTAGTCTTTTGTTACTACTTATATCGAACTGTTAACTAAACACTCACACACACACACACACATATATAGAGCAGCATTGTCAGATTCAATTGTCATAAAAATTAAAGTGACGTAAGCCTAGGAAACTCTTGAGAAAATCAAAGAACAAACTCCAGTAATATTACTCCCCTAAAAGTGAAAAAAAAAACAAAAAAAAACAAGTAAGAAAATTATAGTCGGTCTAGACCGACTATACGATACCCTATACCATACGTTTAGAAACCCTATCTCTTAGGCCCAACTAACTGGACATAGAAAAGAAGCAAAAACAAAATTTGAGTGGGATTTTTATTAATTTTTTTGGCTGCAGATATGAAAAAGTTCATATCGGATGCTATATCTATATGGGGACTAGGTCCAAAAATGGACCGATCCTGATCATGTTTGGAAAAGTCTCTTGTATTTTGCAAAAATATATACAAACCAAATCTGAGAAGAATCAGTGCAATATTTTTGTTTTTTAATAGATTTAAGTGAAGATCGGGAAGCAGCCCTATATGGGGCCAAAGGGATCATTTTTGGACTACTCATTAATGGATGTAATGAACGCATATAAACCCAATTTGAGTAAGATCTATATGACAATTTGGATCTTATGGCAATTTATGTCGATTTCATAGGGGTAATTTGTATGGGGGCTAGATCTGAACATGGACCGATTCTCACCAATTTCAATAGCGTTCATCCCATGGCCGATAAAAGCTTATATACCAAATTTCATCAAAATATATTCATATTTGCGACCTGCAGTTTGATTACAAGCTTTACATGGACACACAGACGGACGGACGGACGGACGGACGGACGGACGGACATTGTTAAATCAACTCAAAAAATGATTCTGATTCGATCGGTATAATTAAAGATGGGTCTAGGTCAAATATTTTTGGTTGTTACAAACAGCAGCACAAAGTCATTATACCCAAACCACATAGTGGTATAGGGTATAAAAATACTAAACCTGTAAGTGTTATGTTTGAACACAAATAATAAAAAAATAATATTAGTCTGGACAATGGTCATCATTGATGATGAGGGCTTGTCTTTTAGCAATTCTTCTTATTTCTTTTCCTTTTTTAATATCAAATTGATGTTGTTTTTTATGGCCCTTCTATACTCGCTTTTATTGTCGTAAAAAATCAAATAATATTTAACGTATGTATCTGCGGAAGCATGTCGTAAAACTAGCGAATTGTGAATTATATCCTGTTGGAATTGTTCGCATAATTTTCTTGACATTCTTCGAATGTTACCGTTCTTCATAGCAAAAGTAAATAAAACATAAAATACATGAGTGAGCATATGAAAAGAAAACATTGCACAGAAGTGGTCGGTCAGTCAATTGGTTTAGTATGTGGTACTTAGTCATGTCCAAAGCGAGTTGGTTCATAAAATTCTTATTAAAATGTCTCATTTGAAGAAAAAGAGATATTAAGTTTTCGTCTTTGGCAATTTTATACGTTTACAATAATCATAAATAAAATAAAAATATAAAAATTTTATGAAGAAATTTCATATTGAACAAATAAATAAATAAAAAAAAAAACATGAACTAACAATCCGCTATTATAGGTCAATGACGTCAGTTAATTTTTTGTATTTTTTTTTTTTTTTTGCAAACTAAATAATAGTTTCTCTCTTTTTTACACAAAATTTACTTCTGAAATTTAAAAACTTTCTTTCTACTTAACAAGTTTTCAGTTCCCTCTTGTCATGTAAATTTTTAAGCCATTAATGAAAATATTTTTTATTTTTTTGAAATCAGAAAACTTTTTTTCTCCACATTACTAAGGAAACGGAAGTGGTATATTTTGAAAGCAACACGTTAAGAAAATTAAACTTTCAACAATTTCTTTCTTGTTATGAATTAAAAAAAAAAAAGTTTTTAAGTTTCCATACATGTTTCAGTACCTACAGCGTTGAAATTACTTTAAGAAATTCTTAAATAACAAAAACAACAATCTACATGTTTCATTATCCTGTTTATATAATTCAATTATTGTTTTAAAAGTTTAAGTGAATTTTAAAGAAAAAATTTTCTTACTAAACCGCACATGAATTCGTGTGTTCAATATCTTCAATATCTTTCTATGCACATATTAGGGTGGCATTTAAAATTCAACTTTGGAAAGTCTGTCTATTCAACTGCAATTTTTTTTCGGCACATAGTAATGAAAATTCAATAAATTTCTGTAAACTGAAATTCTGAAATTAATGCCGTTTTCTTTTCTGACAAAAAAAGTGACGCATTTTATTTCCACTTTCTTCGAAAATTGTATTTTTTTATATATTCCGAATTAAGAGCAACCCTATCTTATACATCAATCGAAAGGTCTCAAAGTGCTGTGTTCATAAAATGCAAAAATTGTTTGATTATTATCCTCGTTGAAGTCATAGGGTGAAGATATTCAAAAAAGGGAAACAACGGGGAAATATTCCCACACTATGATCTGAAAGAAGTCAATGGCTGAAATTTTTTTCGATTTACGTGGGCTCGACTTTGAGACCTTTCGATTGATATATAAGATAAGGTTGCTCTTATTTCATTTTCTAAAAAAGTGCAAATCAAATGCGATATTTTTTGTCAGAAAAGAAAGCGGCATAAGTCTTGTGCTCGCGGGCCAAAACGTCTTTTTTCTTCAAAATATTTGAAAAGACAAATTATTCAAAAAAATCTTAAGTATTTGGCTTTAAACATGTGTAAATAAATTTTTAAATATATTCCCTTTCGTTGGTTTTGTGGTCACTTAACCATTTTTTTGAATATGTTATGCACGGTAAAGTGCTTTGGTCAGTCATAAGGTTACAATAGGTTTTTCTCGTTCACAGGTTAACTTCCTTCACGAAATCCTTGGCAAAATCAAAATCATTGTCCTACAACAAACGGACTTTACTAATAATGTATTACAAGATAAAAGATAAGACTAAATTTAGAAAAAAAAAATTAGCCCCATAGTGGTATGGTTTCCGATTTTTTTTGGTACTTCAGTCATGGATATTTGAATTTCGCTTTTAATACCCTAATACCACTATGGGGTTGGGTATAATGACTTTGTGCTGCTGTTTGTAACTACCAAAAATATTTGACCTAGACCCATCTTTTATTTATCACTTTCTGAGTCGATTTAGCGATGTCCGTCCGTCCGTCCTTCTGTGTGTCCATGTAAACTTTCTAATCAAACTACAGGTCGCAAATATGAGTATGTTTTGATGAAATTTGGTATATAAGCTGCTGTCAGCCATTGGATGAACGACATTGAAATTGGCGAAAATCGGTCTATGTTCAGACCTAGTCCACATACAAATGACCCCCAATGAAATCGACATAAATTGCCATAAGATCCAAATTATCATATAGATATCAATAAAATTGGGTTTTTATGTGTTTATTATATCCATTAAGCGGTACTCGAAAAATAATACCTTTAGGACAATTCTTATTCATAGGCCCCATATAGAGATGCTTCCCGATCTGCACTAAAATCTAACAAAAAACTAAAATATTGCACAGATTTTTCTCAAATTTGGTTTGTATATATTTTTTCAAAATATAAGTGACTTTGCCAAATATGGTCAGGGTCGATCCATATTTCGACCTAGTCCCCATATATATATATGGCATCCGATATGAACTTTTCCATATCTGCAGCCAAAAAAATTAATAACAATGCCACTCAAGTTTGGTTTATGCTTATTTTCTATATCTAAGTTATTAGACCTAAACTCATGGGTTAGGGTATCGTATAGTCGGTCTAGACCGACTATAATTTTCTTACTTGTTAGCTCTATTTTTATATTCTGAATAAAGTAATCCACATTGTTTGCTCGATATTCACTCCTATATACTCTTCTTTTTAAATAGGCCCAAACAGTTTTTATGGATCTAAGTTGCGGAAAATTTGGTGGATTGTTATCTTTCGTCACAAATTTGATTTTTCTGCTCGTTAGATATTCATAGCGGGACGACGCTAAGTCTTTCCATTTTCCTGGTATTTTTTATGAATGTTTCAAGTTCTGGAACACACTATTCATTATAAGCGTATACATTTAAAGCTAATCCATCCTTGAAAATCATTGGTTTACTGACAACCACCAATCACTAACTAAATTTTCCTGGAAATTTTGTCTTACATACATATGTACCTATATGTACTCGGAATGTTTGGGTGCTTCATGTTCAAATAATACTTTTCATTCCAATCATTGCTTTTCACTGTGAGGTATGACAAATCATCCATTTGTAGTCAGTGTTTGCAAAGAAGTAATTTTGAGAAAGGACACATAGTCTGGATTTAATAATTTGTTCTTGTCTCTAAGTTGTTGCTGCTGCCGTTTCTTCTTTTTCTCCTGAATTCCCATATACTCCAGATATTTCTTGACTGCATTTTTTTGACATGATATTTGTTTCCTAACAACCGGAAAGAGTTTGTGATGCGCCGCGTGATTTTAGCTTTCAATTTAAGCTGAACTTTTGAGTATTGCAAACGATATATCTTTCCCAAACCAGGGGTCTAATCGTCCCATTCGTTACCGCAATTATTTTATTGTATTTTCCAAAATAAAATACTAATAATAATTCTACTTTGTCACAGTTAATGAATTATGGCCCTTAGCTAAGCATAAAAGTGAAACAAGGTCTGACGTCCGTGTTCTTTAAATAAACCAAACTGCGGTAGTTAGTCCCCAGGTTTTCTTTTTGCACTTTTATTGTTTTTATATATATATAAATATATTTAATCCCATGTCCTTTAAATGATTAACAATGTCAATATTTTTCTTGAGCTGATATTTTTCACAAAGTTTGGAAATCAGTTTACGTGATTGGGCTGCAGACTCTGTTATAGATAGGGCTGCGATCTCAGTGTGTACCGACGGTTCGAAGATGTAAGCGGGTACAGGGTCTGGAGTCTACTCCGATCAACTTTACATTCAAGTATCTCGGAAACTCACTACAAATGTAGCGTTTTTCGGGCCGAGATTCACGCAATTCTCATAGCAACGGAAATAATTCTGGAGCGGGATATGGCTCTAACGACCATTAATATTTTCGTAGACGATCTTGCTGCTCTCAAAGCTCTGAAATCGAGGATCGTTAAATCGAAGTGTGTGAGGGAGTGTATATGGTCCCTCAACCAAATCCGGCAATACACCGTGAGGTGAATATGGGTTCCAGGACATAGTGGGATCAATGTAAACGAGTTGGCTGACGAGTGAGCGCGGAAGGGCTAAGATTTTTTGAGCGGGACGATGTACACTGATATTAAAATCCCTCTATCCGAGTTGTCGAATCTAATTGCAGAGGTGGTCACAATTAACCTCTTGCTGAGTATCCCAGATCCTATGGCCCTTGCCTAATCCAAGGAATACTCACTATGTAATAGGGTAGATGGCCGAACGTATAAGTGTCCCGTGAGCTGACCTCTGTAGGAGCTTTACGATTTTGGACGAGGAGTCAGTGCAACATTTGCTGTGTGAATGTCCAGGACTGATGGAGTGGTGCCTTAGATATCTAGGGCAAAGATTTTCGGTAACCTAGGCTGCATAGTAGATGTCCCACTCGGCGACCTTGCGGAATTCTTGAGGATGTCTGGCTGGTTCAGGAGGGAAGCATAGCGGACGAAAGAACTCTTTTTCACTTTTTTTCCGTTTCATACTCCTAACATTATTACTCTTGCAATCTCTTTTCCTGTCTCTACCTTCCGACACTTTTTAAAGGGTATCACAATGGGCCACAAGGCCTCCGAGTATACTCGCCTTCGGACGAGCAACCCATATTAACTAACTTAACCTTACGTAAATCTAATTCGTTTAGTGACATTTTTAATACTAATTGTTGTATGATGCACGTGATAATATTTTTCAATAAATAAGTTGATATGACCGTTATATTTTCTAAAAAAAAAAATTGTTTTAAACAACACAGTTTTTGTAATTATCGCATTTGCTATTCCTAATAGAGTTGTCCGATTTTGCTAAAATTTTACAACAGTATTTTTCATTCTAATGACATTCCGTCCGGGTATCGCTAAAATGAAGAAAAAAATTTCTTCATACATAATTTATTTTTTTTTCTCCAATTTTTCGGTTGTGAAGGGTCACAGTGCAAATATAGTTCGATAGACACCGTGCAGTATAAATATTCTTGATATCTAATGTCAATCTAGCGATGTTCTTTTCTATAACAGTCTGTTTGATGGAATGTTCCCCTTCTAAATATGATATTTGGTATATTCATAAGCTTGGCATTGAATGATATCTCCGAAACAAGTGTGGTTCCTCCTTTAATTTGTTTCATACATCAGCCATCTTTTGGCCGGTAAAATTAACTTCGAGTGAACATTTCTGTCCAAATAGTTAAAGCAGATTCTATTTAAAGGTTATACTTGACAGAACCATTTTTAAACCAAAAATCAGTAAAAATCTGGTCTAAACGCATTTTCTATGCGAAGACCTAAGCCCATGCCAAGCAGTTGTGGTACAGTTTTGCTTTAAGGCATATAAGGCACATTTATTCTAAATTCTTATATAACTCTCACTCTAATATGCGAGAAGTTTTACCAAATTAAAATTAAATTAAAGTTGAAAAGTAGAGTTGAGTGATTGAGTAATTGCGTTTACATATAAATATATGTACGTTTATCTAAGGAATTGTAAGGAATCGACAAATAATCGGATTAAATAAATTGAACAATTCTTTTAATCAATTTCTCAAAGATGTGCATACAAATTTCAAAAGGTGACAAAAAGTTTTTGGAATCAAACTTAGATACTTACAACAAGTTTATAGACAATCAAACTTATTTATATTGAAAATAAATTTCTGCAAATACTCATATGTGAAAGAACTGCAATATAAACTTTGAATTATTGAAAATTTCATTAAATTTTTTTGCAACTACAATAAATGTAGTACTCGTACCCAAGCCAAATTTAAACTCATTCCCCTAACCGAATGACCATAATAAAAAGCTTTTACAAATCAATGCAATTTCGCTTTGATTTGTAGCTAAATACGCGATTTATATAAAAGATTTATGTAGTCGCAAAGATTTATATGACAAACTGCGACTGTTTAAAAATAGCAAGGAAAAAACATATTACAATACTTTTACTACTAAATGTTACCCATGATAGAATACGTTTTGTGCAAATTAACGGGGGAGACATTTTACGCGTAAAATATATATTTTTTCGTATTTAAAACATTTTATACAATTGCGTTACTTGTAAAAGCTTTTCAAACGCACATAAATCACAGTTTGTTAACAGTATTTTTAGATGACAGGTTTATAGGGATCATACAATATTGAAAATGCCGGCATTGGTAACTTAACCACCTCATCTCCATCCTTTGCCCAAAAACCTCAAAATCCGCGAAAACAGATTGTAATTCTTGACAATTTTTTGGCCAGAACATTTTGTATTTTTTTCTGGTTCTGTTTAGGAAAACCATTTACATTACTAAAAAAAAAAAGAAAAAAATACACATATTAACATTTAGATTTAGTACTTTGTGCCAGGCAGGGCTTATTCGCACTATATAAAATGTGGCCGACAGAGGGAAGTGAGTGGAACAGTGGTTTATATAAGTGTATTAAAATCCACTACATCTGAGAGAGAGCGAAAGATTTTTGTTTTTAGAAACTTACGTTGATGGCATTTTAATTAGTTTTACGTTACACTGATGTTCATATGTAATCATATGAATGTATGTTGTGTGTATAAATGTGTGTGTGTCATTGAATGAAAAATTTAGTGGCCCAAAGAGTTTTTTTCTATGATGTTGGCCAAAAATTTGTGTGGACAGCATGTGTCAGGTTTGATAACAAATTGAAATTGTTTCTATATGTGGTGGCAGTATTTCATTTGAATGCGCCAACAGAAAGAAAAAAAGTAAATAAATAACGAAGTTAACTATGTGAAATTGCGATAATTATAATAGTTTACTAAAAATCGAGTTGTTTTTGGACAAAAATTCTAAAGTTTTTGGCTCCTCAAAAATCTTTATATAGTGTTTTAGTAAATTAGCAAAATATAATGCACCTATCTATCCCTCCCTAGTTAGACTGAATCACTTAAAGTGATTACAATTAATTAAGTTTACGAGTATCAAGCTAAAAGTATCCGTATCTAGAAAAAGTATCCGTACACCTAAAATTTAAGCGATTATAGATTGAAAAAATAGAAAAAAAACTAATAAAAATTAAATTTTTATTCTTAATAAAATATTGCGCTATTAATTAAATTTTTTTTTTCATTTACGGTTTACTGACTTTAACAATTGTTATGGAGGTAAAAATATATAAAATTATAAGAAAAAGTATTCGTATACTTGAAATATTTATTAATGCAAAAAAAAACATAAATTTATATTAAAAATTTCTTAAGTTGGTTACTTGAAGGATATCCTCCGCGACTTAATGAACTTTCAAGTATCCTCCTAACTTATTTTACTCCACCAATCGAAAATGATACTTTTTAACACATCCTTTGAGGTTATTCTGCTCTGCAGTAAATCCCACAAATGCTTTATACGATTAAGATCGGGGAATTATTTTTTAACCAACAGTCAGGGGATGCCCCCTACGAATGCAGTGCATTATGTTGATTTCAGGGAAACAGGTTATGGGAAGGGGGAAAGAGGGAGTAGTGTTTGTGGATATTTGACTTAAATTTTATTAGATTATAACTGTCAGGAAAGACCTGTGCGGTGAGTTTTATTCCATATACGGATAGTTCGTATGACAACCGAATTCTCTCTGTAATGCGTTGTGCGGTCAACTGGATAATAGACTACAAACACACGTGAAGCGGGTAGAGCGAACCGAAAATCGTGCACTTGGAATAAGTTCGCTAATCTCAGAAGAACATTTCCCATGGTAATATCTATAGAACAGTGATACACAACCCACATTCCGAAGATGTTAAAATGAGTCAATAGAGTTGGAGCCCCAACACCCTCCTTTGCACACGGCGCAGTAGCTCCAAAATAGATTTGGAACTCCTGCCCATATATGGGAGTTGTATTCCATTTTCGGTCAGATGTAAGTGGTATAGTTTTTAAGGAGATCAGAAGGAGTGAAGTTGTTTTTCACCGTTTTAGAAAAACCAAGACACTTGAAAAGCATGCTCATTCCATGCACATTCCAACGAACATCACATTGATTTCTCATGCCTGGAACATCAAGAGTATCCGATTCCTCAATACCTATATCACCCATATATACAAATGACATTGTTGAATCCATGGCCCTATGGGTCAACAAACAACATTGAGTCTTCTGCGCATTAAAATCAATCCTTTGCGCTTTACCCCACCGGAGATTGTTAACAGTGCGTCGTTCATTGTCCGCCTTTTGCCCCCAACCTCCAAGAGGCTTAGCTTACAATTAAAGGAAATTGAATGACAAATGCTGCTGTCATCTGCGAAAGAGTATCTATAATATTAATAGGCTAGGCGATTTCTTGTGACTGATGTTTTGTTCTACCGTTTTATCCCGATTTTGACCAAACGTAAATTATTTGAAAGGAATTTCTTTTTAGCCGTTTTGCAGATTTACAGATTTTTAAATTTTTTCCTTTATTTTCAGTAAATTGTATTTAAAGTTGCTACTAACAAATACATAATATTATACTATGTTATGTGTGTGTTTATTAAATTTGTTAATGTGTTTGTAATAAAAATGAGTTTGTTTTTGTGCTGATTTGTGAATTGGCTATTATCGATTAGCACACTTTTAGGGCCTTTATTTATTGAAAAACTGAAATTTCTTAGAATTTGCGCTCGATTTTCGAGGGCTGGAATCTGCTAGTATAGAACTAAAAGTTTGATCAAGAAGGTCGTTCAGAATGATAAGGAAAAGAGGAGGAGAAAGAACGGAACCTTGGGGTACCCCTGAATTAAGCTGAAACTCATTAGATGAGACCCCATCAATAACAACACGTATTGTTCGGTCTCTGAGAAAACTCGATATAAATTGAGAGAAGTCATTACCGACCCCAAATGCAATAAGCTTTGATATGAATGCATCGTGCCACACACGATCGAATGTCTTGAAAATATCTAGAGCAACCACTTTACTTTCGCCGAAATTGCGAATGTGGATCTAGCAGGTCTTCCGTGGAGCGATTTCTATGGAAGCCATACTGTCGATCATTAAGAAGTGAGTTGGCCTCTAAGTAGTTCACAAGATGGAAATTGATCATGCTCTTCATCACCTTTAAGAGCGCAAAGCAGATTGCAATTGGATGGTAATTGTCAGGGTTATTAGCCGCAACCTTTTTAGGGATTGGTTAGACATTAGGTATCTTCCAGTAAGAGGGAAAGACTCCTGCACTGTGCGAAAGACTGAAAAGGTTGGCCAATGGACTGGCTAGCCGAAAAGATCGGCCAATGGACTAGCTAGCTGAGAAGGTTGGCCAATGGCTAGCATCGAAGAGCACTGTTTCAGCACCAGTGCTGGTATACCATCCGGTACCGAAAAGTTATTAATGTTAAGATCCGAAAGAACCATTTTAACTGCACCTGCTCGAAAGAATATTTTTGGCATAATACAAGAATATTTTTGGCATAATACAAGATACCCTTTCAAGTTCGGGCAGTGGTTGATCTCTATCCGGCAAAAACTAGTTTTTTGCAAAAAGTTCAGCTAAAAGGTTAGCCTCATCAACCGGTTCAGTGAATATTTGGATTGGGCTGGGTGGTGATTTCAATTGGTTTTATTATTGCAGAGTTACCACAGCTTGACATTGTGTGCCGTCCGTTTTAGATTCTTATCCTGTGATAACCAAAACTCCAAGGACTTAAAATGTTTATCCGTCAAAGTTAATCCATTATAGACTCAATAAATACGAGTTAACCAAACCCGTTGCCTGTTATACAACCCCACACCCTAATGACAGCTTTACCGTGTTTAACCATTGGCAATGGATTTTCTTCGTCAAACCAACTTTTTTCCTTTAAGACCGTAAATGCAGGACTTGTTTTCTTCTGAAAATAAAGCTCGTTCCCAGAATTATGAACAGATGAAGACATAACAAAAATTTTTGCTGAGACAAAATTACGTATCCAAAAAGTTTCAAGAAAGAACTGGTTTGATTGTAGATCAGCCAAACCCAGGATTTGTTAATTCTAATGACCAGAATACCGCTAGACGTTTTAAATTTCTGCTGAAATTACGAAAGTAGACTTACCTCTGGCAAAAAAAAAATTGCATATAATACTGGTTGTTGTTTCTTGTGTTCATAAGATTCATTTGGAAAATTTTTGTACATTTGCTCACAACACAGCTTTTTTTTCTTTTTTTTTAAGCCTAGTTCCGCGAAGCCGAGTGGCTTGTCAGCGACACACAAAAGCCTCTGGCTACCTACTCACCTACCGGGGCGCTAAATACTTCGTTGAAAAAGATCCGCACGCACATTTACCAATTGAAGAATTGTCGGGAGAAGCTCAAGAAGCAAGAAACAAAGATTTTATAAATTATAGAGAGAACTTTGCTCGTAAGGGTTTTCATAAGATCTGACCCATTTATATCAAGCATGAGCACGAAATATGAAAAAAAAAATTATCAACTTCGGAATTAGAGTTATTATTTTTGCCAAATATTTGTAATGAAAATTATGATAAAGATGATGATAATGAAGATGGTGATAAAGAAGATTATGATAATAGCGATGAAGAAAGTGATATTGGTGCTGCAGATTATGATAACGATGATGAAGATAATGTGATAATGAAGATTATAATAACTGGGATATATATGATGAGTTTGATAATGCAGAGTTATATTAATGTTTTGCTTAAAAATAATTAAATAAATTTAGGCCATTTTTAAAATGGGAATATGGCAAAATTAGGTAAGATTGTAAATTTTGAATTAAACAGCAGTATGTAGGATTCACCAATAATATGTATTCTTATTCTTATTCATATTCTTCCCACAATGAAAATGATAATAGCGACGATGATGATGAAGATTATTATAATGCATTTAATGATGATTTTAAAGTAAATGATGATTATAAAGTCAATAATATACATACTCATTTGCGAAGTCAATATGTTTTTTTTCTATTGACATTGAGTGGCTTTTTGAGTGCAACATGACCATCATAGTCAGATTTTTTTAATATTTTGAATGGATGTCTTGGGATGTCTAATTTGGGAAGCAGTAACTCTGGAATTTAGTGCCGCCAAAGTAGTTTAGGTTTTGCGCTCAGTTAGATTGGAGCGGAGACCAGAACAATGTTTTGACTGAATTGAATTGGTGGATTTGTAGTTCTGAACGACGTATGGCACTGAGGACTGGCTGCTTTCTAAGATCCGAGCTATTTCACGAAAGATTTACCCTCATTTTTAAGCTTTAGGATAATTTTTCAGCACTGGTTTCTTTGATCTTGGAACTCATCACAAAATATAGTTGCCGAAAGAAATATAATTAAGTCATACAAATTTCATATCTTCTTCTGAAATAACATCGATGTAAGTCCCGGTACACACTTTGAAATGTTTCTTTCTGAAAGTCTGAGTTTTTATGTGAGAGGGGAGAGAAGAATGGCATGGAATACATACTTTCGTATACTCGTAAATTCTCTTTTGTTTCTTACTTCGTAATTGTCAAAGTGAAGTTATTTTATGTTTTCTGTCATTTTTATTTTCGTTTGGGTTAAGAAAGATAAATAATAAATTGAGATAAAGTTACTTTCAATTAAATAAAATGATAAAATGAATAGACAAAATGGCAAAAGTAAACATGAAAAAATCTTAAATTTCATTAAAAAAATTTTAGTGTCCAGACACGGATGAAAGTTTAAAAGAGAATTAGAAACAGTTTCTGTAAGTCGTTACGTTTTTCTTGGGATTCCCCTAATTGTAAATGTACGAATACTTTTTCTAGTACTTATAGTTACCATGCTGCGATTTTTGCACTATAAATTAAAAAAAAATTAAGCAGAAAACCTGGTAACATTCCCAATGAGCCAGCGGTATAAAGTTCGTAATTCAAAATATTTCATTAAAATTATTGTTAAAATTTAAAATTTTAATCTTCCAGTGTATGGCTACTTGTTCTAGCCAGTGTAAGTTAACTGGTGGTTAAAAAAAAAATTCTCCCTCTAAGTTAACGAAAGCAGCCTTACCCACCACATTTCATCCTAATTTCTTCATATTTTTAGTCTCTAATCGGATTGGAAGACTTACGTGAAAACTAGATTGTCCCGTATTCTTGAATTTATGGAATTTCATTAGAAAAAAAATCTAAATATTTAAAAAAAGACGAAGTCGCAGGGAAGGTTGCATTATGGTTAGTCATAAGTGAACGTGGCGTCAGTGAACCAGTATTTTTCAAAGGTTGATTAGCTGTTAATGCGAAAATTTATAATGGAAAATTTATTCCAGCTCTTCAGAATTTTATAAAAATATATAGGCTGGTCCTAGTATTTGCATTTTTAACTACTGGTTGCTTTGGGTATGGCTACTCCTATGTCAGAAGTTAGTATAGTATATGCGGATTACGAAATAAGTTGAACATCGTTGGCAAATATTAAAAACTTATGTCAACGGAACGCTTGGAAGAAGATGAGTATTTTCCCGAAAAATTATCATTTCAGATGAAGCTCATTTTCATCACATAAAATCCACATGACTTCAGAAGAGAGGCAATATATGAATGACACACTCCATCAAGACCATTTGCCAATCTCTGAGTGGGGTAGATTTTAATGCTCGTAAGATCCAATATTCCTTATTGAACCATAGACGGGCCATGAAGTCATCAATGTCTGTATCGAATCATGTCATGTCCGTTGGAATAAACACATTTTCAATTGTCGAAAGAAGCTTTCAAATGCAAATGTTTCCTAAATCGGTGTAAGCATTACTTTACCCCATCTGTTCTCCTTACTATTTGTATCAACTATATCCGACCAAAAATGGAACACGTTTCCCATGTATGTACAGGGGCTTCACAATCTATTTTTAAGCGTCTGGACCGTGTGCAAAGGGGGCGTTGGTGTTTGTCAATGGCAGTAGGGTAACCGAAAGGACTATACACCAATTGGTGCTGTGCTGTGACGTCAATGCACATCATCCGATCGGGGGAAGTACCAATGTGAACGAAAAAGGTGAGGTACTTTTGGAGATTTTATTTAGTACTAACCTATATATATATGTAACAAGGGAAATGAACCGACTTTTGTAACTAGCATTCGTAGGGAGGTTCTTGACGTTACCTTTGTATCTGACACATTATTTGATAAAATTGATAGTTGGAGGGTGTTGGACGACCACTCCTTTTCTGACCATCGATACATTGAATTTTTGCTTAGTGAAAAAGACCCGGTGGAAAGTGTCCCCAGAAATCTGAAGAGGACAAATTGGGTTAAGTATAGGAAAACCTTTGCCGGGTTATTGGCGACAATACCCTTATCTGAACCGCGTAATTCCGAGAACATAGATGGTCTAGTGGATCACATTACGACGGTTTTTTAACAAATCTTTGAATGCTTCTTGCCCCGCGGCAAGGCCAAAGGGCAAGAAGAAGCCACCATGGTGGTCTAGCGAGCTGCAACAGGGCAGAGACTCTTGCAGGAAACTCTTTAACAAGGCAAAGTCTTCAAGAGCGGACGAGGATTGGTTGGCCTACAAGCTGCAGCTTAAGACCTACAAGAAGAAGATTAGAACGGCAAAATGTGATTCTTGGAAAAAATTCTGTGATAATATAGAAGACGTTTCCGAAGCATCCAGCTTGCGAAAGGTTCTGGTTTCTACCCCTCACACATTAGGTTATCTGAAAGATCCATTGGGGGTGTGGACTACCTCTAGTGAGGAATCACTTAGCCTGCTACTGGATACCCATTTTCCGGGCAACTCCCCTACGTCGCTTCAGGTGTCAGGATACTCAGACGCTAGTACGACGGATATTGCTTCGGATATAGTCAACATACCAACACTGAACTGGGCGATTGGAAGCTTCAAACCTTACAAATCTCCAGGACCTGACGGTATCATTCCAGCTGAATTGCAGCACGTGTCGGACTACATTTCCCCTTGGCTATGTAGGCTTTTCACTCGCTGTATCAACTTAGCTTATATACCCCTGAAGTGGAGGGAGACGAGAGTGGTGTTCATTCCAAAAGCTGGAAAAGGTTCACACACCGTCCCAAAAGACTTCAGACCAATAAGTCTATCATCGTTCTTATTGAGGACAATAGGGCGCTTGATAGATTCTTACTTACGAAGAGTTATTGATCCTAAACTGCTGTCGACGCGACAACACGCTTACAGCAAGGGAAGGTCAACCGAAACAGCTCTTCACGAGCTTGTGAGTACCATCGAGAAATCGCTCTCGTTAGGAGAATACACCATGACAGCCTTTTTGGATATAGAAGGGGCTTTTAACAATGTCACACCGGACTCGATATTAGCGGTGAATTCCGTGATCATCTCACTGATTGGAAATCTGCTTGCCAACAGGCGGATAACATCTAAATTGGGAACGACTCTAATATCCCGATTCGTGAACAGGGGAACGCCACAAGGAGGCGTTCTGTCACCACTTCTATGGAACTTAGCGCTGAACTCAATGCTACTTTCGTTGGAGAGAAAAGGCTGCAACGTGGTCGCCTATGCTGATGACGTGGCCATAGCCGTAAATGGGAAGTTTCTATCCACACTTAGAGACATTCTACAGAGGGCTCTCACTATGCTATCTAGCTGGGCAAGTAGTTGCGGTCTGGGAGTAAATCCTACCAAAACGGAACTTGTTCTTTTCACGAGGAAGTTTAAGATACCTACCTTCGACCCTATTTCTCTTTACGGTGCTGACATCGCCTTCTCTGATGGAGCCATGTATCTTGGAGTATTCCTGGACAGGAAGCTGAACTTCAGACGGAACTTGGAGGAAAGGGCGAAGAAGGCGACTATAGCTTTATACTCCTGAAAAAAGGCCATTGATATGCGGTGGGGCTTCAGCCCGAAAATTGCTTACTGGATCTACACAGCGGTGGTTCGCCCAATACTGCTTTACGGGGTCTTCGTCTGGTGGCCTGAACTAGAGAAGGCCTCTAATACCAACCTCCTTGCAAGGATACAGAGAATGGCTTCCATGTGTATTACTGGTGCCCTTCGTACCAAATCTCTCAAATGTGGACATTTCACTTATCAGGGGCTTCATCAGGCGCTCAAACTGGTTCTACGGTGGGGACTGAGGGGAACACGTATTCGTCCCGTGGTATCACAATGGACCCCAGAGTCTAAGTGTGCTTTTCCTTTGGTTTAGCAGCCACTTTCAACCTAACCTAACCTAACTAGCTCTACTTACTGACAGGAGCATCGTCCGAATGTTGGTTGTGTTATACTGTATTGTAGATATTACAATGGCAAATGTTTTGCTGAGATATGTAAATTTCTCCCTAGAGCCCATGTTTTCCTATGTACTACTCGTAATAGATCTCATCCATTTCCTGTCTATTGTTTACTGGATCGCACAACGTATTACCGCGAAAATTCGTTTCTTACCGCAGAAGCCGTATGTGAATAAACTTTCCGCTGAGACCTTTCCTGTCGCTTACAATATAGATATGTAAATTTAAGTCAAACATCCACAAATATACTTTCCTCCTACACATAGCTTATTTCCCTGGTATCAGCACGCTGCACTTCATTAATAGGGGGCATCCCTGAGTGTTGATGCATACAAACACAAAGCTAATGCAACCTGAACGACGCACTGTTTAGTGTGGTTTTTGGTCCGCCGGTATCATTCGGCCATTTTAATAATGTTTAGCTTTAAATTGCAAAACTATTTAAATATTACAATTACTTAAAATGCAAACAAAGATCATAAAAATCCAAGATTAAAATTCTTGGATTTATTTTTATTCATTTTAGTGGAACTGTTAAAAAATTTCATTAAAAATAATGTAGAAACAAGTAAATTCTTTATTAAGACAAAAGAATGTTGCACACACAACAAAAAAAAGCTGACATTTTCATTACAAATAAGAGAAAAAAAAACAGAAAATGAAAATGAAAAGTCCTTTTGGGCAAGAAATGTAACATTTAAATACAAAAGCCATATAAAAAATCACTTTGCCCGTAACTGAAAAAATAAACGTGTAGTCATTTATTGACAGAACAACAAACAGACGCGAAATTATAGACATTTTTTATACAAACTTCCTGACTTTTCTCAGTGTTCGAATGAACGCATACAGATGCCTAGCTGGAGCTGGAGTTACGAATGAGTGACTTGCTATTCAAATTCAGACAGTCAGCCTGTCAACATTTTAATTAAAAAAGGATACGCTTCAACTGAAAAAAAAAAACTAGAAAAAAATATTGAAACGGATGTCGAACAAATATTTTCTTTTTTTTTTTGCGATTCCAAGTGAATAATAAAAAAACGCGACTTTCTTTATTTGCTTGCAAGTTCTTCACCACATACCCATTCGTACTCCTAATAGACGTAACGAAAAGGGTGCGAAATAATGAACTCGTTTTTGCGTTTGCAAACAATTTCTTTTTTCAATTTCTGAATTGTTCTAAACCGGTGAGTGTGAGTTAACATTTTTGTACTGACCATTACATTTAAGGTCATTACGTGTTGTATTACTACTTTTACAACAACAGCACAAAATACTATGACCAATAACAAAAAACACTTGTTTATATGTGAAGAAATTGTTCCCAAAGCTTTTTGAATTTTCTTTTTTATTTTTATTTTTTTATTTTTTATTAACAACGAAAAAAACCATTGTTTGCATCATTTTAATTTTATTTATTGTTTGTATGCCACTCAGTTTTTTTTTTTAACAATGAAGCTGTTCTCCACGTACAAAACATCCACTCTAACACGATGACTCTTCAGGCCAACTTCAATATTCGCAAACAAACACATTCACGCAAAAATTTATGTTTTATGTTATTTCCAAGTCTGTATGGTAAGTAGTCTCTAAAGGCCATTTTTTGACCATTACCATATACAACATATTTATTTATAACAAAAGCAACCCCTTCCCTTCCGCCAGTACTCCGGCCACAGTGAAAGCAACAAAGGACAAAATTATACTCATACCTGCGGCAGATGGAAGACACACTATTTACACATGTTCATCATATGGAAGCCAACATTCAAATTAGATGAATTGCCAACTTTCGTTACCAATCTTATGCAAACCCCCCTTGGCATTGCACTCTGGTTGTGGTATGACGCGGAAATCATTGATGCTTACAGTTTTAGTAATTTCCCGCCTGACCATTGTTTGTATATAATGCTGGGGCTGCTAGAAATCTACTACTACATACTACATACTAAGCTACGTGTCTACATTTGTAATGACTTATCGTTATATTTTGAACATTTATTCAAAAATATTCGTAGTCATTTCTCCTTCTCCTTCTTCTTCTACTTCTGCTGCTGCTGCTGCTTCGCATTCAAAGTATTTGTTGGCTGCCGTGTCAATGGTTTTTGCGGACATTTATTGTTTGAAAGCTATTACCCCTTCCCTTTGGAAATTTGAGCATTTTAAAGTTTTCTTGGTAGTGTGATGAGGGAAGACGGGGTGTTATTACTGTTTTTGATTGTTTTATTTATTTTTTTTTTTCAAACGGGAAACATTTTTTTTATGGAAACAAGTTTTAAGAGTTTTGTGGTTTTAAATCTCAAGACAAATAAGTTGGAAAATATAGTTGATTCTATTAAGTGTTCGAGTTTTATAGATAAATCTTTCCACACTAATCCAGAAAATCCTTTTGACTCACCAGAATTTAAGACATTGCAGTTAAATGAGTGTACTTTCTGCAGAGAGATTACGTTCGACAGTATGCTTTGGAACTTACATCAACCAGCACATCTAGGTCGAACTCAGATGTATAAATAAAGCTGTTTTATTAGGAAAACATAACTTGTGGATATTGAATATAGGTGATACCCACTGCAATAAACTTTGTTTTATAACTCGACGAATTTCGAACGAGAAATTGCTCGACTAATTTAATGGGCCATTTTGCTACTGATTTTGAAAGAGATGGTGTTAAAAGGTTGTAAACCCTCAAAACTTAATTAATTAAGAAGGAAAAATTTTAAATGGTATATCTATTAGCTTGAATTCCCATTAGGTCGATTTCACGAGGGGTATATGAATTTAACATTTTACCAAATAAATAAAGGGTCCGCCATCTAACGTTTTTTTTTTTTAACTAGTGCTTATTTCGTGAATGGTAACACTTAGCTCATGTCTGATTTAACAGATAATTACTTTTATCCTTCCGCTGAACGAATATGGTTGTGTGTACGCTTGAACAATGCTGGGAAATATTGCGACATTACTTTGAAAATCATGGTAATGTTGCAGAATGTGTGCGAAAATTGCGTACGGATTTTGGAAGAAGAGAAGCACCGTCAGCTCCTTATGTTCGTTATCTTGTGAAAAAAGTGAAAGAAACGCATCCTCATCGATAAACCAAAGCGTGAAAAGCCAAAAACAGTGCGTAGGCCCGAGTTCAGTTCACCGTCGTTCTCAAGAATTGAACATTTCGGAGGCATCATTGAGACGAATTTTGGTATGACGCCATACAAAGTCCAATTGGTTCAGGAGTTGAAGCCAACTGACCATCCAATGCGTTTTCGCTTCGCTAAGTGGGCCTGCGATCGACTTACGGAAGATGCCGATTTTGCCAAAAAAAAATCATCTTTCCAGATGAAGCTCATTTTGATCTTGGCGGGTATGTAAACAAGCAAAATTGTCGCATTTGGGGCACAGAAAACCGGCACGCATACATTCAAAAGCCGATACACCCAAAAGTCACTGTTTGATGCGGATTTTGGTCCAGAGGCATAATTTGGCCATTTTTCTTCGAAAATGAGCAAGGAGCGGCCGTTACAGCCAATGGCGATCGTTATCGGGCCATGTTGAACGAATTTTTGTTCACAAAAATTGAAGAGGAGGATATTGGCAACATTTGGTTTCAACAGGACGGCGCTACGTGCCACACAGCCGAAGCTACACTCGATGTTTTGCTCCCTGTTTTTGAAGATCGCATTATCAGCCGCAGAGCTGATGTCGTTTGGCCACCTCGGAACTGCGATTTGACACCGTTGGACTATTATTTGTGGGGTGCCCTCAAAGATAAGTGTTATGCCAACAAGCCAGAGACAATTGACGCTTTAAAGGACAATATTCGTGAAGCCATTGGTGAAATACAGTTGCACACAATCGATAATGTGCTTAAAAATTGGACCGATCGTGTAGGCTACTGCATGGCCAGCCGAGGCAGCCATTTGAATGAAATTATTTTCCATTATTAACCGGAAATAAAAAAAGAAATTTGGGATAATATTCAGTAGTTTTTTTGTATAGCATTTTCAAAAAAAAAAAAGTTATTTGGCGTACCTTTTATCTACTGTTTTTGGTTACAGATGAGGATTGGTGATTTGACCTATAAAACCTGTCTTGCAGACTATAGATCAATTTTTGAAATAGATGTGCAAAGGCTTTTGCACATCTCTGCCAAAAATTAACGAGCGCTGGCAAAGCTTTAGAAAAGTTTACAAGAAGTGAACTGTCAATACTTGCTTTGCTGATATTGGAAACTGTTTTTCAAATTAAATATATATGAATCATTGATCAAGAGACATACACTTGCTAGAAAATGTATTCATACACTTGAAGATGAAAATTTTTAATATTTATAAAATTTTTTATAAAATGTTTTAAATTAAGAACATTTTAGTATTATCACATTGAGAATTTTACTTATTTTTCTAAAAACTTACGGAATTTGTACTACTTCAGTACAGTACATCGTCCGAAACTGCGAATCCACCGATTCAGTTTTGTCGAAATCTCGTTTTGGTCGACCCTCCAAACTATTCGCGAAAACCGTACCACCTTGGCTTCAGTAATACTGCTTTTCAAATTAGTTCTACAATCAACCAATACCTCGGCAAAGACATCCATAAAGATATCGTTCGTGTAGTACATAGAATGACATTCATTACCGATGTCAATAGAAAAAAAAACACCGATCACGCGATCTTTATCCTATAGACCATTTGTGTTATTTACTGGAGCGCAGAATCCGTCAGCATAAAATCACCTCAAAGGAAATTTTAAATAGTGTCATTTTGGATGAGTGGAGTAAAATAAGTAAAGCGGATATTTTAAGGTTGGATAAGTCGATCTCAAGTTGCGTTACAGGATGTCCTACAAGTTAGAAACTTAACATTTAATGTAAATTAATTTTTTTTTATTAAAATTTTGCAGAATTTTTTTTTTCTATTTTCAAATTTTATTGAATGAAATTTATATACAGTTTACCTTTACCCATAGATCCATTCTGCTTATCTGTGAAAATTTATTAAAATAATATATTTTTTCTTTCATTTGAATTGGTTTTTAGAATTTTTTTCTTTTATTAAATCTAAGGAAAGTTAATTAAAAGCGGTGTACAAGTAAGAAAATTATAGTCGCTTTAGACCGACTATACGATACCCTATACCATGCGTTTATAGACCCTATCTCTAAGGCCCAACTAATTGGATATAGAAAATAAGCATAAACCAAAAATAATAGCAATTAATTTATTTGACTTCTAATATAAAAAAGTTCATATCGGATGCTATAGTTATATGAGGAGTAGGTTAAAAAGTGGACCGATCCTGACCATATTTGGTAAGGTCACTTATTTTTTTTCAAAAATATGAGAAAAATATGTACAATATTTTTGTTTTTTTTTATAGATTTAAGTGAAGATCGGTAAGCGGCTTTATATGGTTTATTTTTGACTACTGATTAATGGAAGTCACAAAAACACACAAACCCAATTTGACCGAGATCTATATGATAATGTGTATCTTAGGGCAATTTAAGTCGATCTGATAGAGGCCATTTGTGTGGGGACTACGTCTGAACATGAACCGATTTTCACCAATTTCAATAGCGTTCATGTTATGGCTAATAGAAGCTTATATACCAAATTTTATCAAAATATATTCATATTTGCGACCTGTAGTTTGATTACAAGGTTTACATAGGCACACAGACTGACAGACGGACGGACGTCGCTAAATAGAGTCAAAAAGTGATTCTTAGTCGATCGGTATAATAAAAGATGGATCTAGGTCAAATATTTTTGGTAGTTACAAACAGCAGCATAAAGTCATTATACCCAAACCACATAGTGGTATATGGTATAAAAACCACATAGTGGTATATGTAGATAAAAATGAAAAATAAAAAATAAAAAATAAAAAATTAAAAATAAAAAATGAAAAATAAAAAATGAAAAATTAAAAACTAAAAACGAAAAATGAAAAATAAAAAATGAAAAATAAAAAAAAAAATGAAAAATAAAAAATGAAAAATAAAAAATAAAAAATGAAAAATAAAAAATAAAAAATTAAAAAATAAAAAATGAAAAATAAAAAATGAAAAATAAAAAATTAAAAATAAAAAATAAAAAATAAAAAATGAAAAATGCAAAATAAAAAATAAAAAATGAAAAATAAAAAATGAAAAATAAAAAATGAAAAATAAAAAATAAAAAATGAAAAATAAAAAATGAAAAATGAAAAATAAAAAATGAAAAATGAAAAATAAAAAATAAAAAATAAAAAATGAAAAATAAAATATGAAGAATTATAAATGAAAAATGAAAAATAAAAAATAAAAAATGAAAAATAAAAAATGAAAAATAAAAAATGAAAAATAAAAAATTAATAATAAAAAATTAAAAATAAAAAAAAAAAATTAAAATTAAAAAATGAAAAATAGAAAATAAAAAATGAAAAATAAAAAATAAAAAATAAAAAATAAAAAATGAAAAATAAAAAATGAAAAATAAAAAATGAAAAATAAAAAAATAAAAACTAAAAATGAAAAATGAAAAATAAAAAAAAAAAATGAAAAATTAAATATAAAAAATTAAAAATAAAAAATTAAAAACTAAAAACGAAAAACGAAAAATTAAAAATGAAAAATGACAAATAAAAAATGAAAATTAAAAAATGAAAAATTAAAATGAAAAATAAAAAATGAAACATCAAAAATGAAAAATTAAATATAAAAAATGAAAAATTAAAAATGAAAAATAAAAAATTGAAAATGAAAAACCACGTAATACAATCAAATCTCAGGTTTCGTTCCGCCGATTGTTCGTCCAAAATTATTCGAAGCCGTTTTTCTATGGTAAAGTTTCTTTGTGAGAGCATCGTTACTAATGTGATTGCACCGTATGTTTGCCAAGAATTACGCAAAGACTTGGTGGACAGTACTTTCGTGACTTTAATCACAGATGCGTCTAATCGTAGTAACATTAAAATGTTTCCCGTTCTCATCCGATATTTTTCCGTAAATAAAGGAGTGAAAATAAAAATTATCGATTGACATCTGAAGGCAGTGAAAGTTCTGATATTGTAGTAAATATGTTGAATAATGCAATCGAAAAGTTCAGTCTGAAAAGCAAAATTGCTGCTTTTTGTGCAGATAACGCACCAAATAATTTTGGAAATCGTCAGCGCAGTGGATCTGATAGCCTATTTTACAAATTAAATGTGCTGTAACCTGGAATAATTGGAGTTGGGTGTTGTGCACATATACCACCGAATTTATTATGAAAAGTTAGCAGCTGCTTACATGTCGCGCTCAACGATGTTCTTACTATTCAACCGATTAGCCTTAGTTCTTAGTTAGCACATAGTTTATTTATAATCAATTTTTTGTTGTCATCTAATAGCTTTAAAAACAACTCTGAAATTTCTAATGCCAGCATATTTTTTTGTATTAATGCCACCTGATGTAGTGAAAATCAACTCTGTTTACATTTCAATTTGTGTGATTGATTTCACTCCTTCATTTTATAAATTTATATTTACATGTGTTAAGTTCAGGACAAAATTATTTTAATTTGAAACATGAAGTCCAATCGCAGGGGAGATCTGTAAACATCTAGTAATTAAAGATATTTTTATAGCACTTTCTTAAAATCGAACATAAAGCGTAACACTTATAGCAATCAACTGCAGGGGCTCTGTTAATATAAATAATTTATTATTATTTATTATTTTAATCGGTTAATTTTTAATTTTTCGTTTTTTATTTTTAATTTTTCGTTTTTCATTTTTCATTTTTATTTTTTTTTTTTAATTTTTAATTTTTCATATTTCATTTTTTATATTTAATTCTTAATTTTTTATTTTTAATTTTTTTTCTTCATTTTTCATTTTCCAATTTTTCTCTTTTCATTTTTATACCCTATACCACTATGTGGTTTGGGTATAATGACTTTGTGCTGCTGTTTGTAACAACCAAAAATATTTGACCTAGACCCATCTTTAATTATACCGATCGAATCAGAATCACTTTTTGAGTTGATTTAACAATGTCCGTCCGTCCGTCCGTCCGTCCGTCCGTCCGTCCGTCTGTGTGTCCATGTAAAGCTTGTAATCAAACTGCAGGTCGCAAATATTAATATATTTTGATGAAATTTGGTATTTAATCTTTTATCGGCCATGGGACGAACGCCATTGAAATTGGTGAGAATCGGTCCAGACCTAGCCCCCATACAAATTACCCCTATGAAATCGACATAAATTGCAATAAGATCCAAATTGTCATATAGATATTACTCAAATTGGGTTTGTATGTGTTCATTACATCCATTAATGAGTAGTCCAAAAATGATACCTTCGGCCCCATATAGAGCTGCTTCCCGATCTTCACTTAAATCTATTAAAAAACAAAAATATTGCACAGATTCTTCTCAAATTTTGTTTGTATATATTTTTGGAAAATACAAGAGACTTTACCAAACATGATCAGGATCGGTCCATTTTTGGACCTAGTCTCCATATAGATATAGCATCCGATATGAACTTTTTCATATCCACAACCAAAAAAATTAATAAAAATCCCACTCAAATTTGGTTTTTGCTTATTTTCTATGTCCAGTTAGTTGGGCCTAAGAGATAGGGTTTCTAAACGCATGGTATAGGGTATTGTATAGTCGGTCTAGATCGACTATAATTTTCTTACTTGTTTATTTTTAATTTTTTATTTTTCTATTTTCATTTTTTCTTCTTCAATTTTTATTATTGATTTTTCATTTTTTATTTTTCATTATTCATTTTTAATTTTAGTTTTTCATATTTCATTTCTTAGTTTTCATGTTTCACTTTTTTTTTCATTTTTTGTTTTTAATTTTTTTGTTTTACTTTTTTATTATTCATTTTTTATTTTTTAGTTTTCATTTTTCCTTTTTATTTTTCATTTTGCGTTTTTCATTTTTTATTTTTTAATTTTCATTTTTCATTTTTCGTTTTTCATTTTTCATTTTTCATTTTTCATTTTTTATTTTTCATTTTTCGTTTTTCATTTTTTATTTTTCATTTTTCGTTTTTAATTTTTTATTTTTCATTTTTATTTTTTATTTTTCTTTTTTTAGTTTTCCTTTTTTATTTTTCATTTTTTTATTTTTCATTATTCATTATTAATTTTTCGTTTTTCATTTTTAATTTTTTATTTTTCATTTTTCATTTTTAAATTTTCATTTTTTGTTTTTCATTTTTAATTTTTTATTTTTCACTTTTTATTTTTAATTTTTAATTTTTAATTTTTAATTTTTAATTTTTAATTTTTAATTTTTAATTTTTAATTTTTAATTTTTAATTTTTAATTTTTAATTTTTAATTTTTAATTTTTAATTTTTAATTTTTAATTTTTAATTTTTAATTTTTAATTTTTAATTTTTAATTTTTAATTTTTAATTTTTAATTTTTAATTTTTAATTTTTAATTTTTAATTTTTAATTTTTAATTTTTAATTTTTAATTTTTAATTTTTAATTTTTAATTTTTAATTTTTAATTTTTAATTTTTAATTTTTAATTTTTAATTTTTAATTTTTAATTTTTAATTTTCAATTTTTAATTTTTAATTTTTAATTTTTAATTTTTAATTTTTAATTTTTAATTTTTAATTTTTAATTTTTAATTTTTAAGTTTTAATTTTTAATTTTTAATTTTTAATTTTTAATTTTTAATTTTTAATTTTTAACTTTTTAATTTTTAATTTTTAATTTTTAATTTTTAATTTTTAATTTTTAATTTTTAATTTTTAATTATTAATTTTTAATTTTTAATTTTCAATTTTTAATTTTTAATTTTTAATTTTTAATTTTTAATTTTTAATTTTTAATTTTTAATTTTTAATTTTTAATTTTTAATTTTTAATTTTTAATTTTTAATTTTTAATTTTTAATTTTTAATTTTTAATTTTTAATTTTTAATTTTTAATTTTTAATTTTTAATTTTTAATTTTTAATTTTTAATTTTTAATTTTTAATTTTTAATTTTTAATTTTTAATTTTTAATTTTTAATTTTTAATTTTTAATTTTTAATTTTTAATTTTTAATTTTTAATTTTTATTTTTAATTTTTTATTTTTCATTTTTCCTTTTTAATTTTTAATTTTTTGTTTTTCATTTTTAATTTTTTATTTTTCATTTTTAATTTTTCGTTTTTAATTTTTAATTTTTCATTTGTTTTTCATTTTTAAGTTTCAAACAGGTTATCATAATATTCTAATTTTTTCACCGATACAATCACATTTTGTCTTACGACTCACATTTTACGCTCACATGTTACGCAGTTTTTGAAATTTACCCCCCTGCGCGTATAGATGTTTACACATCAAAAATGTTTAAAAGATCCGCAAATTAAAAAATATTTGTTTGCACTTAAAAATAATTTATATATTTCGTTTTGCTTAGTTTGACACACATCATAATACTCATGCTAGATACTGCATAACTTTTCATTATAAATACGGCCGATAGCACACAATGCTTTAAAAAAAGCTTGTTATAAAATGCCGATTGATATAGAATGCATTTTGTAAAAATATACTCAAATTTTATTTGTTACTGTGAGAGTTTCGAAACTTATTTTCATTTTGCGATTCCGTCGATGTTGAGTACCGAAAAATTTTGGGATACTCTACTGTCAGCTATAAACGGAATTTTGAGAATTTTTGACGGTTTAAAAGAATATTTTCTTCAAGAAGAGTGCAGCTCAAACATTTTTAAAACTTTTTTAAAGATCCAATTTGCTTCAAATTAAATTTGTATAGGACTTTATGTTATAAAACCCACAAATAAAAAAAAAGAAAATATTAACAAAATTATTTTTGATGTACCGTATTTTACAAAAATAAAGGTGGTCAGCCTAGTCATAAGTCTTTGGAATATGCTTCCACAATCTCAGCAAACAACAGCAACGTTTCAAATTAAAAAAAAATCCTTTTTGAATATTCCGCATAATTATTTTATTAATTAATTAAATAAATTTATATATGTTTTTTTAATTTTTTTTCTTTAATTATTTTCTGAATTTTGTCAAAATCAAATTATAACCAACATTTGTCATGCCTTAGCATAATTATTCCTGCACTGCAATTATAAGATTTATTTTTGTTGTACAGGAAAGCAAACAATTAAGCAAATAAAATAACTTGGTACCCGTTTTTATAAAATGAACCTTTTTTCGTGAAATTCAATAAATATTTTGACATAGCTGTCGCTTATCCAGTTATGACAAAAAAAGGGCTCTCAAAATTGAAGTTAGGTCATAAATATTTTAGTATGGTTGATTAAGTACCCCACAAAAAAAAAACACTAGTTATAAATTACACTGTTCAACATTTTTCCTAAAAGGGTTGTTAATCTTTAATGGACCCACAGAAGTACCCATTACTAATGGTCAACATTTCAAGTGAAAGTAATCCAAAGGCGTAACGAATTAACTTGTTAACTTTTTGGCATAAAAAACTATTTATTTTTATGTTTTGGTTTAAAAATATTAAGGGTTAAAAAATGTGTTATCAAAATAAACAATATGACCTAATGAGTCTAACAAGTTGACAAGTTGAACGAAAAACTATATTAAATTAACTACACACAAACACACATAAACCCAACAAGGATACATGAAAAAAAAAATCAACGCAAAAGTAGAAAACAATGCCTTAGAAAAATCTATATTTATGAGGCATGAAAAATTTAGTAAAAAAATTGGGTAAAAAACTACAGAAATTTACCCTTTTTGGCGGTATTTATTTATGTTTTTTGTAGTTGTGTTCCTAATGATGCATGCAACGACAGAACATGGCAGTTTTCGTTGAAAGGATTTAATGATTTTTAAGGGTTTTACAATACGAGTTGTCGAAGTTATAAAATTCAATATCAATAAATTTTTTGGTTGGATTTTCATTGTTTTTCCCAACACTTATGAATATGTATATGTATATATATATATAATATCATATTTCATACTCGTACAGATGATCACATTAAGGAAATTGTTATGGTTCTTTATAAACCCGGTGTTTCTATTTTCGTTTTTGGTGAAAAATAAAATAAAATAAATAAAAGGGGTTCGTTTAAGAAAAAAAATGGCACGCGTTTTTTTACAGATGCTGTAATGTGCTGGTAATGTAATTTATGAAAATTGTTAAATAATTACATTTGTGATCATATTTCTAGCAAAAAACAAAAAGGAAAAACATAGAAAGGGTTTTATTGGAAATGAAGTCATCAAGTGTTAAAAATGTAATTTTCTTTTAGTTTTTGACAAGAAAATTGCGATTTATCTTAAATACCAACAACATAAGTAATTCAATTGTTTGGCAACAGCAAAATGATTTAGATTTAGAAAATCAAAGGTAACGTGTGTTTTGCATACGTTTCCGTTTCAACGAATATGTGATTTCCTTCCGTTTGCTCTGCTATGCAGACATACATACATACATTTTTCGTTCAAACAAACTTAAATGTTAATAAAATTTTATTATTTATGATTTTAGCATATTTGTTTAAAGTTTTGTGGTTTAAAGAAAAAGTCATAAATCAACAAGTATTTCAGAAGACAGCACAGATTTTTGTTACTTTCGAATTGTAGAAAAAAAAACACTATTACTCTAAATTCCCCTTAAAGCGGAAACGGAAATCAACCACTCTACATACATACTAGTACATATATGGTTTTTGCATTTTTAAAATACCTCTTGTATTGCTATTTTTTTTTTTTTTTTGTTATTGTTAACAAACTTTCATAAAATTTAATATTTTAAAATCCTTACCAACTAAACATAACGCATTTGTCAGCTTGTTACATCGCTATTAATCACAGTTTGTTGCACTCAATTTTTTCGTTATTTGAATCTCGCAAGGATGAATGTACGAATAAGGAACTAACACACACACATGATTCATGGTTTTCTTATATGTGACGTCTTCTACACATGTCTAATAGATTTATATTGTGCTTTTTGTTTTGTTAGTTTTCGTCTTTGGTTTTCAAATGACTTTAAAAAAATTTTGTTTTGTTTCGTTGCTGATGATTTATCGCTTTCAGCTAACAAGTGACAATTCCAATTCATGTTTTTATTTTTGGCGATATATAATCATAAATTATCCTGTTTTTTATCAAAAGAATATATTAATATTTTAGAATCGTTAAGTAGCATTAAGTTAGGCAATAGATTTGTAGTGCAATTTGTGAGTGGGAGTGGATCTTTAAACTTTTCAGGCTATGCTATAATTTTATTGAACATGAAATGCAAGTCAAAAGTTTGAAGTTATATATAATGTGTCCTTCTATTTACATATATTATACTAGTAGTAGCAGATGTCAGCCCTCGAAATTCGAGTGCAAATTCTAGGAAATTTTATTTTTTAATTACATAAAGACCATAAGGTCAGAAATCAACACAAAACAAACTCATTTTTATTACAAACACATTAACAAATTTAATAAACACACACATAGATTGTATAATTTTATGTATGTGTTAGTAGCAACTTTAAAAGCAATTTACTGAAATTAGAGGGAAAAATTTAAAAATCTGTAAATCTGCAAAATGGCTAAATAGGAATACCTTTCAAATAAGATACGTTTGGTCAAAATCGGGATAAAACGGTAGAGCAAAACATCGGTCACAAGAAATCGCCTTATTAATATTATAGATGCTCTGTCGAGCTTCGCTATGACTTACAGGGATTTATTGACATATGTATATTAGGGTGGCCCTTCGTTATATGGAGGGAAAAAAAAGTGTTCAAACTGTCGGTCTCACCCCATAGAAATATGCGAATAGCAAAAAAACTGAGAAATACAAAGTTTTGGGCCAATCAAAAAACGTTTAGTCGTGGCGCAAAGCGATTGAAAATTTCAGGTGTGTTTATATGGGAAAAATATGACTTTTTTCAGATTTTACGAAAATTTCGTTCTATAATTTAATTTTTCCGACAAGCTGTTACATAATTTGGGATCAGCATTAAATTGTCCTTTCAAAAGGGTATAAAACTTCAAAATCGTATGAAACCTCGCAAAGAAATAGCAAATGCCCCAGACCACTTTTGTGCCAAAAAAAACTAGGTCATGAAATTTGATGGCATTTTTTTCAACTTTGAGAAAGAGATTAAAGCCATCATTGTTTTTTGGTCTCTATGCTTATAAGTATTCAGATATGAAGTATTGTTTTATTACCACGTTGCTAACCTATTGCGCATTGAGACCGAAAATAGGAAATTTTTTGATAAAATTTTTAAAACTCCTTTTTCAAGTTTGAAAAAATTTTCTTAAACAAAATTTAAAAAAATTAATATATTATTTTAAGGTTTTATTAAATACATGTTGTAGATTAACTGTGTGAATCTTTAAGTAAATCCCTCTATCAGAATTTTTTTGACAAGGATTTTATTTTTGCGGATTTCGAGAAAACTTGGATTTTTGTGAAATATTCTGTAAATGTACTCTTTCTAAATACTTTGTATCAAAAATTCATCACTTTTCTACTTTTAAATGTTATATTTTATGTTAATAGCCTAGGGTTGCGGAAAAAAATAATATGACTCCATTACCCTTTTGGAATTGGGGTCACATATGACCCCAAACTAATAAAAGACAATTTATGCAAAAAATTCAAATATTTGGTAAGTGCTGTCCAATTTTTAGATGCAAAGCTTAAAATAAAATAACCAAATATGTAGAAGTTTCGTCCCAAAAATTTGGGATAAATCCGAGAACATTAACCCATTATTTGCCAAGGCCAGCTTTGGATTTTAAGATATTTTAAAATAAAAATGACCTAAAACGAGTTTTTCTATTAAACTCATTGATACCACTATGTAGAATTTAAGAAAAATAATTCGGTTAATTTTTTTTTATTTAACCCTTCAGTGCTCTTGAGATCAAAATTATCCATTGTGATATATCTCTGGTGCAATTGTCTGCTTATTGCTCGCGAATATATATTAAAACAACTTTTAACCAATTTTGTTATAAAATTACTTTATATAATAAAGTAATAGTTGAATATCTTGCGGTCTCACTCACCAATTTGGTGGATATTGATAAAAAACGCCAAAAAAAAAAAAAAATTTCAGCTCAATCGGTGAAGATGCCATTACTTATAATGGTTGACATTTTTTGATTTTTTATAATCGGTCGCTTTATATTATCTTCAATGTCACCTACATGTTCTGAAACTTCTACCATTTTATTTCCCAGTTTTAAATAGTTTATTAAATAAAAGTAAATTTCAAATATAATAATATATATAAAAGTTAATATTAAATTAATACTACTCTTAATGGAATAAATTACAAAACTAAATCAAAGTGAATTTCAAAAAACGTCCTATTTTTTAGACATATGACTTAAGTTGTTTTAATTTATATTCGCGAGCAATTAGCAGATAATTGCACCAGAGATATATCACAATGGATAAATTTGATCTCAGGAGCACTGAAGGGTTAAATAAATAAAAATTAAGCGAATTATTTTTCTTAAATTCTAAATAGTGGTATCAACGAGTTTAAAAGAAAAACTCGTTTTAGGTCATTTTTATTTTAAAATATCTTAAAATCCAAAGCTGGTCTTGGCAAATAATGAGTTAACGTTCGCGGCTTTATCCCAAATTTTCGGAACGAAACTTCTACACATTTGGTTATTATATTTTAAGCGTCGCATCTAAAAATTGGACACCACTTACCAAATATTTGAATTTTTTTCATAAATTGTCTTTTATTAGTTTGGGGTCATATGTGACCCCAATTCCAAAAGGGTTAATGGAGTCATATTATTTTTTTCCGAAACCCTAGGCTATTAAGATAAAATATAACATTTAAAAGTAGAAAAGTGATGAATTTTTGATACAAAGTATTTAGAAAGAGTACATTTACAGAATATTTCACAAAAATCCAAGTTTTCTCCAAATCCGCAAAAATAAAATCCTTGTCAATAAAATTCTGATAGAGGGATTTACTTAAAAATTCACACAGTTAATCTACAACATGTATTTAATAAAACCTTAAAATAATATATTAATTTTTTTAAATTTTGTTTAAGAAAATTTTTTCAAACTTGAAAAAGGAGTTTTAAAAATTTTATCAAAAAAATTTCCAATTTTCGGTCTCAATGCGCAGTAGGTTAACAACGTGATAATAAAACAATACTTCATATCTGAGTACTTATAAGTATAGAGACAAAAAAAGAATGGTGTCTTTAATCAATTTCTCAAAGTTGAAAAAAATGCCATCAAATTTCATGACCTAGTTTTTTTTTTGGCACAAAAGTGGTCTGGGGCATTTGCTATTTCTTGGTTTCGTACGATTTTGAAGTTTTATAGCCTTTTGAAAGGATAATTTGATACTGATCCCGAATTATATAACAGCTTGTCGGTAAAATTAAATTATAGAACGAAATTTTCGTAAAATCTGAAAAAAAATCATATTTTCCCCATATAAACACACTTGAAATTTCCAATCGCTTTGCGCTACGACTAAACGTTTTTTGATTGGCCCAAAACTTTGTATATCTCAGTTTTTTTGCTATTCGCATATTTCTAGGGGGTGAGACCGACAGTTTGAACACTTTTTTTTATTAAGGGGCACACTAATGTATATGTTTTCTTAACCAATTTTTCCTACGAACTTTGTGTTGTACAATTAAAACATTTTATTTTATTTATTTTGTTATATTTTTTTTATTAAAATTTTTGGTGATATACAATATTTTTTGTTTTTATTCGGTGCAAAAATTTTAAAATTTTGTGGCGTTCCTACTCTGGAGCAAGCTACATATAGCTGCCCATGAGAAAACATGGATTTTCCATATTAAATCCGGCAACACTTAACGATTGACCTTGAATTTAGAATATCATTTAGCAATTTTTTATTTGAGCGGCTATTTTTTTTTTTTGAGTTGGCTATTTTTGATATGGGTGATTTTTAGTTTTGTCGATTTTTGATCTTGAAGGTTTTTGTTTTTGGCGATTTTTGTTTTTCGCGATTTTCGGTTTTGGCGATTTTTCGATTTTTGCGATTTTTGATTTTAGCGATTTTAAAATATGGCGATTTCGCCCATTAAATCCGGCAACACTTAACGATTGACCTTGAATTTAGAATATCATTTAGCAATTTTTGATTTGAGCGGTTTTTGATTTTGGGTATTTTTGATTTGGGTGATTTTTTATTTTGTCTATTTTTGATTTTGAAGATTTTTGTTTTGGCGATTTTTGTTTTTCGCGATTTTCGGTTTTGGCGATTTTTCGATTTTCGCGATTTTTGATTTTAGCGATTTTTGAATATGGCGATTCCGCCCATATTTGCTACGACTACTCACATTGGTAATTAATATACTTGTTAAAACTGTCGCTTTCTTAGCAGAGACCTGCACCGTCTATTTTAATCGGCGGCGGCGGCTGACGAATAAATCGTCGGCGGCGGCTCAAATTCGGCTCGAGCCGAATATTAAACGGCTAAGCCGACATATTAATGGCTCATGTAAAAAATCCTCAATTAAAAATCGTTTAATTGTATAGAGATCAGTCTTTTATTACTTTATTAACCAATTCATAATTGTCGTGATTAAATAAAAACCGTTTTATTGTCAATGGATTTAAATTTGATCGTTTTGATGTTACTAGTGAACCTGCACTAGAAAACGCTTCCGCAGACGATGCACTCGTTGATGGTACACTTAAAATAGATGCAGCTAGTTTTGCAACTTTGGGGTACTCCTTAAAAATAGTTAAGTTTTATTTAGTATTGCGACCGACTAAATTAGTTTATAAACATATAACTTTCCATTATTTTTCCACCAGTTAAAAGTGTCTGGATGTTCATAAAATGCTGCCAAGTATTTTGCAACCTCCTTTTCAATTGGGCAAACTTGGAAGTGGATGTCACAAATGACGCAATACTAAAACAAGGAATACTATCGAATTTATGAAAAAGTACTAATAACATAGCATTTCTGGAACATTAACATTTACTTCCTCTTGAGGAATTTGAAATTTCTTTATTTGTGACAAAATAAGTTGTTTTCGGGAAATCCCTCCGTTAGGATCATCAAATGTCAGCTCATCATACAGATCCATGGAGTTGTTCGCCTGAATTTTTTTTAACCACTTATCCAACCTTGTTCAATTTTTTTGCACTGGATCTAGAAGTGCCGCAGCAAGGTGGATTTTATATATTTTGAATCTTTTTAAAAATTATCGATAGCAAAATTATACATATGTATGCTCTCTTCCATACACACTTGTGTACATTTTTCCCGAAGAAGATCCGATATATTTTCATTAAATACTATGTTGCAACTTATAGTTGGATATTCGCGTCCTTGCAAATGCTTAGTAGCATCTTCAAAAATCTTTAGAAATCCCAAAAATTCCTCCATCGTCATTTTTTCTATATGGTTAAGGGCTAATTCCGTTTTTCCCAGCTCAGGTAAAACGATATTAATTACTTTTTGGTTCTGAGAGAAGCTTTTAAACATGTAACATAGAGTATTCCATTCCATCTGGTGTCTTTGGAATTTTTAAGTGTTCCGAAGGACGCATTTATTGGTATGGTATCATTGATTCTTTCATTAAAATATTGGTAACGATTATCAACTTCTATGGTTTTTAATATATCCGTCGCTTCACTTAAAATGTTAAATATTTCTTCGTCTTTGAATGTTTTTTGAATTTTAATGATGTTATCAGTGTTGTATTTTAAAAATTTATAAAAAAATTATTGGCAGTATTGTTAAAAACAGTGAATCGGTAGGTTCTGTAAAATAACGTGCACAGTAATTCTGTGTAGACTGTGGACGGAGCATCCAAGTCTTTTCATGTTATTAACCTTAATTGCAGCAACGATATTAGATCCGCCATCACTCACGACAACAATATTTTTATTTTTAATTCCAAAGAACTCCAACGTATCGTTAATATTTTGGGAAATTGTATGTTTATTGTGAGGATGCGGAAATAGCTCTGTTTTTAGCGATATGCAAACTGTTTCAAAATTATGGCAAAAATTAATTCTCATGTTTATGTATCCACGTCTTTTGCACGAATCCGTCCACATGTCGAGCACCAGTGATATATTTGCCGGGCTATTGTCTATAAAGAATTTTTTAATAGCAGTTTCATATGTTTTATATACGTCTTCCAGGGCGGAACGACTGAGTGTCGTGGCTGCTGGCATTTGGATGTTAGACTTTATTGCCTGAACGTAGGTGATGAAACCAGGCTGCTGATTTGCCATATTAAAAGGTCGCAAATCTCTGCAGCACATCTGTACGAGCATTCGAGCATTTGCGAATTTTTGTGTTTCTGGTCTATTCAATAAATCACTTTGTTGGAATATAATTTGTTTGGTTTTATTAATGTTTGATTCTGCCATTTTGGAACTAACATTAACAGAAAGAGAATTTCGCAGATGATTGCTTAGATCTGAAGTTGAAGTGGATGTGCCAAATCTGAAATTATTTTTCTTCTTAAAGCTGATCTTTTTTAAAATAAATTTAAGACGCTTGACATTAAACGGTTACTATTAAAAAAATCTATTAAATTTACGAAATCACTTACCCCTTCAAAAAGAAGTTTACGTATATAATATTTTAATTAAAAAATTATTTAATCGAGCTCAAGGTCGTATTTTCAAAAATTATTTTATTTTTATTCCAATATTTCGCTATTCGTCGAATAGCATCCTCTGGGATTTATCTAAAACATATGTATACATTATGGTGGCCCTTAATAAAAGAAGTGTTCAAACTGTAGGTCTCACCCCCTAGAAATATGCGAATGGCAAAAACACTGAGAAATACAAAGTTTTGGGCAAAACAGAAAACGTTTAGTCGTGGCGCAAAGCGATTGAAAATTTCAAGTGTGTTTATATGGGGAAAATATGACTTTTTTCAGATTTTACGAAAATTTCGTTCTATAGTTTAATTTTTCCGACAAACTGTTATATAATTCAGGATCAGTATTAACTTATCCCTTCAAAAAGGCTATAAAACTTCAAAATCGAATAAAACCTCGCCAAGAAATAGCAAATGCCACTTTTGTGCCAAAAAAAAACTAGGTCATGAAATTTGATCGCATTTTTTTCAACTTTGAGAAATTAATTAAAGCCATTATTCTTTATCATACTATACGTATAAGTACTCAGATATGAAGTATTGTTTTATTACCACGTTGTTAACCTATTGCGCATTGAGACCGAAAATTGGAATTTTTTTTGATAAAATTTTTAAAACTCCTTTTTCAAATTTGAAAAAATTTTCTTAAACCAAATTAAAAAAAATTAATCTATCACTTTAAGGTTTTATTAAATACATGTTGCAGATTAACTGTGTGATTTTTTAAGTAAATCCCTCTGCCAGAACTTTTTTTGACAAGGATTTTATTTTCGCGGATTTCGAGAAAAATTGGATTTTTGTGAAATATTCTGTAAATGTACTCTCTCTAAATACTTTGTATCAAAAATTCATCACTTTTCTGCTTTTAAATATTATGTTTTATCTTAATAGACTAGGGTTTCGGAAAAAAATAATATGACTCCATTAACCCTTTTGGTATTGGGGTCACATATGACCCCAAACTAATAAAAGGCAATTTATTCAAAAAATTCAAAGATTTTGTAAGTGCTGTCCAATTTTTAGATGCGACACTTAAAATATAATAACCAAATATGTAGAAGTTTTGTTCCAAAAATTTGGGATAAATCCGAGAACGTTAACCCATTATTTGCCAAGGCCAGCTTTGGATTTTAAGATATTTTAAAATAAAAATGACCTAAAACGAGTTTTTCTATTAAACTGTGTGATCCACTATTTGGAATTTAAGAAAAGTAATTCGGTTAATTTTTATTTATTTAACCCTTCAGTGCTCCTGAGATCAAAATTATCCATTCTGATATATCTCTGGTGCAATTATCTGCTTATTGCTCGCGCATATTTATATGAACACTTTTTTTTCCCCCCATATAAAGAAGGGCCACCCTAGTATACATATAAACGAACACTATTATAACAAAAATTAGATCACAAAACAACAAAAAATTCTCACATTAAATATTATCACAAAATTCTTAAAAAACTATTGTGTCTCCACCATCGTCAGTTATTGCATTGAGTAAAAATGTTTATTATAAATATTTATATTGCACTATGATCGTTTGTTAACTAAATGTCTGTAGCTTTGAGCGCAACTTCCTGTGTCTGATTTGAAGTTAATTCTCTTATTTGTTGGTACATTTATGATGTTCAGCATTTCTAACATGTAACGTTTTTGTAATTGCTTCCACACTGTAAAACTTTTACGTTTTCAAAGTCAGGAGAGTGGTTTTCTCTTGCACAGTGGTTCACTAATGCTGTTTTTTGTAACGAATTGTTATTTCTTAGCCGTTGGTCAGATTTATGTGCTGCTATCCTTGTTTTTAATTTGTTTTTCGTTGTACCAACATAAACTTTTCCGCAGTTATCGGACTCGTTGCCAATGCAAGGTATTTTATATATAACATCACATTTTTCTAATTTTTCTATTTTGTCCTTTGTTTTGCTATACAATTTGGCAAGAGTATTGTCCGATTTATGAGCCACCTTGTAGTTTTCTTCATTAAATATTTTTGATTTTTCAAATCTATCAGATAATTCTGTTTTGTAAATTTTCGCATCTTGTTTAATATTTGAGATGTTTTTTGTTTTTTCATAGTCACGAATCAATTTATTTGGCAGTTTATTTTTGGAAAATTATTATTATATAATATCTCCCTAAGCTTCTCTGTATTTTCTTTGTGAAATTCCACATCACTAATGTTGAGAACCCTTTTTATAAGGTTATTGGCCATATTTATTATAATTTTCTTTGGGTGTTTAGAATATAAATTAATGATTCGACCTGATGCACTTGGTTTTTGATACCAATTTACTTTTAGATTGTTTTTATTTCTTATTACAATTGTATCTAGGTACGGTAACTCAGAATTACATTCATATTCAATCGTGAACTTAATGCTGTATTGAAAACTATTAAGTTTAGTCATAATTTCTTCTAATGCACTTTCTCCTACTACACTAAATAGATCATCTACATATTTCGTCAATAGTTTGGGTTTTTTCGTCAGCTTTCGAATACAGGTGTCTAAAAGTTTTTCCATAACAATATCCGCAACGATAGGTGAAGCCGGTGACCCCACGGGTAATCCTTTCTTCTGGGTGTAAATCTTATTATCATATTTGAAATACCTATTGTCTTTAATGCAAAATTTTAGAACGCGTAAGAATAGTTCTTTAGTCATATTTGTGTATTCTGCAATCTCTCCCCATCTGTCTTCAATAATTCTTATAGCTAGATCCACAGGTATGCTCGGAAATAACGGCACCACATTGAAAGATATTAGTCTTTCATCGTCCTGTATCGTGCTATTTTTAACCTTATCCCTAAATTGCACTGAATCCTTTACGTTGTATATCGAGTCCTCTGTAATTTTCTTTAATATTTCCTTTATATATTTGCATAATGGCCTTCATGGATAATCTTCCTTATGGATTTTAGGAAGTCCATATATTCTCGGAGCTGTCGCCACATCCGATTTTATTCTTATATATAAATATTGGAATAAAAATAAAATAATTTTTGAAAATACGACCTTGAGCTCAATTAAATAATTTTTTAATTAACAAAGGACAGGTCAAATAAAATAAATAAAATCTTTAATATAATATTTTTTTATGGCCAACAAGGCCATAACCATTTTGCCAAAGTAGCTCCAAACTGGAGAGCCTCCAGCGGTCTTTTTTATTAAAATGATTTTGGTATTTTTCTTAACATTTCCTCTATTTTGTAAAATATCTTCATAGCGCTGTATATCACTGTCCAGATTATTTAACTCTATGGCAGTATTAGAATCAGAATGTAAATCTTCTTCAACTACTTAAATATCTTTTTTTAAAAAGAGGTAATTTTTGAGTTGTCTTGCATTTTGTTTGTTTCTTTGTTAATGACAAAGGTACGTTTTTTGTTTCTAAAAATGAATTGTTCAATGCAGTAGTGCCCAGATTGTTAAAATATAAAATACTTGATAAGATTACCAGACTGCAATAATATAGCGCAGGGTTGGAAAAATAATAGTGAAACAAAAGTAACATTACTATTCACAAAGATCTAGCAATAGTTAATAATAAACTAAAATAAAAGGAAATATATATAATGACTGTGGACACCTACCAAAAATTCGACATTGTTCTAATAAAATCGGCGGCTAAATTCAAGCCGATTTAGAGCCGACAAATTTTCGGCGGCGGCGACTGCTCTTTATAATCGGCGGCTCGGATTAGCCGGCTTTGTACCGTTCGGCGCACGTCTCTGTTTCTTAGTACTTCATAGTTTTTGTATAAGCGGTGACACGCCCACTAATCCTACACCCGCCTTTTTTTATCGGACTACTTACATTAATATCTGATGGACTCGTACACTTTTTAGTACCCCACTTATGATATTATAAATTTACTTTGTATGGGCGGTGCCACGCTCATTGGTCCGAAACCGCCCATTTTTATCCGGCTACTCAGATTAGTAATATATAACATCAGAGAAATTTGTAGAGCTGTCTCTGACATAGTGCTCGAGATATATGATATTGAATAATTACTTTGTTAGGGAGGTTAGACGTCCACTTATCTGAACCCGCTCATTTTCGGCATGGCTACTAACACTACTGATAGATGACCTGTCCCTGTTATGGTACTCAATATATATATATATTTTTTTTTGTAATTCACCCTTATTTATTAGATCTTCACATATGTTTGTGAACTAACAATAATTTATTCAAATCTGCTGTTGAGGGGTTCTAGTGTACGCTTAAAATTGCAGTATCATCCGCAGAAGTCGACGTAAGTGGGTTTTCATTTGTTGGCATGTCTGGTGTATAAAGGATGTATAGAAGCGGGCCCAAGACACTACCTTGTGGTACACCAGCATGAATTGTCTGTGGAGGGCTCAAAAAGTTTTTCTCTCTTATAGAGAATTTTCTATTAATTATCTAGCTCTCCATTAGCTTACGTGTGTTCGGGGGCAATAACTATTTAATTTTATAGAGGAAATCCTCGTGCCAAAAATGGGCGAAGGCTTGCGAGAGTCTTTACGTTTTCCCTTCAAAAGCTCTTCTTAAGGCACTTACAATTCTGTGAACTTGCTCAGTGGTGCTGTGTTTTCGTCTGAAACCAAATTGATGTGCTGGAATGACATTATTTTAATCTATGGATATTGTAAGTTTGTTTACCAAAATTCTGTCGAATAATTTTGACAATATGGAAAGTAAACTTTTTGGTCTATACGAATCTACCTTTGTAACGAGTGCAACTTTCCATTCTGGGGGAAAGTGTTCAAGGCGTATTATAGCATTAAAAATAAACAGAATTATTCTTAATGCTATTCGGGGTAACTCAAAGCATTTTATACTGACCCCATCGACCCCTGATGCGTTTTTGGGGGGCTTAAATCAACAATATCCTTTTCGGCATCTCGAATGGTAAATCATCAATAGAACTAGTGGTTATATTCGGAGTAAAAACTTCCAAAAACCCTTCCATTTTTTTTTTACCAATATTCCTTTTTACAGATCAAGAATAATGCCTCTGGCAGACTTTATCAATCTTCAATTTTCATTATGACGAACTTCTAAAAAGTCTATCAAGTCCTCTTGATATGTGTAAAGACTCCAGAGTGAGCTCTGACTAATTAAATGACTATTACTGGATGGTGCTTTCTTAATACTTGCAACCATCATTGCCCAAAAGTCATTACTTTTTCAATTTCTAAATACAAAAATAATTAATTTTGAATATTTGCACATATGGTTTAATTTTTATAAAACCAAATATAACAACCAGTGTCATATAACAATCAAAATCATAAAATTTTATAACAAAAACCATCAAAAAGATTAAGTAAGTTTAACGCATTCACATATTTTGAGCTCGTATAAAATAATAAAACCTCAAAAAAGTTTAAAAATATAAAATACTCTGCACACTACGTGTACGCAAATGAGCAGGGCATCAGCATATGAGTGGATAAATTTTTCAAAAAAAAAAAAAACAGTAACAAATAATTGCATAAATGTGCGTGCAAACATCGGAGATGCGTTTTTCTGCCAAAGGAAAAAGAAGTTTGAGTCTGAACAAGAGTAAGAGTAGGAGAATGATGTGATGTTCTTTTTTGCAGGGTAAAGGAAATAAACATAAGATTTTATGATCTTGCTGTTAAATATGCAAAAATCCGCCGGAATTATACTCATACTCACACTATACACATACAAGTAAAGTAAATACCCTGTGTTCAATATGTTACCGTTTTTTTCTTGTCATAAATATTTGTGGTCACAAGCATTAACCGCCTAAGTCGAGGATCATGGTTTCGAGAAAAATCAGTTTTTATATAAATCTAATGGGGCTTCATTACGACTTAGGTCAGTATGTTTTTATTAATATCTTTATAAAACAGTGTTAGAGAAATGGGGATTTCATGTAAATATAAATCGTTGTTAGTAGAATATGATAACATACATAACGCAAATCGTTCTTAAGCCGACTTAGGCGGTTATCGCTTGCGACCTCAGACATATCGATCTGAAAGATGGAAATAGAATCACACTTTTGGTTATTTAGAACGAGGGAATTGATAATGTCCTCAACTTAGTTATTTTTTATAATTGACCATAACACACGGCTCCTGCTGTTCTCAAAAAATTTATTAACGGTGTAAAGAAATACAAATGAATTTTAAAAATTATGTTTGATTTTTATTCCGATTTACATTGTAAACAATTTTTTGAGCAAAGAGTATTTTAATATTATCAATGGTAAATATAGTTCTGTGCAGCCATGCCAACGTAGCAGTTTAAGAGCTAGATTTAGCGCTTTTTAACTACTCCAAAAACGTTTTCTTCATTTAGCGCATTTTTATTTATTTGAGCAACTTCCAAATTTAAACTTTTTGATCTTAATTATCCGTAAGGAAAAACTATATAAAAAGATATATTAATTGAGTAATTGAGTACGCCAAGAAAAATTCCAATGGTAGAATGGTAGAAATTGCCACTAAAGCATTCTGGATATGTGGCTTGCGAGGCAAAATATATTAATGAAAAATCGCTTGACACGAGAGCTGTTAAAAAATATTTAAAATAAATCCGAAAACTATATTTTTATAACGTGCTTGGCTCAATTTTATCAGATATAACAAAAGTGAATCTGGCAGTCAAACCCCAAGTGAGGAACACACACAACTTTTTAAATAGGTTATTAAAAAGTTTTACAAATTTGATTACTTATAGCAGTGATGGGCAATTTGGCTCGCAGGAGCCTTTTGCACTTACGAGCTAGCCGTTTGCACTTGAGTGCTAGACGAAGGGGACAGTCAAGAGCCAGCATGAAGGGAAGGAATACAAGAGCAGAATGAAATTCTTTACTCTCATATTTCATATTTCTCTCTACTCTCTCTCTCTCTCTACTTACTCTACTCTCATATTTCTCATGCATGACAACATGATTTGCCCACAAGTACAGTGGAATAAACACCAAATTCTCATAATACAAAATATAAAATTTAAATAATACATATACTGGAATTTAAGAAATTTACGTATATTTTCCAATCATAGTATTATTAACATACAAATAAAAGAAATTAAAGAAGTAATTATCAAAACATTTAAGTGACAAATTTGAATAATGTTCAATCAATTTTCAATAAAAAATATGTCTTGTATTATCATTTATTTAAATTTTTGGCATAATTGCCAATATTTTTTACAATTATCAAGGCTTTAAGTTAAGTAATTAAAAATAAATCTCATAGATAGATTTACAATATATTTTCTAAACTTCAGTCATTTTATCAATCCCGACAAGGGTTATTTTCAACAAATCATAAAGATATTGATACTTCAAATTTTATTTTAGGAACATAATCAGGTGTAGTAGTAACTTTATGAAGAATTAAAACAAATTATTCAACCAATGTTAAATTTTCCACTGGTTCACTTTCTATGGTAACGATAGCGTCTATATTTGGCTGAATAGAGTTTGCCGTAGCAATACGCATTATAGAGCATAAGGTAATATCGGACATTCTATTCCTTATATTGCACTTATTAACATTAATTTTTGAAAAAAATTGTTCGCAAATATAAGTACTGCCAAACATAGATACGATTTTTGCTGCAAAATTACGCAAAGCGGGATATATACTGCTGTCAAGACATTTATAAAAAGCAATTGTATCACTTATTTCTAAAAAAGTTCGATTAACTCCATTTGAAGGTCAATTGGCGCACTACGAATATTTGCTCTGAATGGAGCTAAAAAAATATCAAATTGAGTTTGAAGGGAATCCAAAACCACAAACCGCTCCTTGAATTGAGTAAGGAAATTGTGAATTTCCCTGTTATATTTTGTAAAATCTGCAATTTGATTTTCAGATATTTTCCTTAAGCGTGGGAAAAAATGCAAGTTGTTTTCTGTTATCTGCTCGTACCATAATTCAAGTTTCATTTGGAAACCTTTAATCTCATCACTCATATTATAAATCAAGTTATCTTTTCCTTGTAACGTCAAATTTAAGATGTTTAAATGCTCCGTAATATCTGTAAGAAAAGCCAAGTCGGCCATCCAATCAGGATCATGTAATATAGGAAAAGACTTATTTTTCGATTCCTTTAGTAAAAAATGTTGAACGCTTTGCAAATTATGTGTTTTTTGCATATTAAACATTGCGATTCTCCTCCACTTAACTGACACAAATAATTATGACTCCACTCACTATTAAAATATCCCGATTTTCTTTTAAAATGGTTTTCATTAAAATTACTTTCTGATGCCATCGTAAAAACAATTTATTTTCAAAGAAAATTTAATGAGACACGTGGTAAAGTGTTTTCTTTATTATAAAGAATCAACGCTGCATTTCTCGAAAACATACACTGGTTAAAAAAGGTATATTCTCATATAAAAATATGTCTGCCAAATAAAGATTACCTTTCAAATATGGAATTTCAAATACTGCAACCTTAAAGAATATATAGGAATGATTAAATTATGAAAATACTGCAAATAAAAATATTTAAAATATAAAAAAATTCTAACAAAAGTTAAACAAAATTTTTCATACAAACAAAATTTGAAAATTTACGATTTAAAAACATATTATTGACCACAGTGCTTGGTTGAGCGACGTCGAAAATGAAAAGTGTTGCCGCTTACACATAATTGTATGCTTTATATATAGAACAGTTTCAACATTTGCAAAATCTATTAAAATTAGCTTAAAATTGTAATTTAAAAAAAAGAAAATTTAGTTACATTTTTTAAGTAAAGTCAATGTAAAATTTAGTAAAGTCAATGTAAAATTTGTAATTTTCAAACAAATTATTGTATATAATTATCATTTGATATTTGCAGTTAAAATTTTTATTCATTAATTGAGGGAGGCGGTAACCCTATTGCAGTCATTGCTGAAAGAAAATTTGTTGTCAATGTTAGTTTCTCCGCAACTCTTGTGCGATGAACATCATGCATGGATGGATGTAGAAATTTTTTCGTTTCCCTTTCCCCGCAAGTAGTTGTGCCATTTGTCTAGCACTCGTTTGCACTTTGAGTATTTTAGGAGCCGAAAATTTGTCCATCACTGACTTATAGGATGAGATTGATCGTGTACTTAATGAAATTTGCTGTTTATGTTATAGTTTTGAAAGGTAAAGTTTTGGCAATAGTATTGCAGAATCGGACAAACTTAGTGTTTCAAACAAAAGTCAAGGGGGATGAGATCATTCGGGACAATCGAAAATTCCGAAATCGAAATTAAAACACTAAAAAATATCTTTACTCAATATATTTCAATAGATAAAAATGTAATCAAAGGGTAAAAATAATATTACGACAATTTTAAACTACGTAAATGGAAAAATTGTTTCAGAATGGATTCATTTTGGATTGCGGTACATAATTTCTAAATCTCAGTTATTGAATTGTCATTTTTTAAATTTGCAAGTTTCGTTGTAGATATTTCACTTATCCTACTCAAACGCTGAACGTGAAGTATGTAGTGCAATGATTTACTTTTACAATAAGGAATAGAATGTCTTTAAGCACTATAAATTACACTAGCCAACAAGGTTTCGGACTGGAGCAACCAAATATCTTTCCTAGGGTAATTTAGTGGGCCGAATTCGAACCTGTAATTGGTTTTTCCCTATCACGTCAGGTTTTTGAGATACAAAAAAAAAATTTATTCGTTTTTTACATAAAAAACCTTTGGTTTATTTAAAAATCTATTGCTTTTCAAAAGTGAATGGCATTATTTGAACGTCGTTTGTATTTTGTTGGTTCGGTTTCACGTATTAGAGTCCAACAATAGTCCCCAGCATGCTTTTGTCCCAAAATCCTTGATAATTTCTTTAAATTTTCATTAAATCTTGGTGAGCACGCTCCCCGTCTTCATCGCTCACCGCACCTACATAGGTTTTGTGGAAAATAATCTGAATGAGAATGAAGAAAATGCATCTTGAGTGACATTCATGCACCTAATTCGTGATAATTTTTCGATAATTCAGCAACAATTTGTCTGTATTTTTCTCTCTAATTGTTTCCAAGAAAACTCCACCACGCTCTTGAAAGATGTCGATGCTGCATATTCTTTCTCCAATAAACAATGTGAAAAATTGTCATCATTCAATAGCTTACTGATCTGAGGGCCAACAAATATGCTTTCTTTGATTCTAGCATATGAAGTTTTAGTAAAAACTGCACCATCTTTGTCCAGAGCCTTGACAAAGTTCTTAAAGAGGCCCAATTGTATGTGCAGTGGCGGAAGAAGAACGTCATTTAGATCAATAAATGGTTTGTTTGAAATGTTTTGTTTTCCTCGTGAATACTCAGTTCTTTTTGGCCACTCTGTTCTAAAGTAATGATGACATGTAGCGCGAATATCGCATAGACAAAGGAAACAAAAATATTTTGTGAAACCTCCTTGCATACCAGTCAACAAACCAATGACCGGAAACAGATTAATTTACAGTTATTTACAATGGTCTATACTATATACGCAAAGAACTTTAAATCGCACACCTTAAGGTCTCCACAGATTTTCCATTTATGATCGTAGTATTTGAGTAATGTCAAAATTTCAGTCATTGATTCGCAATTTTCCTTTGTCCCATTATGCAAAAGGAGACCCTTTATGCTGTACTTAGAGCCATCAATAAATAATATCCATTCATTTTTGTTGTAAAAGGAGTTTCCTTTCGGGCTGATTATGGTCAAAATTTGTGTAAATAAAAATCAATTAATTTTAGTTTTTACTCAACGTTTCGTCTGCTTTTTTCAGACTTGTTCAGGAGTGTTTTGTATATGGCTGGTTCATTTTTTGAAATAAACCATCAACATCAGTACAGTTGAGAATAGAGTGTTTCCTTTCAAAATATGCAGCCAATTCCAACCTTATATCTCTATAGATTGTTGCTTTTGTGCCAACTGCAAGATTTTTCCACTGCTGCTTGCGTGAAGCTAGTAATTATGCGTCTTGCTTCGTTAAATGTAAGTCCCGAATTAGATCATTCAGTTCAGCTTGAGTCACTAAATGGCGTTCATCATCAGCCTCATACAAACTGCCACTGCTGGTGAAAGATGTTTAGGACTCACTGCTCGTAGCACTGGGAATGACAGGTAATGAATCATTTGGTGAACGTTGAACTGGTTTGGAAATCGATGGGACATTTGCGTAAGTAATATTTTATCGAGTTTATATATTGAATCCAGCAACGTTTGTTAAACAGAAATAACAATCGGTTTGGTGGTTACTTGACTCTCTCCAAAGTACTGGAATTGAAAAATCGAAATAGATCTTTCATTTGACCACTTGTATAAAGTTCTGCAGCTATTGCAAAACATTGTCGGTGTCCACGTTTTGTCCAAGGTTTGTTTCTGACAGCAAAACCAAAATAAATAAATAAAATAATGAAAATATGCATATTTTAATGATTCTGATATTGCATATCTTTTTTTCCAACCAAATATTCACCACACACAAAGCAAAAATTGCTTGAATCAGTCGACCGACGGTACTTTAAAGTACCTTTACAATTATCAGCTCATAAAATCTTTAAAAATAATTATTTGTATACTTTTTGGCCGTAGGTACGTAAGAGTACACTATAGTTGATCTAATAAGATTCTTTTTTCGACTATTGGCAACCCCTTCTTCCCAGAATAACGGTAATTCGAAATGTATTTTAGCTGTTCACATAAGAGATGGTGTCATTTATTTCGATTTAAAAAAATAGTAATATTTTGGTTATTTCACCCATAAAAGTGTGTTATTATACAAGAATAATCAATTTAGTACACGTACAAATATTTCTACATTGGATATTTGTATTATTTGGTGTTTTTTTTTTGGAAATATATGCAGTGGACCGATAAGTACCGTTGGGATGTCAGTGTTCGTTGTTTACAATTGATAGTGCTATGGCTGGAATCCGCAATAAACGTCTTGATACCGATACAATTTTGGAAATTCTGGAATCAATTCCTATTGATAATGCCGAGAACACCGATATTGAAAGCGATGACAAATGTTATGACCAAATGAGCCTGGTAATGACGACATAATTAACCGGTATTTGGGGGAATTGCTAGTCAAAAATGATTTGACCAACGATCATGAGGAAATTGAGATAATACAGGGAGAAAATAATCCTGATGCGAATGAAAGCCATGGTGAGGCTGACACTGAGAAAATAATGCCAAGCAGAATTCGTCGAATTATTGATGTTGAGAATAATCGCCACTGGAAATTGAGAGAACATGAGATACGTATTCCCGAATTCTCCTTGCCAGAAGGACCTATAGCAGGAATTTTTGAAAACAGTGCTACATCCACGGAATACTTTCTTTCATTTATTGCCGACATAACAGAAAATATTATATTCTAAACCAACTTATACGCCACCCAGAGGCACAAAAATTTAAATTTGAAAAAAGTGAGTTTTATGCTTTTATCGGCATAAACTTTTTTATGGGATATCATAAACTTCCAAGTTGGAAAGATTACTGGAGCACGAGCGAGGATTTCTATTTGCCTATAATTGGGAAAACTATGAGTCGCAATAGATTTGATGAGATATTGAGCAACCTTCATGTGAACGACAACTCCAAGATTCCGATAGACAACAATGATCGCCTCTTCAAACTTCGGCCTATGATCGATGGGTTGAATAACAAGTTTCAGCAACTTTACCATGGCACTCGACAGCATTGCGTAGATGAATCGATGATATTGTTTAAAGGACGGAATTTCATGAAGCAGTATTGTATAATAAAGTCAATAAAAAGAGGCCATAAAGTTTGGTGTTTGGCTGACCAGAATGGTTACACAAAAAAGTTTTCAATATATCAAGGTAAAGATGAAGCTTTAGAGGAAAAATTCGCCGGTTTTGGTCTTGGAGAAAGAGTGGTTTTGTCAATGACTAAAAACGAGTGGGGAAAAAATAAAATGATTTATTTCGATAACTATTTTACATCAGTTCGGCTTCTTGAAAAACTTAAAACAGAATGAACTTTAGCATGCGGCACTATTCGCTCTAATAGAAAAGGAAACCCTACAAATTTGAACATCGATAAGAAAATGAAAAGAGGAGATTGGGACATGGGGGTTTCATGCAGTGAAATAAGTTTCTACAAGTGGATGGACAACAAAGCAATTTTTTTGGCATCTAATTTTCATGGAAGTGAGGCTACAACCGTTGCCAGGAGAGACCGCAAAGGCATTTTGAAGGATGTAACTTGCCCAACAGTTGTGAAAGACTATAACTCATTTATGGGTGGAGTCGATCATGCTGATCAATTGCGAAGTGCCTATGGTCTCGATCGAAAATCTAAAAAGTGGTAGCACCGAATTTTCTGGGGTCTATTGGAAATAGCATTTAACAACTCGTATGTGGTGTATTGCCAATCATCAGAAAAAATAACGCTTCTGGAATGTAGACGATATGTTGCTATGGGATTGATGACCCAGAAAAATCCAACTACAAGTCGAAAAAGTTTGAAATCAGCATCAAAAGAGGATCTGTCAGTTCCAGCCTCTAAGAGACGCCGAGGAAAAGCAGAATAAGTTTTTAAAGATGTTCGATTAGGGAATCTCGGTGTACACTGGCCAACTTTTGTCGAAACACGAGGAAGATGTGAACTATGCAGCATAAACAAAATTCAATCAAAACCATATTCTAAATGCGGTCATTGTGGAGTTTACTTATGTTGTAATGATAAAAAAAACTGTTTTTCGAAATACCATGGAATCAATTAATTATTAATTGTTTTATTATTAATTTATTAAAAGTTAAAATAAATTATAAAAATAAATTTTTTCCTTCTTACTTTTAATGTTTTTTCTTACTTATCGACTCACCCTGACCCAACGGTACTTAGGAGCACCAATAGACTTGCAGATCCTTGCAGATCCTTGGAAAATTTGAACCTTTGTATTTACCGTTAAGAAGCCATAATAATTCAAATTTCGTGAAAAAAATATAAATTGGAAATTAGAAGTATAAATGCAAAAAATATTCAAAAATTCAAAAATAGCGATTGTTTGTTTGGACAGAGTTGTATCTTCTGAAATTAATACAATGTAAAGCTGTATGGTACGAAAACTGAAAACTAACCACACTGCTCGTAGGCCTGACTTTAGGTGAGTGTGTTAAAGCGCTGACCAAAAAGTGCAAGTACGAGTGTATGTGAAGGTTCACGGTTCAAAACCTCACGGCCGCCCTAAGTAGAAAAAATTTTCATATAGAAACAACCTATTCAATTAAAACATAACAATTATCACAATGTTCAATAAATCGCTGATGAAGGCTGAAATGCCAGAAACCGGTCCGATTAAGAATACAGTGCAGTTATGAATTTTTGAAATATATGCTTTCTTCTTCTTTACCACGCACCATTTAAACAAAATTAAAATTGCATATTAATTACAGTAGTAATTGCAATATGTCTGAAAAATGACGATAAATCTAACAAACAAAAAAATATAAATTTTTGGTCCACAAGGGGTTAAACGCTACTATTATGAAGATTTAGAAAGAATGTGGGCTTCTGTCAAATTAATCTCGTAATTGTGAAACTGTAGTGTCAGTATTGGCTGTTTTACAGTATTGAACAAGACGTGATAGCCCAATCTTTATGCCAGATTCAAATTCAGTGCACCCGGATTAGTTAAAGCCATGCTTCGTTTCTGCAGTCAATATATATATTTTTTTAATTTGTAATCGAAGGGTACAAACAATATTTCGACTATTTTAAACTACGTAAATGGATTCATTTTGGATTGCATTACATAATTTCTAAAAATATATCTAGCGCTTTTTATCGCTTCTAGTTCATTCTAATTTAGCGCCTTTTGCTTGGCAAATGTTGGCATCACTTCTTCTGTGTATGTATGTATGTATAAATATAAACGTGTATGTGCATGTCAATATTTAAAAGCTCACGCAAATGGTTTAACTGTGGTAAAAATTGTCACAATTGTAAATCTCATGCCAAACCATAATCATAAACTTTAACGATGCAACATGTTTTAAAATGTTTTAAAGTCGTGTCGCTGCTGTTGTTGCCACCGTTGGCTGCTTCTTCATCTTGCTGATGGTTAAAGTGATATGTGTTGTTTTTCCCTTTGACACATTCAATACCCTTCACCATTACACACATGTCAAAAAATTCAGATTCATAAATATATAAAATTAAAAAAAAAAAATTTTTTTTAAAGTTTTGTTGTTAATCCTTTTTGGTATGATTTTCAAGGATTAAAGTAGTAAACACAGCTGGGGTTTTTATCAAGTTTTATTTTTTGCATTGTTACCAAAAACGAATGTTTGTAGATCTTTAAATTTGATTATGACTTGACAAATAATTGTCATTTTTTGATGCCCAACGATTACACTTGCTTAAGTAATTGTCAATATTGAATTTAAAATACATATTTCACTAGCACCCTGCAGCCAAGGGTTGTATACTTTTAAAATTGCCAAAAATTACTGTTCTATCTAACCCCTTTTATTTAAAGATTCTATTTGTGTGTCTTTTTGTGCTTGGTCTGGGAGTTTGTCTAGAACTTTTTAGCTTGATTTACAATTTAGTGTTCTGGCATTATGGTTTGGGTTAAAATTAATAGAAATTTCCTGTTTACAGGAGTAATTTGAGATGCCAGCGTGATGATTTTGGAGAGATGGCATTTCAAAGCCACGCACATACAATATGTTAATGTTTTTCGATTGGCTTAGAAATGTTTATCATATTTATTTTCTAAGACTTTAGTATTTAAATCATGTACTTCAGAAGCAATGAAAAAGTTATTTTTAAGAATGACTTTTACTTTTGCTGGGTAATCTCAAATCTTATGTAAACTCTAGCATTGTAGTTTTAACCACGATGTGACTCTGTGTTACTTTTGAATTCTGATCTTAAATTTTGAAATTTTTCTTATTGCTTTTCCAAACAATATTTTATGTTTATAAAAAAATATTGTGTATATAAACATCATAATAAATAAATGAATTTAGAGTCTAAATTTTAGACTATAAACAAATGTAATAAAGTACGAGTGTATGTGAGATAGACGCAGGTTCAAACCTCATGGCTGCCCTAAGTAGAAAAATTTCATATAAAAAAAATATATTCAATTAAAACAACAATTTATCGCAATGTTCAATAAATCGGTGACGAAGGCTGTAATATCAGGAACCTGTCCGATTAAGAATAAAGTGTAGTTATGAATTTTAGAAATATGTATATACTTTCCTCTGCTCTACCACGCACCATTGAAAACAAAACCAAAAAAATTAATATTAATTACAGTATCTATAATATTAATAGGCTAGGCGATTTCTTGTGACCGATATTTTGTTCTACCGTTTTATTCCGATTTTACCAACCGGATATTATTTGAAATGTATTTCTTTTTAGCCGATTTGCAGATTTACAAATTTTAAATTTGTTTCCTTTATTTTGAGTAAATTGCATGTAGAGTTGCTACTAACACATACATAAAATTATACACATGCTATGTGTGTGTTTATTAAATTTGTTAATGTGTTTGTAATAAAAATGAGTTTGATTTTTTGTGTTGATTTGTGAATTGGCTATAATTGATTAGCATACCTTTATTTAATGAAAAAATAAAATTTCCTAGAATTTGCACTCAAATTTCGAGGGCTGGAATCTGCTAGTTAATATAAATATGTCTAAAAAATTACTTCAAAATCTAACCAAATATTAAAAAAAAAAAAAAAGATTTGAGTTAAAGTCTATATTTTATAAATGAAAATTTATATTAAACTGAAAAATTTGAACTTCTATAATTTAAATAATCTAACAAGATTTCTTAAAACTAAATTTTATAATTAATTAAAAAAAACTAACCCATAAAAACCACAGTTTAATTATACTCTTTTTTTGTAAATTAAGTTTTCCGTATCCTTTTAGTCGTACTTGCAGACTTACAATTGTGAATTCTGCAGTAAAATTTTTTTTGTAACATTTTTTTTTTTTTTTTTTTTTTGCAAATTTTTGTTTTTTCATCATCGGTACCGAGTCTGCCTGTAAAGTTTCAACTCGATTGCGCCACAGGAAAACGGTTAAAAATCGATCCAAAGTTTTTTCGACAGCAAGCAGACACTACGAGTTAAAATAAAGAGAGGATAAAAATCAAATTTCTGACAATATTTATAAATAAAAAAGCTCTTATAATAGATCAAATAATCAAATTCCTTAACTGTAAATACTCTCACTAAAGACGCTAAACTATAACTCTCTCTCTTTCTTAAGCTCTATTTCACGTACTCTCTTACTAAAGCAGAGAAGAAAAAACCATTTTGTTACTTCTTTTTCACAAACCTGTTTAGTTTTCAGAAATTTTAGTCGTGTTTAGTTGTTTTTGTGAAAACGTCTTAATATTTATCAAAAATATTAATAAAAATTAATAATTAATGTTAAAAGTTAAAAATAATTGTGTTCAGTGTGTCAAGTTCATGCTAATTAAGTGTATTGTTTAGATAATAAATAATAAAAGAAAAACTTTAGAAAATTTTGTTAAAATTAATACTACCTGTTTCTCTAAAAAGTGTGTTTATTTTAAATGTCTCGTTTAAATTTGTGCTTTAATATTAAAGTTAATTTTGCTTTTTATTTGTGTTATTTCTCTTTTATAAACTTTATTATACAGTACAAAACTGAGGATATTTAGAGATAATAAAAAATTAACCAAGCACCAATAATGAAAGGTAAGAAAGCATTATTAAATGTAACGAGGAAAGTTTTCTAGAAGAAACTTCTAGCACAAAAACCCTGCTATAAATATATATTAACATATCGATGCCTCACTTGCCAAATCGATTAACTCCACTTTCGGGTTCATGAAACTTTTAAAGCCAAAGCACTTGACTGACGGCTGTTTATATTCAAAACAAATTTCTCTAATAATAAAGGGGTGTTAATTCCTAAACTTTTCATAAATCAGAAAAGGCGGTGTTAATCGATTTATCAAGTCAGACATCCATATTCAGGTACATATAGTAAGTGACAATACAATGGAAACTTAAAAAATATATTTATAACGACTGCAACGGAAAAATTAATCATTTAATTTCATTTCTTTAAAAAATATAATAGCTTAACTTCAGCAAAATATAACAAAACTTAAAAGTATTCCTCTTTATGCTGTTGACAAAACAATGGAAACCTTTGCTATACAATATTTTAAAACTTTCCGTTTATTTTTGTTTCATTATTTGTTGGGTGTCCATTATTTTTTCGTACTGTTTCACAACGTCGAGGGAATTGTTGACTATATCCATTGAAATTATTCGCCACTCTGAATTAACTGTCTGTATGAGATCTGACTGGTTTTTGTAAATTCGTATACGTATTTTTGGATCTATCATTTCGCATAAATTTTCTATGGCCCTTCCAAAACAATAACTGCATCCTCCGCATATGGATACGGTTCAGAATTTAGAATTTGCCTGTATTCAATTTCAGTTAGAGTATCTTTTACTACATGAATCTGACCCATTCCATGGCCTAAAAACAACCGTAGACCATAATATTGTTACCGCCAAATTTAACAGTTTTATTTGTAAATTTTGGATCTGGTATTTTTCCCTTTGGTCGTCGGACAAACGTACTTGCATCATGGCCTCTTAATTTAAATTTGGACTCATCTGAAAAGAGAACAACATTCCAATTCTGTTGTGACTAGTTCATGCTTATTTATTTATTTATTGTGCTTTCCTGTACAACAAGAAAATTATTCTTACAGGATTAATTAATTATAAGGGTACAATGTGCTGATATAAATGAAATTAATTACATATAATAATTATTTATAAAATAAAATAACAAAAACAAAACAAAAATAAAATAAAAATAAAATTCAAAAATTTCAAAGATCTTACTATGCAAAATAATCAAAAATCAATTTTTTAAAAAGTCTTGCAAAATTTATGTGTGCCAGATGATTTTCTCTGATATCAGTTGTGTCTTCACAGGACGATAACGAACAAGATCAGCTTGTCATTGACTCCTTTTACGGCACTTGTGCCTAAATGTTGACTCATCATCGTACCTCTTTCACGTTATTTTTTGATATTTTTTGAAATTATCGATTTATTCATAGAATATTTCTCACAAATTTTCTTTTGCTGAAGACCAGCAGTAAAATCGCAAATTATTCTGGTTTTAACGCTACACAAAATTTTATTCTTGACATTATTTTATAATAATTGACCATAAGATCAAAGCATTGAATAACAAACAGTTGAAAGAAAACATCAGAAACTATAAATATTTAAATAACGGTTAAGATTTTATACATTTTCTTGCATACCATATATTTTTATTGTTTTAATTAATTCTGGTATAGAATTTTAAAAGTTTCCATTGTTTTGGCATCACTAAAAAAATACTTTATTTTCGTTAATCTATTTTTTTTAATAGGATTTTTGTAACAAATTTGTTAATTTTTGTTAGGGAACACACCAAAGAGTGAAACAAAAAATTTAATTTTAGGACCTAACGTGAAATTTTAATCAAACGAGATTAGTAAATTCAGAATTTTGTGTATGTATATAGGAACATTTGTGTAAAATAATATCTTGCTCATTCTACTTTATAAATTGATTGACAATTTAACACTTTAAATAAAACTAACATAACCCAGAATTCGAATTTGGTGTGCAATTTCCAGGAAATTTTTTTAAAATGTTTTTTTTAGTTACCTTTTTAAGCAATATGCGGGCACGGAGGAGTGAGAAAATTGGCATAGCTATAGTTCATATGGAGGAGAAGCTGAGAATTATAAAATTTATGTTTAATCTGTCTTAAAAATATATTAAATTAAATGAAATGTTAGTGCAAGTGATTTAAATATATATCAGACACTCTGTGTTGAATTGTGAACTGCTAAAATTGATTAACATACCTTTAGGCTCATGTATAAAAATTGTTTCATATACATAGATTAAAAAAAACATTGGAACCCAAAAATTGAATGAAAAAATATTTCCTACAATTTGCACTCGAATTTCGAGTGCAGGGCTATATGAGTAGTAAATAAAAATAATTATGAATATTTACATAAAATTCATCTTAAAGGTATGTTAATAAATTTTATGTAATTCACAATTCAACACAGGGCATGTGATATACAGTTATAATGAAACCCGAAGAATTGTGAATTGGCTAAAATTGATTAGCATACCTTTAGGCTCTTATAAAACTATTTATTATATGTCCTTTATTTTATTTAACTTAATATATTTTTAACATATATTACACATAAATTTTATCATTCCCCACTTCTCTTCCATATGAACTATAACTATTCCAAATTTCACACTCCTCCATGCTCGTATTTTGCTCACAAAGGGATAAAAATATTTACCTTCATGTATTAAGATATAGATACCACTATTAATCTTTTATTTTATTTAATTTAATATATTTTTAACACATATTGTACATAAATTTTAAAATTGTGCACTTCTCCTCCAAATGAACTATAATTATGCCAATTTTCACACTCCTCCTTGCCCGCATTTTTCTTAAAAAAGGATGAAAAATTTTTCCTTCACGTATAAATATATAGATTAAGAGAAATATCCAGTTTGGAGGAGGCATATAAGTTGGCAGCATAATAACACGCACATAGAATATGTTAATGTTTTTCTAATGGATTAGAAATGTTGTTTACTATTTCAAAGACTTTAGTGTTCATTTTGTAGTTGGTCTAGTATATGTTTACATTTTAATCCTTCCCAAAGGATACATTAAATATATAAAGTTTATTAAAGGTTGGATAGTTTGAGAAATTGCTTATAAAGTGACTTTATAGCCTGCGCTGAGTCAGTGGTTGTGGTTTCAATAAGTCTAAAAAATTACGTCAAAATCTAGCCAACTATTAAAAAAATAATAAGGTTTGAGATAAAGTCTATATTTTATAAATGAAAATTTATATTAAACTGAAAAAGTTGAACTTCTATAATTTAAATAATCTAACAAGATTTCTTAAAACTAAATTTTATAATTAATTAAACAAAACTAACCTATAAAAACCACATTTTAATTATATTATGTAAATTAAGTTTTCCGTATCATTTAAATCGTACTTGAAGTCTTTCAATTGTGAATTCTACAGTCAACATTTTTTTGGAATATATTTTTTTTTGCAAAAAAATTTTTTTTTCATTATCGCTACGAGTCCAAAGAGAGTAAAAAACAAATTTCTGACAATATTTCTAAATAAGAAAAGCTCTTAAATGGATCAAATAATCAAATTCCTTAACTGTAAATACTCTCACTAAAGACTCTAACTCTCTCTCTCTCACTCTTTCTTAAGCTCTATTTCACGTACTCTCTTACTAAAGAAGACAAGAAAAAAATGATTTTGTTACTTGTTTATCACAAACCTGTTTAGTTTTCGGAAATTTTAGTCGTGTTCAATTGTATTTGTGAAAAGTATTTATTAAAAATATTAATAAAAATTAATAATTAATGTTAAAAGTTAAAAATAATTGTGTTCAGTGTTCAGCTTAGATAATAAATAATAAAAGAAAATATTTAGAAAAATTTGTTAAAATTAATACAACGAGTTTCTCTAAAAAGTGTTTTTATTTTAAATGTCTTGTTTAAATTTGTGCTTAAATAAAGTTTATTTTGCTTTTTACTTATTTTTTTTTTATAAACTTTATTGTAAAGTATAAAACTTAGGATAATCATAGATAATAAAAAATTAACCAAGCACCAATAATGAAAGGTAAGAAATCGTTATTAAATGTAACGAGGAAAGTTTTCTAGAAGAAACTTCTAGCACAAAAACCCTGCTATAAATATATATTAACATATGGATGCCTCACTTGCCAAATCGACTAACTCCACTTTCGGGTTCATGAAACTTTTACAGCCAAAGCACTTGACTGACGCCTTTTTATGTTCAAAACAAATTTTTCTAATAATTAATATTAATAATAATAAATATTAATTCTTAAACTTTTCATAAATCAGAAAAGGCGGTGTTAATCGATTTATCAAGTGAGACATCCATATTCAGGTACATATAGTGAGTGACAATTCAATGGAAACTTAAAAAAAAAACATCTTTTTAACGACTGCAACGGTAAAATTAATAACTCTTAATTTTATTTATTTAAAAAATACAAAAAATACAATAGCTTAACTTCAGCAAAATATAACAAAACTTAAAAGTATTCCTCTTTATGCTGTTGACAAAACAATGGAAACCTTTGCTATACAATATTTTAAAACTTTCCGTTTATTTTTGTTTCATTATTTGTTGGGTGTCCATTATTTTTTCGTACTGTTTCACAACGTCGAGGGAATTGTTGACTATATCCATTGAAATTGTTCGCCACTCTGAATTAACTGTCTGTATGAGATCTGACTTGTTGGTGTAAATTCGTATATGTATGCATTTTTGGATCTACAATTTCGCATAAGTTTTCGATGGCCATTCCAAAACAATAACTGTATCCTCCGCATATGGATAAAGTTTATAATTTAGAAGTTGCCTGTCTTCAATTTCAGTTAGAGTATCTTTTACTACATGAATTTGACCCATTCCATGGCCCAAAAACAACCATAGACCATAATATTGTCACCGCCAAATTTAACAGTTTTATTTGTAAATTTTGGATCTGGTATTTTTCCCTTTGGTCGTCGGGCAAACGTATTTGCATCATGGCCTCTTAATTTAAATTTGGACTCACCTGAAAAGAGAACAACATTCCAATTCTGTTGTGACTAGTTCATGCTTATTTATTTATTTATTGTGCTTTCCTGTACAACAAGAAAATTATTCTTATAATTACAGTACAGGATTAATAAATTATAAGGGTACAATGTGTTGATATAAATGAAATTAATTACGTATATTAATTATTTATAAAATAAAATAACAAAAACAAAAAAAAAAAAAAAAAAAATAAAATACAAAAATTTCAAAGATCTTACAAAACGATCTTGCAAAATAATCAAAAATTAGTTTTTTAAAAAGTTTTGCAAAATTTATGTGTGCCAGATGATTTTCTCTGATATCAGTTGTGTCTTCACAGGACGATAACGAACAAGATCAGCCTGTCATTGACTCTTTTACGGTACTTGTGTCTAAATGTTGACTCATCATCGTAGCTCTTTCACGTTATTTTGTGATAATTTTTGAAATTATCGATTTATTCATAGAATATTTCTCACAAATTTTCTTTTGCTGAAGACCAGCATTAAATTCATCTATTATTCTGCTTTTAACGCTTCACAAAATTTTATTCTTGACATTATTTTATAATAATTGACCATAAGATCAAAGCATTGAATAACAAACTGTTGAAAGAAAACATCAGAAACTATTAATATTTAAATAACGGTTAAGATTTTATACATTTTCTTGCATACCATATATTTTTATTGTTTTAATTAATTCTGGTATAGAATTTTAAAAGTTTCCATTGTTTTGGCATCACTAAAAAAATACTTTATTTTCGTTAATCTATTTTTTTTTAATTGGATTTTTGTAACAAATTTGTTAATTTTTGTTAGGGAACACACCAAAGAGTGAAACAAAAAATAAATTCTAGGACCTAAAGTGAAATGATTTAAAAAAAAATAAGATTAGTAAATTCTGAATTTTGTGTATGTATATAGGAACATTTGTGTAAAATAATATTACACTTCCAATATTTCCAAAATAAGTGTTGTCTTACTCACTCTACTTTATAAATTGATTGATAATTTAATAGCTAGAACAAAACTAGCATCACACAGTTATATAAAATATATAAAATATTTATGATACTAAAGAATTTTATAAGAGACTAAAGGTATGTTAATCAATTTTAGGCAATTCACAATTCAACACAGGGCGTGTGATATACAATTATAATGAAATTCGATGATTTGTGAGTTGGCTATAATTGATTAGCATAGCTTTAGCCTCTTATAAAACTATTTATTATTTATCTTTAATTTTATTTAATTTAATATATTTTTAACATATATTATACATAAATTTTATCGTTCCGCAATTCTCTTCCATATGAACTATAACTATGCCAAATTTCGCACTCCTCCGCTCGCAATTTGTTTGCGAAGGGGTACAAAAATTTACCTTCTTGTATTAAGATATAGATACCGCTATTATTCTTTTATTTAATTCAGTTTAATTTACTATATTTCTAACACATAATATACATAAATTTTAAAATTCTGCACTTCTCCTCCAAATTAACTATAATTGTGCCAATTTTCACACTCCTCCTTGCCCGCATTTTTCTTAAAAAAGGATGAAAAATTTTTCCTTTACGTATAAATATATAGATTAAGAGAAATATCCAGTTTGGAGGAGGCATATGAGTTGCCAGCATTATAACACGCACATAGAATATGTTAATGTTTTTCTAATAGATTAGAAATGTTGTTTACTATTTCAAAGACTTTAGTGTTCATTTGGTAGTGGTCTAGTATATGTTTACATTTAATCCTTCCCAAAGGATAAATTAAATATATAAAGTTTGTTAAAGGTTGGATAGTTTGAGAAATTGCTTATAAAGTGGCTTTATAGCCTGCGCTGAGTCAGTGGTTGTGGTTTCAATAAGTCTAAAAAATTACGTCAAAATCTAACCAACTATTAAAAAAAAATAAGGTTTGAGCTAAAGTCTATATTTTATAAATGAAAATTTATATTAAACTGAAATAGTTGAACTTCTATAATTTAAATAATCTAACAAGATTTCTTAAAACTAAATTTTATAATTAATTAAACAAAACTAACCCATAAAAACCACATTTTAATTATATTATGTAAATTAAGTTTTCCGTATCATTTAAATCGTACTTGAAGTCTTTCAATTGTGAATTCTACAGTCAACATTTTTTTGGAATATATTTTTTTTGCAAAAAAATGTTTTTTTCATTATCGCTACGAGTCCAAAGAGAGTAAAAAACAAATTTCTGACAATATTTCTAAATATGAGAAGCTCTTGTAATGGATCAAATAATCAAAATCCTTAACTGTAAATACTCTCACTAAAGACTCTAACTCTCTCTCTCTCACTCTTTCTTAAGCTCTATTTCACGTACTCTCTTACTAAAGAAGACAAGAAAAAAATGATTTTGTTACTTGTTTTTCACAAACCTGTTTAGTTTTGGGAAATTTTAGTCGTGTTCAATTGTATTTGTGAAAAGTATTTATTAAAAATATTAATAAAAATTAATAATTAATGTTAAAAGTTAAAAATAATTGTGTTCAGTGTTCAGCTTAGATAATAAATAATAAAAGAAAATCTTTAGAAAAATTTGTTAAAATTAATACAACGAGTTTCTCTAAAAAATGTTTTTATTTTAAATGTCTTGTTTAAATTTGTGCTTAAATATTAAAGTTTATTTTGCTTTTTACTTGTTATTTTTTTTTATAAACTTTATTGTAAAGTAAACTTAGGATAATCATAGATAATAAAAAATTAACCAAGCACCAATAATGAAAGGTAAGAAATCATTATTAAATGTAACGATGAAATTTTTCTGGAAGAAACTTCTAGCACAAAAACCCTGCTATAAATATACATATATTAACATATGGATGCCTCACTTGCCAAATCGACTAACTCCACTTTCGGGTTCATGAAACTTTTACAGCCAAAGCACTTGACTGACGCCTTTTTATATTCAAAACAAATTTCTCTAATAACTAATATTAATAATAATAAATATTAATTCTTAAACTTTTCATAAATCAGAAAAGGCGGTGTTAATCGATTTATCAGGTGCGACATCCATATTCAGGTACATACAGTGAGTGACAATATAATGCAGACTTTTAACAAAACATATTTTTAACGGCTGCAACGGTAAAATTAATAACTCTTCATTTTATTTATTTAAAAAATACAAAAATACAATAGCTTAACTTCAGAAAAATATAACAAAACTTAAAAGTATACCTCTTTATGCTGTTTACAAAACAATGGAAACCTATGCTATACAATATTTTAAAACTTTCCGTTTATTTTTGTTTCATTATTTGTTGGGTGTCCATTATTTTTTCGTACTGTTTCACAACGTCGAGGGAATTGTTGACTATATCCATTGAAATTATTCGCCACTCTGAATTAACTGTCTGTATGAGATCTGACTTGTTGGTGTAAATTCGTATACGTATTTTTGGATCTACAATTTCGCATAAGTTTTCGATGGCCATTCCAAACTCATAACTCTATCCTCCGCATATGGATACAGTTCAGAATTTAGAATTTGCCTGTATTCAATTTCAGTTAGAGTATCTTTTACTACATGAATCTGACCCATTCCATGGCCCAAAAACAACCATAGACCATAATATTGTCACCGCCAAATTTAACAGTTTTATTTGTAAATCCTGTATTCAATTTCAGTTAGAGTATCTTTTACTACATGAATCTGACCCATTCCATGGCCTTAAAACAACCGTAGACCATAATATTGTTACCGCCAAATTTAACAGTTTTATTTGTAAATTTTGGATCTGGTATTTTTCCCTTTGGTCGTCGGACAAACGTACTTGCATCATGGCCTCTTAAATTAAATTTGGACTCATCTGAAAAGAGAGCAACATTCCAATTCTGTTGTGACTAGTTCATGCTTATTTATTTATTTATTGTGCTTTCCTGTACAACAAGAAAATTATTCTTACAGGATTAATTAATTATAAGGGTACAATGTGCTGATATAAATGAAATTAATTACATATAATAATTATGTATAAAATAAAATAACAAAAAAATCAGTTTTTTAAAAAGTCTTGCAAAATTTATGTGTGACAGATGATTTTCTCTGATATCAGTTGTGTCTTCACAGGACGATAACGAACAGGATCAGCCTATCATTGACTCCTTTTACAGTACTTGTGCCTAAATCTTGACTCATCATCGTACCTCTTTCACGTTATTTTTTGATAATTTTTGAAATTATCGATTTATTCATAGAATATTTCTCACAAATTTTCTTTTGCTGAAGACCAACAGTAAAATCGCAAATAATTCTGTTTTTAACACTTCACAAAATTTTATTCTTGACATTATTTTATAATAATTGACCATTGAATACCAAACAGTTGAAAGAAAACATCAGAAAATATAAATATTTAAATAGCGGTTAAGATTTTAGACATTTTCTTGCATACCATATATTTTAATTGTTTTAATCAATTCTGGTATAGAATTTTAAAAGTTTCCATTGTTTTGGCATCACTAAAAAATACTTTATTTTCGTTAATCTATTTACTTAATTGGATTTTTGTAACAAATTTGTTAATTTTTGATAGGGAACACACCAAAGAGTGAAACAAAAAATAAAATTTTAGGACCTAACTTGAAATGATTAAAAAAAATAGGATTAGCAAATTCAGAATTTTGCGTATGTACATAGGAACATTTGTGAAAAATAATATTGCACTTCCAATATTTCCAAAATAAGTGTTTCTTACTCATTCTACTTTATAAATTGATTGATAATTTATTACTTTGTGCAATTTTAAGGAATTTTATTTTTTCTCTAAATTTTTTCTTTCAATGTTTTTTACTTACTATATACATAAAATATTTATGATACTAAATAATTTTGTAAGAGCCTAAAGCTATGTTAATCAATTTTAGGCAATTCGCAATTCAACACAGGTCATGAAATTCGATGAATTGTGAATTAGCTAAAATTGATTAGCATACCTTCAGGCTCTTATAAAACTATTTATTATTTATCTTTTATTTTATTTAATTTAATATATTTTTAACATATCTTATACATAAATTTTATCATTCCGCAGTTCTCTTCCATATGAACTATAACTATGCCAAATTTCGCACTCCTCCGTGCTCGCATTTTGCTTGCGGAGGGGTACAAAAATTTACCTTCATGTATTAAGATATAATTAATCTTTTATTTAATTTAATTTAATTTATTTCTAACACATAATATACACAAATTGCACTTCTTCTCCAAATGAACTATAATGATGCCAATTTTCGCACTCCTCCTTGCCCGCATTTTTATTAAAAAAGGATGAAAAAATATACTTAGATTAAGAGAAATATCGAGTTTGGAGGAGGCATATGAGTTGCCACCATAATAACACGCACACAGAATATGTTAATGTTTTTCTATTGGTTTAGAAATATTATTTACTGTTTAAAAGACTTTAGTGTTCATTTTGTAGTTGGTCTAGTATATGTTTACATTTAATCCTTCCCAAAGGATACATTAAATATATAAAGATTATTACAGGTTCGTTAGTTTGAGTTAATTGAGAAATTGCTTATGAAATGGTTTTATAGCCTGCGCTGAGTCAGTGGTTGTGGTTTCCAAGTCAAACATGTTTTTGTTGTTTAAATAGAACTTAAAACTTTACAAAAAAGTTTCATTTTGTAGAATTTTTTTTCCATAAAGTTTTCATATTTTGATTATAATTTATTTTACTTTTTTGCCACAAATTTTTTTAATTGCATTAATTTTTTTTGTTGGCAAAATTTGTGTTAAAATGTTAATTATTTTAAAAATATTTTTTAAATGTCAAATTTATTCTTCGTTAAAAATTTTTTTTCTTGCCACATTCCTCTGTGTCGCCGTGGTATAAAGAGTTTTTACTATCAAAAGTGCTTGACCTTTTATAACACCGATTGACTATTTCTGACGCGATTTAACGATGTCCATCCGTCCGTTTGTCTTTCTGTGTGTTCATGTAAATCTTGTAATAAAACTGCAGATTGCAAATATAAATATATTTTGATGAAATTCGGTATACTCGTATTAGCTTTGGTTAGTCGGTTTTGAAATAGGAACGAACGAACGAAAACAAAAATACTCACCAAAGAGTAAAAGTAAACAACAATTTCATTCAGTCTTATGAAAGCTTTTGAACAAAGCAGGTGTATGTCGCATTGCCTTTTGAAGTTCATATATATATTTTTTTAATAGGTACACAGAGAATATTTGTTTGAAAGAAACCAAAAATGTTGAGAAAATTACGAAGACTTGATAAAGTTAATTACAAAGTAGTTGGATCTGCTATAAATTAAACATTTTCTATAAATTACATACTTCGCCTCCATTTGACAACATTATAGCTGTCTTTTATGCATTTTTTTTTTAATTTTAAAAAATATCCAGTTACTACAGGCTGTTAAGTTTTTTTTAGTTTTTGGTAACATACCACTTATTAAACTTTGAAATTTTTTATCTCTTTAAGTTTTGCTATTTTTTATATTTTTTGTGTTTTTTAAAGAAATTAATTACTTATTTGATTTAATAAACTTCAAACATATTTTTTTACTTTAAATGGTGCGTGGTAAAGAAGAATAAAGCATATATTTCAAAAATTCATAACTGCACTGTATTCTTAATCGGACCGGTTTCTGGCATTTCAGCCTTCATCAGCGATTTATTGAACATTGTGATAATTGTTATGTTTTTAATTGAATAGATTGTTTCTATATGAAAATTTTTTCTACTTAGGGCGGCCGTGAGGTTTTGAACCATGAACCTTCACATACACTCGTACTTGCACTTTTTGGTCAGCGCTTTAACACACTCACCTAAAGTCAGGCCTACGAGCAGTGTGGTTAGTTTCAGTTTTCGTACCATACAGCTTTACTTTGTATTAATTTCAGAAGATACAACTCTGTCCAAACAAACAATCGTTATTTTTGAATTTTTGAATTTTCAAAATGTCAGATTTAAAATTTTAAAACAACAAAATATGTTTAAAATTTTACCATTCATTCATAAACACATTCATACAAAATCTACACAAACCCATTTAATATCGGCATTGTGTTACGTCCATGGATTTCGATCAGTGTAGTACAACTAACACATGCTCATAAACACTATTACTAACTCAATTCTCTCGATGATCTAGACCGATCTAGACTGATCTAGACCGACTACACTTTTTTACTCGTTGTTTAAAATTAATGAGCTATCCTTCGGGTACAGTCGGTCCGTCTTTTGACCAACCCTTTTATATGAAATTTTCTGAATTTCACTTTGTTTCTGCTTGTCCATGTTCTCATTTTTTGGTTCCTAGATTTATTTCTAAAATTCCTGGTGTATGGTAGAATCTGTCATATAAATGGTTTACAACGATTTAAATATTTTTACTTGTTTTAAATTTATTTATAATTAAAATTTCTATTTTAATCATTTCACTGGATTTTTTTGTTACTTTTTTCTATCAGTCCTGTCATTCTCCCCAATTTTTTTCTTTAGTTTATAATAAAAAATGCATAAAGTGGAAAAGAAATGATAAACAAATAATCTTTTAAGACTCATCCAAATTATTTCAAATATTTTTTATGACATTTTCAACCGAAACAAAAAAAATGTGCATAAAACTGGCCTTCTTTAGATGATGTTTATCATTTTTTGAAAAAATAATTTTAATATTTGAGCAGTTTTATAATTTGCCTACTCGCCAACAACAGTCCAAGTAATTACACTTTTTTTGCCACAATTTCCAATTAAAATTAATGAAATATTCTTGTTCTTCAAGAAAACATTCTTATTGTAGCATTTTCTTACTCTATAATCACCCTTATGTACGGTATCATTATCATTAAATATTATTATCCTGGATGAAGGACAACAAAAAAATCTTAAGAAATCTCTTTATGATGTTGGTGTAATTATTATCACCCTTAGTAGACTGTTCATCTTAATTTTCATCAAAAATATAAATTTTTTTATTAGCATTTATTTGTGTTGGATTCAAAAAAAAAAAACAAATTTCACAACAAAATATCGCCTTTTTTTAACTTATTTATTCTTCTGAACAACAATAGTCTCAAGAGAGCTTAAGATTGAAGACAACTTTAAAGAAGCATATTATTAATAAGGTTGCTTGTTTAAAGATTAATCAGGTCATGGTTTCCATTTAAAAGTTTTCAGCATTTTCATATTTTTAAATCTTGTCAAAGTGTTTCAATTTTGAAACTTTTTTTAAAATTATCATTTATGCGGGTTTACTTTAAGTGTTAAATGTTATTTTTTGCATTTGATTTACATAAATAATAAATCTTTTTTTTTCTGTGGCAATGAAGGGTGGGAGTGTTTTCACGTTTTCTATTTTAATGAAACATACGTTATTTCCTTAGTGTTCATAAACCTATAAATATTCTTTATTATGACATTTAAAAAGGATTTTGCAATTGTTGCGATTAAATTCTAAAATCATATGACACGTGTTTTGGTATGTAAATTAGTCATAAACAAACTCAACACACACAAAAGTATTTGAAATGTAAAAAATAATAATAATAAAAATAACTTAATAAAGGAATAAAGGAATAGGGATAAAAAATTCAGAACATAACTAAATATATTTATTTGGTGCCGAAAATATTTTTATAAAAATAAATGAAACTTTCTTGACGAAATAGTTTTTTAACAAAAAACAAGTAAGAGTGTTAAATTTTGGCTGTGCCGAATCTTTGATACCCTCCACCCGTGTTATAAACATAATTTTATAACAATGGGTGTCAACACTAAGGACATTAGAATGGTTAGGTTGTTTAGAATGATGATTAAAATTGATAGGATAATTGACAAAATGTTTGGGCATTTTCTTGCTTTTTTAATTGGAAATAATTATTAAGTCCAACGAGCATAAATGCAAATACATACAACTACATTTTTTATTTTTTGTTATCAGCGATGCATACACATTTCTCTGTGCCTGTTATTTTTATTTTTTTGTAATTTCAAACTTTCACATGTAAAAAAACAAAAACAAAAACATTAAGCAAACAAAAATATGCATGCAATGCTGATACATATCTCTATGATCATGCTCTGTTACATATAATTTTTTTTTATTTTTATGTGAAATTTTATCGGAATATCTTTAAATTATGTATGTCATTCGTCAGCTTCTCGGCCTAGAAGCTCCAAATTCAGTACCAACCTGTTCGTCTAATGCAAACAATATTATCCCAATTTTTCCCAGTTAAATGGTTTATTTTTTGAATGAGCTTAATTTCGGCAGACAGATGGGCATCGCTAAATCGCCTCGAGTTGTTAAGGATTAATAATATATACATATACACTCTGCGGTCGAAAATACTATTTTGTATGGTTTACAAATAGAATGACAAACTGATAAACTGATACTCTCTGCACTGTGGTGTGGCGGGTATAATAATCAACTGTACAGGCAGTTTTAATTAATTACATACCCAATCAAAGATATCTCCAGCACATAACTTTCGGAATTAATCCTCGTAGCTATAAATGTCAGGGGAATCTTGCCTTAGAAAGAAAAAGCTCCTCAAATCATATTATAAGCATCTCCAAAATTTCTTCTTAGTCTTATTGCCTACTGCTGGTGTAAATCCCGCCCTTAGTGTTAAAATCCATCCGGTCCGCCTAAACTGAATTTTTTTCGTTATCATAATTCTAATGAATCGAGATTTGCACTTTGGTCAGGTCTGGCAACAATGTTTTCATACCTTTGCGAAATCTGCTGAACTCAGCTGGTGAACACCGGAAAATCACTTTGATAAGATTTTTTTTCATTGAATACAGCATCGTAGCTCGGCCAGGGATTTTCCTATTGCCATAATTTGTTATTCATTTTAGAAAATGCTTATTATACCCTCCACTCCAGTGTGCAGAGGGTATATATAGGTTTGTCATTCCGTTTGTAATAATTAAAAAAAAAAATTGTGGACCCCATAAAATATATATATTTGTGATCCTTATAACAACCGGAGTTGATATAGCGGTGTCCGTCCGTCCGTCTGTCCGTCTGTGGAAATCACGATGACGGCATCAATCGGGCAGCTAGGGTGCTCGTTGACATAAAAAATGATTCATTAACATCCTGAAAAGTTTGCTGTTTAAAACCGTCCAAATCGGTCGATTAGGGCCCGAGATTTAAATGAAGAACTAAAAAAAGTTTTGAAAAAATATAATTTTCTATGTTGTTTTTGTCACGATCACGCCCTGAATAGTGCAGCTACAGTGATCACTTTTAGTGAGAATGATTCACCAAATCTATGGGAAGATTTCTATTTCAAAAATCATTAAAATCGGTGGAACAGGTCCAGGGAAATCTCTGAAAAAGTAAAAAAAAAATGTTGTTATTCTAAATCTTGTGTTGTAGTCATAGCTGGACTTGTTGTTTTTGTGGTCGTTGTGGTATATTTTTTTTATTAACTCTGGTAGAAAAATTTAAATGTTTCCATTGGTTTGGCATCACTCTAAAAATTTGTTAGATCATTTCTGTTTTTATCACGATCCTGCCTGCAGATCGAATGGCTCATGGGAAATTGGTTAAAATCGATCCAAAATTTTTTCGACAAGCAGACACTACTTGTTAATATAAAGGGAGTAAAAATTCACCAACATCTAAAGCAAATAATGCTAAAATACTTAGTTGTTAATAAAAAAAACAATGTAAATATAGCAAAAAAAGTTTTATGTATAAATTTATTTATAAATTTATATAAACATATTAAATAATACAAATAATATAAATATATTTTATATGTATATCCATAACAACTGCATGTTAGAAATAAATCGGTATATTATTTTATTTACATAAAATTCTGCAATATTTTGTTGTGGGGAAAATACATTTCTTTTGCGTTAACATTCATTTTGCTCACCATGACTATGCCACAGTAGATGGCGCCACAATTTTTGTTTGTTCTAATTAGCTTTGCAATAGTTATTTCTATTTTAACATGAATGTTAATATTTTCAACTGGATATCATACAGAACAGTGTTAAGAGTATACACGGGCTGTACTTTTATTTCATACGTATTTTCATTATTCTTTTACAATTATGAACATAAGTCTGGCTTGTTAACTTTTTGTTGTCTTTACAAAATAGAGTTACCGAGTTCATCAATGAGTTTTTTGCTTTCAAAACAGTTCTATATAGTTATATAAAATTATTATTCTGCTTTTCCTACAAAATATCTGATTGCGATTACATCTAATTTTTAAAAATTGTTTATAATTACTAAAGCATTATTATTCACATAAATACAAAATTGCACTTTTTAAATTTTCCATTCAAATTTAAGAAAATATCAATTCTAAAAACTGGAATTAAAAATTTCCAATTATAAATTACAATTAATTGAATTTCAGAAAATCATATCAAAACGTCGGAAATTATAATTTTAAATTTAGAAGATGCAATTGATCATCTTTAATATATAAATTTTATTCGTTAAACACAATTTGAAATTCAAAAAAAAAAAAAAAAACACCAAATACCTATGTTTACATTTAAAAAATTTTTACATTTAAAAAAAATATTGACATTCAGGAGAAATTAATAGCTTTTCAGTACCGCGATTCAGTAATTTCTTTTAACGATAGTCGAATTTTTAAAAAAGAAAATAGCAAAATTATCAGTAAAATTTTTAAACGATATTCGCTATTGTTAAAGTCAGCTGATGTTGTTATCTAAACGACAACCATTTTGTGTTGTTTATTCAATCGATTAAAACTTAAATTTTTAGGTTGAAATGTCGTCATATATAAATAAAAATCATAAAATAGTGAAAATATTTTGCTTTAATAAAAAAAACTTTTTTATATAAATAAAAAAATTAAATAGCATATTCAATTCATTATTTCATTTTCAAATAAATAAACAGAAATATTAGTAAAAGAAATAGGGATATTAAACATAAATATAAAATCATCCTGTCAAACACGAAGTAATTTGTTTTTTTCTATTCTTCTTTGTGTTTTTGGCTTATTTAAACAGAGATGCCACTCGTTTACAATTTAAATAAATAGAAAAATAGATTTGTCGACTGTCGTTAAGATGTATGTACTTAGTGAATCACTTAATCCTTAGTGCAAACAACAATAGCTGTCGATATATTTTGCGATTGTCGGATCGTTGAAATTTACAGAATCACACTACAGAAAATATTAATTTAAATTCAATGAATTTTAGAAAACATCAAATGATATTTAATGTTATTTTTTATATATAAATTTTCACAATTTTTTTTGGATGAAAATTTTAAGTTTTTCAGAAAATAAAGAGAACAAATTATTTTATTTAAAATGTTTGGGACATTTGGTTTCTTGCGTTTGCCATCCCTAATTTGAATTTTATTATTATAAATTTATTCTCTATGTTTTCCAAATATGGCAATATTTTAATAAAAAAATTGAGAGAGTTCTTTTTTTTTTGGTTATTATTTTGTTACTCCATCCGACATATATGGCCGCAATGAAGAAATATTTGGCCAGTTAAAAGAAACTATACAGCCATCTCTAATTAGCACGATTTAATGCATATAGCCACCCTACACAACCATTACCTTTGCAATGGAGGTTAGGGCGAGCTATTTAAATAGCAAAAACTAAATTAAACGAGAAGTTATGTCATATAACCGGAAACGCATGCCGATCAGCAACCACGATGACCAAAAAGCAAACACCGAAATAAATCCGAAATAATAGAATAGACGAAAACCAACCCAAAGAATTTGCTGAAATAATTTGGTATTAAGTTTAACAATGTGTTTACTTTTTCAAATATTTTGTTTACATTTATTATCAAGACTCAAACCGAGGTGGAGGGTATCAAAGATTCGGCACAGCCGAATTTAACACTCTTACTTGTTTTAGTTGGCGTGGCACCTCCATACAAACTGAATTTTTAATATCATCTATTTTGAGTACCATGACAGGGAGAGCTTTGCAAATTTGTGTGAAGTCACATATTATTAATCTCGAGTACTATGTCAAAGACAGCTTTGCAAATTTGTAAAATGGGAGGGATCGGACCAATGGCGTTGTCAACCCTAACAAAGTAAATATTAAATGCCATATATCTGCAGCACTGTAATATTGAGAACCTTTGGACTTTGCGTGAGCCCATAAGTTATTCGTGTGATTAGTCGAACAAAAATGGGCGTCATCGGAGCAGTGGGCGGGGCAACGCCCATACAAAGTAAATATAAAATATAACATGGCTGTAGTACTATGAAAGGGAAAGTCTTGGCAATTTATACGAGTCCATCGGATAATAATTTGAGTAGTCAGATAAAAAATGGGCGGGATTGGATTTGTAAGTGTGGCACCTTCAATACAAAAAGTATGAAGTACTATGGAACAACAGTCTTGAAACTTTTGACAAGTGTATTAAAAACCAATGTTAGTACTCGTGGCAAATATGGACGGAATGGCCAATTTCAAAAATTGGCAAAATCAAAAATCGGCAAAACCAAAAATCACGGAAAACAAAAATCGCCAAATCGAAAATCGCCAAAATCAAAAATCGCTATAATAACAAATTGCCAAATGATATTCTAATTAAAAGCCCACCGTTATGTGTTGCCGGATTTTAAATGGAAAATTCATATTTTTCTCATGGGCAGCTTGCTTCAGAGTAAGAACGCCGAAAAATTTGATAATTTTTGCACCGAATGAAATTGAATGACCATTGTACATCATTAAGCATTGGATTAAAATAAAATATGAAATAAAGTCTTTTAAAGTTTTACTTGTACAATACAAATTGCGTACGAAAAATTGATTATGAAAAAATATATGTCAGGACAGGGCATTCTAGTTATATGCTTAATAAAGAAACAAATGAAACATTAGTGTGTTTAATATTTTCTGTCGGTTGACAAATATAAATCACTCAAAATTACGCTGCGCTAAAATACACTTACTCCTCTAATTGGCCACAAACACAAAAAGTTTTTGTTTGTTTCGTTTAAAAGCCAAGCGACAAAAACAATTGTAAGGAGAAAAATTGAGTAGGCCCATAACAAAACGCAATAATTCCGCCAGAACAATTTTGTGGAAAAATGAATAAATTTAATTAAAATCAGTTGGATATATATTGGAATTGTTTCATTTTGGTCTAAATCGTTATTTTTGGTATTGAATTTCAGTAAAATTATTGACATTTGGTATGTTTTATAACAATGGGCACATAGATTTCAATATGGAGAAACGGATTTAGTCAAAAACACTAAAAACTTAAAAAGTGGAATTTTTGCGTTTTATTATGGACCTCCTCAATTATAATTTCAATCTACACAAAATTGATCAGAAATAGATTATGTATAGTAATGCATAATAAAAAAATATTATTTGAGCCCATATTTATAATATTAATAGGCTAGGCGATTTCTTGTGACCGATGTTTTATTCTACCATTTTATCCCGATTTTGGCCAAACGTATATCATTTGAAAGGTATTTCTTTTTAGCCGTTTTGCAGATTTGCGGATTTTTAAATTTTTTCCTTTATTTTGAGTAAATTGCATTTAAAGTTGCTACTAACACATACATAAAATTATACATATGATATGTGTGCTTTATTTAATTTGTTAATGTGTTTGTAATAAAAATGAGTTTGTTGTTGATTTGTGAATTGGCTATAATTGATTAGCATACCTTTGGGGTCTTTATTTAATGAAAATATAAAATTTCCTAGAATTTGGACTCGAATTTCGAGGGCTGGAATCCACTAGTGTCCATAATTACGAACGATTTTTAAGTCATATATTTATGTTTTAATTAATGAAAATATTTTATGCCCTATACCACTATGGGATTTGGCTGCTGTTTGTAACTACCAAAAATATTTGACCTAGACGCATCTTTTAGTATACCGATCGACTCAGAATCACGATATCCGTCCGTCTGTATGTCCATGTAAACATTGTGATCAAACTACAGGTCGCAGATATGGATGTATTGTAATGAAATTTGGTATAGAAGCTTTTATCGATGATAGGATGAACGCTATTGAAATTGTTGAAATTCGGTCCTAGTGCCCATATAAATGACCCCTATGAAATCGACATAAATTGCCATAAGATCTAAATTATCATATAAATCTCAGTCAAATTGGGTCTGTCTGTGTTTATTATAAACATTCATCAATGGTCCAAAAATAATCCATATAGGACAATTCTTAGTCATAGGACCCATATAGAGCTGCTTACCGATCTTCACTTAAATCTATCAAAAAACAAGTAAGAGTGTTAAATTCGGCTGTGCCGAATCTTTGATACCCTCCACCTCGGTTTGAGTCTTGATAATAAATTTAAATGAAAAAGTAAACAATTTGCTAAACTTAATACAAAAATATTTCAGCAAATTATTTCGAATTTATTTCGGTGTTTGCTTTTTGGTCATCGTGGTTGCTGATCGGCATGCATTTAGGTTATATACCTATATTTAGGTTGTATACCTATATGCATGCGTTTCCGATTATATGACATAATTTCTCGTTTAATTTAGTTTTTGCTAATTAAATAGCTCCCCTAACCTCCATTGCAAAGGTAATGGTTGTGTAGGGTGGCTATATGCATTAAATCGTGCTAATTGGAGATGGCTGTATAGTTTCTTTTAACTGGCCAAATATTTCTTCATTGCGGCCATATAGGTCGGATGGAGTAACAAAATAATAACCAAAAAAAAGCTCTCTCAATTTTTTTATTAAAATATTGCCATATTTGAAAACATAGATAATAAATTTATAATAATAAATAATCAAATTAGGGATGCCAAACGAAAAAAACCAAATTTCCCAAACATTTTACATAAAATAATTTGTTATCTTTATTTTCTGAAAGACTTCAAATATTCATCCAAAAAAAAATTGTGAAAATTTATATATAAAAAATAACATTCTCATCAAATTGCGTTTATTTATGTAACAGTTTTTATGTTCGCAATTCTTAAATATCATTTGACGTTTTCTAAAATTCATTGAATTTAAATTAATGTTTTCTGTAGTCCGATTCTGTAAATTTCAACGATCCGACAATCGCAAAATATATCGACAGCTATTGTTGTTTTCACTAAGGATTAAGTGATTCACTAAGTACATACATCTTAACGACAGTCGACAAATCTATTTTTCTATTTATTTAAATTGTAAAGGAGTGGCATCTCTGTCAAAATAAGTGAAAAACACAAAGAAGAATAGAAAAAAACAAATTACTTCGTGTTTGACAGGATGATTTTGTGTTTATGTTTAATATCTCTTTTTTTTACTAATATTTCTGTGTATTTATTTGAAAATGAAATAATGAATTGAATATGCTATTTAATTTTTTTATTTATATAAAAAAGTTTTTTAATAAAAGCAAAATATTTTCACTATTTTATGATTTTTATTTATTTATGACGACATATCAACCTAAAAATTTAAGTTTTTATCGATTGAATAAACAACACAAAAATGGTTGACGTTTAGATAACAACAACAGCTGACTTTAACAATAGCGAATATCGTTTAAAAATTTTACTGATAATTTTGCTATTTTCTTTTTTTTTAACGATTCGACTATCGTTAAAAGAATTTACTGAAAAGCTATTAACTTCTCCTGACTGTCAATATTTTTTTTAAATGTAGAAATTTTTTTAATGTAAACACAGGTATTTGGTGTTTATTTTTTGGAATTTCAATTTGTGTTTAACGAATAAAATTTATGTATTAAAGTTGCAATTGATGTCTTCTAAATTTAAAATTATTATTTCCGACGTTTTGATATGATTTTCTGAAATTCAGTTAATATTTTCTAATTTATAATTGGAAATTTTTAATTCCAGTTTTTAGAATTGATATTTTCTTAAATTTGAATGGAAAATTTAAAAAGTGCAATTTTGCATCTATGTGAATAATAATGCTTTAGTAATTATAAACAATTTTTAAAAATTAGATGTAATCGCAATCAGATATTTTGTAGGTAAAGCAGAATAATAATTCTATATAACTATGTAGAACTGTTTTGAAAGCAAAAAAATCATTGATGAACTCGGCAACTCTATTTTGTAAACACAACAAAAAGTTAATATTTCAAACTTATGTTCATATTTGTAAAAGAATAATGAAAAAACGTATGAAATAAAAGACCAGCCCGTGTATACCCTTAACATTGTTCTGTATGATATCCAGTTGAAAATATTAACATTCATGTTAAAATAGAAGTAACTATTGCAAAGCTAATTAGAACAAACAAAAATTGTGGCGCCATCTACTGTGGCATAGTCACGCTGAGCAAAATGAAGTGACACTCTGTTAATGCAAAAGAAATGTATTTTCCCCACAACAAAATATTGCAGAATTTTATGTAAATAAAATAATATACCGTTTTATTTCTAACATGCAGTTATTATGGATATACATATATAGAATATATGTATGTATATTATTTGTATTATTTAATATGTGTATGTATGTATATGTAAATATTACACACAAAAAATACAACATCAAACGTTATTTTTGTGTTTTTCTCTTTAAATAAATTAATACATTAAAATTTTTTTTGCTAAATTTACATTGTTTTTTTTTTTAATAACAACTAAGTATTTTAGCATTATTTGCTTTAGATGCTGGTGAATTTTTACTCCCTTTATATTAACTCGTAGTGTCTGCTTGTTGAAAAAATTTTGGATCGATTTTAACCCCTTTCCCGTCACCCAATTGATCTGAAGCTTTGCTGGCAGGCTCGTGGCAATGACAGAAATGATCTAGTAAATTTGTTTAGCGATGCCAAAACAATGGAAACTTTTAAACTTTTCTACCAGAGTTGATAAAAAAAATGTACAAAGGGTTAGTTTTTATTACATTATTACCACAAAGACCACAAAAACAACAAGTCCAGCTATGACAACAATAGAACATTTAGAATAACAACAAGAACAATACAGAAACATCATATTTTTCATTTTTTTTTTTACTTTTTCAGAGATTTGCCTGGACCTGTTCCACCGATTTTAATGATTTTTGAAACAGAAATCTTCCATTGAATTTGATGAATCATTCTCACTAAAAATGATCACCTTATCTATCCTCTTGAGGGCGTGATCGTGACAAGAACAACAAAGAAAATTACATTTATTCAAGACTTTTTTTAGATCTTCATTCAAGTCTCGGGCGCTAATCGACCGATTTGGACGATTTTAAATAGCAAACTTGACAGGATGTCAGTGAATCATTTTTATGTCAACGGGCACCCTAGCTGCCCGATTGATGCCGTCATCGTGATTTCCACAGACGGACAGACGGACAGACGGACATCGCTGTATCAAGGATCACAAATATATATATATATAAGGATCACAAATATATATATTTTATGGTCCAAAAATTTTTTTCTAATTATTACAAACGGAATGACAAACTTATATATACCCACTGCATACTGGAGTGGAGGGTATAAAAATATTATGTGAGCCCATATTTATTTCGTGCACTATATATCTATAATATTAATAGGCTAGCCGATTTCTTGTGACCGATGTTTTATTCTACCATTTTATCCCGATTTTGACCAAACGTATATTATGTGAAAGGTATTTCTTTTTAGCCGTTTTGCAGATTTGCGGATTTTTAAATTTTTTCCTTTATTTTGAGTAAATTGCATTTAAAGTTGCTACTAATACATTCATAAAATAAAACAATGCTATGTGTGTGTTTATTAAATTTGTTAATGTGTTTGTAATAAAAATGAGTTTGTTTTTTGTGTTAATTTGTGAATTGGCTATAATTGATTAGCATACCTTTAAGATCTTTATTTAATGAAGATATAAAATTTCCTAGAATTTGAACTCAAAATTCGAGGGCTGGAATCTACTAGTGTCCATAATTACTAACGATTTTTAAGTCATATATTTATGTTTCAATTAATGAAAATTTTTTATGCCCTATACCACTATGGGGGTTGGGTATAATTACTTTGTGCTGCTGTTTGTAACTACCAAAAATATTTGACCTAGACTCGTCCTTTAGTATACCGATCGACTCAGAATCACGATGTCCGTCCGTCTGTGTGTCCGTGTAAACATTGTGATCAAACTACAGGTCGCAGATATGAATATATTTTAATGAAATTTGGAATATAAGCTTTTATCGATGAACGCTATTGAAATTGTTGAACTTCGGTCCTAGTGCCCATACAAATGACCCCTATGAAATCGACATAAATTGCCATAAGATCCAAATTATCATATAGATCTTAGTCAAATTGGATTTGTATGTGTTTATTATGTCCATTAATCAGTAGTCCAAAAATAGTCCATATTGGACAATTCTTAGTCATATGCCCCATATAGAGCTGCTTTCTGATCTTCACTTAAATCTATCAAAAAACAAAAATGTTGCACAGATTTTTCTCAAATTTGGTTTTTACATGATTTTGCAAAAAATAAGTGACCTTACCAAATATGTTTAGGATCGGTCCATTTTTCGACCTATTCCCCATATAAATATAGCACCCGATATGAAGTTTTTCATATCTACAGCCAAAAAAATTAATAACAATGACACTCAAATTTCGTTTATGCTTATGTTCTATATCCAATTAGTTGGACCGAAGCGATAGGGTCTCTAAACCATGGCATAGGGTATCGTATAGACGCTCTAGACCGACTATAATTTTTTACTTGTTTTGAATTTGAAATTTTAGCTGAATCATAAAAGAAAATGAAATTTTCAAAATTAACTGAATGACCTAAATATTTCAGTAAAATAAAGCAATTTCAAATTATGTTTTGAAATAAAAAAATAAATATATTGTATTAATTAATTTCACAATAGAATATTATTTTTTAAATATTTGACTTAGACCATTTTCATAATTACGGGCAAACGCTATTGGATTATTTATATTCCCATATAATTTATGATTTATTTTATTAAGAAAAACAAACAAACAAACAAAATTAAAAAAAAAAACAAAACACTTGTACAAATTGATAGCATTCAAGCTTGAAGCAAAATAGCCACAAATTAAAAACACTAATGCCTTTTTGCCAAATGTTTTCATAACTATTATATAATGTTATTTGACTTTACAATTGGATTTTACAAAAATATAATAATTGCAGCAAAAGAGAAAAAAACATAAAATCATGTAAATGAAATTAAAAATATGCATTGAGGCGTAAAACCTTTTAAAAATTTTGCACTTGAGCACAACCTGCTACATTGACACCACAGTTTCAAATATATAAGTTTTTTGTTTTTTTTTTTTCTAAAAACGCCAACAAAAACTACCAGGGTGGTTAGTGGCAAATTTAGAACCAAATAGAATTCTTTACATATGTTTAACTTATAAATAGATTTTTTTTTTTTTTTTTTTTTCGAAATTTAAAAAAAGAGGGTGTTGACAGGATGAGTATGAGGAGGACAAAGCTTTTAAGTGTTAATATGTTATAATTGGAAAATCTAAGCTAAATATAAAGTTGTGGAAATTATGGAAAAATTAAACAAAAAAAATATATGCACATATGTTGATATTTTTGTAACACAACAACAACAGATAAAGCAGAGCGATGCTTATTGAATGACATTTAATGTGTCAAAGATTTGACAAGTGCAGTCATGTGTATGAATTTTGTCAAAAATGAAACCAGCAGATCAAGCAATTATAACAAAGAACTTGAAATTAATTCATTTTTTCAGGCTATTAGCTTTTGGTGTTTAATAAAAACGTTGATGACATTTCAAATGTCATCGTTTCAATTTTAAATGACACATTTTGTTTTTCCTTCTTTTTTTTTTAGAAAGACAGACAGTCAAATGGCAATACAAAAAAGTAAATATTTAATAATTTAAACAACTGTTAAAGTTACTTATATTACCTTTAAATTAATGTTAATTGGTTATGATCTCTTTTCCTTTTGCTATAAGTCCTGAGGTTAGAACTTTTCCCTCCCTTTTGATGAAAATCTTTCTTATTAACAATAACACCCTAATTGTTGTCATATTATATAACTTATATTTGTTCGTTTAAACATAGTGTCAGTTTTCAAAATTCTATCATCTTTTTCTGTTAGCAAACCCTTAAACTCACTCTAATTAGGGATGTTGTTTTGTAAAATGTCATCCCGCACAAAAATAAAGCAATTTTTTTTTTTGCAAAAAAACTCGATTGTTAAAAAACTGTCAAATAAATTTTATTATCAATTCTTTAACAATTATTTATTTATTTATATATGTATATATTTTTTTTCTTGATAACAAACAAACCCCAGGACTCATATATGTATATGAATGTCCTTTAGTGCCGTTATTATATTTTGTTGTATTTTTGTGGTAAATTGTTGTTGCTGTTGTTTTAGCTAAATTGTTATTTATTACCTAGAAGTATTGTGTTTGTAGAATGTTCAATGTTTTTATCTAAACATGACATTTGTAATTGTAAACTGATATCTTAGGTGTGAGTGTGCATTGTTCTTGGCTGGGTTATCAAATAGGCTGGCATTTTTATACTTACACTCGTACATACGTAGGTATGACACAATTATATATCCAAAACAAAACAAAATAAAGGAATGGTAAAATAATGGATTTATGTCGAAAAATTATGTCAAATATTTTGGGGTTTGTTTTAAAGAATAATTGCTTATAATTTTCCACATATGGTATAATATTTTTTAGCCATTTATCTGTCAACATGGGTGGTATCATTTAGTATTTTTTTTTTATTCCTACGAAAATTTCGGTATTTGCATATATTTTCATTCTAATCATAATGTGGTGTCATGTAGTTTAAGTAGTTAAATAAAAAAATTGAAATACATGTTATGATGACAAGCAATTTGGAGGTGGCTTTTAAATCAAAATTAAAATCAATAATTTAAAAACTTAAACTAATCAGTATGTACAGTAGGCTCCTAGTAAAAAAAAAAGTGTTCAAATTCTCGGTCTCACCCCCTAGAAATATGCGAATAGCAGAAAAAACTGAGAAATACAAAGTTTTGGGTCAATCAAAAGAGAATTAGAGGTGGCTCAACGCGACTGAAAATTTGAAGTGTGCTTATATGGGGAAAATAAGACTTTTTTTTTCAGATTTTACGAAAATTTCGTTCTATAGTTTAACTTTTTCGACAAGTTGTTGATTTTTGAGTCATTTTAGCCCTAGGAGCACATAAGAGTAAGTGTGTGTAAGTAGCACAATTTTATTTCCCAACCCATAGTATGGGTTTCATCAGGTTTATTAGAACAATTAATTTATTTAAATATGCCAAAATTTAAAGTTTGGCCTTGAAAAGGCATGTTCGATTTATCCCAAATTTTTAGCATGGAAGACTTGTACATATTTTGTTGTTATTATATTTTTAGCGTCACATCTAAAAATTCAACAGCACTTACAAAATATTTTATTTTTATACCCTCCAATCCAGTGTGCAGAGGGTATATATAAGTTTGCCATTCCATTTGTAATAATTAGAAAAAAAATTTTGGACCACATAAAATGTATATATTTGTGATCCTTATAACAACCGGAGTTGTTATAGCGATGTCCGTCTGTCCGTCTGTGGAAATCACGATGACGGATTCAATCGGGTAGCTAGGGTACTCGCTGGTATAAAAAATGATTCACTAACACCCTGAAAAGTTTGCTACTTAAAAACGTCCAAATCGGTTTATCTGGTCCCGAGAATTGAGCGAAGAAGTAAAAAAAGTATTAAGAAAATATGATTTGAATATGTGTTCTTGTCACGATAACGCCCTCAATAGAACAGCTAGGGCGCTCGTTTTTAGTAAGAATGATTCACTAACGTCATGAGAAGGTTTCTGTTTTTTTAAATTATGACAATAGAAACTATATAAAATCAATATCAATATTCTGCGATTTTTATAACATCACAAAATGTTACAAATTGATACATGCTACTGTTGCCAATATGAAAATACTATAAATAATATTCATATATTCTGTATATGTACATATATCCATTATAAGCGCATATTAAAAAATAAATCGGTATTTTTTTTATTTATACAAAATTGTGAAATTTTTAGAGTTGCAAAAATAGTATGGTTTTAAGGGTTGTATTTTTAGTACATGTATAAACTCTGCATATTTGCATTCAAAAGTAGTAGGTAAACCTTAAAATATTTACCCTGTAAAAAAATTGGTGTTTAAAAAAATACTATTTTTTGTCAGATGCTAAAAAAAAATGTTAATTACAATAAATTTTTAAAATTTTGTTATTTAATGCCGGAACGGAGGCAAACGCCATTCCCAAAATTTTGTTTCAAGAGTTATCCACATTAATGTGTAATGATCGAGCCTTGCCCTGAGAAACATGCATTTATGCTTTTCTTAACACAAACGCCATTCCCAACTACCAAAAATGTTAGACATTATGAATAGTCGCGGAGCTCAACTCAATCAAAGTGCAATGATGAAGTTTCGCCCTGGGAAACATATATTCATGCTTTTCTTAGCACAAACCGAACTTCTTATGGCACATTAAAAATAAACTAATTGAGAAGTACAATTCATCATTACGCTGTATTATAATACTATTTTCTTATTTTACTGGTAGCTAGTAAACAAAGTGATCGTATCATTGTGAACGAAATAGAATTGAAATTGTGTGCAGATTTCTTATACTTAAAAAACCTGTGTCTACAGATAGTGAATACAATCCCAGTAAACATTTTATGCAATAAATGATCATGTTGAGTGTTTTTTGACTCATATGTGCTATTAAAGCAGTCATAAATGCGCTCTTTTGCTTATCACAAAATATTATTTTATTGGGAGGAAACATTACCTTACCCGCGAATATTCTTGAGAGTCCTTTTTATCCGCTTTTCTGATCAGTTTCGACTCTTTTTTGTGTCGTGTTTAATGCCATTTTTTTATAAATCGCTTTTTAAGAGAAAGCAAAAATTATTTTCTAGTCTTTTTCTATTAGCGCATGTGATTAATCAGTTTTTAATCATCAAAAGTGCTCGAAGAAGACACAGTAAGGTAATTTTTGTTAAAACAATCTTCGAAATGATGAATGGGATATCGTATATTTTTGTTAATACACAAACATATGCATAGCAGCACGAGTAAACCGAACTCTAATCGGCTTCTTATATGTATACAGCCGAACAGAAACGAAAATACTCACCAAAGATTAAAGTAAGCAACAATTTCATTCAGTCTTATGGAAGCTTTTGAACAAAGCAAGTTTAGGTTGCGTTGTCTTGTGAATTTTTACATTGGTTTTTGATAGGTACTAGTGATGCCAGGAGATTTTTTCAGAAATCTCTACGCTTATGAAAAAAAATTCCCTTTTTTCCCTACACCCACTTTTTTCCCCTACACTACTTTTTTTAAATTTATTTTTAATTTGTACATTTTCAATTTCAATTATGTAAAAATAACATAAAAACAAAGAAAAAATATAAAAAATAAGATAAAACAAGTAAGAAAATTATAGTCGGTCTAGACCGACTATACGATACCCTATACCATGCCCTATCTCTTAGGCCCAACTAACTGGACATAGAAAATAAGCAAAAACCAAATTTGAGTCTGATTTTTATTAATTTTTTTGGCTGCAGATAAGAAAAAGTTCATATCGGATGCTATATCTATATGGGGACTAGGTCCAATTATGGACCGATCCTGATCATGTTTGGTAAAGTCTCTTGTATTTTGCAAAAATATATACAAACAAAATCTGAGAAGAATCAGTGCAATATTTTTGTTTTTTAATAGATTTAAGTGAAGATCGGGAAGCAGCTCTATATGGGGCCAAAGGGATCATTTTTGGACTACACATTAATGGACGTAATGAATGCATAAAAAAGCCCATTTGAGTAAGATCTATATGACAATTTGGATCTTATGGCAATTTATGTCGATTTCATAGGGGTAATTTGTATGGGGGCTAGATCTGAACATGGACCGATTCTCAGAAAAATCGTCAGAAAAATATCAGAGCCAAGAAGAACTTGAAGATGAAGACATCACAGAAATGTTAGATTCCATAAACCAATTATTCTAATATAATCGTATCTTTTGATAATGTAATTTCTGTTATATTTTAAATAAAAAAAAAATCCCTCTAAAATTAAAAATATTTAATTTAAGTTTAAAATAAACTCAATTTGATGTTAAAAAAAATTTCAGATGAAATCCAAAATAATTTTAATTAAAATTTTAAAAATATAAATCGAAACATATGTTTTATACTAATTTTTCGATTTAAAAACCAAAGAATTTATTAATAAGTGTATAATTTTTCAATATAAAGGTAATGAAATTTGAAAAAAAAATTTAGCATCTTTTTTTAGACTCCAGTACGTTTTAGCATCTTTTTTTTTCTTGCAATTTAGCATCTTTACAATTTCAAATTATGGCAACACTGTTGGTTTTAAAAGATTTTTTATAACAGTGGTTATTAGCATGTATACTTAGATCTGATTTATCGCATTTTAATAATTTTTTCACAAGCCTTGCATCTGCATTTAAAGTCGTCACCTTTGACCTGTTTCAGCCATCCATTAGCTTCTCGTCTCTAAACTAACTGAAGCAAAATCATTATTTTCTGTATTTCTTTGATGTGTTTTCAGCATCATCGAAAATCGAATCGGACATTTTTCTAAAATTAATTATGATTCTAAAATTAATTATGTTTAAATTTATATTTTAATTTAATGCGCAAAAAAGTGTTTTATACTTGTCATTGTTATTAAATAAGCCACATATTTAGTTCCTTCATATTATAGAGTTATTACCAGACTTAAAAAAGACTTTAAAGTTTAAAATTAAAAAAAACATTATGCCATATTTAACAAATACATTCAAAATTGTATCGGTAAAATGTTCAGATATTAACTAAAAAAAAAAAAAAACAATTTGTTAAATATTTTCATCTTAATTATCTTAATTAATTTAAAGACACAAAGATATATTTAATACAATAAAAACAAGTAAGAGTTGAAAGTTGATCTGTGCGGACTCACAAATGTGCCCTATACTAATACTTCTGGAAAATTGAAAAGGATTGTAAAAAATAAAATGCACCTTTATATTAAAAAATTTAAATTAAAAAGAAAATTACAAAATAAACCATTTACCTGGTTAAACTTAATATTGTTTGTAATTATCTGGATCAGGTTAGTATTTAAAATGGGATAAATCGGGTGTCATTGTGCCAATTTATGACCTAAAATATGCAGACACCTCTATAAAATGCTGAAAATTCAAAGCATTTGTTGTAATAATTCAGTAATAGGTTTATCAAAGTGTTTACATATGCAAATATTTTATATACATTTGTTACAAATAGTGCAAGAAGTCCAGATATTATTGTAAACGTAAAACCCAGGTAAAGGGTATCAAAGATTCGGCATAGCCGAATTTAACACTCTCACTTGTTTTTGAATAAATTGTCTTTCATTAGCTTGGGGTCATATGCGACCCCAAGTCCAAAAGGGTTAATAGGGTCATATTATTTTTTTCAGAAACCCTAGACTATTAAGATAAAATATAACATTTAAAAGTAGAAAAGTGATTAGTTTTTGATATAAAGTACTTAGAAAAAGTACATTTACTGAATATTTCATAAAAAAACTAATTTTTCTCAAAAACCGCAAAAAAAAAATTCTTTGTAAAAAAAATTCTGGCAGAGGAATTTACTTAAATATTCCCACAAATAATCTCTAACATATATTTAACAAAACCTTAAAGTGCCAGATGCATTTTTTGTTTAAGAGAAATTTTTAAAACTTAGGAAAGGAGTTTTTGAAATTTTATCAAAAAATTTTCCATTTTTGATCTCATTCCGCAATAGGTTAACAACATGGTAATAAAACAATACTTCATGTCTGAGTACTTAAAGGTGTATAGACCAAAAAAAATTATGATTTAAATCAATTTGTTAAAGTTAAAGCTTTTTGGAAAGATAATTTAGTTCTGATATCGATTCATATAACAACTTGTGGAAAAAGTTAAACCATAGATCGAAATTTTCGTAAAATCTGAAAAAAATTTCATATTTGCCCCATATAAAAACACCTGAAATTTTCAGTCGCGTTGAGGCACCTCTAAATTTTTTTTGATTGACCCAAAACTTTGTATTACTCTGTTTTTTTTTTTGGCTATTCGCATATTTCTAAGGAGCAGACTTTATATTCGAACACTTTTTTTCCCTCCATAAAATGAAGGGCCAACCTAATGTACAGTAGCGAGAAAAATATGCAACTCTGTGCAATATGACATTCGATTGAGGCTCGAAATTAATAACAGTTATCCAATTCAACTCTTCTTTTTTTATTATTTGCATTTTAAATATAATTATTAGCATCATTAAGCGTTGTTTGCTTTTCTGGAAACTTAAGTTTTTTTATAAAGGTTCCGCCATCTAACGTTTTTTTTTTTCTCAACTAGTGCTTATTTCGTGAATGGTAACACTTAGCTCATGTCTGATTTGACAGATAATTAGTTTTATCCTTCCGCTGAACGAATATGGTTGTGTATACGCTTGAACAACGCTGGGAAATATTGCCATATTACTTTGAAAATCATGGTAATGTTGCAGAATGTGTGCGAAAATTGCGTACGGATTTTGGAAGAGGAGAAGCACCGTCAGCTCCGTATGTTCGTTATCTTGTGAAAAAAGTGAAAGAAACTGGCATCCTCATCGATTAACCAAAGTGTGAAAGGCCAAAAAAAACAGCGCGTACACCCTAGAATATTGCTACTGTGGCAGAAAGTGTGCGTGAAGCGCCATCAACATCAATTCACCGTCGTTCTCAAGAATTGAACATTTCGGAGGCATCATTGAGACGAATTTTGCATAAAGACCTTGGTATGACGCCATACAAAGTCCAATTGGTTCAGGAGTTGAAGCCAACTGACCATCCAATGCGTTTTCGCTTCGTTAAGTGGGCCTGCGATCGACTTGCAGAAGATGCCGATTTTGGCAAAAAAAATCATATTTTCAGATGAAGCTCATTTTGATCTTGGCGGGTATGTAAACAAGCAAAAGTTTCGCATTTGGGGCGCAGAAAACCCGCACGCTTACATTGAAAAGCCGATACGCCCAAAACGAGTCAATGTTTGGTGCGGCTTTTGGTCCAGCGGCATAATTGGGCTTTTTTTCTTCGAAAATGAGCTAGGAGTGGCCGCTACAGTCAATGGCGATCGTTATCGGGCCATGCTGAACGAATTTTTGTTCACAAAAATTGAAGAGGAGGATATTGGCAACATTTGGTTTCAACAGGACGGCGCTACGTGCCACACAGCCGAAGCTACACTCGATGTTTTGCGCCCTGTTTTTGAAGATCGCAATATCAGCCGCAGTACTGATGTCGTTTGGCCACCTCGGAGCTGCGATTTGACAGCGTTGGACTATTATTTGTGGGGTGCCCTCAAAGATAAGTGTTACGCCAACAACCCAGAGACAATTGACGCTTTAAAGGACAATATTCGTGAAGCCATCGGTGAAATACAGCGGCACACAATCGATAATGTGCTTAAAAATTGGACCGATCGTGTAGGCTACTGCATGGCCAACCGAGGCAGCCATTTGAATGAAGTTATTTTCCATTATTAACCGGAAGGATTGTGCTGTCAAACAAAAGAAGAAATTTGAGATAATATTCAGTAGTTTTTTTTACAGCATTTTCAAAAGAAAAAAGTTATTTGGCGGACCCTTTATATAAAAAAATGTGAACAAATTTGGCGAGAAAAAAATGCAACGCATTGTATTAGAAGTAGAAGTAAAGTTGCGATTATCAGGCTTTGGAAGAAGGTAAATCAATGAAAGAAATTGCCTATCAATTTGACATTACCAAATAAACGGTTTGCCGGATTGCATCGAGATACCGTCTAGAAAATAATGTGGAGAGAAAGTCAGAAAGTGGCCGACCACGTTAACCCACTGCCCGCCAAGACCGTCAAATGACAAAAGTTGTAAAAATCGACCCACGGAAGACGGCAGTAGATGTGACCAGCTACGCAAGCCAACAATTAGAAGTTCCTTTTGGCGTTCACACTGCCAGAAATCGATTAAAAGAGGAAAATTTATTAGCTAGAAGACCAACCAAGAAACCACTTATAAGTATGGTCAATAAGAAAAAACGGCTTGACTTTGCTAGACGGTATCTCCATTGGTCGAAGGAGAAGTGGGCCAAAGTTTTGTGGAGTGCTGAAATCTGCTACTATTTAAAAATATATTTGCAACAGAATATAAGCGGCGATAAGATTAGGAAATGTAATTTTAAATAAGTTAAAAATTACATTTCTTATTTCCAAATTTATTTCCAAATGTCCGTCTGTCCATTTGTGGAAATCACGACCACGCCCTCAATAAGTCAGGCGGGTTGCTATTGAAAATCATCAAAATTGGTGCGAATATTTCAAATTCATTCCTAATTCTTAATTTGTGTGGCATATCTGTAACTGTTGTTGTTGTTCTGTTCGTTGTGTTTCTATCATCTGTTTAATGAGTGTGCATGTATCGTTATACTCCACTTGTCGTATTAGTTTAGGCTGCTTTTTAACGTTATCCCGAAATAAATACAAAAAATCGCCGATATAAAAGAAAAATAATAATAACAAGTAAGAAAATTATAGTCGGTCTAGACCGACTATACGATACCCTATACCATGCGTTTAGAGACCCTATCTCTTAGGCCCAACTAACTGGACATAGAAAATAAGCAAAAACCCAATTTGAGTGGGATTTTTATTAATTTTTTTGGCTGCAGATAGGAAAAAGTTCATATCGGATGCTATATCTATATAGGGACTTGGTCCAAAAATGGACCGATCCTGATCATGTTTGGTAAAGTCTCTTGTATTTTGCAAAAATATATACAAACAAAATTTGAGAAGAATCAGTGCATTATTTTTGTTTTTTAATAGATTTAAGTGAAGATCGGGAAGCAGCTCTATATGGGGTCAAAGGTATCATTTTTGGACTACTCATTAATGGATGTAATGAACGCATACAAACCCAATTTGAGTAAGATCTATATGACAATTTTGATCTTATGGCAATTTATGTCGATTTCATATGGGTAATTTGTATGGGGGCTAGGTCTGAACATGGACCGATTCTCACCAATTTCAATAGCGTTCATCCCATGGCCGATAAAAGCTTATGTACCAAATTTCATCAAAATCCATACATATTTGCGACCTGCAGTTTGATTACAAGCTTTACATGGACACACAGACGGACGGACGGACATTGTTAAATCAACTCAGAAAGTGATTCTGATTCGATCGGTATAATTAGAGATGGGTCCAGGTCAAATATTTTTGGTTGTTACAAACAGCAGCACAAAGTCATTATACCCAAACCACATAGTGGTATAGGGTATAAAAAGTTACTTAGTTACAAAAAATTAAAAACTAAATAACTATTTATAGATTTTAATAAACATAAAAATGAATAAAATTTGCATAATTTTTTTTGCAACAGTTTTTCTTTTTAGAACTGTAAATTTGAACTCATAGAATTGATTATAATAGCAGATCCCAGCCCTCAAAGTTCAAGTGCAAATTCTAGGAAATTTTATTTTTTCATTCTATAAATTATTTTATAAGATCCTAAAAGTATGCTAATCAATTTTAGCCAATTCACAATTCAACACTTTTTATGGTCGTTATTGTCGTTATTGGTTTATGTCTGAAATAACTTTTGTCGTTATAGTCGTTATTGATTTATGTCCAAAATTATTTTGCCATTCAACAGAGGGCATTTTGCAAACACATTAACAAATTTAATAAACGCACACATAGGATTGTATTATTTTACGTTTGTGTTTGTAACAACTTTAAATACATTTTACTGCAAAAAAAAATGTAAAAATTTAAAAATCTGTAAATCTGGTGGACAGCTAAAGAGAAATGCCTTTCTAATGAGGGATGCTTGGTGAAAATAGAATTAAAACTGACAAACTTACATCGGTCACAAGAAATCTCCTTGCCTATTAATATTATAGATATCCAATTTTCCTAATTTAAGATTTTTTGATACTTAATTCAAGTATTTAAATTAATTTTTAAAAATTTTATATTTTTAAAACTTTGATGTCATTTAAATAAGAGAAAAGATCGGAAAATGAAAAACTGAGAGTGAAGTTTTACTATATGATATGCACTTTCAAGTTCATGGTCCTGTTCAAGTTCAATAAGTTCTTCCGCACAGTGTTTTCACCAAAAAATGTAGTAGTTTTGTAAAACCTAGAAATAACAATGCATCCCAGTGCAACTGCTTCAATTCAAAATAAAATATATACAAATCTACATATTAATACGTGAAGGTAAATTTTTAGTTCCCTTTTTAAGCAACATGCGGGCACGAAGGAGCATGAAAATTGTTATAGTTATAAACCATATGGAGGAGAAGCTGAGAATGATAAAATTTATTTATTTTTTTTAATCTGTCTTAAAAATATTTAAAATTAAATTAAATAAAATATTTATAATAATTCGTTACACCCTGTTAATGAGAATGATTTAAATTGTATGTGACATGCCCTGTGTTGAATTGTGAATTGCTTAAATTGATTGGCATACCTTTAAGCTATTTAAAATATTCATAAGTTTTTAAATTGAATGAAAAATAATATTTTCTAGAATTTTCCCTCGAATTTCGCATGCTGGGCTACACTAGTTACAATAATAATTTGGATAATGAACTGATCTAAAATCAGTTGACATTATGAAAAGAATTGTCATCAAAATTTTCTTGCTGAAAGGATATTTACATGTCAAAGATTCTTCCAAAATTATGTTCATATTTGTTTGAAGGCTCCTATTTCAATCTTTCGAATAATGCAATTATTCATTGCTGTTCTGATCGGCTTAAAAAAATGTTAAAGACTTCAATTTATGTTAGCTTTCTTTCGCATAATTGTACATCTTTTATGATAAAAGTTATACTGTATTCGCGGCGAAAGAAACTAAGACATCAATTTAGTGACTGAGATGAAAAAAAAAAGAAAATAATAATATAAAACGAACATTAGCACACCACAACCAAATGCAATTAAATTTATGCTTTTAATAGCTAAAATTTTACTGTCGTGCTGTAACTGAGCATTATCGAATGAAATTGCTCCAACAACCAGCCATAGAGAGCCAGTCATGATGTGTTACAACGAACATTAAATTAAACCCTTTTCAGATGACATACAACCCATTGCAACGTACTTCGTTATCTGTGTCTGACTACAGAGTTAAAAAAAAAACACTAATAGTATTACATATCCAGCTACTAAATAAACAAAAATAAATATAATGTTCTTTTTAGCCATGTTAAAATATTGTATATATACCAAATTTAGTTTTTATAGTCAACAGTGGAGTAAGGCAGGAACTAACAATGATCGTAAAATACTTTAGTTAAAATTTATATTATTGTTATGAATCGTTGTAGCCAAACTCTATTGTAGCACTCTTGCCATATTTTATGACCTGAGCGAAACTAGTAGCTGCAATGCACCAATCCAAGTTGTAGTAATAATAAAAAAATATACTATAAAGCCACAAAAACGTAAATTATTCTGGCGGTGTTAAAACATAAGGCTTCACATACACAACCAGAGGACACTAGTTCAATTTAGCATTAATTTGATATATGGATGTATATGGTCCCGTTCTTCTTATAAGTAAAATAGGGCCCCGAGCATATATTAATTTCGATTTTAGTTCCCATATTTTCGCTGGTTTTAGCTTTCTAGAAATACAACTTTTTATCGCAAAATTAAAAAGATGTTGTCACTGTTTGACTGACTGCTTTTAGTCGATTTAAAAGTATTTGAGTTTAAGTGATGATGGTCGTCCATAAACTGAGAAGCTCCTACCGTTTATATCCCCCTATTGTGGGTTCTTTTTTTTAGTTGGTGTATATATACATGTGTATTGTTTTGTATATTGAAACCATTATAAACAATTGTCTTCCTTTTGTTTTTTGTTTTGTTTTTATTTTCTTTTTTTTTTTGTGATCCAACGTTATTTTCTTCTTCTTGTCCTTATTGTATCTTGCGCGGTGATACATGTTGTATATTTTAACTTTCAACAAATTCGCGTGACAAACGAGAATTTTATGGCTTCCGTTGACCTGTGCCATATCCTGGCTGAGAAGCAGAAACAGCTAAAGGAAAAGAAGATTTCATACTTTTTTTTTTTTTTTTGGTTACTACACCTCCTTACATACGACTACAACCACAGTCATCGAGAAGTGATTGCCCTTTTTGGCTATAAAATCAACTGTAAATATTTAATGTGCGCTTGCATTTAGTTTAGTTATTTCAATACCCTACATCACACTACAGAACAGGGTTATAATGAGATTTTGATAATGTTTGTTAGTGCTAATTGACCTAGCCCTAATATTATTAATTCGTAATCGCTGCCCGATTCGCAGTGTTCATGTCCCTTCTTATGAGACTAGAGTTGGTCGAAACTAGAAATTTATTTAGAAGAGAAATTATGATTGTCCTATGGAAGAGCCCAAAAAAAATATGACCTTCTATTATACCGATTGGATAAGAATGATTATCTGAGTCGATTAGCAATGTCCGTCCGTCCGTCCGTCCGTCTGTTTGTCTATGTGTCCATGTAAACATTGTATAAAGGTTTAATTAAGAGTTTACTCTAAATTATTTTTGACATCTAACTCAAACCCTCCCGATATGTACTTAAATATATCTTTATTACAATTATTTGGTTTAAAAGTTTAACTTCATTTAATTTGAATTAAATCGAACCATCAAAATCTCATCCCTTACGCACTTTCCCATGTGCCCAGGTCGCATATTGAATGAAAATGTGTCTTAAATTTGGTATATGCTTATATTCTTCTTATCTATAATATTAATAGGCTAGGCAATTTCTTGTGACCGATGTTTTGTTCTACCGTTTCATCCCGATTTTGAGCAAACGTATATTAATTGAAAGGTATTTCTTTTTAGCCGTTTTACAGATTTAAAAATTTTTAAATTTTTTTCCTTTATTTTGGGTAAACTGCATTTAAAGTTGCTACTAACCCATACATAAATTTATACAATGCTATGTGAGTGTTTAGGGTCTTTATTTAATGAAAAAATAAAGTTTCCCAAAATTTGCACTCGAATTTCAAGGGCTAGAATCTGCTAGTATCCAGTAATAAACTCAACAAGTATTGTGGGGATTTGACCCCTTTCGGCCCTGCTAATACGTAGGCTATTCTATAGTCGCTATTGTTCGCTTAAAACATTCACACTTCTTTTTAGTTGCTACTGTTGCATGAACAAATTTCTTCTAGGACCTTTAAGTGACACCTTCTCGAACATAGAATCCAAGTATCATTTCGTTTGGTAACATGCAATTGAAAAAAATCCATATTTCTTGTCCTCTGTAGTTTTAATGTGAACTGAAATGACTTTAGAGTGTGTTTTGTTGCTGCTATATTAATATTGCTGGCTTCTGTTTTAGTTTATTTTTGTTGTTTTTTTTTTTTTTTTTCTTAATACTGTTGGTCATATGAATAATAAAAAATTTGTCATAAATATGACAAAAGTACATTATTTCAAGCAAAAGCTTTTCATTTTTTATAAATATTTTTGCGTTGTTACCCCCTGGATAATGACACTAATTCTCAAAGGACAATAACATTAAGGTTGGGATTTGTGGTAGTAAAGTTGATGACTTTTAAATTTCAATGGTAATTTTAATTTAAATTTTAGTTATTACAATAATTCTAGGAAAACTGAGAATAGTGGAAATTAGAAGTGTGTTAAAGCGCTGACCAAAAAGTGCAAGTACGAGTGTATGTGAAGGTTCATGGTTCAAACCTCACGGCCGCCCTAAGTAGAAAAATTTTCATATAGAAACAATATATTCAATTAAAAACATAACAATTATCACAATGTTCAATAAATCGCTGATGAAGGCTGAAATGCCAGAAACCGGTCCGATTAAGAATACAGTGCAGTTATGAATTTTTGTAATATATGCTTTCTTCTTCTTTACCACGCACCATTTAAACAAAATTAATATTAATTACAGTAGTAATTACAATATGCCTGAAAAAATATAAATCTAACAAACAAATAATTCTAGATTTGAAGATATTGTGAATGTGAAAATCTAAAACTTTAAAATATAAATAATAATTTCACACATAATATTTATAATATAAAATTATGATGATCTCAAATTTAGATTTCAGCTTAATCTAGACATAGTTTTAAATGTTATTTATTTAATAATTTAAAATAATTTACGTTTAATCTTGATATCTGGCCTGTGGGAATTTTTAATAAGCAGATTGGCTAAGAATAAAGTCAATAAAATTTTCAGCTTTAATTTAGTTTTTCAGACCTTAAACTTTTATAGCATTTTTTAAGTTGCCGATCGATTTCGATTTAATTTTGCTCAAAATTAAACTTTTTTTGGCTAATTTCGTTTCAATCTATCTTTCTTTAAAATCAAGAAACCGTCCCAAATCGATATACAATTTAGTTGCATATTTCTCCCACGGACTACTTTCAAGTATTAATTTCTTTTATATTTTTATATTTCTAGCATAACTTTTTATCAAATATTTCTTCCTTTTAATATTACGTGTGTTTTGCAGTGTTTGTCCTTATTTCTAAACCAATTAGTTGAAATTATCTAAACGATGTCATTTTTCAACCACATATTTTATATACAATTTTTTATTCTGGACAGCAAAAAAAAAAAAAATCTACTTAACTTTACACAAATAAACTACCGCAATTAATAATGTCTCACTAGAAGAGATTCGAAAGTATCTTGCAACATAATGTTGCTTGTACAAAGAAAAATTGCAATGGAATTTCTGGGTGTAAATAATGTTAACGTATGAACTAAAACATAATAAAGATGATGATAACGGAAAGATAATGTAACAGGAAACACATGGCTTAGAAAGCAATTGAAAAATTTGTGGGAAACCGTTGGAAACATAACAATAGTGACATTAGGTAGGGCGAGTTAACCTTCTAAAGGACAATCTCGTCCAACTATTTTTGAAGATTTTCAATATTTAATTTTGAATTTTTAGAGCCAAAACCATTAAAATTTTAAGTCTTAATAGGAGTACATAATCTGTAGAGAGCAAAAAATGTATAATGTTGTATTAATGATTTAAAAAACAAGAAATAGTGTTAAGTTCTGCTATGCCAAATCTTTGATACCCTCCACCTGTGCTACATCTATAATATTAATAGGCTAGCCGATTTTTTGCTGCCGATGTAAGTTTCACAGTTTTACCTCGATTTTGACAAAAAGTTTATCATTTGAAAGGTATTTCTTTTTACATATTTTCATCGTCTGGAATATTTTTTTGGAGTTATGATCGTTTAAAGTTGCTACTAACCCATACATAAAATTATACAATGCTATGTGTGTGTTTATTAAATTTGTTAATGTGTTTGTGTTAATGTGTTGAGTTTGTTTTCTTCATTTAAAATGTGTTGAATTGTGAAGCATACCTTTAGGGTCTTTATTAAATGAAAATATTTCCTAGGATTTGCACTCGAATTTCGAGTGTTGGAACCTGCTAGTTTATATTAATAGCTGTACTTATTGTATTACTTACAATAAATCTAAATAAAATATTTGAAAAAGTAAACAATTTGATAAACTAAATACTAAATTAGTACAACAAACACACTGATCTTCTACAAATTTCTATAGGTGTGTCCGTATTTTGGGACATATTTTTCCACAATGATGCCCGATTTACCGCATTTTAAATATCAATCTGCTCGAAGTAAGGGTAAACAATATTCCTTTAAGTCTACCCTGTTAAGTGGTTTATTTTATCAATGAGCGTGATTTCAACAGACAAATGGACAGCCGGACAGAAGTCTCTTGTGTTTTACGCGAGTACCTGTATCGTTGACATAACCTCACGGTACTCTTAACACTGGATCGGAATATGCGCCGACCACCGCCTCATTGTGTAGTATAGGGTTTTTCAACAGGGACGCTAAACAAGTAGAAAGACAGGGACAGCAAACGACGCCATATTTCTTGCCGCTCTTTTGACATTTCCCTTCAGTAAGGTTTGCCATTTCATGATGGAAAGATAAACGGGCCAACAACGAGTCGAAATTATTAAAATTTACTACCGAAATTCGGAGTCAGTGGCCTCAACGTTAAGAGCGCTACGTCCAATTTATGGTCGTCATAATCGTCCCAGCAGATCAACAATTGAGCGTCTATTGGATCCACAGGCACAATACAAAATGCTCCCGTGCCAGTGAGATAAAGAAGTGCCCGTAGTGTCGAGAATATTGCTGCCGCTGAGGCTTCAGTTGAAGGAAGCCCAAATGCGTCTCTCACACGTCGTTCTCAAGCGTTGGGCATATCTGTGACGTCATTGTGGCGAATTTTGCGAAAAGATCTTGGCCTACATCCTTACAAGATCAAATTGACGCAAGAACTGAAGCCGCTTGACCACCAGAAGCGTCGTATGTTCGTGAATTGGGCTGAGCAACAACTTGAAAATGATTTGAATTTTCATCGAAAAATCATCTTCAGCGATGAGGCTCATTTCTGGCTGAATGGCTTCGTCAATAAACAAAATATGCGTTATTGGTCAGACAGCAACCCACGCGTACTCCATGAAACATCATTGCATCCCGAAAAAATTACGGTTTGGTGCGGTTTATAAGCCGGCGGCGTCATTGGGCCGTATTTCATCCGTGATGACCAAGACCGGCACGTCACTGTGAATGGGAATCGCTACCGTTTAATCATAACCGAATATTTTTGACCCCAATTGGATGATATGGACTTGGAGGACATGTGGTTCCAACAGGACGGCGCCACAAGCCTCACAGCGAATGTCACAATCAATTTATTGGAAACCAAGTTTGGAGAACGTGTTATCTCAAGAAATGGTCCAGTCGATTGGCCGCCTCGGTCGTGCGATTTGACGCCGTTGGACTATTTCCTGTGGGGCTACGTCAACTCTATGGTCTATGCCAACAAGCCAGCGACGATTGATGAACTTCGTACGAATATCGAACGTGAAATTGCAGCAGTATCGACCGATTTATGCTTGAAAACCGCCGAAAATTGGGTTCAGCGTCTGGACTACTGCAAGCGTGCGCGTGGTGGCCATGCAAAAGAGATCGATTTCCATACATAATGGCATCGAACGTACTTTCACAGGAATAAAGAACTTCATTGATATCCAGAACCGTTTTTGTTTTATTTAAAAAAAAACTTTTGTAGGGCTCTTATTGAAAAACCCTTTAAAACTGCACTCCGGTACCAATTCAACAAATTCCACTATTTGTGGGGACTCGAGGCCCACCTTACACACCTCTGTTCTAAGAGTCACAGCGCCCGGTTGAATGCACCCCATGGGAGAATGTATAGGTACACTACTAAGCCCTTCTAGGTGGATGTAAGTTTGTGACCAATGTAAGTTTCACAGTTTTGCCCCGATTTTGACAAAAAATTTATCATCTGAAAGGTGTTTATTTTTAGCTGTTACCCAGATTTACAGATTTTCATCGTCTGGAATATTTTTTTGGATTTATGATCGTTTAAAGTTGCCACTAACACATACATAAAATTATACAATGCTATGTGTGTGTTTATTAAATGTGTTAATGTGTTTGTGGTAATGTGTTGAATTTGTTTTCTTCATTTAAAATGAGTTGTGAAGCAAAAATAAAATTTCCTAGAATTTGCACTCGAATTTCGAGTGCTGGAATCTGCTAGTTGAAATAATTGACAACAACAATATTTTTGCATGCTCCTGATCCCAAAACGATCTTATGTAAAGTATTTTGCATCTCATCTATTGTTATGCTATTCTAAATCAATGTCAAAACGGTAAGTATTTTTTTAGCACTACTTCAAAATCTTCAATTTTACTTTTTCAAAAATCTTATTCAAGAATTGGACTTTAAAGTCTTATTAACAAAATATATGTGATAACAAATGCTAAATATTGTAGGTATCTATTCTTAATTTGGCGAGGGCAGCGTTTTTTTTTCAGCGGATTTGAAGAAAAGTGTAATTTTTCATACTCTTTCAACTGTTAAGGCTACATCTTTTTTGTGTTTTTATATTTCAAATATCTTTTGTCAAAATATTATACTAATTGATATATGTTCTCAATTCTGTAAATTAAGGTGAAATTGAAACACTATAAATAGTCCCCCTTTAAGGTCAAAAGTCAAATTTTATTTACATATATAAATTTTTTTAAAACAAAATATCGAAATAATAAAGCGTTTTTCAATAAGAGGGCTACAAAAGTTATTTTAAATAAAACAAAAACGGTTTTGGATATCAATGATATTCTTCATTCCTGTGAAAGTACGTTCAATGCCATTATGTATGGAAATCGATCTCTTTTACATGGCCACAACGGGCACGCTTGCAGAAGTCCAGACTCTGAATCCAATTTTCGACGGTTTTCAAGCATAAATTGGCCGATACTGCTGCAATTTCACGTTCGATATTCGTACGAAGTTCATCAATCGTCGCTGGCTTGTTGGCATAGACCATAGACTTGACGTAGCCCCACAGGAAATAGTCCAACGGCATCAAATCGGACGACCGAGGCGGCCAATCGACTGGACCATTTCGTGAGATAACACGTTCTCCAAACTTGGTTTCCAATAAATTGATTGTGACATTCGCTGTGTTGCATGTGGCGCCGTCCTGTTGGAACCACACGTCCTCCAAGTCCATATCATCCAATTGGTGCCAAAAACATTCGGTTATCATTGCGATAACCGGTAGCGATTCCCATTCAGAGTAACGTAATTTTTTCGGGATGCAATGATGACTCATGGAGTACGTGTGGATTGCTATCTGACCAATAACGCATATTTTGTTTACTGACGAAGCTATTCAGCCAGAAATGAGCCTCATCGCTGAAGATGATTTTTCGATGAAAATCCGAATCATTTTCAAGTTGTTGCTCAGCCCAATTCGCGAACATAGGACGATTCTGGTGGTCAAGCGGCTTCAGTTCTTGCGTCAATTTGATCTTGTAATGATGTAGGCCAACATCTTTTCGCAAAATTCGCCACAACGACGTCACAGATATGCCCAACGCTTGAGAACGACGTGTGAGAGACACATTTGGGCTTTCTTCAACTGAAGCCTCAGCGGCAGCAATATTCTCGACACTACGGGCACTTCTTTGTCTCTCTGGCACGGGAACATTTTGTACTGTGCCTGCGGATTCAAATTTTTCCACTAGACGCTCAATTGTTGATCTGCTACGACGATTATTATGACCATAAATTGGACGTAGCGCTCTTAACGTTGAGGCCACTGACTCCGAATTTCGGTAGTAAATTTTAATAATTTCGATTCGTTGTTGGCTCGTATATCTTTCCATCATGAAATGGCAGACCTTGCTGAAGAGAAATGTCAAAAGAGCGGCAAGAAATATGGCGTCGTTTGCTGTCCCTGTCGGTCTACTTTTGTAGCGTCCCTGTTGAAAAACCCTTTATGTATTTGTGGAAGGATTTTGATAAAACTTGTTGATAATATTTTAATAATTCTAAAAAATAATATTCTGGACTTATTTTCTCAAATTAACTCGTGGGGTACTCTTGATGTCAAATTGACTCTTTATGAAAATCTATAAATATTTTCTTCATCAGGAATTTTTTAAATAAAACAAATTTAATGTATTCATAAAATTCCTTAAATTTATTCGTTATTTTATGAAAATATGTATATCGAGGGCTTATAAGCGAAAAGTGCTATCTGTATCAATAATAATTTTAAAAAGAGCATGTAAAACCAATTAAATAATAAGATCTGAAAGTATATTTCGTTCGATTTGCTACAATGTCTATTAAGAAATAGTCGTACTAATCATGTATGATATCAAAATTAATATTATATTTGATAGTTATATCAGAGAACACTTTGAAATCAAACATTAGTATAGCTGTCAAATTTAAATAGCACTTTTTGAATATAAGCCCTCGATATAAGTACCTTTATATGAATATATAATTCTGAGAAAAAAAAAACTAGGGCACATTTTGAGTACCCCACGGGTTATTTATTTTATTTATTTTATTTATTTTTTTTTTTATCGAAATCTTTCCATAAATATATATTATTTCGATAATTTGGTCAAAAAAAAAAAAAAAATAAATTTAAATATCCTTAAATTTGACCTTTGACCATAAATGGAATCAATTTATAGTGTTTCAATTCAACCTTAATATACAGTATTGAGAACTTATATCAAGTAGTATAATATTTTGACAAAAGATATTTGAAATATGAAAACACCCAAAAGATGTGGCCTAACAGTTGAAAAAGTATGAAAAATCAAATTTTTTTTCAATTCCGCTGAAATATAAACGCTGCCCGCTCCAAATTAAGAACAGGATACCTACAATAATTGGCGATAATCACATAAATTTTGTTAATATGGCTTTAAAGTCCAATCGTTGATTTCTTAAGATTTCTTGAACAAAATATTTGAAAAAGTAAAACTAAAGATTTTGAAATAGTGCTGAAAAATACTTACCGCTTTGACATTAATTCAGAATGCCAAAATAATAGGCGAGATGCAAAATACTTTACATAACATCATTTTGGGATCAGGGGAATGCAAAACTGTTGTTGTTGTATATTATTATAATGTCTTTAAAAATGTGAGCTCGATTTTCTTAATCAAGGGGTCTGCGGCACATTTATTGAATGGGGAACTTGATATAACTTGGCTGTTTTTCAACCGATAACAGATTTTGTTGTTTTATTAGAAAGATAATTTACTCCGGATTATGGTTTATTAATTAGTTTAATTGAAACGCTATTATTAATATGAAAATTTTTGTGAAAAACGATTTTTTGATAATTTTGCGCACTAAAGGTTTAGATTCAGTATCACAATAATCCGACCCGCTCACCTTAAAATTCGACAAAAAAAACTTTTTTCATACAAACCGCTGTTACAACCCGAACGACAAACTGATATATAACCTCCGCATATCCTTGTGGAAGGGGTAAAAGAAATTTTTTTCGAATAAAATATATTTTGAAATGATTTTTAATGCACTGCATTACGGGCTTAGTTTTAAAAGCGAAAAACTGGCGTGTTTTCATAATTTTTTTTTTTTTTAAGAAGTGAATAATGTATTAATTATTTCATATACACCTTATAGTATAATATTTGAAGAATCCTTGAAAAAAATTTCAATTAAAAATTTTAATAAATAAGTCCGCGAATTAAAATTTGACATATTTCCCGAGGTAATCACTAAGAGTTTTTTTAATTTTTTCTTTTTTTATTTTTGGCAGCATTTTGAATTGAAACACTCAATTTTTGGTATAAATTTCGGTGATCTTGTTGTTAAAAAATTAAGAAGAAAATGGAAAATAAAAAAAAACTGCGTGCTTACGAAATACCGTATGTGGCCGGTCGCTGGAAACGCTGTATCTTCTTTAGTTTTGCTTGAAATTTTGACACAACTCTCTCGACATGTTGTACATTCAAAAAAATAAAAATAATCAAAAAAGGGTTTTAAAACCCCTTAATAAGGGACATCCAAAAAAAAAATAATATACAAGAAAAGATTTCCTGGTTTGGACGCTGCTATTTGCATATATGAGGGCCGAGACAAAACGTACGCTTTTTTTATTTAGTCAAACGAAGGAAAAAACAATTTTGCCCTATTTGTATGGGTGAATGTTCGCCACTTATTAAATAAACGACGTTATTGCATTTGTCACATGAATAATTCTTATATACAATGCGAGACGTTCGTTTGCACTCACCATGCTTGTTATAAGTTTTCATGAAGGTAAAAGGTTTTTAGACAAATTTTTTTTACAAAGTTGATTTGTTTATTTCCCGATTAATAAATAATGTATCAAAATTAAAATATATTTCACTTTTCAATTATAAAAGAAAACTTAAAAACTAAATACTAAATATTTAGGTATTTTAAAACCAATATTGAATTTTTATACCCTATACCACTATGTGGTTTGGGTATAATGACTTTGTGCTGCTGTTTGTAACAACCAAAAATATTTGACCTACATCCATCTTTAATTATACCGATCGAATCAGAATCACTATCTGATTCGATTTAACGATGTCCGTCCGTCCGTCCGTCTGTGTGTCCATGTAAAGCTTGTAATCAAACTGCAGGTCGCAAATATGAATATATTTTGACGAAATTTGGTATTTGATCTTTTATCGGCCATGGGATGAACGCTATTGAAATTGGTGAGAATCGGTCCATGTTCAGACCTAGCCCCCATACAAATGACCCCTATGAAATCAACATATATTGCCATAAGATCCAAATTATCATACAAATCTTAGTCAAATTGGGTTTGTATGTATATATTACATCCATTAATCAGTAGTCTAAAAATGATCCTTATTGGACAACTCTTAGTCATAGGCCACATAGAGCTGCTTCCCCATCTTCACTTAAATCTATCAAAAAACAAAAATATTGCACTGATTCTTCTCAAATTTTGTTTGTATATATTTTTGCAAAATACAAGAGACTTTACCAAACATGGTCAGGATCGGTCCAGATCTAGTCCCCATATAGATATAGCATCCGATATGAACTTTTTCATATCTGCAGCCGAAAAAATTAATAAAAATGCCACTCAAATTTGGTTTTTGCTTATTTATTTTCTATATCCAGTTAGGTGGATCTAAGAGATAGGGTCTCTAAACGCATGGTATAGGGTATCTCACTTGTTAATTTTAAATCTTTTATTTTTTTTTATGAATACAAAGTATTTTTCAAATTTAAATAAATTTAATTCTTATGTTACGATTTTCATCAAAAAATGAAATCGACTTTCATGTCACCACTGTGAAGAGCTTGTCATTCCATTTCTAAAGCATCGAAAAATAATTAGCATCCTCATAATGTATAGCGATGTCCATCTGCCTATCCGTTGTAATCACAATCGCTCACCAAATATAAAATTTTCGAGGAGGTTGGCATTTCAAATTGGGTAATTCGGACACCATTGTGCCAGGATATGGTCTAAAAAAATTCAGTGTAATAAATTTGTTGTAACAAGTTTTTATTAAGTTTATCAAATTGTTTTCTTTTTTAAATATTTAATTTACTTTTTTATAATAATATAATAATATCTGCAATATTACTTGTTATTTTGAGAGAGATGCGAAAGCTAATTACGCCTAAGAGAAAGCTGTAAAATACAATAATGTGTTATTTAAATTGTTGTCCAAAGCTCATATTAAGTAATCAACAGTTTCCTCAAAGACCAAAACTTGTTTAACCCAAAAAAAGTTATTTAAATTTATCTAAATTTGTGGTTAAGCATTAATGGTAATAACGGCATTTACTATTATTGAAATTCTTACGCTAATTTAAGCTGATTGCTCATTATTTAATACCTTAAACCAGACATTGGTTATTCATGGCTGTTCAACGTTTCCAAACAAATCTTGTAAAAAGGTTTCTTTGTGGTTGCAAGAAATAAAAAAAACTGAAAAAATTTAATAATAATAAAGTAATGTAAGAGTGAAAAAAAAACTCATTGAACCACAAAATAAAGCGTATCATAATAATATTTGCACCAATAAGCATTCTTTACAATCGCTGTATTCTTAAATCCTGCTAACAAACTCAAGGCATTTCCTTAAGCTGCTCTGCAGCGTTGCTTTCCTTGTCGTCATATGCACACAGCAGGATATCTGGTTTTACACTTTGATATTTTAACAAACACACCTATTGTGACTGCTAGTGAGACTTATTACAAATAAACCTCAAATTCATAATTTTTCGCTGATATAAGCAAAATTCACTTTTTTTCTACACCAAAGCTCTTTGAAGTTGGTTTATTTGTGAAAAAGGATGAAAAAGATTTTAATAAATTATTTTTTAAACTTAAAAAACAATCTTTAAGTTTATTTGTCTCGCTGATATTATCGCCTGGCAAATAAATTGTAGTTGTACTTGTAATTTAAACAACTTTGTTCCAACTAAATGCAAACATTATCTGGAAGTTGAAACATAAATTAAATGTTTTACAAATTTTGGTATTTTATTTAACAACGAAAACAATAAATTCTATTACATCTTCTAAAACCTACTGTGCGATTATCTTTGTGAAAATTTGTATGGTGGCATGCCAAAATAAATTGGTGGTTCTCGGCTAAATTTTTGCACCACAGCTACAAACTACGTTCCATTGTATCCTGTAGAGGTTCTCCAACACACAATCCTAAAGAGTCAGCCAATAAAGAATGGTTTTACTGCATGCAACTCAACCACAAAACTGTTCTGTATGGAAAAGACATACACAAATAACTAATTTCAAATTTATTACAATTTGTTACCCAACAATAATACAGCTACAATACAAATGCACGACACACATATACATACACATGCATTCAATATCCAAAACACAATACTGTTTAGCATTCATTTATTAACTTCCGTTTTTAGTTTTTGTTTTATTTTTATTTATTTTTTTCTTTCGAAATACACATAATTTTACACAGGGATAAGGAAAGTTTACATTATGGTTTTAGAAATGTCGCCAAAAAAGAAAATTTTTGTTTCTGTTTTTTTTTTTTTTTTTTGGCATTTTTGTTGTGGCTTAAATTAGTCATAATTGGTTTAAGTGAAGCAAAAGGATTTGTTTTCAAAAAAAAATTTTATCGTTCGTAACAGCAATTAAATTTATTTAAGCACAAAGTTAGTTTCGTGTTTTGTAAACTGGTGTTTAAACAATTCATTTTTAATTGTTTAACATGTTTAAGGTGTCACTAAAGTTTTGGTATTAACAATTTTTGAAAGCGGCTATAACCTAACGCGATTAACATTTATAACGGGTTCCAAAATTAACGGTTTCAAATTTAACTAATAAAAAAAAAACAAGATTCTTAACTAATTCTTAAACCTGAAATGTCTGGGAGTTTTATATAAATTAAAAAAAAAAAAATACGAAAAATATAAATAATTAAATCACTGCATTGCGATGCATAGTTGAACGGAAAAGTTTGTCATGTAATAATTTATGTTCGTAACTCACAAGGCAACCTCTGCTAATGCAGCACGGTTGTCTGCTACAGGTTCATGTAAATGCAGAACCTATGGACATGCTAGGGCTTCTAAATCGGTTACCACATAATTTAAGGCTAGAATCTGACTCAACACTCATATTACATCTTCCGTTCTGGTAGGAGGAACAGTCAAAGCTAAGCCGCTTTTCCGTGATTACTGTTGTATGGGTTCTCAGCCATACAGATTTTTACGGTAATGAATGGACAGACGACAGGTTATGCTCTTAATGCTTCTTCTGCGATATCTATTATTCAAGATGACATCATTATAAACAACTAGAAAATTGATATTTTACGAACGGCAAAAAACTTGGGAATAGTGTATAACAGTAACTTAGTCAAATCATATCAATGCTCTGGTTGTGCAAATGTATGTCAAATTAAGAACGTTGTGGTCTGTGTAGTACTTTACGCGAAATGTAACGTAATGTTTTTGGACGAAATCACAAAGGAAATCGCAAAAATACCTACCCGTAAAAACTAGTAGACTCGATTTTAAAGATAGAGGTATGGTTCCTCGGGCAAATTTTTTTTGAAATAACCCATAGAAAATACGGAAATAATAGGTATTTGGAAAAAAAAAAATAAATCGATCAGCCCTAATATATAAAGGGTCCGTCAAATAACTTTTTTTTTTGAAAATGCTATAAAAAAAAAACTACTGAATATTATCTCAAATTTCTTTTTTCCGGTTAATAATGGAAAATAATTTCATTCAAATGGCTGCCTCGGCTGGCCATGCAGTAGGCTACACGATCGGTGCAATTTTTAAGCACATTATCGATTGTGTGCAGCTGTATTTCACCAATGGCTTCACGAATATTGTCCTTTATAGCGTCAATTGTCTCTGGCTTGTTGGCGTAACACTTATCTTTGAGGGCACCCCACAAATAATAGCCCAACGGTGTCAAATCGCAGCTCCGTGGTGGCCAAAGGACATCAGCTCTGCGGCTGATAATGCGATCTTCAAAAACAGGGCGCAAAACATTGAGTGTAGCTTCGGCTGTGTGGCACGTAGCGCCGTCCTGTTGAAACCAAATGTTGCCAATATCCTCCTCTTCAATTTTTGTGAACAAAAATTCGTTCAACATGGCCCGATAACGATCGCCATTGACTGTAACGGCCACTCCTTGCTCATTTTCGAGGAAAAATGGCCCAATTATGCCTCTGGACCAAAATCCGCACCAAACAGTGACTCGTTTTGAGTGTATCGGCTTTTCAATGTATGCGTGCGGGTTTTCTGTGCCCCAAATGCGACAATTTTGCTTGTTTATATACCCGCCAAGATCAAAATGAGCTTCATCTGAAAAGATGATTTTTTTTTTGGCAAAATCGGCATCTTCTGCAAGTCGATCGCAGGCCCACGCATTGGATGGTCAGTTGGCTTCAACTCCTGAACCAATTGGACTTTGTATGGCATCATACCGAGGTCTTTATGCAAAATTTGTCTCAATGATGCCTCCGAAATGTTCAATTCTTGAGAACGACGATGAATTGATGTTGATGGCGCTTCACGCACACTTTCTGCCACAGCAGCAATATTCTCGAGTGTACGCACTGTTTTTGGCTTTTCACGCTTTGGTTTATCGATGAGGATGCCAGTTTCTTTCACTTTTTTCAAAAGATAACGAACATACGGAGCTGACGGTGCTTCTCTTCTTCCAAAATCCGTACGCAATTTTCGCACACATTCTGCAACATTACCATGATTTTCAAAGTAACGTCGCAATATTTCCCAGCGTTGTTCAAGCGTATACACAACCATATTCGTTCAGCGGAAGGATAAAACTAATTATTTGTCAAATCAGACATAAGCTAAGTGTTACCATTCACGAAATAAGCACTAGTTGAAAAAAAAACGTTAGATGGCGGACCCTTTATATTAGGACGACAGTCATTTTTTTGAATTTCAAGACGTGCTGGTCGGACTATTGTGACACTGCATCCAAAGATTTAGTGCGCCAAATTAGAGTCAAATCGGACACTGCTTTCTGGACGCACATTGAGTTCAAAATTCAAATGTGCATTTGTATGAAAAAATTATCAAAAAAAACATTTTCCACAAAATTTTTGATATTAATAATTGCACTTCAATTAAATTTGTTAATAAACCATAATCTAGAGTAAACTATCTTTCTAATAAAACAACAAAATCTATTATCGGTTGAAAAACAGCCAAGTTATATCAAATTCCCCAGGCAACAAATGTGCCTCAGACCACTTGATTAAGAAAATCGAGCTCACATTTTTAAAGACATTCAAATAATATTCAACAACAACATTTTTGCATTCCCTTGACCCCAAAATGATCTTATGTAAAGTATTTTGCATCTCGCCAATTGTTGTGGGGTTCTAAATTATTGTCAAACGGCACTATTTCAAAATCTCCAATTTTACTTTTTCAAAAATTTTCCAAAATCTCCAATTGGATTTTAAGGTGTTATTAACAAAATATGTGTGATTAAAAATGCAAAATATTGTATGTATCCTGTTTTTAATTTGGCGAGGGGAGCGTTTTTATTTCAGTGGATTTGAAGAAAAATGTGACTTTTCATATTTTTTCAACTTTTAGGCTACATCTTTTAGGTGTTTTCGTATTTCAAGTTCTCAATCTTGTAAATTAATATTAAATCGAAATACTATAAACTGTCCTTCTTTAAAATCAAAGGTCAAAGTTAAGGAGATTTAAATTTTTTTAAAACAAAATATCGAAATAATATATATTTGTGGAAGGATTTCGATAAAACTTGTTGATAATATTTTAATGATTCTAAAAAATAATATTTTGGACTTATTTGCTGAAATTGACCCGTGAGGTACTCTTGATGTAAAATTGACTCTTCATGAAAATCTATAAATAAATTCTTCATCACGATTTTTTATACCCTCCGCTCCAGTGTGCAGAGGGTATATATAAGTTTGTCATTCCGTTTGTAATAATTAGAAGAAAAATTTTGGATCCCACAATATATATATATTTGTGATCCTTATAACAACCGGAGTTGATATAGCGATGTCCGTCTGTCCGTCTATGGAAATCACGATGACGGCATCAATCGGGCAGTTAGGGTGCTCGTTGATATAGAAAATGATTCAGTAACATCCTGAGAAGTTCGCTGTTTAAAATCGTCCAAATCGCTCGATTAGGGCCGGAGATTTGAATGAAGAACTAAAAAAAGTCTTGAAAAAATATAATTTTCTATGTTGTTCTTGTCACGATCACGCCCTCAATAGGATAGCTAGGGTGATCATTTTTAGTGAGAATGATTCATCGGATTCATGGGAAGATTTCTGTTTCAAAAATCATTAAAATCGGTGGAACAGGTCCAGGGAAATCTCTGAAAAAGTCAAAAAAAATGAAAAACATGATGTTTCTATATTGTTCTTGTTGTTATTCTAAATGTTGCATTGTTGTCACAGCTGGACTTGTTATTTTTGTGGTCGCTGTGGTAATATAATAATAAAAAAGTAACCCTTGGTACATATTTTTTATCAACTCTGGTAGAAAAATTTAAAAGTTTCCATAGTTTTGGCATCACTAAAAAAATATTTTAATGCCACGAGCCTGCCTGCAAAGTTTCAGATCGATTGCGTCACGGAAAGGGGTTAAAATCGATCCAAAATTTTTTCGACACTACGAGTTGATATAAAGCGAGAAAAATTCACTAACATCTAAAGCAAATAATGCTAAAATACCTAGTTCTTAATAAAAAAAACAATGTAAATTTAGCCAAAAAAAAAAAATATGTATTAATTTATTTAAAGAGAAAAACACAAAAATAACGTTTGATGTTGTATTTTGTGTGTGTAATATTTACATATACATACATACACATATTAAATAATACAAATAATATACATATATTCTATATATGTATATCCATAATAACTGCATGTTAGAAATAAATCGGTATATTATTTTATTTACATAAAATTCTGCAATATTTTGTTGTGGGGAAATACATTTCTTTTGCATTAACAGAGTATCAGTTCATTTTGCTCAGCGTGACTATGCCGCAGTAGATGGCGCCACAATTTTTGTTCTAATTAGCTTTGCAATAGTTATTTCTATTTTAACATGAACGTTAATATTTTCAAATAGATATCATACAGAACAATGTTAAGAGTATTCACGGGCTGGTCTTTTATTTCATACATTTTTTCATTATTCTTTTACAAATATGAACATAAGTTCGGCATATTAACTTTTTGTTGTATTTACAAAATAGAGTTACCGAGTTCATCAATGAGTTTTTTGCTTTCAAAACAGTTCTACATAGTTATATAGAATTATTATTCTGCTTTACCTACAAAATATCTGATTGCGATTACATCTAATTTTTAAAAATTGTTTATAATTACTAAAGCATTATTATTCACATAAATACAAAATTGCACTTTTTAAATTTTCCATTCAAATTTAAGAAAATATCAATTCTAGAAACTGGAATTAAAAATTACCAGTTATAAAATGCAATTAATTGAATTTCAGAAAATCATAACAAAACGTCGGAAATAATAATTTTAAATTTAGAAGACATCAATTGCATCTTTAATATATAAATTTTATTCGGTAAACACAAATTTATTTCCAAAAAAAAAAACACCAAATATGTTTACATTTAAAAAATGTTTACATTAAAAAAAAATATTGCCATGCAGGAAAAATTAATAACTTTTCAGTACCGCGATTCAGTAACTTCTTTTAACGATAGTCGAATCGTAAAAAAAATAAAATTGCAAAATTATCAGTAAAATTTTTAAACGATATTCGCTATTGTTAAAGTCAGCTGTTGTTGTTATCTAAACGACAACTAATTTTGTGTTGTTTATTCAATCGATAAAAACTTAAATTTTTAGGTTGAAATGTCGTCATAAATAAATAAAAATCATAAAATAGTGAAAATATTTTGCTTTTATTAAAAAAACTTTTTTATATAAATAAAAAAATTAAATAGCATATTCAATTCATTATTTCATTTTCAAATAAATACACAGAAATATTAGTAAAAAAATAAAGATATTAAACATCAACATAAAATCATCCTGTCAAACACGAAGTAATTTGTTTTTTTCTATTCTTCTTTGTGTTTTTCGCTTATTTTGACAGAGATGCCACTCGTTTACAATTTAAATAAATAGAAAAATAGATTTGTCGACTGTCGTTCAGATGTATGTTCTTAGTGAATCACTTAATCCTTAGTGCAAACAATAATAGCTGTCCATATATTTTGCGATTGTCGGATCGTTGAAATTTACAGAATCACACTACAGAAAACATTAATTTCATATGGCGCCACATATGACCCCAAGCTAGTATTTTGCAAATACTGCTGAACTTTGGATCATTTTAACCCTAGGAGCACATAAGTGTAAGTTCTCGAAAAATATAACACAATTTTATTTCCCAACCCATAGTAAGGGTTTCATCTAATTTACTAGAACACATAATTTTTTTAAATATGCCAAAATTCAAAGTTTGGCCTCGGCAAGGAATGATTTAACGTTGTTCGCTTTATTCTAAATTTTTAGCATGGAAGACTTGTACATTTGGTTATTATATTTTAAGCGTCACATCTAAAAATTCAGCAGCATTATTTGAATTTTTTGAATAAATTGTCTTTTATTAGCTTGGTGCCAAGTCCAAAAGGGAAAGTGGGGTCATATAATTTTTTTCCGTAACCCTAGGCTAGTATGACAAAATATAATATTTAAAAGTAGTAAAGTGATTAGTTTTTGATACAAAGTACTTAGAAAGAGGACATTTACTGAATATTTCACAAAAAACTAATTTTTCTCGAAATCCGCAAAAAAAAATTCTTTGTTAAAAAAAAAATTCTGCGAGACGAATTTACTTAAAAATTCACACAGTAAATCTCTAACATATATTTAACAAAACTTTAAGGTGCCAGATTCATTTTTTGAAATTTTTTTTAGGAAAATTTTTTAAAACTTAAAAAAAAGATGTTTTCAAAATTTTATCAAAAAATTTTCCACCTTGGTTTCATTTCGCAATAGGTTAACAACGTGATAAAACAATACTTCATATCTGAGTACTTATAGGTATAGAGACAAAAAAAATTATGGCTTTAATCAATTTGTTAAAGTTGAAAAAATGTTCATCCCATTTTATGACCTAGAATTTTTTGGCACAAAAGTGGGGCATTTGTTATTTCTTGGCGAGTTTTTATTCGATTTTGAAGCTATATAGCTTTTTAAAAAAGATAATTTAGCAATGATATCAATTCATATAACAACTTGTCGAAAATGTTAAAGTATAGAACGAAATTTTCGTAAAATCTGAAAAAAGTCATATTTGCCCCATATAAAAACACCTGAAATTTTCAGTCGCTTTGAGGCACCTCTAAATTTTCTTTGATTGACCCAAAACTTGTATTTCACAGTTTTTTTTGCTATTCGCATATTTCTAGGGACAGAGAATTTAAATTATAACACTTTTTCCCCCTCCTTATAATGAATGGCCACCCTAATATACATATATGACCTCAGTATAGGTGGTATAGGTTATGGTATAGTGTTTATGGTCAGTTTATTTGTTTTTCTAAATGAAACCTTTCACAAATGCTATCATATGTCTATTTTTATGAATGCCGGGGAAACATTCATTAATACTAGCAGACTCCAGCCCTCAAAATTCGAGTGCAAATTATAGGAAATTTTATTTTTTTATGAAATAAAGACCCTAAAGGTATGTATGCTAATTAGTTATAGCCAATTCGCAAATCAACACAAAAACAAACTCATTTTTATTACAAAGACATTAACAAATTTTATAAACACACACATAGCATATGCTATACAACATACAATATTGTATAATGTATATATTGTATACAATATTGTATAATTTTGTGTATGTGTTAGTAGCAACTTTAAATGCAATTTACTCAAAATGAAGGAAAAAATTTAAAAATCTATAAATCTGCAGAACGGCTAAAAAGAAATACCTTTCAAATAATATACGTTTGGTCAAAATCGGGATAAAATAGTAGAACAAAACATCGGTCACAAGAAATCGCCTAGCCTATTAATATTATAGATTATGCTGTGAGCTTTTCAATAAATATTGTGAAAATCGAATGAAGCTTTAATTAATGTTACGAAGACAATTGTTTCAGTTTTACAATATTTTTGATTAAATTTATAGGTTTAATGACAATATGCATAAATTTCATGGAAAGATTCATATACTATATGAAAATATTCATAAATTTCATGATTTTATAGTTTTCATATAAACAAAACTTTACATAATTGTTACGAAATTTTTCTTTAATGTTATAAATATTTCAACAACTGCTTAACAAAATTGAGTGAGATCGCCATGTATGTGTTACCCGCAGAAAATCTAAATTACATATCGAATACGATTTTTTCAATAGTGACTAGGTCCAAAAAAGTTTCGATTTCTTTTCACTGCACTGGCATAGTAACTTTTAATTTTTATAACGGAAAAACTGCAAACAGAAACCTATTATCTGGAAATCTAATAAAATATTTCATTTTTGAGGCATGTAAAAAAAATTCCTTTTAGGACCATTTAAAATTATTAGAACCGGTGTTTTTTTTTTGCAATATGCTGAAGTTTTCCTATCTGCCTTTGGATGTTCGAAAAATCGAATAAATGCCATATTTATGTGTTCAAAATGCAATTAGCATAAAAAATTAGTTATTTGCATATTTTTAAAATTTATGCTATTTGTGGTTATACACCAGTTTGTCATTGCGCTTGTAAAGCATCAAAAAATAAATTAGCGATAAAGTATATAAATTCTCGAGTCAATAAAGCAATGTTCGTCTGACCGTCCGTCCTTCTGTCCATCTGTCTGTTTTCACACTCTAAAAATGCCAAAAATATAGTGTGTGTTTATCGTAATAATTTTGTATTAAGTTTATCAAATTGTTTAATTTGTTTAATATTTTTTTATTTATATTTCTTATAAATTGTGCATTAGGTCTAGATATTTATGTAAACGTAAAACCCAGGTGGAGGGTATCACAGATTCGGCATAGTTAGATTTAATGCTCTTACTTGTTTCTTCTGCTTTGAGACTAGATTTAGTAATTTTTATGTTTTCTGAATTTTTCATTTTCCGAAATTCGAAATTTTCTTTATAGAAATAAAAAAGGAAACATTGCTAGTTTCATCAAAACACTTCTACGCTTTCAAGTACTGACTGGAAACGGGTTAAAATGAATAAAAAAAAATTATGTTGGCGAAGATTGATTACATTGAGACATATGATTGATTTATGGATTCAAGTTTTTTATTTATGTGGAACTAGCAGTATACCCGCTACTTTGTTAGCGTAATTATTATATTAATTATTTAAGCCATAATAATATTTAAAAACAATAAGAAATATAGTGTGAGTGACAACACGATGGAAGCTTTTAACAAAATATATTTTTGACGACTGGACGGTCAATACCAAAAAAACTTGATCATAAAATTCTTTTTACTTTTTTTTTATTAATTTTCTTTTATTAATTTAAATATTTGTATGATTTGTTTATTTAACAAAGGAGAAATTCACAAAACTTTAAAGTATTAATTTTTACTAGCAGATTCCAGCGCTCGAAATTCGAGTGCAGTTCGAATCTAATTCTCTTTACGAACGGTCGTGTAAATAATTAAAGCGCTTAGAGTACAACTATTTAAAATTAATAACAAGTGTATATTTTTGTTTCTGCAATTGCCTATTCTTGATCTCATTTGAACTCACGTGGTAGTTAATTCAGCTTAAAACAGGAATAAAAAATCTAGCGATGGCCCGAGGGGCCAAATCTTCATCAAAAAGAAAGCTCCTTGCCAACAAGAAGATGACAAAACTTCCTCCGGGTTTTAACCCGAACATCGCGTCAACTTCAAGCAACAGATTTAGCCTGCTTGCTGGCCTTAATGATATGGACGTAATTCCTGTATCAAATATTAACGAGGTTAAACAACACAAACCTCCACCTATTGTTGTTGAAGCTAACGCCTCATTTACAGAAATACAAAAACTACTTGGTAAAGATTGTATTTTCAAACGTACTTCAATTGGTACTAAAATTTTTGCTCCAAGTAAAGAAATGTACGAATGCTACAAGCAAATTTTTAAAGAGAGTAAGTTGGAGTTTCACTCTTATGGCTCCAAAGATAATAGGTTAGACACCACTTTTTTACACGGTTTACCCTGCATAAAAACCGAGGACATTACCGCAGAGCTAAAAAACTACAACCTGTCCCCTTCTTCCGTAGCTGAAATAGTCACCAAATTCAGTTCGAACAACAATGCAGTTTACAAAGTTCAATTTGTACGTAAAAATTTTAACCCAACTGCCTTAAGAAACGTAAGAACAATTTCAAATATTATAATTTCCTGGAAAAAATACAAATCTAGATCCAGAAATAAACCAACTCAATACTGGAACTACTTAATGTATGGCCATGGCGGTGAACATTGTCATCGTAGTGCTGCGTGTATGATATGTGCATAACAACATCATACAAGTGTGTGTCCGTTTAACACAAATGAAAAAAGACCAGCTGTTTTTACATGCTTTAATTGCAAAAAAAAACAAGGAAAAGAGAGAACTGATCACTCTACAAACGATATCAACTGTCCGTTACGTTCTCTCTATTTGGAAACTAGAACAAGAGTTACTTCTAAAAGTAGACAACAACAAAATAACTCATTTCAATTTAATGTGGGAGATTTCCCTAATTTAAGAAACAACAACACAAATTGTAACAATAACATCAATAATAACAGCAAAGCTACATATGCTAACCAGCTGAAAACAAACAACGATTTATTTAGCATTGATGAGCTTTTTTATATTTTCACTACAGCAATGGATGATTTGCATAGGTGCACTTCAAAAGTACAACAAATCAGAGTTGTAATGTCAATGGTACAATACGCCCATGGATATACTAATAATTTAGACGAATTCAAAATGCTTCACTTGAAAGCTAATGGCATTTCAAACTTTTCTAAATTGAAACAATTTGAGATACTAATTGAACGAGAAAATATTAAAATAGCGTCTTTGAATGAAACATTTTTTTCAGAAAATCATAGACCCTATTTTAAAAATTATTATTTATATAGAAGTGACAGAACAGATGAAAGAGGAGGAGGAGTAGCTCTGTTAATTCATAAATCTGTCGCTCATAAAAACCTCTTTATATCAAACACCTCATCAATCGAAAACATCTCAATTGAAGTTATTATAAGTAATAGACCTATTGTTGTATCTTCGTTATATTCACCAAGATATACCCGTAACTTCTGTGCTGATATCTTGAACCTAACACCTTCCACCAAAGAATATATAGTTTTTGGTGACCTAAATGCCAAACATTGTTCTTGGAATTGCCGTTCAAATAATACTGCAGGAATTGCACTCAACAACCTACAGCAATCAAGCAATTTTTTCATTCACTATCCTAATAGTCCAACCCTATTCCCACATCAACACAATCGCGAAGCATCCACAGTCGATATTATTTTAAGCAATACCGCTTTAAATATAGACGTAAAAAATGGATTACGAAATACCATCAGACCATCGCCCCATTATAGATACACTTATAAGATCAATGGCCTTGCAGGTTAACCTCAATTATTATGATTATAGTGCAACCAACTGGAACATTTTTATGAATTTTTTAGACAATAAAATCACATTATATTCGGATATATACAATACCAAGGTAGTTATTGATCTAGAAATCCAAAAATTTATAAATGTAGTTTTCGAAGCAAGGGATGTGTCCACACCTAAAATAACTCAACAAAATAATTACACATTACCAGAAAGTACTGTGAAATATATTAAACTAAGACGAAACTTTAAAAGAAAAAGCCAACGATCTTCAAATATAGCCGAGCAAACTTTTTATAATCAATGTACTAAGTTTCTAAGTAACATGATTGATAAAAGTATTAATTCGGAGCGCAATAAGAAATGGTGTCAATTATTATCCAATTTAAAACCAGGTGATAAATCATTCTGGAAAATAAGCAGGAACTTGCGAGGAAAGGGAAAAAACAAATCTCTCACTTTAAAATTGGAAATACAAAAATATCATCTGATAAGGGCAAGGCTGAAAACCTGGCAAATACATTTGTCCAAGCAAATAACCTCTCTTCGAACTACAACCACTCAGCGGATACATTAATAAATACAACAGTAAATAATTTTAAAAAGGAAAATGCTAGTTCTGAATCAGCTATTTATACATCTCTTGAAGAAGTAATGAATATTGTCTCATCAATAAAATCCTCAAAATCCCCTGGTTTTGACAATGTTCCGAACCTGCTCTTAAAGAAACTACCACTCAAAGCTCTAAAATTACTGGTTAAAAAATTTTACAGCTGCATCAAACTCAACTATTTCCCAAACCATTCCAAATATACTAAGGTTATAGCCATAAACAAACCTAGTAAGCCAAAAAATAACCCAAACAGCTACATACCTATTAGTCTATTAAGTAACTTAAGTAAAATATTTGAAAAAATATTACATTCTCTCTTAGTGAATTTGTAACGACCAATTCTATTGTTGCCAAAGAACAATTTCGATTTAAAAAAGGGCATAGCACTACTCACCAAATAAACAGAATTAAAAATCAAATAATCACCAATAAAAACAATAAACGTTCAACGGGTCTAATATTGTTAGATATCGAAAAAGCGTTTGACACCGTTTGGCATAATTGCCTAGTATTTAAACTTCTTGATGCAAATATACCAAAATATTTATGCAAACTTATTTCAGATTTCATTCACGGCAGAAACTTTAAAGTTGCGATTAATAATGAAACATCATTTCCAAAAACCATTACCACAGGGTTACCTCAAGGATCTGTCTTGTCGCCATTGCTTTACTCGATATATACATCCGATTTTGAAGTCCCGAAATATATGAAAATTGCTTATTACGCAGATGATACTGCGTTAATTTCTTCAAACAAAGCGCACTCCTGAAGAAAATGGAAAAGGGACTTGTAAATTGCAGTAAATATTTTCACAAATGGAAAATCAAAATTAATCCAAACAAGACCCAAGCAATAATTTTTCCATTCAACAAATCTCCCAAAAGACTGCCAAGACGTCATCTTCTTATTGGAAATAATACCATAAATGTACTTAACGAGGTCAAATATCTCGGAGTTGTCCTAGACAAAAAGCTTACATTTAAACAACATATTATGGCTACGTGTCAAAAAGCTATAAAATCATTTAAAGCATTATGGCCACTACTAAATAGAAGGTCATTTCTAAACCCCAAAAACAAAAATCTATTCTTCAAAAGTGTTATAAGGCCGATATTAACATACGCGTGTCCTATTTGGAGTGACGCTGCCAACTGCTACCTAAAACGCTTATAAATTATACAAAACAAATGTCTTAAAATGATAAATAAAAGCCCTGGATGTATCCTACAAATCTTCTTCATGAAGAAACAGGTTATGAGAAAATTATCGATTTCATAACAAGGATTAATAACAATTACTTTGCCAAAATTGAAAATTCCTCTTACCCACTGATAAGAGAATGTAGAGAAATAACGTAAAATTAAAAAGAAATCACCAAACTGATAATTATATGCTTATAGAGGTCTATTATTTCAAATAAACCTCCTATAAGCACATAAATATTTTTCAGATAGTATTTGAATTTATTAAATCATATAAAGGTTTTTTCCTCCCATTTTCCTTTAAAAATCATTAAAAATAATATAAAAACTATTTAATATCTTTAGATCCTATGTATTATTTGTTGCAATATCTATATGTAAAGATAAGATCTCATATGTAAATATCAAATTTGTTAAAATATGTAAATAAAGGAAGAATATATAATTGAAAAAAAAAATCAACAACTGCTGTGAAAATATTCATTAATTTAATGAAAAATTGTATTGACTAAAAATAAACTAATAGATTCGAAAATTTTATTAAAAGATTATAATTTCAAAAAAAATTTTTATTCATGCTTTTCATAATTATTATGAATTTTTCATTAACATTGTTAATAGATAAGTTTTTAGCTAATGCAAAATCGCTTTAGAAGAATATAAATTTCGTTCACTTTTTTTTAAAAATAATTTAGTAATAATTTAATAATTATACATATTAAAATAAACTTTTCATATATATTTACTAGCAGATTCCAGCGCACGAAATTCGAGTGCAATTTCTAGGCGGCTTTATTTCTCAACTTACCCAATTCACAAACTAAAACTTTTATGGTTTATTATTATTGTGAATGAAGATAACAAACTCATTAACGAACATATTAAAAAATATAATAAAACACACATAGCATATGTATAATTTTATGTATATGTTAGTAGCAACTTTAAATGCAATTTACTCAAAATAAAGGAAAAATTTAAAAATCTGTAAATCTGCAGAACGGCTAAAAATAAATACCTTTCAAATAATATACGTTTGGTCAAAATCGGGATAAAATAGTAGAACAAAACATCGGTCACAAGAAATCGCCTAGCCTATTAATATTATAGATTATGAAAATTAAGAAAATAAAATGATTTGAATTCTACTGGCGCTTCACAGATTCATGAATCAATTCATAAATTCAGAAACATTTAAGAAAATATATATATATAAACATTAGTTAAGTGAATTCTAAAGGATTTTCAATTTATAATAAAAAAATGAATAAGATCATGAAATTAATTCTTCCAGTGTGGAACAATTTCTCTTGTACCATCTTTATTTTACAATTAAATTTCGAATATTTTTGGTATATGATTCAGTAAGTTTTCCGCAGCATTTACTAATTTCTTCCCCACAACCATTACCAAAATATTGAGTGTTACCCCTTTTATTTGCATGGATATTATTAAATTTTTGTGCAATATTACACCCGTCTAAAAGCTTAATTAAAACGGCTTTATTTAAGATTTGCTAGGAATATAGCTTATTGCCTACTGTTGGAAAATTCACAGCCATAAAAAAAGAGCTCTACTCAATTGAATTGAATGTACGAATACTTCACTAGGCATAAAATTCGTTACAGATTATTAATTAGAGATATTACGTGTCAAAGCTAAAGCAACTGAACAAACGAACGCCAAAGGATTGGCCGCAACGGGAAGCCGCTTAAAAATTGACGAAATTGTTTTTTGTTTTGAAACCCCCAACAATTTGAAAACAATGTGTTTACAACAATGTTAAACATTTATACATTCAAAAAAGTACAGTGCGCTGAGGATTTCTCAGGCATAAAATGAAAATTGTTTCGCGTTTGTAATGTCAATGACAGGTTTTAGTTGTCTAAACGAAGATTGAATGTTTTGAATTAAGTTTTTTTTTTTTTTTTGAACGCGAGGAAGGACAGAAAAAGGGTTATCATATTATTTTGTTTGGCTACTTTAATAAATTGAAATTTTTATTTTAAGAAAGGGGTTAAAATATAATTATATAATTTTTTTGATATATAATTTGTGCGCTGGCCATAAAGTTTTATAAAAATTTAAGCCGTGTCTTTTATTTGATTAGGTTTTTAGTTCATTGAGTTTTTTTCTTTAAGCTGCACGAACAAATCAAGCAAAAATATAAAAATCCTTGTGGTTTCATACTCAAATGCTTTAACGCCTTATTGAACACTTTTTCTTGTTCGTCCTTAAATCCAGTGTTACCTCAGCGGAAATATTTATTTAGGACATTATGGCTGTTCTTTCTTTAAAGCGTTTTACAAAAACAAACGTCTTTTTTTTTTTGCTTTATCTGCAGGGAATTAATATGTTTTTGGTTGGTTTTTTTCTACTTTGATCCTTTTCTGTTGTGTTTCGCAAAGGATTATTATTATATTTTTTTTTTGTTTTGTTTGAAATTAGGTGAGAAAAAAACAAGTGCGTTTGTTTATGTTTGTTGTTACTTATTTTTTGTTTTTTCTAATAAAGCCTTTTTGCGTTGATGTTTTAGTTTATTTATCTGAGCGGATTAATAAGCTGGATATTTAGGATATTGAAACATTTTACTTTTTTGTATTTTGTTTGGTTTTGTTTACATAAGACCTTTTGATTGTTTATTCCATTTGAGGAAGAAGAAAAATTATAGGAAAAATAATGAAAAAGTCTAGGAAAATATTAGAAAATTTCATTATTTTTTTAATTAATAGATTAAACGAAAAAAAAAATTGTTGACCTCTTTAGGGGATAAAAAAGTTTTTTTTTCTAAGGAAAACAAGCAGATTGAAATATTTTTAGTCAAGTTTAGTCATTAGAATCTTTAATAAGTGAGTCCAAGTTTACATTTCACTTAACCTAATTAAAACCACTTTATCCCTTTTGATAACGATGACAAAACTATTTCAAGTCATTAATCCTGTAAAATTAAACATTCGAAATGACAAGTGTTATTGGCCTTTAGATCTTTAGAATCTTTAATAGGACAAAAAAAAAAAAAAATAATCTAATTGATAATTTAGGTCAACTACTTTCAAAGACATACGAATTAAAACCACCCCTTCTTCAGTTCGCAAAGACAATTTAAAAGTCAAATGTGGCCAGAAATAAAACGACTTGCAAAAAATAAAGATAAACTCTAACAACTTATTTAACACATTCAGCTACACATGATTACACTGATAGTTCCACAAATGTTTTTTTTCTAGACTGACAATGAGTAAAGTAAATGATACTAAAAGTAACAACGCATATCATTTGACAGATGAACTCATGTTGACAGTTGTTGACACTGACACATAACATTTGTTTTTTTCTTTCTATTTTTGTTGGTGTTAGTTTAGTTTTTGTATGATGCCAAGGACTGGAGTATGTATGAGTATATGTGTGTAGAATTGATGTTTGGCGTTTGAATGAACCATTTGCAAAAATTGTTTTTCGTTACAGTTGAATAAACATATATTTGATACGAGTTTGCTTGTATTTATGTATTAACACACACAAAAAAATCCAGTTTATGTTAAAAAATTAGAAAAATTGCGTTTTTGGCAGATAAAAAAAATTGCTTTCATTGCGTGTGTGTGTGTTTGTGTGTAATGATAAATGGTGGAACTATATGTCAACAAGATATTTCCGGCTTACTTTTTTGTCACTCCATTACTTATGCATATAGTATCTTCTGTAGGAGATAATTTTTACTTTGGTCTTTTGGTTTTAACAATTAAGAGTGTGGAACTAGAATTTTTAGATGATGTCCTCCTGTCTGTTATATTCGAAATTTCGTATAATTGTTGGAATTGATACGTAACTAGTACTCATATGAAGTGGAAAATTTATTTAAAAAAAAATCTCTAAAAATCACATTTTATCCATTCCTTGAGATGAATGTAGGAAAGAATTTTGTAGTAAAAACTACGATTCCTTATATACGACTATACGATGTCCTTTACCATGAGTTTAGAGAAAGCGTCTTAGGTTCAACTAATTGGACAGAGGAAATAAGCATAAACCAAATTTGAGTGGCATTGTCATTAATTTGTGGCGTGAAGATATGAAAAAGTTCATATCCTATGATATTTTTATATAGGGACAAGGTCGAAAAATAGACCAATACTGACCATATATACTAATGTCAATTATTTTTGATGTGTAAACATCTATACGCGCAGGGGGGTAAAAATCTATTAAACAATACAATCAAAAAAACAGCGGTAAGACGTATGACAAAATTGGTGTGACTTATGATTGTATTAGTGAAAAAATTATGATATGTAATAACGTTTTTGAAAATGAAAAATGAAAAATAAAAAATGAAAAATAAAAAATTAAAAATTAAAAATTAAAAATAAACAATTAAAAATTAAAAAAAAAACGAAAAATTAACAATAAACAATAAAAAATGAAAAATAAAAAATAAACAATAAAAAATTAAAAATTTAATATAAAAAATGAAAAATTAAAAACAAACAATAAAAAATTAAAAATGAAAAATGAAAAAAAAAAATGAAAAATTAAAAATTATAAATAAATAATGACAAATGAAAGATGAAAAATGAAAAATTAAAAATGAAAAATAAAAATAAAAAATGAAAAAATAAAAATAAAAAAAATAAAAAATAAAAATGAAAAATAAAAATGAAAAATTAAAAATAAAAAATTAAAAATAAAAAATGAAAAATAAAAAAATGATAAAAGAAAAATAAAAAATTAAAAATGAGAAATACAACATTTTAAATTAAAAATGAGAACTGAAAATAAAAAAATTAAAAAATAACAAGTAAGAAAATTATAGTCGGTCTAGACCGACTATACGATACCCTATATCATGCGTTTAGAAAACCTATCTCTTAGGCCCAACTAACTGGACATAGAAAATAAGCAAAAACCAAATTTGAGTGGGATTTATATTAATTTTTTTGGCTGCAGATATGAAAAAGTTCATATCGGATGCTATATCTATATGGGGACTAGGTCCAAAAATGGACCGATCCTGATCATGTTTGGTAAAGTCTCTTGTATTTTGCAAAAATATATACAAACCAAATTTGAGAAGAATCAGTGCAATATTTTTGTTTTTTAATAGATTTAAGTGAAGATCGGGAAGCAGCTCTATATGGGGTCAAAGGTATCATTTTTGGACTACTCATTAATGGATGTAATGAACGCATACAAACAAAATTTGAGTAAGATCTATATGACAATTTGGATCGTATGGCAATTTATGTCGATTTCATATGGGTAATTTGTATGGGGGCTAGGTCTGAACATGGACCGATTCTCACCAATTTCAATAGCGTTCATCCCATGGCCGATAAAAGCTTATATATATAAAATTTCATCGCAATAGATTCATATTTGCGACCTGCAGTTTGATTACAAGGTTTACGTGGACACACAGACGGACGGACGGACGGACGGATGGACGGATGGACGGACATCGTTAAATCAACTCAGAAAGTGATTCTGATTCGATCGGTATAATTAAAGATGGGTCTAGGTCAAATATTTTTGGTTGTTACAAACAGCAGCACAAAGTCATTATACCCAAACCACATAGTGGTATAGGGTATAAAAATGAAAGATGAAAAATGCAAAATAAAAAATGAAAAATGAAAAACGAAAAACATATGTAAAATAAAAAATTAAAAATTAAAAATTGGAAAAAAATTATAAATAAAAAATTAAAAAAAAAATAAAAATAAAAAACGTAAAATGTAAAATGAAAACTGAAAAATAAAAAGTCAAAAATGAAAAATACAAAATGAAAAAATGAAAATGGAATAATGAAAAATTGAAAATGAAGAATTAAAAATTAAAAATTAAAAATAAAAAATGAAAAATAAAAAATAAAAAATGAAAAACGAAAAATGTAAAAGGAAAAATTGAAAATGAGTAATAAAAAAACACATATGAAAACTGAAAAATAAAAAATTAAAAATGTAAAATTCAAAATGAAAAATTAAAAATGAAAAATAAAACGTGAAAAATCAAAAATTAAAATTAAATAATGTAAAATTAAAGCGAAAGCTGAAAAATTAAAATGAAAAATAAAAAATGAAATTAAAAAATAAAATATGAAAAATAAAATAATAAAAATGAAAAATGTAAAATGAAAAATTTGAAATTAGAAATATAAAATCACAAATGAAAACTGAAAAATAAAAATTAAAAATTAAAAATACAAAATGAAAAATAAAAAATTAAAAATTTAAAATTAAAAATAAATACAAAAATTAAAAATAAAATGTGAAAAATCAAAAATTAAAAATAAATAATCAAAAATTAAAGGCGAAAGATGAAAAATGAAAAAGAAAAATGAAAATGAAAAAGAAAAATGAAAATGAAAAATAAAAAATTAAATTGAAAAATAAAAAATGAAAAATAAAAAATTAGAAATGAAAAATAAAAAATTAAAAAAGAAAAGTAAAAAAAAAGAATGAAAAATAAAAAATAAACAATAAATTATTAAAAATTAAATATAAAAAACGAAAAATTAAAAATAAACAATAAAAAATGAAAAATAATAAATGAAAAATGAAAAAAAAAATGAAAAATTAAAAATGAAAAATAAAAATAAAAAATGAAAAAAGAAAAAATAAAAATAAAAAAATAAAAAATAAAAATGAAAAATAAAAATGAGAACTGAAAATAAAAAAATGAAAAAATAAAAATGAAAGATGGAAAATGCAAAATAAAAAATGAAAAATGAAAAACGAAAAACATATGTAAAATAAAAAATTAAAAATTAAAAATTTGAAAAAAAATTATAAATAAAAAATTAAAAATAAAAAATTAAAAAAAAAAAATTAAAAATAAAAAACGTAAAATGTAAAATGAAAAATGAAAACTGAAAAATGAAAACTGAAAAATAAAAACTCAAAAATGAAAAATACAAAATGAAAAAAAGGAATAATGAAAAATTAAAAATGAAGAATTAAAAATTAAAAATTAAAAATGAAAAATAAAAAATAAAAAATAAAAAATAAAAAATAAAAAATTAAAAATGAAAAACGAAAAATTGAAAATGAGAAATAAAAAAACAAAAATGAAAACTGAAAAATTAAAAATTAAAAACAAAAAACATATGTAAAATAAAAAATTAAATATTAAAAATTTAAAAAAAAAATTAAAAATAAAAAATTAAAAAAAAAAAATATAAAAAACGTAACATGTAAAATGAAAATGAAAACTGAAAAATAAAATGTCAAAAATGAAAAATACAAAATGAAAAAAAGGAATAATGAAAAATTACAAAAGAAGAATTAAAAATTAAAATTAAAAATAAAAAATAAAAAATGAAAAATTGAAAATGAGAAATAAAAAATCACAAATGTAAATTGAAAAATAAAAAATTAAAAATTAATACAAAATGAAAAATTAAAGATGAAAAATGAAACGTGAAAAATCAAAAATTAAAAATAAATAATGAAAAATTAAAGCAAAAGCTGAAAAATTAAAAAGAAAAATGAAAAATAAAAAATAAAAAATGAAATTGAAAAATAAAATATGGAAAATAAAAAATGAAAAATAAAAAATGAAAAATAAAAAATGTAAAAGGAAAAATTTAAAATGAGAAATATAAAATCACAAATGAAAACTGAAAAATAAAAATGAAAAATGAAAAATACAAAATGAAAAATAAAAAATTAAAAATTAAAAATGAAAAATAAATACTAAAAATGAAAAATAAAATGTGAAAAATCAAAAATTAAAAATAAATAATGAAAAATTAAAGCGAAAGATGAAAAATGAAAAAGAAAAATGAAAATGAAAAATAAAAAATGAAATTGAAAAATAAAAAATGAAAAATAAAAAATTAGAAATGAAAAATAAAAAATTAAAAATGAAGAGTAAAAAATAAAGAATGAAAAATGGAAAATGAAAAATGAAAATAAAAAACGAAAAATAAAACATGAAAAATAAAAAATGGAAAATGAAAAATGGAGAATAAAAAATGAGAAATAAGAAATTTCAAATGAAAACTGAAAAATGAAAAATGTAAAAGGAAAAGCTAAGAATGAAACATTGAAAATTAACCAGTTAAAATAATAAATAATAAGAATTATTTTTATATTAGCAGAGCCCCTGTAGTTGATTGGTGTAATTGATAGATGGCGATTTCTGTTTGATTTTAAAAAAGTGCCATAAAAAATGCTTTAATTACTAGATGTTTGCACATCTCCGTTGCGATTGGATTCACATGATTTTTTTTTTTTTTTTTTTTGAAAAATCTGGCAATTTTTTTTTATGGATTCAAGTGATAATTGGGGGAGCAGATTTATATGGGAGCTATGACTAGCATTATCCTATATGGTTTGTTTTTGGGCTACTGATTAATGGGTGTAATAAACACACACACAACCCAATTTTAACGTTATCTATGTAGTAATTTGTATTTTATGGCAATTCATATTGATTTTATATGGAGAGCAGGTCTGAACTGGAATCGATTTTCAACAATTCCCACAGCTTTCGTCGTATGGGCGATAAAAGCTGATATGCCAAAACTAATCAAACTATATTCACCTATAGGTTGAATAAACGGACAGACAGACGGACAGACAGATGAACGAACATCGCTACATAGACTCAAAAAGTGATACTGAGTCCAATACACATGAGGTGGAAAGTGATTCTGGGTAAATATAAGATGGGTTGACCACAGAGTGGTGTACGGTATAAAACTTCTTAAAAAAATGCCCTCTTTTGAAATGGGCGTGGCTTTTAAACCAAAAGTAGCTATATCCGCTTACCTCAGAATTAAGTCTATTTTTTTTTTTTTATAACGTTTATTTAATTCAAATTCATAATCTTAAACTATAAATAAACAAATAGTAGGAATATAAATTATTATGCTAAAAAATATAAAAATATCTATTATCTAACATACATATATAATATTTTTAATGTGCTCACATTCGGATCATCTAATCCGTATTTAATTAATATTAATTTTTTACACATATCTAATAACTCCATGATTATAGGCAGGAAAATTATAATCAGTTTTTAATTTAAACCAGTTAAGATATGAACAAGATATCGTATGCTTAATTTTTAGTTAAAGCTGATGCAGTCGAAACTCTGTGATTATTTGAGGACAAGATATATGTCACATAAAATATGTTTTTATTAGCTAAGCAATTCTGTATATTTTTTATTTTAGAACTTTCTACACAAATAGTAAAAAAATTCGCTTAGAATGGCATTTTAAGGGTTAAAATAAACTTTCTTAAAAAATTACAATGAAAAATTAAAATCGTTTTGCAAACAGCCATATTACTACAAATTCTCCAGACAACTAATGTGCTTCAGACTACTTGATTAAGAAGTTCGAGTTCACATTTTGAATGTTATTGAAATAATTTATTACAACAATCACATATTTTTTTTATTTTTTGAATCCGAAAATTTACTTAAAAAAAATTTTATTACAGAAATTTAAAAAAAAAATCAACGATTAGACTTCAAGATTTTGTTGATCGCATATAAAGGATTAAGATTGTCAAATATTGTAAATATCTGAGGGCATCGTTTTTATTTCACTGGATTTCGAGAAAATTAGAATTTCTTTCACTTATTTAACTTCTAGGCTTTTAGGTTAATTTATATTTACAAATTTCAGATATCTTTGGCCAGCATATTACACCGCCCACTGTAATCCATCAAGTCTGTTAATTCAGAATAAATTACAATATACTAAACTGCACATTTTAAAAGTTAAAATTAAAATTTTAGTTATTTTCATTTGTTATGCCCGAAATATCGGATCTAGTTGATAATATTTTGTTAGTTAAATTAAATAATATTCCGAACTTAATTATTGAAATTAACTCGTTATTACTTTTGGTGTTAATATTACTTTATTGTGAAAATTTAGATATCTGGAAATTACGATTTATTAATCACTTAATCACAATTAAATTTTTAAAATAAAATTATTTGTTAAAATTAATTAAAAAGTAATTTTTTCTCCATCCCGTTTAGTGCAACGTGTTTTTATACCCCATTTCCACTATATGGTGAGGATATAATGAGTTTCTGCTGATGTTTGTAACTGCACAAAATATTTATACCTTTGATATTATATCAGTAGACTCAAAATCACTTTCTGACTCGAATTAGCGATGTCCATCCGGCCGCCTGTCTGTCTGTCTGTCCGTCCGACCATCTGTGTGTCCATGTAACCCTTGTAGTCAACCTACTGGTCGTAATTATGAATACTAGCCGATTCCAGCGCTCGAAATTCGAGTGCAAAATCTAGGCAACTTTTTTTCAACTTAGCCAATTCACAAACCAAAACTGTTTTTGTTTATTATTATTGTGAATGAAGAAAACAAACTTACAAACACATTAACAAATTTAATAAATACACACATAGCATTGTATAATTTTATGTATGTGTTAGTAGCAACTTTAAATGCAATTTACTCAAAATAAGGGCAAAAATTTAAAAATCTGTAAGCCTGGTGAACAGCTAAAAATAAATACCTTTCAAAAAATATGCACCTTGTCAAAATCGAGATGAAACGGTAGAACAAAACATCGTTCACAAGAAATCGCCTAGCCTATTAATATTATAGATATTTTGGTGAAATTTGGTATACAAGCTTTTATCGGCCATAGGACGAACACTATTGGTTAAAATCGGTGCATGTTCAGACCTATCCTCAATACAAAAGACTGACTAAAATGGTCATATATATTTATATCCAGATTTATATTATCATATATATATATATATCCAGATTTATATTATCATATATATATATATATATATATATATCAATAAAATCTGGAGCAGTCCTCATGTAAAGCTAATTCCCGAACTTCACTTGCGTAGATTTTTTTCAAATATGGTATTTCTCTTTTTGAGAAAAATAAGTGATTTCGCTAAACTGGTCATATTCGGTCCATTTTTTGATCTAATCCCCACATAAAAATAACTTCACATATGTAGTTTTTCGTATCTGCATGCCACAAATTAATAACGATAGCACTAAAATTTGGTTTGTGCTTATTTTCAATATCCAGATATTACCTCAACAAATTTGGATCCAAGACGTTCACGAAATGCATGGTATAGGATATTGTATAGTCGGCCCACACCGACCATCTTTTTTATTTGTGACATATAAATTAACATCTCTAGGGTAAGTTCCTTTCATTCAATGTTGGTGTATCCTTGCTTTGAGAAATATTTTTGATGCAGTATTTGGTGAAAAAAATAATAATAAATTAATAAATTAATAAATTAAGAGCTTACTTGTAATAGAACTGTACCCACACTGCATCGAACCCTTTGCTTGCTTTGCGAATTCAAGACCATCAAAATTAGTTTTACACAGTGGTGGAAGCACTCCTGTTATGAAGCTAACGGCAAAAGTATCAATTTGAAAATAAGTATTGTCAGCCCTTTTGCAAACACTGGTTATTTAAAATATTGATGACTTCATTGCTGACAAGTCATGCATAATTTTATTATTTATCACTAACACAATTTCTATTCTTTGCCTGTTCAAAAAAATGAAGCTCATTATCGGAGTATGTTCGAAAATTGTTACAGGAAATCATCAAATATGATCAAAAACGAAATTATATTAATGACAAGTAATTTATACACTTCGTTACGGGAGATGGAGGAAGAAACAAAAAAAGGAAACAGTAAACAAATATACAGAATTTTGTTAAATTTGGTCCTGTTTTTAAACAATAAACCAACAAATAATCATTGCAATCATTTTGACTGATGTTGAGTTGAACTTATCTCGTTTTCATAAAAAATAGACCATACAAAATCAATATGCTCAGTTTTTTTTTGGTGGGTTGTTGAGGAAAAATATACGAATATTTAATATAGATGACATTTGACTTGTTGACACATATGAATTGCTTAAAAAATACAGAAAAAAAAAAAAACTCAGGGATGGTTGGTGGCAAAACAAAAAAAAGATGTTTTTTATTTGCTACAACACAGTCAAAATGATAATAGATTTTTTATGTCTGGCCATTTTTTAAACACAAATATGGCACATGTTCTATAATAAAGATTGATGTTGCAAATTAATGGCGTATAAACAACCAACAATTTATATACAAAAATATCAACAAAAAACTATCGATTATTTAAAATAATTCTTCATAAATCAACCGAATTAAATTCACACAAAATAAAATGCGTTTCAAAAAAATTAAAATAAAAACAATACTTACTTTAAACCAGACCTATAAAAATATTTGATGGTTTCGCCAAAGAAAAAGGAATGAAAAAATTGCCATAAAATAAGCTTTTTATGGGATTTTTTGGACAATGGTCAAATTCAAAGTCATAAAATGCTTAAAATATGCATACAAAGTTTATTTATAAGATACGACAGTTTTGTTTTTACGCTAATCACCGCGTGAGTCTGTCAAAAACTTTTGAAAATCAAATGTCCTTGTTTATTACTTAAAATTTTACTACCTTTTCCTTCAAAAGCAAAAAACAAAAAAAAAAAAACAAAAAAATATTAGATAAACTCGCCAAAAAATCTAGGGCGTTTTTATTAAGTCTTTTACTTTGTTTATGTTGTGAATATGGAAATGGTTTTTTTTTTGTTTTGTTTTGATTTTTATAGATCATGTTCATAAATTTGAAGATTTTATAATGACATATATGCTCTTTTAAGCCATTTAAAGTTAACTTGTATCATTTGTTGGAAAACAAAACTATTGTCGTTCACACAGATCCAGATCCTTTCAAATATTTGACAATATTTCAACCCTTTTCTTTGAGAAATATTTAGAGGAGTTTTTCATTGAAATTTTCCTCGGCTATTATTTCAAATTGAGTTTGTTGCAATTTTTATTGGTTTCATAATTTCGTTTACTTTGTTGTGTGACTTTTATAAAGAAGTCCTTGTTTTTGTGAGCGCAACAAAGTGTTTGTTTGTTATTATAGGTAGATTTTTATTACAATTTATGGCTGACAAACAGCAGCAAGGAACATAACGAAAAATACACTGCGAAAAAGATAGGTGAATTTCAATTCGAAGGGTTAAGGTATTTTCGTTGTTTCGCCCTAGTGCACTGAAAATATTCCCTTTATGTTTTTAGTTCAATTTGCTTTGTATTGTAATAAAAGACAATTTATTCAAAAGAATATAAAATGCAAAATTAATTCTATTTATTTTGGTGTATTTAAGGAAGATTTAGTGTGCGATCTAAATTGTTTTCTGTAATCACATACGACCTGCAATAATCATTACTTTTCTTTATTTTTATATTATTATATTAATTTTATATTTCATATTCTTTTGAATAAATTGTCTTTTATTAGCTCTGGGTCATTTGTGGGTCTTCTTATTTTATTTAGAAAAATATAAATAGTTTTTATACATAAAATAATTTTATAATAGAATTGGATAAAAGTTGTTTTAATTTATATTCGCGAGCAGTGAGCAGATAATTGCACCAAAGATATATCTGAATGGATTATTTTGATCCCAGGAGCACTGAAGGGTTAAATAAACAAAAAACAGCCGAATTATTTTTCTTAAATTCTAAATGGTGGTTTCATCGAGTTTAACAGAACAACTCGTTTTCGGTAATTATACCCTCCACTCCATTGTGCAGAGGGTATATATAAGTTTGTCATTCCATTTGTAATAATTAGAAAAAAAATTTTGGACCCCATAAAAATATATATATTTGTGATCCTTATAACAACCGAAATTGATATAGCGATGTCCGTCTGTCCGTCTGTGGAAATCACGATGGCGGCATCAATCAAGCAGCTAGGGTGCACGCTGACATAAAAATTGATTCACTAACATCCTGAAAAGTTTTCTATTTAAAATCGTCCCGAGATTTGAATGAAGAACTAAAAAAAGTCTGAAAAAATATAATTTTCTATGTTGTTCTTGTCACTATCACGCCCTCAATAGGATAGCTAAGGTGATCATTTTTAATGAGAATGATTCTTCAAATTCATGGGAAGATTTCCATTTCAAAAATCATTAAAATCGGTGGAACAGGTCCAGGGAAATCTCTGAAAAATTTAAAAAAAAATTAAAAATATGATATTTCTATATTGTTCTTGTTGTTATTCTAAATGTTGTATTGTTGTCATAGCTGGACTTGTTGTTTTTGTGGTCGTTGTGGTAATAGTATAATAAAAACTAACCCCTTGTACATTTTTTTTATCAACTCTGGTAGAAAAATTTAAAAGTTTCCATTGTTTTGGCATCACTAAAAAAATTTACTTGATCATTTCTCTCATTGCCACGAGCTTGCATGCAAAGTTTCAAATCGATTGGGTCACGGAAAAGGGGGTTAAAATCGATCCAAAATTTTTTCGACAAGCAGACACTACGAGTTAATATAAAGGGAGTAAAAATTCACCATTATCTAAAGCAGCCATGCACAACCCGCGGCCCGCGGGCCGCATGCGGCCCGATTTTACATAATTTTTTTTTATACATATATTTTTTATAATAAATTATTTACTATACTAAGAAAAAAAAAATATGTATTTCAAATAACATAAAAGAATAAGTATAAATATAATTAATTATGAAATTATGCAAATACAATCCTTTCATTCTCATATTCACAGCTATTTTTGAATTCATTGTGAATGAAATACAAAAGAAAATAATCTAATAGAAAATGAAACGATACTAAAAAAAATAATTCCATTATTTGTTGAGCATGAGAATATATATTTACGAATGAATGTCAATTATTCGTACAGTACATTAATTTATTATGTCCCATATATTGATTTTTATTTACTTCCACATATATTAAAAATGAATCTAAATTAATTTTATATTATTTACTTCTTTAAATATGAATCTCAGTGTGCCATGATTTTTATTTACTTCCACATATATTAAAAATTAATCTAAATTTATTTGATATTATTTATTTGTTTAATCTCAGTGTGCCATGAACCCACAACATTTTTTACATGAACGATAGTGATTTGAAATTTACAGTAGGAGTTATTTTTACTTTTCAGTTTGAGGTTGAACTTTGTAGTTTGTATAGTTATACTCAGTTTTTTTAATTTGTGTGCTTAAAAAATAATATGTTGGTATCAAAACAACTTAAGAAACGGAAATTAGAAGATGAAAAACGAGGCTTCCAAGAGCAATGGACTGAAAAGTTTTGTTTCATCGAACATAAATGTAGCATTATATGTTTAATTTGTAAAGCAACAATTGCTGTGCCGAAAGATTATAACTTAAAAAGACATTTTGAAATTAAGCATTCTGATTTTAATGAAAAGTATTCTGGTGCTTTAAGAACACAATAAATTACTTCAATGGTCAAATTATTACAATCACAACAAGATATATTTAAAAAGTGCAATGAATCTGCAGAGCAAGCAGTTGAAGTAAGTTTTGATATTGCCAATTTAATAGCAAAATCGTCTCGATAGTATACCGATGGTGATTTTGTAAAATAAACTGCTTAATCGTAGCATCAAAAAAATTATGTTGTACAAAATGCAACTCGAAATTTGAAGCACTAAGTTTAAACCGAATGACAATACAACGACGTAGCACCGATATTTCTGCTGATATCGTGACTAAATTTTCAAGAATATTCAAAAATTGTATCAATTTTTCGTTAGCTGTTGATGAATCTACCGATGTAACTTCCATTGCTCAATTGTATATATATGCCCGTTGTATAACATCAGATTATGAGATTTTTGAAGAACTTGTCGAACTCTATCCAATGAAAGACCAAACAAGAGGATCGGATTTATTGCAGGCATTATTATCTAGCATGCAGAAGCATAATTTGGATTTATCAAAGCTTTCTGGCATAGTGACTGACGGTGCTTCTTCAATGATTGGTCCTAAAATCGGTATGACTACTCTTTTATCCGAACATATGAAACAAAAAGGAATACATACTGATTTATTGAAGTATCACTGCATTATACACCAACAAAATTTAATTGACAAAAATCTGGGTTTCGACCATGTTATGAAAAAAGTTGTGAAAGCTGTAAATTTCTTCCGATCACGTGAATTAAATCACAGACAATTAGGAATTTCTTAATGAAATTGAATGCCAATGATGTTTTGTACTATAGTGAAGTTCATTGGTTAAGTAGAGGCAAAGTTCTGCAATGTTTCCTCAACCTTATTGAAGAAATTAAAATGTTTTTAAATGACAAAAGTCAGCCAGTGGATTATTTGGAAGATCCAAAATGGATATGTGATCTCGCATTTTTAACAGATATATGCGGCCATTTAAATGATTTGAACCTAAAACTTCAAGGAAAATGTCAATTAATCACGAAATTACATGGTGACGTGTCAGCTTTTCGAATCAAGTTATCATTGTTCCATTCCCAAATTGCCAATAATAATACCTGTCACTTTTCGAACTGCGATGAAATATTTAAAAAGTACAAGATGAACAGTAATCAATGTGTTATTTATATTGAACAACTGCAGCAATCTTTCAATAAACGATTTGAAGACTTTGACCGGTACAAAATACGGTTCAGCACATTTGATAATCCTTTCGAAGCATCATATGAAAATTCTGAATCAAAACTCCAACTTGAGCTTATTGACATTCAGTCCAACGAAGAATTGAAGTCCAAATTTAAGGAAGGAGACTTAATGAACTTCTACAGATGTCTTCCTACAGAAAACTTTCCAAATTTACTAGAAAATGCTGCGCTTTGTGGAAGTTTATTCGGAAGTACATACATTTGTGAGCAAACTTTTTCAATAATGAAGTTGAATAAATCAATTCAAAAAAACCGACTTACAAATGAAAATCTAAACGCCGTGGTAAAGGTAGCTACTACAAATATTACTCCGGCTGTAAGAAAGTTAGCATCTAATATGCAATCACAAAAATCACATTAAAACTAAGTTGTTTTTGATTAAGTTACTAATATATTTTGAATTATTTGAATGTGAATTTCCTTGTTTTTGTAAGAATAACTGTTTCTAGTTTTTGTGATTGTCTAATCAATAATTTTCTAATGCGGCCCACATTCAATTATTAATTTTCTAATGCGGCCCACAACGTTGAAAAGGTTGTGTATGACTGATCTAAAGCAAATAATGCTAAAATATGTACTTAGTTGCTAATAAAAAAAAAATAATGTAAATTTAGCAAATTTTGTTTGCATATATTTTTGCAAAATACAAGAGACTTTACCAGACACGGTCAGGATCGGTCCATTTTTGGGCCTGGTCCCCATAGAGATAGAGCATCCGATATGAACTTTTTCATATCTGCAGCCGAAAAAATTAATAAAAATCCCACCCAAATTTGGTTTATGCTTATTTTCTATATCCAATTAGTTGGGCCTGAGAGATAGGGTCTCTAATCGCATCGTATAGGGTATCATATAGTCGGTCTAGACCGACTATAATTTTCTTACTTGTTTTCTATTCTTTATTTTTTCGCTTATTTTGACAGAGATGCCACTCGTTTATAATTTAAATAAATAAAACAATAGATTTGTCGACTCTCGTTAAGATGTATGTACTTAGTGAATCATTTAATGCTTAGTGCAAACAACAATAGCTGTCGATATACTTTGCGATTGTCGGAAAACATTAATTTAAATTCAATGAATTTTATAAAACCTCAAATGATATTTAAGAATTGCGAACGTAAAAATTGTTACATAAATAAACGCAATTTGATGAGAATGTTATTTATATATAAATTTTCACAATTTTTTTTTTGGATGAATATTTGAAGTTTTTCAGAAAATGAAGATAACAAATTATTTTATTTATGATGTTTGGGACATTTGGTTTTTTGCGTTTGGCATCCCTAATTTCGATTATTTATTATTATTATAAATTTATTCTCTATGTTTTCCAAATATGGCAATATTTTAATAAAAAGAGAGAGCTTTTTTTTGGTTATTATTTTGTTACTCGATCCGACCTATATGGCCGCAATGAAAAAATATTCCGCCAGTTAAAAGAAACTATACAGCCATCTCCAATTAGCACGAGTTAATGCATATAGCCACCCTACACAACCATTACCTTTGCAATGGAGGTTAGGGCGAGCTATTTAATTAGCAAAAAGTAAATTAAACGACAAGTTATGTCATATAACCGGAAACGCATGCATATTTTTCCAATACTTTGTTAGCATTTATTATCAAAACTCAAACCGAGGTGGAGGGTATCAAATATTCGGCACAGCCGAATTTAACACTCTTACTTGTTTTTATTTAAAAATATCTTAAAATCCAAAGCTGGCCTTGGTAACTAACGGGTTAACGTTCTCGGACTTATCCCAAATTTTAGGGACGGAAGTTCTACACATTTGGTTATTCTATTTTAAAAATGCACTTAAAAATTCAACAGCACTAACAAAATATTTGAATTTTTCGAATGAATTCCAAAAGGGTTAATGGGGTCATATTATTTTTTTCCGAAACCCTAGGCCATTCAGATAAAATATAACATTTAAAAGTAGAAAAGTGATGAATTTTTGCTACAAAGTATTTAGAAAGAGTACATTTACAGAATATTTAACAAAAATCCCATTTTTCTCGAAATCCACAAAAATAAAATCCTTGTCAAAAAAATTCGGGCATAGGGGTTTACTTAAAAATTCAATTAATTAACAATTAATCTATGACATGTCTTTAGCAAAACCTTAAAGTGCCAGATCCATTTTGTAAAATTTTGTTTAAGAAAATTTTTTAAAACTTGAAAAAGGAGTTTTCAAAATTTTATCAAAAGGATATCCCATTTTCGGTCTCAATGCGCAATAGGTTATCATCGTGGTAATAAAACAATACCTCATATCTGATTACTTATAAGTAAAGACACAAAAAAAAAAATTATGGCTTTAATCATTTTCTCAAAGTTGAAAAGAATGCAATCAAATTTCATGACCTAGTTTTTTTTTTTTTGCACAAAAGTGGTCTGGGGCATTTGCTATTTCTTGGCGAGTTTTTATTTGATTTTGAATTTTTATAGCTTTTTAAAAAGATAATTTAATACTGATCCCGATTCTTGAAACAGCTTGGAAAAATTAAACTATAGAACGAAATTTTCGTAAAATCTCAAAAAAAGTCATATTTAAAAACACTTGAAATTTTCAATTGATTTCCAGCGGCGACTTTTCTTTATCCGATTGTCCCCAAACTTCATATTTATTAGTTTTGTATTAAAATGTAACAAACTGGACCCGGCTATTCCCAAAATCGGAATTTGAAAAATGTCCACATTACGTACGGCCACTCTACTGCTCATATTAAGAACTTATGTACCCACACAATGTTTCAAGACTCTCGTTATTACAGTATTCTAGTTATTTTACTTGAAGTGGTTTCTACCACGCCCACTATTTCAAACCAACCCATTTTACGTACTATATATCTATTTCCATTAATGACTTTTGAACTGACACACAGAGTTTCTGTCTCTCACTTCAGATACATGATATTAGAGATGTACATTGTAGTAAACAAACCTGACACTCGGCACATGTTAATCTTCGTGCCTTAAAAGTTTTAGGAACATTTACAGGCGTATGAAGAATAACTTGCAAGGCGATCGTAGCTACATTGAAAGCGATGTTTGCTCAGGTGTTGTTACTTTAGAAAATAACGCATTAACACAATTTATACTGGTTTTTTGTTGAATTACAAATAAATATTTGTTTACGAAGTATTTTTTATTTAAATTAACAAAAAATGTTAATACCGATTTTATGATGTAGTTTAATGGCCAAACATTTACGCCGTGTCTTTAGAGTGTTATTTCACACAAAGCACGATTGTTGAAAATCCAGTAGATTAATGTTGATCATTTAGCAAAATATGATTTTAACCCTAATTTATTGGTTTATTTCCTCGAAAAAAAAACCCCATATTCACATTTGACAATTGACGAATACTTTTGCTAAACAATGGTATAGTAAAAATGCAGATCCTTTTTTTTTCTTTCGCTAATAAAAATATCAATTCTAACAATCTTTATTATCTTGCTCTATAATCCTTTTCTTATGTTATCCTTTTGTTTATCATATTTTCTGTTATTCCAACTAACTTCATGTACTTGTTACCATTTTTCATGGTGTAAAAAAAGATGAGTTCATTTCTTGTTTGTCCTCCCTTTCAAACAATAGGCGCGACTTTGTTGTATTTAAATAACAAAAAAGGGTATTAAGGATTTTTATATTACAAAAATTTAATGTTCTTGTTATTGTCAAGCAACATTCTTACTAATTTGCGTTGGTATTTGTTTAAAATTGCTGTTGCAGTGATCTCACTACCCCATGTCACTTTTTTTTCTTTTGTCATGTATGATCTTATTATTTTAATATAATTTTGTCAAAAAATTGTATGAATAGACGAGTCATTTATTAAAAATTTTATTGAAAATTTTGTTTTGGAACAATAGATGATGATTATCATATTTTAGATTTTATTGATATTATTACACCGCAAGAAAAGAGGAATTTCAATTCAACAACATATTCAAGTCATTTGTATTATAACTATTTTGAATGTATATAGTTCATCTGAAATTCGTTTGCCCATGTCTATTGATATCTCGAGTAAGCCTACATTACAAATGGCTGGTTTTCTTGCTAGTCTTTTTCACAGAGTTCAGAAAAAAACACACACTGAATAAAAAAGCTCTAACATATACATATGTAAACCAACAAACACATATTTTTATTTTCATTTCAATTATGTGTTTTTCTATATTTTGTACTTTGCCGAACACAATCATGAATGTGTTTCGTTTTAATACTTGAATGTGAACACGAACATGTTTCTATCACGTATTGTTTTATTTAAACACACATAAACCACACAGTTTCGAGTGTAGCTTTATTTTTAGTTCGTGTTCCTGAACGCGTACAGCTAAAAATTCAAACGCTATCCACTCGCGATCGAAAAACTCCGTTACACCCCGATAAAAACGACGGCAATTGATTCAACCAAATGTATTTAAAAAATCTAAAATAATTCATTAGCAGGTATAAAGAAATACAAATAAAAGGATAATAATAAAAATAAAAAAATAATAAAAATAAAAAACTAATAAAAAAAAAAAAACGAATATAATTCATAAACAAAATATAAAAATTTCTCTGTGTGGTAACAAATAAAGTGTTGCTATTCACTGAACTTGAACCTGTTTATTATTTTTTTAAGAACATGAACAGAACACGATCTTAAAATATAGCTACACTCGAAACTGTGTGGTTTATGTGTGTTCGAATAAAACAATATGTGATCGAAACATGTTCGTGTCCACAATCAAGTATTAAAATGAAACGCATTCATAATTGTGTTCGGCAAAGTACAATATTTAGAAACACACATAATTGACATGAAATTAAAAAAAATATGTGTTGGTTGTTTTAGAACAGAACATTGTGTTTGATGCGTGTATTTTCTGAACCTTGCCTTTTTACCATATTGTTGTGAGTAGGTAGGTGAGTAGGTGGCGTGCTCGCCTATCATGCGGGGGTCGTGAGTTCGATTCCCACCAGAGGCTTTGGTGTGTCGCTTCAAAAAAAAAAAAAAAAAAAAAAAAAAAAAAAAAAAAAAACTATCCAAACTTAGAATCTGCAGACAAGCCACTCGGCTTCGCGGAACTAGGCAAAAAAAAAAAACAAAAAAAAAACACACATTTTAATAGTAAAACAAATATCTTCATCTCAAAACTTAACCTGTTTAACTATACCTAAAGGTTGAAATGTTAAGAAAATGTTTTTAGATAAAAACAACTCAACCTGAATTTTGTATACCCTTCAAACCAGTATGTATAGTAGGGTGGCCCTTCTTTATATGGAGGGAAAAAAGTGTTCAAACTGTCGGTCTCACCCCCTAGAAATATGCGAATAGCAAAAAAACTGAGAAATACAAAGTTTTGGGGCAATCAAAAAACGTTTAGTCGTGGCGCAAAGCGATTGAAAATTTCAGGTGTGTTTATATGGGGAAAATATGACTTTTTTTCAGATTTTACGAAAATTTCGTTCTATAATTTAATTTTTCCGACAAGGTGTTACATAATTCGTGATCAGTATTAAATTATCCTTTCAAAAGGCTATAAAACTTCAAAATCGTATGAAACATCGCCCAAATGCCCCAGACCACTTTTGTGCCAAAAAAAAACCAGGTCATGAAATTTGATGGCAGTTTTTTCAACTTTGAGAAATTGATTAAAGCCATCATTCTTTTTTGGTCTCTATACTTATAAGTACTCAGATATGAAGTATTGTTTTATTACCACGTTGTTAACCTATTGCGCATTGAGACCGAAAATTGGAAGTTTTTTGATAAAATTTTTAAAACTCCTTTTTCAAGTTTGAAAAAATTTTCTTAAACAAAATTTAAAAAAAATTAATATATTACATTAAGGTTTTATTAAATACATGTTGCAGATTAACTGTGTGAATTTTTAAGTAAATCCCTCTGCCAGAATTTTTTTGAGGAGGATTTTATTTTTGCGGATTTCGAGAAAAATTGGATTTTTGTGAAATATTCTGTAAATGTACTCTTTCTAAATACTCTGTATCAAAAATTCATCACTTTTCTACTTTTAAATGTTATATTTTATCTTAATAGCCTAGGGTTTCGGATAAAAATAATATGACTCTATTAACCCTTTTGGAATTGGGGTCACATATGACCCCAAACTAATAAAAGACAATTTATGCAAAAAATTCAAATATTTGGTAAGTGCTGTCCAATTTTTAGATGCGACGCTTAAAATATAATAGCCAAATGTGTAGAAGTTTCGTTCCGAAAATTTGGATTTTAAGATATTTTAAAATATCCATAGTGATATATCTCTGGTGCAATTATCTTCTTATTGCTCGCGAATATAAATTAAAACAACTTAAGTCATATTTCTAATTAATAATACGTTTTTTGAAATTCACTTTGATTTAGTTTTGTAATTTATTCCATTAAGAGTAGTATTAATTTAATATTAACTTTTATATATATTATTATATTTGAAATTTACTTTTATTTAATAAACTATTTAAAACTGGGAAATAAAATGTTAGAAGTTTGAAAAGATGTAGGTGACATTGAAGATAATATAAAGCGATCGATTATTAAAAATCAAAAATGTCAACCATTATAAGTACTGGCATCTTCAACGATTGACCTGATTTTTTTTTTTTGCGTTTTTTTATCAATATCCACCAAATTGGTGAGTGAGACCGCAAGATATTCAACTATTACTTTATTATATAAAGTAATTTTATAACAAAATTGTTTAAAAGTTTTTTTAATACATATTCGCGAGCAATAAGCAAATAATTGCAACAGAGATATATCACAATGGATAATTTTGATCTCAGGAGCACTGAAGGGTTAAATAAATAAAAATTAACCGAATTATTTTTCTTAAATTCTACATAGTGGTTTTATCGAGTCTAATAGAAAAAATCGTTTTCGGTAATTTTTATTTAAAAATATCTTAAAATCCAAATCTGGCCTTGACAAATAATGGGTTAACGTTCTCGGAATTATCCCAAAATTTTTGGAACGAAACTTCTATACATTTGGTTATTATATTTTAAGCGTCGCATCTAAAAATTGGACAGCACTTACAAAATACTTGAATTTTTTTAATAAATTGTCTTTTATTAGCTTGGGGTCATATGTGATATTATTTTTTCCCGAAACCCTAGGCTATTAAGATAAAATATAACATTTAAAAGTAGAAAAATGATGAATTTTTGATACAAAGTATTTAGAAAGAGTACATTTACAGAATATTTCACAAAAATCCAAGTTTTCTCGAAATCCGCACAAATAAAATCCTTGTCAAAAAAATTCTGATAGAGGGATTTACTTAAAAATTCACACAGTTAATCTGTAACATGTATTTAATAAAACCTTAAAGTAATATATTAATTTTTTTAAATTTTGTTTAAAAAATTTTTTCAAACTTGAAAAAGGAGTTTTAAAAATTTTATCAAAAAAATTTCCAATTTTCGGTCTCAATGCGCAATAGGTTAACAACGCGGTAATAAAACAATACTTCATATCTGAGTACTTATAACTACAGAGACCAAAGTTGAAAAAAATGCCATCAAATTTCATGACCTAGGTTTTTTTTTGGTCTGGGGCATTTGCTATTTCTAGGCGAGGTTTTATTCAATTTTGAAGTTTTATAGCCTTTTGAAAGGATAATTTAATACTGATCCCGAATTATATAACAGCTTGTCGGTAAAATTAAACAATAGAACGAAATTTTCGTAAAATCTGAAAAAAAGTCATATTTTCCCCATATAAACACACTTGAAATTTTCAATCGCTTTGCGCCACGACTAAACGTTTTTTGATTGGCCCAAAACTTTGTATTTCTCAGTTTTTTTGCTATTCGCATACTTCTAGGGGGTGAGAACGACAGTTTGAACAGTTGAACAGTTTGAACACTTTTTTTATTAAGGGGCACCCTAAGTATAGGGTACATAAGTTTGTCATTCCGTTTGTAATAATTATTTAAAAAAAGGTAAATCTCCTTAAATTTGACCTTTGACCTTAAAGAGGTACAGTTTATAGTGTTTTAATTTAATCTTAATTTACGAAATTGAGAACTTATATCAAGTAGTATAATATTTTGTCAAAAGATATTGGAAATATGACAACATCAAAAATATGTATGTAGGCTAAAAGTTGAAAAAGTATGAAAAATGATTTTATTTTTTTTTTTTTTTGATAATTTTTACATACTTGAACTTTGAACTCAATGCGCGTTCAGCAAGCATTGTCCGATTTGGTTCAAATTTTGCACACTAAAGTTTTAGATCCAGTGTCGCAATAATCCGACCCGCACACCTCAAGATTTGACCAGAATTTTTTTTCATTCTAACCGCTGTCACCCTAATATACATAAATATTCTTAATTCGTATAACAACGGAGTTGATATAGCGATGCACATCTGTCTGTCTGTCTATCCGTGTAAATCATGATCACGCCTTCGACAGGTCATTCTGGTTGCTCATTTATAGTGGAAATAAGTCACTATCACCTCAAGCAGGTTCCTATTTAAAATCACCATAATCAATTCAGAAATTCCGGAGACTTCAATGAAAATTTAAATAAAATCTTGAGTAAAATATGATTTTTTATGTTGTTTCTTATTATTGTTGTTATTCTAAATATTGTTTCTTGTGCATGATAGCTGTAATCATTATTCTATTATAGTGACTGCGTATTTTTGGTTATACTCCACGCGTCCAAAGTTTAAGTGGCGCTTTAAGCTGGCTTTACGCCTCCGTCTGCGTCAATAGAAAATGTATTCAAATTAAATCATTGAAATTAAAAAAATACTGCCAATAAGAAAATAAAATAATATCTTGCCTTTCTTTTGAACCTTTTAATTGCTCAAAGAACTTTAAGTTGTTATAGACTAATATCTGGTCGATATCTTTTCTCATTTATACATGACTTTAATAACAGAAAAATAATGCAATTTTTCAGATAGAAATTAATTCTTTCTATGTAAAAAACCATCATTGTCTTTATAAAGAAAACAATAAGAAATTTTATTATATGCTGGTTAAAAAAGAAAAACATTTAACTATGAATTTAAATAGTATTAGAACATAAAGGTTAACTAACTGTATTAAAATGTTAAAGACACAAGTGGAGTGTATCACAGATTCGGATTTTTCACTTTGATTTTTTTTTTGCACAAAACATCTTTTTCTAGCAAAAATTTGTTTTACCCGAATTATTTTGCTAAAAAAGAAATAAAATAATAAAATAAAAATACATCTTTAATTCAACAAATTAATTCAACAAAAAAATTTGTAAAAAAAATAAAAAAAATATATATTTGCATCACAAAAACTTTTGCACTTACATTCTCCCACATTGTACCAAAAAATGTGCCATAAAAAATATTGGTCAAATGTATCGTAAAGTTGATTATTAACAGCTTTTTCTAACTTATACAGAGAGAGAGATTATTTCTTTGAATAGATTAAATGAAAGGAGACCAAACGTATAAAAAAAAATCGAGCATTCGAGTCAAATAAGAACAGATAAGGAAGTTGAAAAATAAATACTGTTTTCGATTCCTTTTGAAGTTTGTTGTTGGCCATTAATTTTTAATATCTTAGTTTTTGTTACGTAGAAAATCGGTTTTATGTACAAAAATAATTTAATAATTCTCCCACCACTAACACCAAAATATATTTATACACTTTATTTAGTTCGTTAGACCATTTGTCTAAATTAAATATATTTATTCTACTATTTAGTTTCAATAAACATATATCATTAATGTTTCGGTTAACTACTAATCCCTGAATATCATAATATTTCATGTTTTACAGCTTTTCAACACTCACACTCCCTTTATCTCTCACACACACACTCACACCCAACTAAAACATAAACTGTACATACAACAACCATATATTCCTATAACAAACACTAAAATACTGTACAATACAATCTTTAAACAACATAAAACCATGCAACTGTTTACAGACAATTTTTTGCCGTAATAATAACAATAACAATAACTGTTGTATGAACAATATTACGATCTACATTATATTTAAGTAACTCAAAATGTCTTAAGAAAACATTCTAATAGATGGAAAAATTGCCCCTTGCGACCATAAAAATATGATTCCAAAGGTAATACGTCCATACGTCTTTATTGATATGTATACAGCAAACAACATCAGCAACTATTATAACTTCATTATTATTGTTTAACAGCATTTATTGGGTTGAGTCTGGTAGTACTGCTAACTTAGTAGACAATCATCGACGGCATTTGGCCATAAATGAAAAAATAATAACAATAACCATAAGAATACGAATAACAATTATTTTTATATTGATAGATATATGTGAGTGTGTGAATAAATAAATATTTTGTTAATCGATTAAAAATATTAGCAAAACGAATTTAGTTTATACGAATATTATTTTAAGTAAATGACAAACATATGAAACACCATATTTTCTCACAACTCTAGGGGTGCTTATAGCTAAGCCCATAATATTAAAATTCTATTAAAATGTTATGCCGAAGTTCAGAAGTTAATTTGAAATTCAGTTATTTTTAATAAGAAACTTCTTCTGATAATAGAGAGATATCAATATGCAGATATTGTTAGATCCACGCTAGGTGTTAGGTTAGGTTAGTTTAGGTTGAGAAGAGGAGTTATGTATACACATAGCTCATATTCGTTGTATGCGGATATACACTTAAGCCAGAAAGTCAGCTTGTTGCATGCTCTATATCTACACATTCGTTCGGTTATGTACGCTTCTATTAACTTAGAAATTCGGTTTCATCAGCAAATTTTCTGAGTGTTTTCCGTCAGGTTTGGTAAGATGTCGTTGAATAGATATTTGACCCTTGTTCTGGCAAATGCTGGACAGTAACCAAATGTAGTTTTCTAGGGTTTCGCCATCCTCTCCGCGAGCTCTACATGTCACCGAATCCGTTCAATTTATACGCAATAGGTGAGCCCTTAGTTCAGAGTTTCCAGATAGGATGCCAATTACCCTAATAAGTTCTATTCCACTCAGATTAAGGATTTCCGTAGTCTTCGATGCGTTGGAAGTGCCCCCATAATATCTCTGTAACCTTACCCTCGTCAGTATCCTCCCAAATTTGTACGTGCGAACTAGTCGCCCAGTCTGCTAGTTTTTTTTTTTTTATTATTTATTAACCAACACTCAGGAAATGCCACCTACTGATGCAGTGCATTGTGTTGATCTCAAGATAATAGGTTATGGGAAGGATTATAACTGTCAGGAAAGACCTGTGCGGGGAGTTTATTCCACATACGGCTAGTTCGACTGATAAATGAATTCTCTCTGTAATGCGTTGTGCGGTCAACTGAATAATAGACTACAAATGGATGGGATCTACTAGAGAAGCGCGTAGAGCGAACCGAAACTCGGGAACTTGGAATGAGTTCGCTAATCTCAGAAGAACATTTCCCATGGTAGTATCTATAGAATAGTGGTACACAACCCACATTTCGGCGATGTTCTAACGGCTCAACAGAGTTGGATACCCTATTGTCATTAATGAGCATTAACGCCCTCCTTTGTACGTGGCCCATTAGCTCCAAAATAGACTTTGAAGCTCCTGCCCATGTATGGGAGTTGTATTCCATTTTCGGTCGGATGTAAGTGGTATAGATTTTGAGGAGATCAGAAGGAGTGAAGCAATTTTTACACCGTTTTAGAAAACCGAGACACTTGATTGCTTCTTTCGACACTTGAAAAACATGCTCTTTCCAACGAACATCACATTGAATTCTCATGCCTAGAACATCAATAGTATCCGATTCCTCAATACCTACACCACCCATATATACAGATGACATTGTTGAATCCATGGCCCTAAGGGTAAACATACAACATTGAGTCTGCAGCGCATTAAAATAAACCCTATTCGCTTTACCCGACTCGGAGATTGTTAACAGGTCTTGCTTGAGTGTGTCCGCCTTTTTCCCATACCTCCAAAAGCTTTGGCCTACAATTTAAGGAAAATTAATTACAATTGTTGCTGTCATCTGCGAAAGAGTATATAGAATTAAAAGATTGACCAAGAAGGTCGTTCAGAAAGATGAGAAAAAGAGAAGGAGAAAGAACGGAACCTTGAGGTACCCCTTAATTAAGTTGAAACTCATTTGATGAGGCCCCATCAATAACAACACGTATTGTTCGGTCTCTGAGAAAACTCTATATAAATCGAGAGAAGTCATTACTGACCCCAAATGCCATAAGCTTTGATATCAATGCACCGTGCCACACACGATCGAATGCCTCGGAAATATTTAGAGCAACCACTTTACTTTCGCCAGAAAGTACAGCTAACAGGCCTTTCGTAGAACGATTTCTACGGACAGTAAGGATCATTAAGAAGTGAGTTGGCCTCTATGTAGTTCACAAGATGGAAATTGATCATGATCTCCATCACCTTTGAGAGCGCAGAGCAGATTGCAATTGGACGGTAATTTTCAGGGTTATTAGCCGCACCCTTTTTAGGGATTGGTTGGACACTAGCAACCTTCCAGCAAGAGGGAAAGACTCACGCATGGTAAGAAATGCTGAAAAGGTTGGCCAATGAACTGGCTAGCGTCGAAGAGCACTGTTTCAGCACCTGTGCTGGTATACCATCCGGTCCCTAAGACTAATTAATGTTAATATCCGAAAGAACCTTTTAAAGCTTTCCATTTGAGAGAATTGAAAGGTAGTGGGTTTTCAAAATTGACTCCTTCCAGGAAAGAACACTTCCTGGCCAGTTCGTCAACAATCTCGTTTCCCATTATACCACTGTATCGTGGCATCCAAACGATTTCAAGTCTTTCCCTTATGGATAAGTTTGCAATCTCCTCCTTACACTTGAGGATAGTCCTTGATCTAGTTTTGTTTGAGAATATCGCCCTGCCAGGCAAAGTGCAGTCAATAACATATTTAATCGTTCTAAATGCAATTTGAAATTTATATATAAATCCTTGGTATATCTCTGGAGCCGGCAAATTACACTTTTTTATTAACAGACCATAATAAAGCTGACGAACAAGATGAGCGATAAAGCAGTTCGAACTTTAATTCATGCATTTCGCACATCACAATAGTGCTTTGTTTTGATGAAGCAGCACTTTCTTCTCCGCCAAATGTGGCCTCTTTCCTTGACATTAACACTTACATGCTGCAATATGTTAGCATAGTACTTGCCGTTGATTGTATTTAATATTTTGAAGATAACCCATGAAAACCTTGCCTGCGATTCTTCCATTTCAGTCCTATGTTTTAACTGTTCCTTTATCTCAGATATGAAGTTGTGGACCCATGTCTCATTTATGGCTATGAATCGACGTTAAAACTCAGCTTTATTGCGTTGAAATATCGCCAAATATTCCATTAACATCTGCAGACAGTTTTCTCATCTTCAAATTTTCGTTCCATATACGATGTGTGGCACTTATTAAAATGCCTATTTTTTCAGTTAGTTCACGCTCCTTTAGCCTACGATCATCCAATGTTATTTTTTTGATTTTCTTAGCCGTTTCTAGCATGACCAACTCAATTGGTCGACTTGTAGTTTAAACTCACCCACCCAATATTTTATAGTCGTAAATGCAGGAGCAGACTCATTCAGAGTAAAATCTAGCTCGGCTTTAATATTGGTTAGAGCGGGACCTTCTAAAGGCAAATATTGGGTTACATATTGGTGACCAATTTTTCCATTTTTTACAAATTCACTCAGATAGTTTATTTTTGATGGTTAGGAAAAAAAGTACTAACAAAGTGGCGCCTTGAAACTTAAATCATGTGTTTTATAAGGTTGCCACTTTTCCCAAAGTATTTTTTTTTTAACTACTGGCGCCATCTGTACTATGTGACTGCTTTGCCATTTGTTCCCGAAAGACATTTGAGACCTAATAACAGGCATGTTAAGAGGGGACATTAAATTCTAGCCTGACTTTCGGGTTCCACAAAAAATCTGAAGGATCGCAGTGCTTATGGCCTTTTTAATATAATTATTTGCAAAAATTTTGTTTTAAGAGCCAATGCTTTACCCAAATCGAGCCCAATAATTAAATGTATTCTGTATGATTATAACACCTCCCCAAATCAAGTTTCGCACGTAAATTTTGTCTTCTTCTTCCTTATTGAATATTACACATTGTTCAACAGAATTTTATTGTCCATTTTAATTAAAATTTGTCATACTAAAGTTTTCACTGGTTTGGATGAAAAAAATTCTAATAACTTGCAAATCCTTTTGCTATTAATTATGTGCACATGAATAAATTCTTTCATTTAAACGCGAAAAAAAATCAACATCATCAGCAGAGGGAGAAACCCCAGCCACAATGAAATATTGACTTCAAGGTGGCAATAAAGTACTTGTAAATATTTTTGCAATATCAGAGTACAATACCAAAAAGGGTTCAGATTCTCTCTATAATGCCCGGCATGACTGATTATTAAAATCCTCTAAAATAGAGAATTTGAAACTTCCATTTAACCATGCTGTGACTTGGCGTAATTATTAAAGCGTAAAAGTAAATATTGTACAAAAACAACAAAAGAAATTTTGTAAAAAGAATCAAATATTGAATTTTCATAAACCACAATAAATTGTTTAAACTCGAAATATTGTTTGTTTATATGTTGCTCATTCATGTTTTTCTAATTATAATGAACTTTTTCATTTTTTTTTTCTGTGGTTTTTTTCTTTGCGCTTTTGAAAAGCAAATGAAGCATTGCAAAACCACTTCTTAAACTCAGGATGGATAAGGATAATGATGTGAATGATGATGAGAAGGCAAAAATCTACTTGTTGTTGCCGCTGTTGTTTACGATGCCGCTGTTGTTAAGAAGTTGTTACTACGTTTGCTTAAAGAATTATACACTTGGATTAATGAGCAACCAGCCACCAAATCAAGTAAACAACGTGAAAGAAAAAACAACGAAACTGAGCTGAGCAGTTGTTATAAAGTTGATAAGTTCTTTGGCGTGGAAAGCTTGGTTGATATTGGTGTTTGTTTGCCATTTCATTCACCACTTGTTAGTTGCAAATGAATGCTTTTTCAAGTGTCCTTTTGTTGGATTTTTGTTTAAAATTTTTGAAAATTTATCAATTTTTAACAAATGATTTAAAAATATTCCCTCAGTATCAATTTAAATGAAGCTAAGCCTCAAACAAAATTTCTAGCCCTCCATTTTGTCGTTTATGTTGCTTTCGATAATTTAAAACAATTTCACAAACGTTTTTCTTTAAGTCTAAGAGCGTTGGATGCGATAAAATTAATTATTATGATGATTTCCTTGAAAAGTCTTATAAATATTTGTGTCATATTTTGCGAACTATAATACCAAAATAATATTTAACTACTCTTGAAATAAGTGTCTCTAAACAATCTACAAATACCAAACCAAAAAAAAAAAACTTTGAAAATATTGTTTTATAAACCGTATACACTCATCGTCACATCCTCTTAATAAACATTAACATAATGATTATTTGAGCAGAATAACCATTACATCACTTCATAATATTGAAGATATCGATAAGTATAACATCATCCATTTCATCAGTATCAATGTCCACAGCATTATGCCATCATCTCGAAGCGATGTATTTATTGTGTTACACTTATCAATTTTATTTAGTGAAAACCAAAGAAAGAAAGCCTTTATACCCCTAAAAACTTTTACCACTTTCTTCTATTATTTTCTTGAAACAATGGCTTTCAGTAGTGGTTGTATTTTGAAAGCATGTAGTAAATAAAAACATTTGCCAAGAAAACTTTCAGTCAGGACGAAACTTTGCAACTCTCCTTTAATACTTACGTTCAATGGCTCATTATTTTTTATGATTATTGCCAAAAGAAATCTTGAAAAGTATCGATAAGATTGTTGTCTTTGCCATTATGAATTCATGTTTGGTTGTCTTATTTGAAGTTATTCGTGAGGCGGAGTGTAACAACCATCATCGTCATCATGCGTATGCTTGAAATAATTATCATTGAAAAGCTGTATTAAATGACTACTTTTTGACATGTTTATAATATTGGCGTGGATTTTTGTATTTGCTGGCCATAAATGTTATTCAAAATGGTTTAAAGGGGAACTTCAGTTTATTGTTTTAACAATATTTAAAGATTAAATTCACATTATAATACAAGAGCATGAGGGAAAGAAGTGCGGGTGAGGATTGTGAATTTACTTAAATTTGTTGTTAAAGAAATTATATGCAATAGAAAATTAATAATTACTTAAGTATTATCGAAAGGGATTTAAGTAGGGAGGTTTTTAAGAGCGATTTATATAATTTATTTATAAAGCATATTCAAATTACAGAGTATTCTGACAGGGTCTCTATGAAGATATAGTTACCTACTTTAGCAAAAGCACTAACAGAAACATCACTTAGGGAAGACAATATTTATCTTAAATAAGTATTTTTTTAATAGCCAGGATAAGTGGGTGCCACAGACTTAAGTTAATATCCCACTATCGGCGCAAATAGCACAATCTGCAACGATTTTCATCGGTACAAATTTCAAAAAATTGCACAATTACTTTTTTAGCGTTCCCATTATCATCGCATATTGTGGCAATCTTTTTCAATGGACATGGGCAAATACACACACTATCGTGCTATAAAATATGTTTAATTAAATCATATGTGTTTGTTTATTTGCTTTTTTAGCTTTGCATCCTCCTATAGCGTGCTCTGGAAACTTTTCCGCTATACTTTGCCAGACCTTATCTCTTTTAGAGCGGTGTTTATACTGCGGGCAAAAGCATTCCCAAATGCACGAGTGGGCTTCAATGGCCTAGATGAGATCATGTGATGGGTCATTGTCCACGATGAGGTTATATGGGGCTTCTTCCTTATCTTACTGGAGAGAGTTTGAGCGCTTGCCTCAATGAGCACTAGATTTTCTAATAAGGTGAAAACTTCGTCTTCTGAATCAATTTGAATATTTTCTAAAAATTTATTAATAAAGATAATAATAAAAAATTAGAATAAAAAATAATAATAAAAAATAAATTAATTTCAGAAAAAACTTACTACACGTCGTTGTTCCTTTTTCTTCTTCTTCTTAAAGTTGATGTTTACAACCAATGGTTTACGCAAACATCGGCGTTGATTATTGAGTTTGATCGGCGCAAAAGCGGCCTACAAAAATCGGCACATTTTTTACAATTTGATTGGTTGGCATTGATGTATCGGTATATCAGTGTCGATTTCGATTGCCCATAGTCAGCACGATTTCGGCGCAGCTTGTCGCAGTTTAAGAAATTGTGTGCATTCACACTATCGGTACATGAGTTGCGACGAAAATCGGTGCATTGGGCCGATAATGGGATTTTAGCTTTACTCTCTTCAAATTTTTATTTTGTATCAATAATGAAACACTTTAGCTCGAGATTATTTTTTTTATAAAAATAGTTCTTTATTCATCAGGGATTATATTTAATTTCACACAATTTACGGATAATATTTTGCACTTAAGGTTATTTATGAGAAAAATAATTTTTTCAGGTCAATAAATTTATTGTGGTGAACAATTTTGTGAAGTAAAAAATATATTTTTAATAAAAGTTTTTTGATAAAATATACTTTTTAAAGCAAAATTCTGCAGCTGAAACTAATTTTTGTGTGGAAAAAAAATTTTTTTGATGTGAAAAATTTTTCTTTGAACGAACGCTCCACCTGAGACTTAAACTCAATGTTATAACTAATGTTAAGTAAGGTTGCCATTCTAATACATTTAACCTTTAAGTTCTAAAACCAATTATAATTATATTGATTTTAATTTCTTTGCTTTTTTTACAAAGACAATGATGGCATTTTTCATAAATGATTTAACTTCTATCTGAAAGTTTCTCTATTTTTCTGTTTTTAAAGTAGGTCATGCGCAAGCATTGAAAGAAGTCTGCTAACCCATACTGCAATAAAATAGATTTATTAACATTATTTTAAGACTTGGGCGCAAATCCGGCTTTATGCCGCACGAATTGGACATCTTGACACGTGGTGTGTAACCATACATACACACTAATGAAGCAAAAAAATATAAACACAACGACCACAAATACACGAATAATTACAGCTATCACACACAAGGAACAAAATTTAGAATAACAATTGTTACCGCCACTGCCTTCGATGTACTTATCGATTTATTTTTTCTAATAATCTCTAATTGTCAAATTATTACTAATGTCTAACTGTCAACTAATTTAGTAGAGAGAAATTTCCCAACCGGTCTTGTAGCGCAAATTGTACAACAGAAAAGCCATTTGTAAATTAGAGGGCAGTGCTTGTAATAACTTAAGATCATACGGATCTAAATTTGAAATTACAGTTTCGTAAAGTAATTTGTTTTATAAATATTTATATTCATTGCACTGGGTTTTTATATCAAAAAGTATGTTAATTTATTTAATCAGTATTTTGTAAAGAGTATTCTTTTTTTATATATATATAGGAATTTTAACAGTCCAAATACAATAAACAAAATTTAAATATTAATTTTATGTTATGTGTTTGATGTTCAAAATCCTGTAAAAACTGGGCGCTTTGGCAAATCCCCGCAACAACAATAGTAACAAGAACAACATGGAAAAATCATATTATTCACTTATTTATATATTTAATCTAATCTAAGTATATATATAACAAGTAAGAAAATTATAGTCGGCCTAGACCGACTATACGGTACCCTATACCATGCGTTTAGAAACCCTATCTCTTAGGCCCAACTAACTGGACATAGAAAATAAGCAAAAACCAAATTTGAGCGGTATTATTATTAATTTTTTTTGGCTGCAGATATGAAAAAGTTCATATCGGATGCTATATCTATATGGGGACTAGGTCCAAAAATGGACCGATCCTGATCATGTTTGGTATAGTCTCTTGTATTTTGCAAAAATATATACAAACAAAATTTGAGAAGAATCAGTGCAATATTTTTGTTTTTTAATAGATTTAATTGAATATCGGGAAGCAGCTCTATATGGGGCCAAAGGGATCATTTTTGGACTACTCAATAGTGGATGTAATGAACGCATAGAAACCCAATTTGAGTAAGATCTATATGACAATCTGGATCTTATGGCAATTTATGTCGATTTCATAGGGGTAATTTGTATGGGGGCTAGGTCTGAACATGGACCGATTCTCACCAATTTCAATGGCGTTTATCCCATGGCCGATAAAAGCTTATATACCAAATTTCATTAAAATATATTCACATTTGCGACCTGCAGTTTGATTACAAGGTTTACATGGACACACAGACGGACGGACGGACATTGTTAAATCAACTTAAAAAGTGATTCTGATTCGATCGGTATAATTAAAGATGGGTCTAGGTCAAATATTTTTGGTTGTTACAAACAGCAGCACAAAGTCATTATACCCAAACCACATAGTGGTATAGGGTATAAATAGTGGAAAATTGTTGTTGTTAGTGCGGTGTTTTTTCCGTATTTGATTTCGGTCTATTGTGAAATTCATTATTCATAATAATATCAACATGTGTGCCATCGAATCCAATAGAATTGTGGAATAAATACAAATATTTTATGGCAGAAGACTATTTGATCCTTTACTGCATTTTTTTTTTTGTATCATTAACCCTTTACTGCACTTTTTATTAAAAATGTGTTTTATTTATATTAATTCAGTATTTGACTGATTTTTATTTTTTAATAATATTATATCAACATCTAGTTAACCGAATTCTTGAACTAAGGCCAATTGTTTTTAAGCTTTCCGCTTTTAATGTTTTATAGAATAAATGAAAAAAGATTAACTGTAAATAATGCATTATGGGCCTAGAATGTTTTATTAATTATTTTCTTTTTAGGTATATTGTTTAGCTATTTTGGAATATAAAAAATTTCAGCTTGGTTTTTATTCGAATAAAAAAAAAATAAGTTACATTTTATACATATTAAATTCATTTTATACGTTTTTACACAGTTTTAACTTATTTATAAAATAAGTTCTAATTATCAAAAATTAAAGTTAGTTCCATTTAAAAAAAATACTACTCGTTATCTTCATCAGTCATACATTCATCGTCTTCAGTGTGGTGTAAAGGTAAATATGCTCCTATGGGATCCTCACAGCATAATAATTCAACAACTTCTGGTGGAAGTGTTAAACGTTTTCGTTGATGATATAGCAATTTCGGGATGATATTAGTGGATCTGATTATCCATTGCTCTGTTAAAAATATCAGTGAGATTATCGATGCGGCTGGTTTTTCGGGTATGATGCAACCTATCAGATTTATATAATTTATTTCGGGACTCTGTAGCATCTTCTGCAAAATAACCAACCGGCAGTACAGTATTTTGAATTATTTGCCTCGAGTGTATAAGCACTTTGTGCACAGTTGGGGTCATGGGCAACCAAAGGTATTTTTGTTGAATTAATGCTGCCGTCTGAAAACAATATATTTCAAATTTGTCAAAATTTAAGGAAAACTGACAAGATAGGCATATCAATATTATTTCACAACGAAATATTAGTTCCTCTTTAACTTAAGTTATTTTCGAAAAAATATTGTGTTCCGCAAATGCTCGACGAGATGTGTTTCCCTAGTTGGTATTACCAGAGCCATTTTTGAAACATCAACGCGAAGACCAAGGCCTGCCCATTTTGAACTTTGTCCTTTTTTTGCATAACAATCAACTTATCTTCATCCGGTTTGATTTGCCACTTTTTTACGTCACATTTGTAACCCAAATGAAGAATAAAATCAAAAAATCTAATCCAGCAGTGTAGTGGACTTATGCCATGCTTCAAATTGTTGCTGAACGGACGAAATTTTTCGGAATTAAAGTCCATAATTTTAATAAAGTCCATTGGAGTACAACCGCAGATAGGGCAAGTTTGAGTTGATTTAGTGCAGGTAATAATATTTAAAACTTTTCCGTCGATTACAGTTAGGTACAAACTGAACTTAATTTCAATTATTCTGCCTTCTTCTAATATAATTTTTAAATTTTTGAGATTATCAGCTTGTTTTTCTAAATCGTCTTTTTCTTTTAACTCAAGTTTTAAGGGTCTACAAAATCTTGTCGATTGCGGTGTGCGATTATTCCAGAGAAGTAAGCCTGACGAGTGCAATATTCTCAGTGGAATTACTGTCGTAGCTAAAATGGTCGTCCAGCGCCTGACTTACTTGGCTCATCTTAACATACATCCATCGGGCATTCCTCTAATATGCTTGCACTTGGTGTGTTTTGTTTTGTCAATATTAATTCACCATCCAACCAATCACTTTTTTTTAAATAAATGTTTCGTGTGTTCGATTGTATTTTTCCCAATCACTTTTTAAATTTGAGCAAAACACAGGTATTATTTGATGCAAATATTTATTAAAAGCATCAGAAAGATTTTGCAATCCAATTGTATTAGTTACATACTTTAATATTAGGTCTTGTTTTTGTTCTTTTGTTTGCCAGGTTTGGAATAAATCCGAATTTTTGAAGGAAAAGTTTTCTGGAAAAAATCTTTTTTTTTAATCGGCAAGATCTAACAAAAGGGAATTAAGGTACAGATTCTAATCTTCGTTTTCTAATTGTTCATACAATTATAGATTTTTTATAGATTTTTTGTAAGTCTACCTAAAGTAAATTTTTTTTCTGGTGCATGAAAGACATCTTTTTTTTTTATCATGATGCCAATTTTTTACACTTTTGTAATTTAAAATTGTTATTATACTTACCCTCACTATTTTTTCCATTTATAATAATATTAGATTCTTTTAGTCTTTAAAAACAAATATGAATAAGTGAAATGTAAAAAAAACGCGTTTTTCTTTCTTTTTGAGATTTGCTTAAAAACTTCAACTTTAAGTTGTTGTATTATAAGGGTTATGCATAATTTTTTAAAACACAATTTGTTTTTTGTTGTTTAGAAGTGTTTACTATTAGACTACAAAAACCAAAAAATTAAAAGAGAATGTGAGAAAAATTGAATTTTGGCCAAGAAATGTTATGTTTGAAACCACAGTACAACGTACGTAACAATCAACAAATTTTTGGTGGTGCATTGATATTATTGTTAGGTGATTTTTGTCAAACATTGCCCGTGATTCCACGATCGACACCGGCGGATGAAGATGAAAGTAAACAAAATATTTACACCTTGCTTGATTTCATTTTATTTAAGGATTCTCGTTTATTTATTTCCAAATTATGTACCAGAAAACAAATTTTTTGTACATTAGTTGATTGAAATTAAGTTTCGTTGAATAAAAATTTGTTTCTTTTGTGAAAGAGAAAAAAAGCAAAAAATTTTTCTAAAACTTTAAATTACAGTTGACTGACTGCTCCGGTTAATTGTATACCGCCTAACCGAAATTTTACTGTATAATATTTTTCATATTTTTATCACCATACTCATGAATCATAAAATATTTACATTTTAATACTGGCAATGTAAGATTCATATTTTTATTTTACCAATCCATAAAAAATTACTCTTTTATACACTATTTATAGTCTTTTCACATAAATTTTGATCCACATAATGTTTCCAATTTTCAAATCAAAGCATTCTCCCACCCTTCTTACTGTAATTGTAATGTTGAGAAACAGCCAAAAATCACAAGATTGTTTATATGTGTTATAAGAAGTTAACAAACTATTTTTTGAGGCTTTAAAATTCCTAAAGTAGGAAAAAAACTATGAGACATATTTAAGCTGGTTCCCTTTCATTAATGTTTATGTTTAAATTTCATTGAAATGCTTTTAATTCTCTTAAACAAACTACAAAAACCTCATTAATTTATAATGTAGGAAAACTTCAAAAGCATCATTTATCCTTACCAAATTTCCATTGCTAAAATCCTTTCCGCATCTATGGAATTGTAAAAAAGTAGTTTTAATGCTAAAGCATTCCTTGCCTGCGGTGGCACTTAATTTAATTGACATCATGAACCAAGTACACGGCTGTTATTGTAGTTTAATTCGAAATTATAGCAAAATGTAGATGAATCACATATGTATTTATATTTTTTTTTTGTTAAAATGCCATAAAAAATTTAGTTGATTTTTTGATGTGTTGCTGTATCAACAAAAAGGATTAATATTTGTTTTTAATATTTCTAAGTGATGTTTTCCTGAAAAAAAAAAAAACGATAAAGTTCTAACATCGTTGCCCCAAACTCAGTTGAATTTACATAAAACACAACATTTCATTTGAAATCTCGTAACCATTATTATTGACCTTCAAGCTAAATTTTACATATGCAGTTTACACTTTATTTGCTTTTCTTGGATGTTGGCTTTAGCTAAAAAAAAAATAATGTTCAAAAAGAGGAGGATGCATAAGGGCAAAATGTTGTTGTTTGTACACTTTTTAATCAAAACCCATTACAAGATGGCAATTTATGATGAATTCTTGCAGTTGTAAACATTAGTGTAGTTGTTGTTATCACAAACAGTGGGCAGAAAACGTAAAATATCATATGATATCCCTCAATTGTATCAAGAGAACATTTTTTAATATTATTTTATAATACTTTGTACTGGTTCCAGAAAATATTTTTATTTAGAAATCTGAATTTAACACATATATTTTTTTAAAGTTTTTGCTTCAGAATAACCAATTTATTGTTTTTATATCCTTCACACCACCGCACTGTGGTCAATATTTTGAGATAGCGGCCAAAACTCCTTTTGGTTTTTGTTCTCCGATTTTAGAGTTATTAGACTCATATGAAAGTAGACAGTAGTAAACCTCGGGAGCCAAAAAATTAGAACTCTATTTCAACTATTTCACTGAGAACAGGGTGGTCCAAAATGGGCTTTTTCAGAATTTAGTAAATTTATGATATTTTTAGTTAATTTTTAAAGTTTAAATGATCATAACTGTTTTGTTTTTCAAGATTTTTGGACGAAATAAATTTTGTGTTGTAACCTTACTTATTTCCTATTACTGGTTGAAGCTCTACTGTTTTCGGAACAATTTAAATTTTTTTTTTAAAAAAGGTCAAATTTCTCGGAAATTTCCTACTTCATAGAGCACAAGTCCTGTGAGTCAAGCTGAGTCAAAACACAATTTACTATTTTGTAGTCCTAACTCTCCCCTACATTCCTATATATACATGTCCATGCATCGGGACTGCACTTTTTGAGCTACAGCAATTTTTCTGACCCAAGGTAAGATATTCGGTACAAATGCACGTCATATTTTTTGAGAAGTTATTTGTATGTGAAAGTGGCTATTATGCATATATTTTGATGAAATTTTGTACAAGAGTTCTTATTGACCCAAAACATAATTCTGTTGAAATTAGGAGAAGTTGGTTCATATTTGGACCTAGTCTACATAGAAGGGTGTATCAAAATTTTGACAAAAATGACAATAGAACTCTCAAATTATGTGGTATCTGGCAATTCATTTGGAAAAGGTAAAAAAGATTTTATTGCCATCTAATATTACACAACTTAAATACGTGAAAATTGCAAATAAATTTAAAACCAATGGAAATAACTGGTAAAACCAACTACCTGTTATATTATGTTTCAAAGAGGTAAAAAAGATCATGTTGAAACTTCGAGCAATAGTATATTATTCCATGCATTCATTTTTTTTCTTCATTATTGTTTAAACAATGGCTAAATTCACTTATAGTGTTCTATCTGATATATATTTTGAACGGAAAGATGAAACGACATTATTTTACATATAATGAATAATCCATTCTTCAAAATATGCGACAAACAAGAAATTAAATTTCATAACTTAAAAATAAAAAACTATTTAAATACTTTAAGAAAACGGTACAATCAATGTTCCAGAAACAAGAAATTGTTTTACTCACGCAACCAAGAATGGCTAATAAATAAACTTATTTTTAAAAAGCCATCAGTAACTACCACGGAAACTGGAAAAGGTGGTCGACCAGCAAAGCCAATTGATAATTGTAGTGAAAGATCACGAAGACGCAAGCTTAAACATATCAATGAAGAAGTTTCTTGTAGCATCATAAAGGATTCATTTCTGCATCAAATTCAACCATCGAAAACTAAAAAGGGTAAAATTGCTCTCATTGAAAAAATAGTGGAAGCAAGCCCCAGACGCACAAAAAGGATTTTAGAAAGTATGCCGACACCAACTGAAGAAAATAAATTTACTCCAGAAGAAGCATTTGCACTATTTTTGGAATACAGAATTGCGGAAGCGAACCAATGAAAAAAAATTGTGGAATTTTTCCATCATATCGAGATATAGTTTCTGCCAAAAAAGATTGCTTACCTTCACCAACTGCTATTAGTGTAACTTCAAGTTCAGCAGAAATAAAATTGCAGGATCTTCTTGAACACACTGCAGAACGATTATTAAAGACATTTGATGCTGATTATTTAAAGAAGTTTAAAAATTGCAGCATGACTTTAATTTCTAAATGGGGATGTGATGGGTCCTCTGGCCAGAAACAATACAAACAATGTAATGCGGAAAATTCATCAGATGCCAATTTATTCATGATTTCTTTCGTTCCATTACGTTTAACAAAAACTTATATTGGTTCAGAGCCGTCAACTAGTAGAGCTGCAGAGATAGATGTATGGAAGAGTGAAATTCCCTCGTCAACAAAATTTTGTAGACCAATAAAGTTTGCTTACAAAAAGGAGACTCAAGATGTCATAGATGAAGAAGTTCGAAAAATAAATGATCAAATTAAAGAACTTCAACCAGTAACATTTAAATTTGATGACCAAGACATTGAAGTAAGTTTTAAAATGTGTCTCACAATGATTGATGGAAAAGTTGCACAAGCTTTAACCAAAACAAAGTCATCGTCAAGCTGCACCATATGCCAAAAAACATCAAGTAAATTGAGAAAACCACCAACACAAGACGATAGTTTTAATGAAGCATATGAATTTGGAATGTCACCTCTTCATGCTAGAATTCGTTTTATGGAGCATATTCTTAATTTGGGATACGATTTGGAATTTGGCCCGTTAGGCGAAACAGTGAGAAACAACAAAGAAAATTTGGAAAAAAGAAAGCAAAAAAAAAAAGATATTCAAGAAAAATACCGTGAGATAGGCCTTATAATTGACCGGCTATTTGGAAGAAATTTTTACTAATGTTGTTTAATTAATACTAGTTTAAAGATTATAATTCGTTTCTAATTTTAGTATAAATTTTTATTAATACATTTAAATAAAATATATGTGCACTTTACTTCAAATTTTATCGATGTTGTGTTCTGTATATAATATATCCAAATGGTATTGATATTGTTGGGAAATTCAGTGTTATTTTTCAGTTTAATCCTCACAAGAATTAGCTTTCTTCCAAAAAAACCAACCTTTGGCCCCTGTGAATATTGAGACTAAATAAATGTCAGGGGCCAAATGTTGGCATTTTCTGACCAAAATTAAGTTTAGGAATAATAAATAAGTATTGGTTGTAAAATACGATTGAAGAAAATAAGAAATTATAAAAAAAAATACCTATTTAAAATGTCAAAATATTCAACTTTTACATGGAAACTCAACAAAAAATTAAAATGCATTTTTAACTCCAAATTACTTACGTTCCTATCTGTCGATTTTTACGTTTGAACACGCAAATTGAAGCTTGAAGTCCCTCCTATTGAACAAAACAAATTGCGTAAAAAATACCAATCCGGTCAAAAGTTATAGAGTTTTGACCGCTATCTCGCGAAATTGACCACTGTGCACCGCTTCTAACCCATCGAGATATGAATTTCTGATCCGATGAAGTATATGTATTCTAGGTCCTGTTTGTCCATCCGTCCATCTGTCTGTTGAAATCGCATTCATTTAACTGGGTAAAGTCTTATCAATATTGTTTGTCATTATTTCGAGCAGGCTGCCATTGAAAACGGGCTAAAGCGGCCACCATTGTGGCCAGATAATAAGTTTATTAAATTGGTTACTTTTTCAGCTATTTTGTTTATAAATTGTGTAATAATGTGAACGTTAAAGCGAAAAGGGCTTTAATTTGGATTACCTACAAAAAATACCAGTTTCATATGAAAAATTGGAAAAAAAAAAATCATAAAAACACGTTTTTCTCGTAAGCTAAGGTAGATAAAGCGAAAATGGTCTTAATTTGGGATCACCTACAAAAAAAATCATAAAAACGCGTTTTTCTCGTAATCTAAGGTAGTTAGAGCGAAAAGGGACTCAATTTGGGTTCACCTACAAAAATACCACTTTCATATGAAAAATAAGAAAAAAAAAAATCATAAAAACGCGTTTTTCTCATAAACTGGGGTAGCTAGAGCGAAAAGGCGACTTAATTTGGGATCACCTACAAAAATACCAGTTTCAAATAAGAAATTGGAAAAAATTATAAAAACGTGAAGATAGGACGAAAAGGTCCTTAATTTGGGATCACCTACAAAAAACACCAGTTTCTTATGAAAAATCGGAAAAAAATCATAAAAACGCGTTTTTCTCGTAATCTAAGGTAGTTAGAGCGAAAAGGGACTCAATTTGGGATCACCTACAAAAAATACCAGTTTCATATGAAAAATAGGAAAAAATCATAGAAAAGCGTTTTTCTCGTGAACTAAGGCAGGTAAAGCGAAAAGGGCCTTTATTTGGGATCACCTAAAAAAAAAATCATAAAAACGCGTTTTCTCCTAAACTAAGGTAGCTAGAGCGAAAAGGGTCTTAATTTGGGATCACCTACAAAAAATATCAGTTTCATATGAAAAATAGGAAAAAAATCATAAAAACCCGTTTTTCTCATATACTGGGGTATCTAGAGTGAAAAGGCGACTTAATTTGGGATCATCTACAAAAATATCAGTTTCAAATAAGAAATTGGAAAAAATCATAAAAACGCGAAGATAGGACGAAAAGGTCCTTAATTTGGGATCACCTACAAAAAATACCAGTTTCTTATGAAAAATCGGAAAAAAATCATAAAAACGCGTTTTTCTCGTAAAATAGCTAGAGCGAAATGGGTCTTAATTTGGGATCATCTACAAAAAAAACCAGTTTCATATGAAAAATAGGAAAAAAAATCATAAAAACGCGTTTTTCTCATAAACTGAGGTAGGTAGAGCGAAAAGGCGACTTAATTTGGGATCACCTACAAAATATACCAATTTCATATGAAAAATTGGAAAAAATCAGAAAAACGCGTTTTTTTTTCTCGTAAACTAGAGCGAAAAGTCCTTAATTTGGGATCACCTAGATGCATCTATGGATAACATGACTAAATAATGTCAGCTACAACATCTATTTTTCTAGCTCACAATACACTGAGTCCTACCGTTCAGACTGTTTGATTAAGAATTTTTACTCTTCAAATATTATTTGTAAATCAAAAAAAAAAAAATTTAAAATTGTTTCTGGAAATAACAAGTACGAAATACCATCAGATAGATAACAAAATAAACTAAAGCCAAAGGTTAATTGAAATGAAGAGCATGTTTGGAAATAGTAGCAGTTACTTTTTCATTTCCGGTTAAAAGATTTTAAGGTGAAATATTAAAAACTGTTATAGAATTTTTCAATTTCTGATGTATTTTTTTTTTAAATTTGTTTGACACATAAACATATGTCATATAAAGTCAGTCATTGTTAATGTGATAATAATATATCTTATGACACCATCGGCATTATCATTTACATTTGTTGTTTTTTGTTTTTTGCTTGAGTTTCATGGGACAGCCCTCATTTGACCAAATTGTCTTTATTTAGCTAATAGGCGTAAAAACCATTAATTATTTTTTATTGTGGTCAATTTCCAACAAGTTATACACATTTATGTATAATTACATAATTGTACTCTTGTGACAAAAATCTTAAAGAATTTTTTTTTTTTTTAAGCAAATAACAAGAAGTATCTCCAAACTATGGGCAGTTTTTATTTAATACAAAGTTAGGCAACTTTTTAGTAGTAGCAAAACTTCTGTTGTAATCTGTAACCCAGTATCCTGCTTAATCGTTTGATTTGCTGAATTAAAGTGAAGTCCTGTAAATGTGTATTTCACTGTGTAGTATGCGTGTTTATTACCAGCAGATGTTACGCATTTTACAGCAACAAAAAAAATTACAACACAACACTGTTCCTAATATTTAGTTTAAGTATGAAAATGAGACAATTTTAAATGAAGCAAAAAAAAAATGGTAAAAATTGCAAAATAAAAAATACGCCTGACATATGAATTTGCATTAACAAGAAGGGTTAGCTGCTGCTTAATATCAGCCTTTAGGCAGGCATTGTTTTAAATTACAAAATATCTATGTATTTTCTGCGTAGAAAATAGTAGAAAAATACATGTTTATTTTTGCAAAACTAGAATGATTAAGATGATTTGAATGCATTTTAACAGCTGTCACTTGAAAACCAAAAAAAAAAAAAAAAAAAAATATGTTTACAAATAAAGAGGAGGACCCCTTTGGTTTTGTGTTTGATAATTTCTAATTCTTAAAGTTGTTTTTTTTTTATTCTTATGCAAGGGGGTTAGATATATTCTCGTACTCTATTTATTTGTTCCTTACAAGTACAATTATGTATTTACGCATAAATATTTCTTGTCATAGTGGCATGTTTTCCAGTTCAATGACCAAACAACGAACATAATGCAATATGCATGCCTTTGAGCTGGTGTTGGTGAACACAATATGGATATTTTTTGATGTGTGAGTGCTTTGAATGGGACTCTTTTTATAACGCCTTTGAAAAGCTTAAGCATATGCGTTACGCACTTTTTTCTGTTGTTGTTGTTGTTTTTGTTGCTGAAAGCGTACACAGTTAAATGCTGAGCTGACATTAAGAAAAAAATACACGGTAAAAATATAAATAATTATCGGGTTAAAGCAAAAAATTTCAGTCGTTCTAAAATAACTTTATGTTACATAAAAATGTGCATCTAACGAATATTTTTTAAATCTAAATGGTGTCCCAACAAGAATGCAATTTTTAAGTTTTAAATAAAACACAGATATTTTAAAAAAAATTGTGAAACTTTATTATATAATAAAGTAGACAGAATGAGGTTATGTATGGAACAATATATCGTGCAGATGGCCGCCGCGGCTTTGCTGGCATGCACGCAATCTTTTAATGAAATTTTCAATGACCGTTTTGCATAAATGCAGCGTCCAATTTCCTCTTTTAAGGCATAAGTCGTCGTCGGCTTATTCGCGTATACCATCGACTTCAAAAAACCCCAAAGAAAAAAATCTAATGGTGTTAAATCGCACGATCTAGGCGGCCAATTCTGATCTCCAAAACGTGAAATAACACGACCGGGAAATGACTGATGCAGCAATTGAATTGTTTCTCTGGCTGTATGACATGTGGCGCCGTCCTGTTGGAACCACATGCCCTCCACATTCATTTCTTCAATTCGAGGCAAGAAAAAACTGTTATCATTTCACGATACCGAACACCATTGATTGTTTGCGCTTGACCTGCCTCATTTTCATAAAAAAAGGTCCAATGATTCCTCCAGCCCAAAAACCACACCACACAGTGACACGTTGAGGATGCATTTGCTTCTCGTGAATCACTCGAGGATTTTGCTCACCCCAAATGCGACAATTCTGCCTATTCACGAAGCCATCAAGATGAAAATGGGCCTCGTCACTGAAGATGATTTTAGCGGAAAAATCAGCATTTTCATGTTGTCTCTCCAATACCCAATTAACGAACGCCCTTCGCTGTCCATGGTCAGCTGGCTTCAGTTCCTGAGTCAATTGAACTTTGTATGTATGAAGATGCAAATCTTTCGTCAAAATTCGCTGCATAGTGGATTTGGAGACACCAATTTGCTGAGCTCGGTGTCGAATTGAGGTGGATGGAGTTTGAGCGACATCATCACGTACAGCTGCGACATTTTCGGTCGATCGACCTGGTCGATGGCGCGTTGTTGTCTTTACATCACTAACAGACCCAGTTTCGGCAAATTTATCCATTAATCTCTTTACAGTTGACTCTTTTGGAGCATTATTGTGACCCCAAATTGATCGCAATTTGCGAACTGTAGCCGCAAAACTTTCACCATTTTGGTAAAACAATTTCACAATGAGAATGCGTTGTTCATTCGTGTAGCGCTCCATTTTTACTAACCTCGTACCTTCTACTAGCAAACAATAACAATTGTTCAAATGTCAAACAATGACACTTCGAATGTTGCCAGATTTAAAAATTGCGTTCTTGTTGGGACACCCTTTATAATATTAATAAGCAAGGTGATTTCTTGTGACCGAATTTAAGGCTTCAATTAATAACCGATTTTGACAAAAAAAATTATCATTTGAATGGTATTTCTTTTTAGCAGTTCACCAGTCTTACACATTTTTAAATTTTTTCTTTTATTTTCTTTAATTTTCAAATTGCTATTGACACATACATAAAATTATACAATGGTTATGTGTGTGTTTATTTATTTTTTTTTTTATTATTAACCAACACTCAAGGGATGCCCCCTACAAATGCAGTGCATTGTGTTGATTTCAGGAAAATAGGTTGTGGGAAGGAGGAAGGAGGAAAGAGGGAGTATCGTTTGTGGATATTTGACTTAAATTTTATTAGATTATAACTGTCAGGAAAGACCTCTGCAGGGAGTTTATTCCACACACGGCTAGTTCGACTTATAAACGAATTCTCTCAGTAATGTGTTATGCGATCAACTGGACAATAGACTACAAACGGATGTGATCTACTAGAGAAGCGGGTAGATCGAACCGAAACTCGGACACTTAGAATAAGTTCGCTAATCTCAGAAGAAAATTTTCCATGCTAGTTTCTATCTATAGAGCAGTGCTACACAACCCACATTCCGGCGGTGTTCCAATGAATCAATAGAGGTGGATACCCTACTGTCATTGATGAGCGCCAACGCCCTCCTTTGTACACGGTCCAGTTGCCCCAAAATAGACTTTAAAGCTCCTGCCCATATATGGGAGTTGTATTCCATTTTCGGTCGGATGTAAGTGGTATAGATTTTGAGGAGAGCAGAAGGAGTGAAGCAATTTTTACACCGTTTTAGAAAATCGAGACACTTGATTGCTTCTTTCGACACTTGAAAAACATGCTCGTTTCAACGAACATCACATTGAATTCTCATACCTAGAACATCAAGAGTATCCGATTCCTAAATACCTATACCACCCATTTATACAGATGACATTGTTGATTCCATGGGTCTATGGGTCAAGATACAGCATTGAGTCTTCAGCGCATTAAAATCAACCCTATTCGCTTTACCCCACTCGGAGATTGTTAGCAGATCTTGATTGAGTGTGTCATTCATTGTCTGCCTTCTGCCCCCAACCTCCAAGAGGCTTGGCCTACAATTAAAGGAAAATAAATGACAAATGCTGCTGTCATCTGCGAAAGAGTATATAGAATTAAAAATTTGACCAAGAAGATCGTTCAGAAAGATAAGGAAAAGGGAAGGAGAAAGAACTGAACCTTGGGGTACCCCTGACTTAAGCTGAAACTCATTAGATGAGACCCCATAAATAACAACACGTATTGTTCGGTCTCTGAGAAAACACGATATAAATCGAGGAACTCATTACCGACCCCAAATGCAGTAAGCTTTGATCTCAATGCACCGTGCCACACACGATCGAATGCCTTGGAAATATCCAGAGCAACCACTTTACTTTCGTCAAAATTGCGAATGGATCGACTCCAGCGCTCAGAAAGTAGAGCTAACAGGTCTCCCGTGGAACGATTTCTACGGAAGCCATACTGTCGATCATTAAGAAGTGAATTGGCCTCTAAGATAGAAATTGATCATGCTCTCCATCACCTTTGAGAGCGCAGAGCAGATTGCAAATGGACGGTAATTTTTAGGGTTATTAGCCGCACCCTTTTTAGGGATTGGTTGGACATTAGCATTATTCATTCATTATAAGAGTTGGGATAGCAGAACTAGCATTGTTCTTTACCCTTTTAACAAATTACCAAAACCTCTTGCTACCCCGAGGAGCAGAGAGAACTTTAGCACGAAGACGCTGATCGTAAAGAAACTTTTGGCGCCTTAGTGTTTTGGCACATTCAGTTCTCGCCTGTTTGCGTTGCAGTTCAGTGGCGGAATTTTTATTTCCACGCCAATATCTGAAAGCTACATCTCTGACTACATCTCTGCAGGTCTGGTTAAACCATAATTTTTGATTTGGTTTAGCCGAAATGTGCTTTGATGGAATGAATAATCGCATACCCAGCACTATTATTTTTTCCACCATTTTCGCAGCAGCATCAACATTTTTATCCAGGAAACAAAGCTTCCAGTTGAAATGCTTGAAATAATCGTTGAACTCAGCCCAACGAGCATTTTCGTAAATAAAAACTAAGCGCTTCATAGCTGGTGCTGAAACACTTTGAAGTACAGAGTACGAAAAGGATGCAGAAATGGTGCAGTGATCCGAATAACCGAGAGGTGCAAATATTTTCACTTCATACTTTTCAGGATGTGATATGAGAAAAAGGTATTTTGTCGTTGCCCTTCAATACACGGAATGTGCGTTGGTTGATTCACTAGTTGCGCATGATGGTTATGCGCCGCGAAAAGCTCAACGGGAGTTGTTTGACTCGAATGTTGAAGCCATGTAGAGTTATGGATATTAAAATCGCCAGCAACAACGATTTCACTATTCGGGCAACTCTCTAGGATTCTAGATATGGACTTAGAAAGGGCGCCGAAGCCATTATAGGTATGCTCCCTTTCTGCATTTGGGCTTATATATAGAAACCCGAAGTGCAAAATGTGTGACCTGATTTTGAACTTAACCCAAAGTGAGTTAAATTCTGCATCATTAAAGTTCAGATGTTACACATTAAATTTGTTAATGTATTTGTAAAAAAAAAAAAGAATTTATTATCTTCATTCACAATAATAATTGTGTTGAATTCAAAAATGTATTTGGGACATAAACCAAAAAAGTGTTGAATTGTGAATTGGCTATAGTTAAAAAATAAAATTTCCTAGAATTTCAACTCGAATTTCGAGCGCTGGAGTCTGCTAGTATTATTAAATACAATAGGCAACAAAGATTTTCCACTTCAAATGCGAGTGTGGTTTTATGTATTTTTGGAAGCTAATGTTTTCTTGTTTTTTTGAGGTTTTTTAAGAAATGGTTTTACCATTTGGACTATATATATATGAAAGCAAATTAATACTTCAAGTGCAATTTACAGGTATATCGAAAAATTACGTTTTTAGACAAAACAATTCGGAAAAAATCAGGAAATTCTAAAACGAAAAAAACTGGTCTTTCTTTATTTTTCACGCTTAGCCTGTACATCTGCAACGAAAACAAAATATTAAAGAACATCTAGGGATATACACTCTGGTGCAATATTATAGCCACAACCAATTCTTAAACAATTCTTATATTTAGAGGTTTATTTAAAAAAACTAATGATCATAAATTTAAAGCAATATTAAGACTAAAATTACCCAAGAGGTTTTCTGAAAATAAATTGATTTTATTTAAATTGTTAGTTTTTTTCATGTGCAAAATTTGAGCAGCAATTCTAAAAACTAACATCAAAATTAAAATAAAAACATTATAAATTAAAACTAAAAATAAAAACTATTTTTAGGGTAGGGTCTCCATTGTTCGTTGACTATGTTCAAGGTTAAGTGAATATAATTTTTAATTGTCTACCAAGCTTCAATTACTACGAGTTCCTCAATCGTGTCGTGTATCTCACTGTCACCTAAGATTATGCGTACCACGATTTCGCAGATATTTCCCATGGGATTCTGGTAAGGAGAACAGACTGGCCATTGCAGTTGAGATATATTGTGTGGTTCTGACCACATGCGAGTCTCGTTATTGGTGTGGCAAATCCTGCCTTTATCACGATTTTGTTCAACAAAGGGTTTGAGATTTCTCTGAATTCTGCCGAATTCATTTTGGTACTCGTGAAAGCTAACTCTAGCATAACATCGACATAGAAATCAATATCGTGGCTCCTTAATGTAAAAATTTTCACATAAAAAAAGTTGTACACATCGTGTGATACACATGAAACATTATTTATGTACAATACATGAGGAAAGTCATATGTACATTTTTCAATTAGAACATGTTCTATTTTGGCATGACAAATATATGAAAATAGAACACTGCTTGTGGCGAAAGAAAACAGAGTAAATTATAAAGACTAATATTGCAAGAAAAAATTAAATTGTTTAATATTAATTCACAATTAAAAAATATAATGTCTATATATGCTAGTAAATTCCAGCCCTCGAAACTCGGGTGCAAGTTCTAGGAAATTTTTTTTTTTTTTCATTAAATAAAGAGCCTAAAGTTATGCTAATAAATTATAGCCAATTCGCAAATCACCACAAAAAAGCAAACTCATTTTTATTACAAACACATTAACAAATTTAATAAACACACACATAGCATTGTATATTTTTATGTATGTGTTAGTAGAAACTTTAAATGCAATTTACTCAAAATAAAGGAAAAAATTTAAAAATCTGTAAATCTGCAAAACGGCTAAAAAGAAATACCTTACAAATAATATACCTTTGGTCAAAATCGGGATAAAACGGTAGAACAAAACATCGGTAACAAGAAATCGCCTAGCCTATTAATATTATAGATATATGGGGGATTTCATTTCAAGTGCTCCAACTTTTGAAACCGATGTCTTCCGATCGGGATGAAATTTGCACCAAGGTTAGTCCTATTAGATAGTAGTTCAGACACAATTTTTCAACAAGATCGGTCCAGATCTCTCTGAGTTAGAGGGGATCAAAATTTGACATTTTGGCCAAACAGGTGTTTTTTCTCATCCATGTAACCTATTGTTCTTAGAAAATTTTCTCCCAAAGAGTTTAGATAGCTATTTTTTCAATATTTCGGAAAAAAATACTTAAAAAAAAAAAATAAATTTGTAGACTTTTTTTTTTGCTAAATTAAAGCATTTTTTGCCTTTTTTTTCAAAAAGGGCATTTTTTTTTTTTCATAAGAAAGCTTAGTATTTTTCCTTTAAGACCGTTTTGGTCGCTCAGTGGGATGGGAGTGGGATATCTATCAAAATAAATGTTTTGTAACTCAAGACAACGGTTTTTCAATTTTTTACAAATGCACTATTTTGAATTTTTTCCTTACAAATAAAACTTATACTGAGAAACTAGACAAACTAAACTTTCGGAAGGTATATAACATACCGAACTAAAATTTTATATCCTCGATACTGTAATACCCAGAATATGTTAACCTCAGGAAAAAAATCGCTTTTTTTCTATAGAAATGTTGAAAAATTATTATTTTTTACTTATTTTTAATAATAATTAAATTAATGTATAATAATAATAATAATAATATTAAAAATAAAAAGATAAATAATTTATTAAAATTTAATCTTAATTGCATTAGATCCATTTATATCATAACTATTTTTATACTTAATTTATTGTAGCTGATGAAGTATTTAAGTCTTGTAAATTTTTAAATACCAGTCTGCGTTTTTTTTTTGTCAATCCTTTCTTGGCGTTACTAGGTTCAGCTGTTGATTTCGCTGCTGGTTTATTTGTTGTCTTTGGAAAGAAATCGCATTGAATAGAGGCAGAAAACTTTTTCAACTTGAGTTTTCCATCGACAAGCGGTATAAAAGCATGGTATTGAGCGGTGCCATCGATTGTTACCGAAGCATCGAATCTGCTCTTCAGTGTTTTCAATGTTTCCTGATGATCCTCTTTGCTACTAAAAACTATTTTAGTTTCTTTACAATAACTCTTTGCCCAATGGAATGAAGCAGTCGCATCTAAGATACGATCCTGATGAGAGCACTGGATGCTATACTTCGCTGCATTTCTTTTAAGGTTTGCTCCAATACCATCACATGCTCCTTTAGTTTGTCTAGTTTCTCAGTATAAGTTTTATTTGTGAGGTTTTAGACACAAATAGGAAAAAATTCAAAATAGTGCATTTGTGAAAAATTGAGTTACAAAACATTTATTTTGATAGATATCCCACTCCCATCCCCCTAAGCGACCAAAAAGCTCTTAAAGGAAAAATCCTAAGCTTTCTTATGAAAAAAAAATGCCCTTTTTGAAAAAAAGGCAAAAAATGCTTTAATTTAGCAAAAAAAAAAAAAAAGTCTAAAAAAATTTTTTTTTTAAGTATTTTGAGGAAATAGCTATCTAAACTATTTGGGAGAAAATTTTCTAAGAACAATAGGTAATAAGTTACATGGATGAGAAAAAACACCTGTTTGGCCAAAATGTCAAATTTTGATCCCCTCTAACTCAGAGAGATCTGGACCGATCTTATTGAAAAATTGTGTCTAAACTACTGTCCAATAGGACTAACCTTGGTGCAAATTTCATCCCGATCGGAAGACATCGGTTTCAAAAGTTGGTGCACTTGACATGAAACCCCCATATATATATACAGTACATATGTAAAAAACACATCGTGTGATATGACCTTAAGTAAATCTCTCCAGTACGCATTGTAACCATCCGGACCATCTCAGTTACATTTTTTCTCACCGGAAAAAAATATGTGTAGAAATAATTTGTCCAAAATACGTTGATTACAATTTGAAAAAATTTACTCAACTTATTCCAGTTCGTACTCATATTATTTTTAGCAAAAAGCAAGCATGTTTTTTGCGGAGCCTTTAATCATGGTACATTCTTAACATTTTGACTTCAAATTACTGACGATTGCTATAGTAGACGCTTTACTGTCCATTTGGATACATTTGTACAGCAATCGTGAGCTATTTCCTTGACGGTTATAGTTGAGTTGCTAGCGCTTACGTTTACTACGTACTGAAATTTTTGAATTTCTACCTGAATTTTTTTATTTTGTTCATAATTTATTTTGGCTAAAACTTAATTTTTCCGAAGGACATGCAGTTTTCACGGCTATATCACGAAAACCAATTGGAATTTTGTTTTGCTGTCTTCGCCACATTTGTTGCTATAGACTAGCAGAAAAAAACTATTAAGCAAATTAACCGGAAAAAACTGCATTTAGTGCCTCAAAATTGCTTCTCTCTCAATTTTTTTTCAGATTTTTGTTTTTATTTATTTATATACATATATATTTATGTGTAAATGAAAGAAATCTCAAAAAAGATCGTGTGACTATAATATGGCACAGCAGTGTATAACGAAGTTATTACCACTTTTGTAGGAGTATCAAAATTGAGCTGTTTTTGAATTTATTTTTTTAATTTGAAACTATATAATTAAAAGTATATAATGATTTTGGGATCATATAAATAATTTTAATAAAGCTAGTATTAATAAGACCATTTTTGGACCTAGATAAAAAACATACTAAAATGAACTTTATGACTTTCGCAGACAACAAATATTGTATTAGCTTATTTTGGCCCTAAACACCTTTTCCAAAAACTATTTACTAGGGTGCCGTACAGTCCGCCTAAAATGATTATAATATTCTATTTGTTTAATTTGAAGTTTTACAATTAAAACAATTTGTGTAAAATTAATTCAAGGAGATAAAAAATAACATGCATTCCAAGGCTTAAGATGAACTTCATATATCAGGTATATCATGCCCGCGAAAATAGCTTTTGTGCCAAAATCAAAATTTTACTGGAGAATGTTGTTATTTTAAATTATCTTAGCTTTTTATCACTTAACCTAAAATTCCATTTTTTGTAACATCTAAACTGTACTTCATATTCCTATGAAACTTCGAAAAATGATGCAAAAGATCGTAAATTATCTTTTTAAATCCACCTGCGTATTAAACTCAATATTACACCCAATGTTGAGTACGGACCACTTTAAAACTAATTTTTTAATTTTTCATATTTCACTTTTCGTTTTTCATTTTCCATTTTTAATTTTTTATATTCCAGTTTGCATTTTTCATTTTTAATTTTTCAGGTTTAATTTTCCATTTTTCAATTTTCATTTTCATTTTCCAGTTTCCAGTTTCCAGTTTCCAGTTTCCAGTTTCCAGTTTCCAGTTTCCAGTTTTCATTTTCCATTTTTCATTTTTCATTTTTCATATTCCATTTTTTCATATTCCATTTTTCATTTTCCATTTTTCATTTTTCAATATTCATTTTTCATTATTTATTATTCATTTTCCATTTTTTAATTTTCATTTTTCATTATTCATTATTCATTATTCATTTTCCATTTTTCAATTTTCATTTTTCATTTTCCATTTTCCATTTTTCATTTTCCATTTTTCATTTTCCATTTTTCATTTTGCAATATTCGTTTTTCATTATTCATTATTCATTTTCCATTTTTCATTTTTCATTTTTCAGTATTCAATTTTCATTTTTATTTTTTATTTTCCATTCTCCAGTTTTCATTTTTCATTTTCCATTTTTAATTTTTCATTTTTTATTTTTCATTTTCCATTTTTCATTTTCCATTTTTAATTTTTTATTTTCCATTTTTTATTTTTCTTTTTTTATTTTCCATTTTTCATTTTTCAATCTCCATTTTTATACCCTCCACATCTCAGTGGCAGAGGGTATATATAGGTTTGTCATTCCGTTTGTAACGCATCGAAAAACTAATTTCCGACCCAATAAAGTATATATATTCTTGATCCTTATCACAGCTCGAGTCGATATAGCGATGTCCGTCTGTCCGTCTGTCCGTCTGTCCGTCTGTCCGTCTGTCCGTCTGTCCGTGTGTCTGTTGAAATCACGCTCATTCAAAAAAAAAAGCATTTACTTAGGTCAGGTTACGAAAAATTTATTTGCCATAATTCCCACCAGGTTGGTATTGAAATCGGAGTAAATCGGGAGCCTCTGCACTGAGAAATGAACAAAAGTTTATAGATACCTCTAAAAAAAACATGAAACCTAGTGTTTTCTTGTAATAGTTTAGTGGTTGAACATACAACAACATAAAAAAAGCCACAAAAAAAATGTGATTCATACATATTAACAATAACAAGAACACAACTACCATGAGCTATGTTAATAGTATTGCCACAAACCGAGGTGGAGGGTATCAAAGATTCGGCACAGCCGAATTTAACACTCTTACTTGTTAATTTTTAAATTTTCATTTTTTTTTTTTTTTCATTAGGGATTATATTATTTCTTTCATATTGGCGATTTTTTTTATTACGAAAAAAATATGTAGCAACACTACTAACATAGCTCATGGTAGTTGTGTTTGTTGGTCTGGTTGCATCATTATACCCTATACCACTATGTGGTTTGGGTATAATGACTTTGTGCTGCTGTTTGTAACAACCAAAAATATTTGACCTAGACCCATCTTTAATTATACCGATCGAATCAGAATCACTTTCTGAGTTGATTTAACAATGTCCGTCCGTCCGTCCGTCCGTCCGTCCGTCCGTCTGTGTGTCCATGTAAAGCTTGTAATCAAACTGCAGGTCGCAAATATGAATATATTTTGATGAAATTTGGTATATAAGCTTTTATCGGCCATGGGATGAACGCTATTGAAATTGGTGAGAATCGGTCCATGTTCAGACCTAGCCCCCATACAAATTACCCATATGAAATCGACATAAATTGCCATAAGATCCAAATTGTCCTATATATCTTACTCAAATTGGGTTTGTATGCGTTCATTACATCCACTGATGAGTAGTCCAAAAATGATCCCTTTGACCCCATATAGAGCTGCTTCCCGATCTTCAGTTAAATCTATTAAAAAACAAAAATATTGCACTGATTCTTCTCAAATTTTGTTTGTATATATTTTTTGCAAAATACAAGAGACTTTACCAAACATGATCAGGATCGGTCCATTTTTGGACCTAGCCCCTTTATAGATATAGCATCCGATATGAACTTTTTTATATCTGCAGCCAAAAAAATTAATAAAAATCCCACTCAAATTTGGTTTTTGCTTATTTTCTATGTCCAGTTAGTTGGGCCTAAGAGATAGGGTTTCTAAACGCATGGTATAGGGTATCGTATAGTCGGTCTAGACCGACTATAATTTTCTTACTTGTTTTTTTGTGGCTTTTTTTGAACTATGAATGTTGTTCAATTATGTTCAACCACTACAATATTACAACAATATTACAATATTACTGGATTTTTGTTTTTTTAGAGGCACCTACATATTTTTGCTCGTATCTAAGCACCGTGATGCCCGACTTACCCCATTCTAAATACCAACCTGTTGGGAATAATGACAATTGATATTATCGTAACTTTACCCAGTTAAATGGTTTTATTTGTGAATGAGCGTGATTTAAACAGGCAGACGGATAGACGGTCAGACGGACATCGCTATATCGACTCGAGCTGTGATAAGGATCAAGAATATATATACTTCATGGGGTCGGAAATTAGTATTTCGATGCGTTACAAACGGAATGACAAACCTATATATAACCTCTGCCACTGAGGTGTGGAGAGTATAAAAAAGGAAAACCAAATATGAAGTCACTAAGGCTAAATTCACGGTCATGGCCCGATATGATATTATTCCCATTTTTTTGTATGCTATTTTTCCGTGATACTTAGTCGTACAAGATTTTATAATATTTTGGCGGTAGGAGTCAGCGATGCCTATCTTTTCCGAGCAAAAAGCGCAAAACAGTAAATCAAAAAGCGCTAGAAGCGTTAAATTGTAATGAAACGAAAAGTGTTACAAAGTGGTAGTATTTGATTTTACCTTTTAAATATATGTCAGTAAGAAAATATATAAAAAGGTGTACAAAATTTTATACAAATAAAAAGTGTTTCATTTTCTTCCTCACGTCAAGGCTGTAATATTGTTTTTATATAAAATTTTGATTTTTTTCATATATGTGACCTTCTCCGAGAAAAGGGACCGAGTGTGTCAAAAAACGGGTTGTGTCAAAAACGGTGGATTCTGGTACCTAAAAGGGTTTAGAACCTTTAAATGCGTTTTTTTCTCAACACTTAATTTTCAAACACTGGGTCCCTTTTCTCGGAGAAGGTCACATATATGAAATGAAAAATTTTATAAAATTTTAAAATTAGCACAAATTTCAAAAATTTGTTTTTCATTGTCTCTATTTTTGAAGTTATATACTTCAGCCCAAAATTCATCAGTTCTACCTCGATTTTTCCATTTACTTAGTTTTCAGTTGTTAAGACAATTTTCGTACTCTTCCCTCTTTACCTTTAAAAATATTCTCTTATTGCATTTTTTTGCAGAACTTTTTGAAGAAATTAGTAATGAAATTGATAAATGATAATTTGTGTTATCTGATTCTTCAATACTACTGTTACCATAACTTAAAAAGAAAATGCCATCAAGTGAAGAGTGGATCGCATCCATCATTTAATAACATTTTCAAATTCTATGCAACTTTTTTCAACTTAGCCGATTCACAAACCATTCACTTTTTTGGTTTATTATTATTGTGAATGAAGAAAGCAAACTTACAAACACATTAACAAATTTAATAACACACACGTAGCATTGTATAATTTTATGTATGTGTTAGTAGCAACTTTAAATTCAATTTCCTTTAATAAAGGCAAAAATTTTAAAATCTGTAAGTCTGGTGAACACCTAAAAAGAAATACCTTTAAAAAAAAATATGTTTGGTAAGCATCGGTATAAAACGGCAGAACAAAACATCGGTCACAAGGAATCGCCTAAAAGGCGCTAAATGGAAAACAATTATTTTTTGGGTGGTCAAAAAAGGCTAAATCTAGCACGAAATGTGCGAAGTTGGCTTCGCTGACGGTAATCCAACTTAATTTATTTATAAGGGAGAACATCCATGTCAAGCTTTCATTCCAAATTATAATGGTTTTCATTTCAATAGCATCGGAGCATTCTGCCAGTATTTATTACAATGATCTCCTGACATCGTAAACATTTTATTAACTTAAATTCTTCAAATAATCACGATTACTGTTTCTCTCCATGTATTTATTGTATTGATAAATGATGCTTTTTATTTGCATTAGAAATGTATTTCCGCTAAAATAGGGTTAAGTTTTTTGTTTGTTATTCATTATATACCACAAAGTTCATTAAACTTTAACGTACTCTTGATTTTTTATTATTATAATTACAGAAAGGAAGCCGTTGTTTCTATGCACTTTTGAAGGGTCTGCTTGTGATTGAGCAAAATGTTGATTGTAATCCTATTTTCAAAAAAAGGTGTAAGTATGAAAAAAAAAATACTTGAATCGTTCATCATATTTGCTGACATTTAAATGGATTATCAGCAAATGTTCAAAATTTAAATCAATTTCTTTATAAATAGATCTTTAAAAGAAATATTGATCTAGGGTGATCTTTGATCTTTTCTTGTTAGAGTTTGTGTGTTAAAAAATATATTTTCTCAGAAAACAATTATGTTACTAATTATGGCGAAAATGGGAGCTGAATTTTTTGGTTTGTTCATTCAAAGAGTAAATAAAAAAAAACGAATTTTTTTACTTAAATTGAATGAAATCGATATAGGTCGTATATGGGCACCCCGCATAATTTCCAGCGCTGTATATTTTGGTCTATTTTAAGTATGGGAAAGTCAAAGATTCGTCGATTTGTGCAATAATTTTGTCAAATTTCCCGAAAAAGGTGAAAAAAGTAAAAAAAAAAATGCACGAAAACTCCCCTGGCGGCTGTTAATATAAAAATAAATATGAGAAATGGATTTACCGACCCCAAAAAACCACCGGTATGCACATTTTCAATAATTTTTTTTTTACATTTGAATGAGTATTATGGAAAATATCATGAAAATATCTTCATCGAAATTTTGGCAGGCTCGAAAGTGTTTTTGGTGGTATGGTTCCTTTGGCAAATATACTTGCTATGGCCCATAGTACCAGAATCGCGATGAATCCATGGAGATTTTTTCGGTCCCATACAATTTGACCCATATGCGCTTAAGCCAAAATTTGGCTTGTTGTGTGCTCTACATTTCCACATTCATCCGGTTTTCTACCCCTATATTAACTTATAAATTGGGTTTCATCAGCAAATTTTCTGAGTGTTTTCCATTATATCGCCCTAAGACCCATCAGGCTGGGTAAAATGTCGTTGTACAAATGTCTGACCCTTGTTCTCGCAAATGCAGGACAGTAACAAAGGTAGTGTTCTAGGGTTTCGTAATCCTCTCCGCAAACTACATGTGGCCTATTCCGCCCGTCCTATACGGTATAGGTGAGCCCTCAGTTCCGAGTGTCCAGTGAGAATGTCAATGAAGTTCCCTTCTACTCAGATTAATGATTTCCCTAGTTTTAGAATAATAGTGTCTCTGTGACCTTACCAACGTCAGTCCCCTGCCAAATTTATACATGCTACTGGTCGCCCAGTCCGCTAGTTTCAATTTGAGAGACTTGTGAGGTATTCGGTCTTCTAAATTAATTCTTTCCAGGAAAGAATCCTTTCTGGCTAGTTCATCACCAATCTCGTTTCCCATTACACCACTGCGTCCTGGGATCCAAAAATTAAGAAACACCACACAGTTTTGAATTTGTAACCACTGCCAAATTGCATTAACCACACAGTTGGAAAAGCGAGTCTTAAAGACAGTGCTGGACGTCATTCTTACAGTACAAATTCACGACACTTCAGCACTTATGATACTGCTGACATCGTTCATATCGTGCTCTGTGTTACTGACTTTGGAAAAAATTTCTTATAAAGTTGTTAAGTACAAAATTCATTTTCAAATATGCACAATATAAAATATGAATTGACAATATTCAAATTAATATTGGTAATCAGTAATCTATAATATTAATAGGCATGTGACCGATGTAAGTTTCACAGTTTTACCCCGATTTTGACAAAAAATTTATCATTTGAAAGGTATTTCTTTTTAGCTGTTACCCAGATTTACAGATTTTCATCGTCTGGAATATTTTTTTGGAGTTATGATCGTTTAAAGTTGCTACTAACACATACATAAAATTATACAATGCTATGTGCGTGTTTATTAAATGTGTTTGTGTTAATGTGTTGAATTTGTTTTCTTCATTTAAAATGAGTTGTGAAGCAAAAATAAAATTTCCTAGAATTTGCACTCGAATTTCGAGTGCTGGAATCTGCTAGTTGAAATAATTGACAACAACAATATTTTTGCATGCTCCTGATCCCAAAACGATCTTATGTAAAGTATTTTGCATCTCGTCTATTGTTGTGGCGTTCTAAATTAATGTCAAAACGGTACGTATTTTGTAGCAATATTTCAAAATCTCCAATTTTTCTTTTTCAAAAATATTGTTCAAGAAATTTTCCGAAATCAACGATTGGAATTTAAAGCCTTATTAACAAAATTCATGTGACTAAAAATGCCAAATATTGTAGGTATCCTGTTCTTCATTTGGAGAGGGCACGGAATTGAAAAAAAATTTGATTTTTCATACTTTTTCAACTGTTAGGCCACATCTTTTGGGTGTTTTCATATTTCAAATATCTTTTGTCAAAATATTATACTACTTGATAACGGGTGATTTTTTTGAGGTTAGGATTTTCATGCATTAGTATTTGACAGATCACGTGGGATTTCAGACATGGTGTCAAAGAGAAAGATGCTCAGTATGCTTTGACATTTCATCATGAATAGACTTACTAACGAGCAACGCTTGCAAATCATTGAATTTTATTACCAAAATCAGTGTTCGTTTCGAAATGTGTTTCGCGCTTTACGTCCGATTTATGGTCTACATAATCGACCAAGTGAGCAAACAATTAATGCGATTGTGACCAAGTTTCGCACTCAGTTTACTTTATTGGACATTAAACCAACCACACGAATGCGTACAGTGCGTACAGAAGAGAATATTGCGTCTGTTTCTGAGAGTGTTACTGAAGACCGTGAAATGTCGATTCGTCGCCGTTCGCAGCAATTGGGTTTGTGTTATTCGACCACATGGAAGATTTTACGCAAAGATCTTGGTGTAAAACCGTATAAAATACAGCTCGTGCAAGAACTGAAGCCGAACGATCTGCCACAACGTCTAATTTTCAGTGAATGGGCCCTAGAAAAGTTGGCAGAAAATCCGCTTTTTTATCGACAAATTTTGTTCAGCGATGAGGCTCATTTCTGGTTGAATGGCTTCGTAAATAAGCAAAATTGCCGTATTTGGAGTGAAGAGCAACCAGAAGCCGTTCAAGAACTGCCCATGCATCCCGAAAAATGCACTGTTTGGTGTGGTTTGTACGCTGGTGGAATCATTGGACCGTATTTTTTCAAAGATGCTGTTGGACGCAACGTTACGGTGAATGGCGATCGCTATCGTTCGATGCTAACAAACTTTTTGTTGCCAAAAATGGAAGAACTGAACTTGGTTGACATGTGGTTTCAACAAGATGGCGCTACATGCCACACAGCTCGCGATTCTATGGCCATTTTGAGGGAAAACTTCGGAGAACAATTCATCTCAAGAAATGGACCGGTAAGTTGGCCACCAAGATCATGCGATTTGACGCCTTTAGACTATTTTTTGTGGGGCTACGTCAAGTCTAAAGTCTACAGAAATAAGCCAGCAACTATTCCAGCTTTGGAAGACAACATTTCCGAAGAAATTCGGGCTATTCCGGCCGAAATGCTCGAAAAAGTTGCCCAAAATTGGACTTTCCGAATGGACCACCTAAGACGCAGCCGCGGTCAACATTTAAATGAAATTATCTTCAAAAAGTAAATGTCATGGACCAATCTAACGTTTCAAATAAAGAACCGATGAGATTTTGCAAATTTTATGCGTTTTTTTTTAAAAAAAAGTTATCAAGCTCTTAAAAAATCACCCGTTATAAGTTCTCAATACTGTAAATTAAGGTTGAATTGAAACACTATAAATTGATCCCATTTATGGTCAAATTAAAAATTCAATATTGGTTTTGAAATACCTAAATATTTAGTACTTATGCCGTTTTCTTTTCTGACAAAAAATTTTTCGAAAGTAGTATTTTTTTTATATATTCTGAATTAAGAGCAACCTTATATTACATATCAATCGGAAGCTCTCAAGGTGCTGTGTTCATAACTGCAAAAAAATTTTGATTATTATCCTCTTGGAAGTCATACGGTGAAAATATTCAAAAAAGGGGAACAATGGGTAAATATTCTCACACTATGACCTGAAAGAAGTCAATGGCTGGAATTTTTTGTGATTTACGATGATCGACTTCGCGACCTTTCGATTAATGTATAAGATAAGGTTGCTCTTAATTCAGAATATATAAAAAAATACACTTTTCAAAAAAAAAGGGCAAAAAAAGGGCGACATTTTTTATCATTCTAGAAAACGGCACTAGTTTTTAAGTTTTTTTTTTTTTAAATAATTGAAAAGTGAAATATATTTTAATTTTATTACATTATTTATTAATCGTGAAATATACAAATCGCTTTGTAAAAAAATTTGTTTAAAAACCTTTTTCCTTCTTGAAAAATTATAAGAAGCATGGTGAGTGCAAACGAACGTCTCGCATTGTATATAAGAATTATTCATGTGACAAATTCAATAACATCGTTTATTTAATAAGTGGCGGACATTCACCCATACAAATAGGGCAAATTGTTTTTTCCTTCGTTTGACTAAATAAAAAAAAAACGTACGTTTTGTCTCGACCCTCATACATGCAAATAGCAGCGTCCAAACCAGGAAATCTTTTCTTGCATTTTTTTGGGGGGTTTTAAAACCCTTTTTTGAATATTTTTTTTTTTTTTTTTTTGAATGAACAACATGTCGAGAGAGTTGTGTCAAAATTTCAAGCAAAACTAAAGAAGATACAGCGTTTCCAGCGACCGGCCACATACGGTATTTCGTATATAAATCAGTTTTTAAAAATCTTTAAAACGATTTTCTCGAAAATAACATGTTTGAAGTCCGTGAACGTCATAACTAAATACCTACTTGACCAATTCTTTTGAAATTTTACACTCTATTTCTACACATAGATCACCAGGCAAGCACGTAGAGTTTTTTTATTTTAAATTTTTTTCTCTATTTTTTAACAACTAATTCACCGAAATTTATACCATAAATCGAATTTTTCAATTAAAATGCTGCCAAAAATAAAAAAAGAAAAAATTAAAAAAAAATTCTTAGTGATATCAAATTGTATGTCAAATTTTAAACGCATTACGATTTATTTATTTCACATAATGCGGTAACGAGTTCACCGCAAAACAACAACTCCTCCGCAGATTCGCTGTGACGGACGTATTTATCAAAATTTGTAATTGAAAATTTTTTCAAGGATTAAATAATAAATAATACATTATTCATTTCTTAAAAAAAAAATTTTATGAAAATACGCCTTTTTTCGCTTTTAAAACCGTACCCCCTAATGCAGTGCAGTGTGCTGATACCAATAAAATATGTTGTGGGTAGAATATAACAAAATAGACTGGAGCTGTATATATAATATGTTATCGGTTCAGGATCAATTGTGGAATATAACGTTTCAGATCTATACAACATAATTGTGCCAATACAGACAAAGACAATAAGCGGCAAACAAAAACAATAAGCGGCAACTTTAATGATCTTTTAAAGTTGCTACTAACACATACATCAAATTATACAATGCTATGTGTGTATTTATTAAATTTGTTAATGTGCTGAATTTGTGTTCTTCATTTAAAATGAGTTGAATTGTGAAGCATACCTTTATGGTCTTTATTAAATAAAAAAAAAAAAAAATAAAATTTCCTAGAACTTGCACTCGAATTTCGAGTACTGGTATCTGCTGGTTTATATTATCAAGTAATCAAATAAAATTAATATTGTAATTGGAATAAACAAAAAATTTTAAAAATAATATTGGAAAAATCTGATTTATTAAAAGTTTTTATTATGAAGAAAAAAATATATATGGAAAATTTTAAATTTAAATTGATAAAAGTATCATGTTGTATTCCTAAAAATATTATAAAAACAATTCCTATGCAGAAGAAGTGATTTATTATGACTTCCACAGCACTAGTCTAAAAATAATTTACAACCATTAAAAACAGCATCCGTCCTATCATAAGCCCATGTTAAATTTAATGATGATGATGCAAATTTTCAGCATATCCGAATCCCAAGAATAGCATTTATTTTAGTTCTTTGAATGCTCTTTTTTGAAGGAGAAAGTAAATTTGGCTATACAGGCAGTAATATACAAAGAGCAACAAAGTATTGGCAAAGCTTTTTCAGGCTGTTTGCAGATCGTAAGGTTTTAAATGTTACAGTTCTTTGCCACCTTCATTCCCCTATTTTTTGAAACCTTGGAAAAGTACTGGCAATACAAAAAAATACAGAAATTCCCTAGACTTTTTATACGAAAAAAATTTACTTCAATGAATTACATAAAAACAAGTCAGAAAATAATAGCCGATTATGCAGTGTTGCCATAATTTGACATTGTAAAAATGCTAAATTGCAAAAATAAAGATGCTAAAACGTACTGGAATCAAAAAAAAGGTGCTAAATTTTTTTTAAAGATTAATTACCTTTATATTGAAAAATTAAATACTTATTAATAAATTCTTTGGTTTTTAAATCGAAAAAGTAATATGAAATATAAGTTTCGATTTATATTTTTTAAAATTTTAATTAAAATTATTTTGGATTTCATCTGTAATTTTTTTTAATATCAAATTGAGTTTTTTAAATTTTAAATTAAATATTTTTAATTTTAGAGAGATTTTTTTTAAATTTCATTATCAAAAGATACGATTGTATTACAATAATTGGTTTACGAAATTTAATTTTCTTGGCTCTGATATTTTTCTGACAATCGACTTTTATCAGCGACATCGCTCGGTATATTGTAAGTGTAACAGCACCCATTTTTATACCCTATACCACTATGTGGTTTGGGTATAATGACTTTGTGCTGCTGTTTGTAACTACCAATAATATTTGACCTACACCCATCTTTAATTATACCGATCGAATCAGAATCACTATCTGATTCGATTTAACGATGTCCGTCCGTCCGTCCGTCTGTGTGTCCATGTAAAGCTTGTAATCAAACTGCAGGTCGCAAATATGAATGTATTTTGACGAAATTTGATATTTGATCTTTCATCGGCCATGGGATGAAAGCTGTTGAAATTGGTGAGAATCGGTCCATGTTTAGACCTAGCCCCCATACAAATGACCCCTATGAAATCAACATATATTGCCATAAGATCCAAATTATCATACAAATCTTAGTCAAATTGGGTTTGTATGTATATATTACATCCATTAATCAATGGTCCAAAAATTATCCCTATTGGACAACTCTTAGTCATAGGCCTCACATAGAGCTGCTTCCCGATATTCACTTAAATCTATCAAAAAACAAAAATATTGCACTGATTCTTCTCAAATTTTATTTGTACATATTTTTGCAAAATACAAGAGACTTTACCAAACATGGTCAGGATCGCTCCATTTTTGGGCCTAGTCCCCATATAGATATAGCATCCGATATGAACTTTTTCATATCTGCAGCCGAAAAATTAATAAAAATCCCACTCAAATTTGGTTTATGCTTATTTTCTATATCCAGTTAGTTGGGCCTAAGATATAGGGTCTCTAAACGCATGGTATAGGGTATCGTATAGTCGGTCTAGACCGACTATAATTTTCTTACTTGTTCATTTTCAAACCTTCTTTTATACGTATTGCAGAACATAACAACTCGGATTTTATTCTGTTCAAAGTTTGCTTTTAACTAAAGCCATTAAACTAAACAAACGTTCAACTTCGGCTTTTGAGAAAGACAAAACTAATAAAGACAATACAAATATTGATAACTCTTTAAATGGATTTTTGCCAATAGAATTTTTGTTAACTTCAATCCATAAAGAGGTTGTATTCAGTGTTGTATCCCAATATTGTTTTGTGATATAACTCCATTGGATTTGAATTATTTCAATTTCAGATGGTCGAAATTTAAAATCTTCTAATATATTTGTTATCGGTTCTTTTATACGGTTTAATGTGTTTTGTATTGAAAATTGTGGCATTTTTTAATACAATAATATTTTTTTGGCAATCGACTTTTTAATTCATTAAAAACTGTTGTTGCTGTTTACATTCTTCTATTTCAAAATCTTTTGTTATATTTGTTGAAAGAAACGAGTAGAATGGTAAAAAGAATAGTACACAAAATTCTCGTATTACACTTTGAGAAATTAAAACATATAAATACCATTAAAACTAAAATTGTATATTCAAAAATAATGAAAAAAAAAAAATCAAAAAAAAGATGCTAAAAGCAACTTTTTATTAATAAAAGGTGCTAAGTTAGCATCTAACATCTTTTCATAAATTTTGGATGCTAAACGAAATAAAAAGTTGCTAAATCTAGCAACTAAAATGCTAAATTGGCAACACTGCGATTGTGTGATACCCTATACTACTAGTTTAGGGACCCTATCTCTTTTGTCCAAGTATTGGATATAGAAAATAAGCACAAACCAAATTTGAGTGGCACTGTTATTATTTTTTTCCTTTGAATATGAAAAAGTTCATATCGGATGCTATTTTTATATGGGGACTGGGTCGAAAAATGAACCGACCTGACCATATTTGGTAAGGTCACTTATTTTTTTGCAAAATTATATTAAAACCGAATTTTGAGAAAAATCTGTGCAATATTTTTGTTTTTGGTAGATTTAAGTGAAAATCGGGAAGCAGCTATAATCAAAAATTGTACTGTAGGTTTTATTTTTGGAGTACTGGTTAGGGGATGTAATATACACACATAAATCCAATTTCACCGAGATCTATATGATAATTTGGATTTTTTGGCAATTTAAGTCGATTTCATAGGGGACATCTGTCTGGGGACTAGGTCTAAATTAGCACTGATTTCAATACCGTAAATGCGACAGCAGCTTACATACCAAATTTCAACAAAATTTATCCATGTTTGCGATCTGTAGTTTTGATTGCAAGGTTTAAATGGACACATAGACAGACAGACAGACGGAAGGACATCGCTAAATCGACTCAGAAAGTAATTCTGAGTCGATCGGTATAATGAAAGATCAAGGTCAAATATATTTGTTATTTAAAAACCAGCACAAGGTCATTAAACCTGACCACATAGTGGTATAGGGAATAACAATGAATTGATAGTACTTTATACAGTTGTTTTATGCAAGCCGAGTGAGTACTGGTACAGCACTTCTTGTGAGCGTTCCAAGTCAGTGATTTATTCTTTGTGCCATCAGCAATTACCGTCTAAGTTTATGTGAGAGTGGATCAGCTAGTGTGCAGTGACTTTGTCATTACTGAGAATATACTGAAGATCTCGATATATGTTTCAGGCGTACAGTGGCTGAAAATTGTTTTTCATGGGTCAAAATTCTGTAACTTTTGAACCGCTCAAAATATTTAAGTCATTTTTTTCTAGTGGGTAGATATTTAGTTGAACTTGAGTCTTTTTTAATTTCATTAAAATTGATTCAGCACTTTTTAAGAAATTCTAGGTCAAAATTGGACTTTTCTTTTTTTTTAACTTTTAGTGTGAAATATGGGTTTTTATTTTTTTTCTTTATTAAAGAATGTTATTTGGATTTTAATAATAAATTTAATTTTAATAATAATGGGATTTTTTTAATGTTTACACTAAAAAAAAATTTTTACAGTAAAAAAAAAGTAAAATCAACTGGAAATTTTGCTATTACTACTGAAAAGTTAAAAATTGTTTGCTGTCAAACTTGCAAATTTGTTTACACTCAAAGAATATTTCCATCTGAAAAAACGTTAGTAATATTATTAGTAATAGTTTTGCTATTACTACAGAAAAATTTATCATTTCATGCTGTCAAATTTGTTAATTTTAGCAAAATAAATCTGCTGAACATTAGCGCAAAGATCTTGATATTGATATGAAAATAGGGGTTTTCATTTTTTGAAACTTTCTTATTTGTTAAAACATTTCACACATATGTGGGTAAAAAAACATTTTAAAAACAAGTAAGAAAATTATAGTCGGTCTAGATCGACTATACGATACCCTGTACCATGTGTTTAGAGAGAGACCCTACCTTTAGGTTCAACTTATTGGATATAGAAAATAAGCATAAACCAAATTTGAGTGGTATTTTTATAAATTTTTTTGGCTCTGGGTATGAAAAAGTTCATACCGAATGCTTTGCTTATATGTGGACTAGGTCGAAAAATGGACCGATCCTGACCATATTTGGTAAAGTGACTTATGTTTCGAAAAAATTTATACAAACCAAATTTGAGAAAAATCTCTGCAATATTTTTTGGTTTTTGATAGATTTAAGTGAAGAAGCGGCTCTATAAGGGGCCTATAGGGCTTCTTTTTGGACTACTGATTAATGGATGTAATAAACACATACAAACCCAATTTGACTGAAATCTATATGATAATTTGGATGTTATGGCAATTTATGTCAATTTCATAGGGGTCATTTTTGTGATGGCTAGGTCTGAACATGGACCGATTCTCACCAATTTCAATTGCGTTCATTCTATGGCCGACAAAGGCTTATATACCAAATTTCATCAAAATATATTCATATTTGCGAACTGTAGTTTGATTACAAGACGGACGGACGGAACTTGCTAAATCGACTCAAAAAGTGATTCAGTGTCGATGGGTATACTTTTATTGTATACTTGTAGGGCTGTTTAAATTACCGTAATTTGAAATTTTTTTGAGTAATTTCATTAAAATTAAAAAAATTTTCTACCCACGGGCCGCCACGGGTGCAAAAGTATATATAGTGTTAAAGACGGCACTTTCACCTTTCTCTGGGTGTTATACGTTTCTTGATCCCTTTTGTTCCCTAGAAGTTTTATTCCACTAAAGTTGAAATTTGACACAAATATAGTAGTTTAATAAACATTTCAGAACACCCCTAATAATAAACGGTAGGGTTCTGACCACACAACAACTAAAGACTCCAATTCTACTAACCTTGTAAATACCGCAAGTCATTATCGACGATAAGTTACGAGTAGTAACCATTTATTTTTTATAGAAAACAAAAAAATCATCTTTTTCTGAAATTAAAAAAAAAAACAGTTGCGTTTGACAGCATGCCACGCCCACAATTAGCAATAGTTTAACCGGATTTTTTGGCTACATTAATCTGCATATATTTGCTACAAAATGGCGTTAAAATTTTAAAAATCGGTGACAAAATAATTGGACTTTTGGCCAATGGAATCAAAATTTCAGCCACAGTGGGGTGTGAGTCATTTCAGCACCTTAAGCCAGGAACCAATACTTTTGCTGCGATCACTATTATAGGCACAACATATTCAACATTCTATTGAAATCAAATATTGCAAGGTTCAGAAAATACACACACGAAACACACAATGTTCTCTTCAAAAGCAGCCAACACATATCTTTATTTTCATATCAATTCTGCGCGTTTCTAAATTTTCTACGGTGCCCAACACAATCATGACTGTGTTAGTTTTAATATTTCGTTATTTACACGAACATTTTTGTATCACGTACTTTTTGTTTCGATCACACATAAACCACACATATTGGAGTGTTGCTTTATTTGAAGTTCGTGTTCTGGTACGTGTACTGGAAAAAAAAACCGAACAAGTACAATAAACAGGTTCGAGTTCAGTTATATTTTAAGTCGTGTTGTGGCTCGTGTAGTGAGAAAAAACACAACATGTACAATAAACAGGTTCGAGTTCAGTTATATTTTAAACACGACTTAAAATGAACTCGAACCTGTTTATTGTATATGTTCTGTGTTTTTTTTCAGTACACTTACCAGAACATGAACTTCAAATAAAGCAACACTCAAAAATGTGTGGTTTATGTGTGATCGAAACAAAAAGTACGTGATACAAAAATGTTCGTGTAAATAACGAAATATTAAAACGAACACAGTCATGGTTGTGTTGGGCACCGAAGAAAATTTAAAAACAAACATAATTGGTATGAAAATAAAAATATGTGTGTGTTGGTCTAAGTTATGTTTGTTTACATATATGTACGAGTTTTTTATTCAGTGTGTGTTTTTTTCTGAACTCTGAAATATTGTCTTCAAAAGAGTGATCATGGGCATATCCGGCAGACCACCCTTATTTTATTCTTTACTATCAAAATTGTTATCAAATTTTTAGTTGTAAATTTTTTGTAATCATTCAAATCAAACCATCAAATTCAAACCAGTACCACCAAACAAATAACTTGTCCATTTTATGGTAACACAAATAACAAATGCCATGAAAAAATAATAAAAAAAAACTGTACGCCCCCACCCCTACACGGAATTAACGTAATAAAATTATGATGAAATTAGTATAGAAAAAAGTGAAAAACTATATATATAAAAAAAAAAAATTAAAACACGCAAACAACTCATCTAACAATATTCAAAACATATTAACAAACAACAACAACAACAGAAAAAAACACTGTTAACCAACATAAATTTTGAAATTGAATACAACAACAATAAACAGCGATTGTTTCAACAATTACCAAATTACCGGTCATATTCTGTTTTCGATGTTTCCATTTGAAGTATTATCATATTTCATAACAGTTCATATTCTTACAGGACATAAGGACTTCTTACAAGTATATGTATGTGAGTGTATGTCTGTTTGTTTGTATATGAATATATGTTAAAAAAAATGAAAACAATATTCAGGTGTTTATTTACATTTTTCAAATGAAAACAAAGCAAGGGGCTAACCAAACTACCCCTAATGTGAAACAACAACAAAAACAAATCATTTTTATATCGCAACTGTACTTTTTAAATGGATTTAGCTGGCTGTTGTTGTAGTCAATTTATAAACTTACATATGGTGAGTTGCGTTCCAAAGAATATCCTTTCTAAACAGTTTATTAAAGCTTTTGTCGACTATGATGTTGCTGTTGTTTGTTGCTGATGATGATGACGATTGTTATGATTATAATGATAATAATACTTAATAATATTATGTTTGTTAATTTATTACCTCATATTGTCATTTAAATTGTGTTTTTTTTTTTTTTTTTGTTTTATTTTAGTGGCCTTTAATTGGCTTTCTGAATTGTGTTTTTACGTTTATTTCGAGGTTTTTCTTTCAATATTGCCCTTTTGTTGTGGCTGGTTTTATTTGTAGATGTATAAAATTACATTTGATTACTGTTGATTGTTTTCTATTAAATAATAATGATAATGCCAACTGTTACGGATTCAGGCGTGATATGAAAAACATGAACGACAGATAAGATTTATTAAGTAAAAAAAATTAACTCAGTTTAGAGATTTTCCATTGTCCTGGCCATTGTAGTAATTAAAAGGAAATATTAAAATGTTTGGCTGATATTCGATAACTTAGTTGTCCGAGCATGTTTTTCATACACGTGCTAAAAAGAGTATGTGAAGATCTAAAATTAAAACTGTCTTACAAAAATAAAAAAATAAAAAAACAGGAAAAATATACTAAGCTAAATCAATTTCTTAATTTTTTAATTTAAGTTTTATTGCCTTAAAAAATTTTTTTGCAGTTAAGTTCATAAAAAAAATATTCGTACATTTGAAATATTGAAACAAAAACTAAATTTACATTAAATATTGCTTAAGTTAGGATATCCTTTGTCCTTTAGAAGTTTGTGAGTCGTTTTGGCATCGTCTTACACAACTTTACTTTTTTCACCCATTCATCCAAAATGACTCTTTTTAGCATTTCCGTTGAGGTTATTTTATGCTGAGGGATTCTGCGCTCCAGTAAATAGAAAATTTGCGCTTCAGGATTAAGATCGGGTGATTGGGGTGTTGATTTCAATTGATTTTAAGATCAATTTTCTTGTTAGAACCAAAAATCTTCTCCATGGCCTAGTTGTTATGCGCTTTGCTTAAACTTTAGTGTAAATTTCATCCACTAAATCTGTAATATTAATAGGTGAGGCAATGTGTTCTAACCAACGATTTCTTAAAGAGTTTTCTCCCGATTTTGACCAAATGTAGCTTATTTGAAAGGAATTTCTTTTTAGCTGTCCACCAGACTTACAGATTTTTAAATTTTTTTAGAGTTATGCTCATTTAAAGTTGCTACTAACACATACATAAAATTATTAAATGACATATGCGTGTTTATTAAATACTAGCAGATTCCAGCGCTCGAAATGCGAGTGCAATTTCTAGCAATTTTATTTCTCAACTTAGCCAATTGGCTTATTATTATTATTGTGAATGAAGATAACAAACTCATTAACAAACACATTAACAAATTTAATAAACACATTCATAGCATACGTATAATTTTAAGTATGTGTTAGTAGCAACTTTAAACGAAATTTACTCAAACCAAGGAAAAAAATTAAAAAATCTGTAAATCTGACGAACAGCTAAAAAGAAATACCGTTCAAATAATATACGTTTGGTCCAAATTCGGATAAAACGGTAGAACAAAACATCGGTAACAAGAAATCACCTAGCTTATTAATAGTATAGAGTTGATATGTTTGTAAAAAATTAGATGTGTTCTTCATTCACAATAATAACAAGTAAGAAAATTATAGTCGTTCTAGCCCGACTATGCGATACCCTATACCATGGTTAAGAGACCCTATCTCTTCGGTCGAACTAATTGGATATAGCAAATAAGCATAAACTAAATTTGAGTGGCATGTTTATTACTTTTTCGCTGCAGATATGAAAAAGTTCATATCGTATACTATATTTATATGGGGACTAGGTCGAAAAATGTACCGATCCAGAACATATTTGGTAAAGTCACTTATACTTTGAAAACATATACACAAACCAAATTTGAGGAAAATCTGTGCAATATTTTTGTTTTTTGATAGATTTAAGTGAATATCGGGAAGCAGCTCTATATGGGGCCTATGACTAAGAATTTTCCTATTGGGAGTATTTTTGAACTACTGATTAATGGATGTAATAACACATACAAACCCAATTTGACTGCGATCTATATGATAATTTGGAACTTATGGTAACTTATGTCGATTTCATAAGGGTCATTTGTATGGGGGCTAGGTTTGAACATGGACCGATTCTCACCAATTTCAATAGCGTTCATCCCATGGCCGATGGAAGCTTACATACCAAATTTCATCAAAATATATTCATATTTGCGACCTGTAGTTTGATTACAAGCTGCAGTTTCTATATCGGAAAAAATATCTCCTTGCAGTATTTCCATCTGTTGAGTTTCCTTCTCCTTGTTTTGGTTGGTCGATTATGAGGCCTATCAGTAGATATTTTTCTTGAATTTTGTTTTTCTTTTTCTTTTTTTTTCTTCATTTTCTTTGTTTATTCTCACTGTTTCGCCTAGCGGACCAAATTCCAAATCATAACCCAATTTAAGAATATGCTCCATAAAACGTATTCTAGCCTGAAGAGGGGACACTCCAAATTCGTAGGCTTCCTTAAAACTATCGTCGTGTGGTGGGGGTTTGCTTAATTGACTTCATGTCTTTTGGCTTATAATGCAGCTTGACGATGACTTCGGTTAAAGCTTGTGCAACTTTTCCATCACTCATTGTGAGACACAATTTAAAATTTACCTCACCATCTGGGTCATCAAATTTAAATATTACTGGTTGAAGCCCTTTAATTTGATCTTTTATATTTTGAACCTCTTCAGCTATGACATCTTTGGTTTCGTTTTTGAATGCAAATTTTATTGCTCTGCAATACTTTGTTGAAGAAGGAATTTCATTTTTCCATACATCAATTTCTGTTGCTCTTCTAGTTGCTGGCTCGAAGCCGCTATAAGTTTTTGTTAAGCCCAATGGAACGAAAGATACCATAAATTAATAAGCTTCTGATGAATTTCCGGCATTAAATTGCTTGTATTGTTTCTGACCAGAGGATCCATCATATCCCCATTTAGAAATTAAAGTAATGCTGCCATTTCCAATTTTTTTTTAAATGATCAGTGTCAAGCGTATTTAGCAATCGTTCTGCAGTATGTTCAAGGAGATCTTGCAATTTTATTTCTGCTGATGTTGAAGTGACACTAATAGCAGATTGTGAAGGTAAGCATTCTTTTTTGGCAGACACTAAATTTCGATACTCTGGAAAACTCACACAATTCTTTTCATTGGTTCGCTTCCGCAATTCATTATATTGATTTTTGGTCAACCTCAAATCGAAAAATAGGGCGAACGCTTCTTCTGGAGCAAATTTCTTATCGTCGATTGGTTTAGGAATGCTTTTCAAAATCCTCTTTGTGCGCCTTGGGCTCGCTTCTACCATTTTAATTAATTATTTCAATTTTATTTTTTGTATTTTGTGTTGAATTTGGTGCAAAAATTAATCCTTAATAATTCTTTGAGAAATTTCTTCATTGATATTCTCCAGCTTGCGTCTTCGAGATCTTTCACTACATCCGGTCAATTGGTTTCGCTGGTCGACACTTTGTTTCACTTTCATTGGCAGTTATAGATGAACTCTTAAAAATAAGTTCCTTTAATAACCAGTCTTGGTGATGTTTGTACATCTTTGCCTTGCTATGAGAGCATTCAATGTACAATTTTTTTCCAAATTTGATGCAAAAGTTGTAATTTTTTCTTTGTGTATTTCAATTTCTTGCAGGTTACAATTCTTGAAGAAATGGTTGCTCAGTATATGCAAAATTATATCGTCTACATCTTTTTGTTGAAAATAAATATCAGCGAGATCTCTATAACAGTACTTAGCCATTGTTCAAACTGTAATGAATAATAATTGTGGAAACATTTATAATATTAATAGGCTAGGCGATTTTTTGTTACCGACTTTTTTTTCTACCGTTTTATCCCGCTTATGACCAAACGTATATTATTTGAAAGGTATTTCTTTTTACAGATTTTAAAATTTTTTCCTTTATTTTGATTAAATTGTATTTAAAGTTGCTAGTAACGCATACATAAAATTATACATATACTAGTGTGTGTTTATTAAATTTGTTAATGTGTTTGTTTATGAGTTTGTTATTTTCATTCACAATAATAATAAACAAAAAAGTGTTTGGTTTGTGAAATGGCTAAGTTGAAAGTTGCCTAGAAATTGCACTCTAATATCGAGTGCTGGAATCTGCTAGTTATTATAAATACTCTTTCTTGCAATTATGTTAAATACAATTTTATATCTTTTAATACCACTTTTTGAAGTATAAAAAACCTAGACCCTAACCCCTTTTAAAAGGTGAAGCATAACTGTTCATATCTTAAAAGGGTGTGTCGCAATAGCTTTTTTACCATTTACCTGTTATTTAAATTTTTTCCGATTTTGTCAGGTATTTGAAGTATATATGTAACTCAAGTTGTGACTATTAATGTTTTTGAAAAATATCTATGTAAATGTACCTGTCAAAGTAAAAAAGATTTTACCCATTAATATAATTTAACAACTCGTGTCAACTCTACCGTTTCCTTTTTCTGTCAGTATAAAAACAAATAAACTCACTCAAAAAATACGACCAACTTTTGTATTCACAACACACAAACGGACGGACATCATTAAGTCAACTCAGAAAGTGATTTTGAGTCGATCCGTATCAAAAATTGATGGGTATAGTTCCAATATTTTTGGTAGTAACAAACATCAGGGCAAACTCATTACACCCTTTTGCACAAAATATCTGACTTTGGATCAGAAAAATTATTCTGGTTCACACGGGCGGAAAGTGGCGGTTATACAATGGGGTACAAGAGTGCAGGGGAGGGTTCGAACTACAGAAGAGTACAAGATTTTTTTGATGGCTTTTGATTAGCTATGCTCTATTAAGCAGGAGATTTTCGGGAAATTTGGACCTTTTTTTAAAATTATTTTCTTTTTTTTTTATGTGTAAACATCTATATGCGCAGGGGGGTAAAAATATATTTCGCAATACAATCACAAAAACAGGGTAAGATGTAAGACTTAAAAACTGAAAAATTAAAAATGAAAAACGAAAAATGAAAAATTAAAAATTAAAAAATTAAAAAAGAAAAATAAAAATGAAAAATAAAAATTGAAAAATGAAAAATGAAAAATAAAAAATGAAAAATAAAAAATGAAAAATTAGAAATCAAATGAAAAATCAAAATGACAAATAAAAAAAAATAAAAAATGAAAAAAGAAAAATGAAAAATGAAAAACGAAAAATGAAAAACGAAAAATATAAAATTAAAAATTAAAAATTAAAAATTAAAAATTAAAAATTAAAAATTAAAAATTAAAAATTAAAAATTAAAAGTTAAAAATTAAAAATTAAAAATTAAAAATTAAAAATTAAAAATTAAAAATTAAAAATTAAAAATTAAAAATTAAAAATTAAAAATTAAAAATTAAAAATTAAAAATTAAAAATTAAAAATTAAAATTAAAAATTAACAATTAAAAATTAAAAATTAAAAATTAAAAAATAAAAATTAAAAATTAAAAATTAAAAATTAAAAATTAAAAATTAAAAATTAAAAATTAAAAATTAAAAATTAAAAATTAAAAATTAAAATTTAAAAATTATAAATTAAAAATTAAAAATTAAAAATTAAAAATTAAAAATTCAAAATTCAAAATTCAAAATTCAAAATTCAAAATTAAAAATTAAAAATTAAAAATTAAAAATTAAAAATTAAAAATTAAAAATTAAAAATTAAAAATTAAAAATTAAAAATTAAAAATTAAAAATTAAAAATTAAAAATTAAAAATTAAAAATTAAAAATTAAAAATTAAAAATTAAAAATTAAAAATTAAAAATTAAAAATTAAAAATTAAAAATTAAAAATTAAAAATTAAAAATTAAAAATTAAAAATTAAAAATTAAAAATTAAAAATTAAAAAGTAAAAATTAAAAATTAAAAATTAAAAATTAAAAAATAAAAATTAAAAATTAAAAATTAAAAATTAAAAATTAAAAATTAAAAATTAAAAATTAAAAATTAAAAATTAAAAATTAAAAATTAAAAATTAAAAATTAATAATTCAAAATTAAAAATTAAAAATTAAAAATTAGAAATTAAAAATTAAAAATTAAAAATTAAAAATTAAAAATTAAAAATTAAAAATTAAAAATTAAAAATTAAAAATTAAAAATTAAAAATTAAAAATTAAAAATTAAAAATTAAAAATTAAAAATTAAAAATTAAAAATTAAAAATTAAAAATTAAAAATTAAAAATTAAAAATTAAAAATTAAAAATTAAAAATTAAAAATTAAAAATTAAAAATTAAAAATTAAAAATTAAAAATTAAAAATTAAAAATTAAAAATTAAAAATTAAAAATTAAAAATTAAAAATTAAAAATTAAAAATTAAAAATTAAAAATTAAAAATTAAAAATTAAAAATTAAAAATTAAAAATTAAAAATTAAAAATTAAAAATTAAAAATTAAAAATTAAAAATTAAAAATTAAAAATTAAAAATTAAAAATTAAAAATTAAAAATTAAAAATTAAAAATTAAAAATTAAAAATTAAAAATTAAAAATTAAAAATTAAAAATTAAAAATTAAAAATTAAAAATTAAAAATTAAAAATTAAAAATTAAAAATTAAAAATTAAAAATAAAAATTAAAAATTAAAAATTAAAAATTAAAAATTAAAAATTAAAAATTAAAAATTAAAAATTAAAAATTAAAAATTAAAAATTAAAAATTAAAAATTAAAAATTAAAAATTAAAAATTAAAAATTAAAAATAAAAAATTAAAAATTAAAAATTAAAAATGAAAAAAGAAAAATGAAAAATATAAAATAGAAATCGAAAAATTTTAAATTAACCAGTAGTAATAATAAATGGTAATATATATTTTTATATTAGTAGGGCCCCTGCAGGTGTTTTCTATAAGTGATACATAGATGACGCTTTCTGTTTGATTTTAAAAAATGCCATAAAAAACCTTTATTTACTAGATGTTTACGCATCTCTCCTGTGATCGGGCTTACATGATTTTTTTTATTTCTGAACGACTCAGTGACTTTATATTTCTAACATTAGCTTAAAAGTTACAAAATTATAAAAAATTTATTTTACTTTAAAATCTTTTAAAACAAACAAGTAAGAAAATTATAGTCGGTCTAGACCGACTATACTATACCCTATACCATGCGTTTAGAAACCCTATCTCTTAGGCCCAACTAACTGGACATTGAAAATATGCAAAAACCAAATTTGAGTGGGATTTTTATTAATTTTTTTGGCTGCAGATATGAAAAAGTTCATATCGGATGCTATATCTATATGGGGACTAGGCCCAAAAATGGACCGATCCTGACCATGTTTCGTAAAGTCTCTTGTATTTTGCAAAAATATATACAAACAAAATTTGAGAAGAATAAGTGCAATATTTTTGTTTTTTGATAGATATAAGTGAAGATCGGGAAGCAGCTCTATATGGGGCCTATGACAAAGAGTTATCCAATTGGGTTCATTTTTAGACTACTGATTAATGGATGTAATATATATATACAAACCCAATTTGACTAAGATTTGTATGATAATTTGGATCTTATGGAAATATATGTTGATTTCATAGGGGTCATTTGTATGGGGGCTAGGTCTGAACATGGACCGATTCTCACCCATTTCAATAGCGTTCATCCCATGGCCGATAGAAGATCAAATGCCAAATTTCGTCAAAATATATTCATATTTGCGACCTGCAGTTTGATTACAAGCTTTACATGGACACACAGACGGACGGACGGACGGACGGACGGATGGACGGACGGACGGACGGAAGGACGGACATCGTTAAATCGAATCAGATAGTGATTCTGATTCGATTGGTATAATTAAAGATGGGTGTAGGTCAAATATTTTTGGCAGCAGCACAAAGTCATTATACCCAAACCACATAGTGGTATAGGGTATAAAAAGTTACAGTCATTTAAAAATTAAAATTTACAAAGAAATTTTTAATTTTAGCAAAATACTGAGAAAGTCCATTTTCGAAGACGCTGTTCGCTGTTGAAATAGAGCCACAATTTTTTGGCTCCCGAGGTTCACTGGTATTTACTTTCAAATGAATAACATAACTTTTAAATCAGTAACCGTAAAAAAATGATTTTTTGTCGACTTCTCAAAATATGGTCCACAGTCCGACGTACTGTGCTGAGGAGCGGCTTATCTCTACGATCCGAGCTATTTCACGAAAAGATTTATCGTCATTGCTAAGCATTAGGATAAATTTTCTCTCGTCAGCAGCTATTTTTTTGATTTTGGGACTCATCTCTACATACAGTTTCCGAAAGAAATTAACTGACCAACAAGTTAGTCTTTTACTAAAATAAAATGTATGCAAAAGACCTTTACTTCGCTGTATAATTCGTGGAATTCCCTTAATTGGGAAAATTTCAAGCTACTGTTTTGACTCCTCCTTCGTCTCAGGTGTGAAGTGATGGACCCATATTTTTCTTAGCGTTATAAATCGACTTAAGAACTCAGTTGTATTGCTATAAATCATCCACCCGCATGACATTGTTTTTGGTCCATCATGGACCACTGGTCTCGCAGCTTTCACATGTCCAAGTTTTTAGTCAATATTCTAAGTGGAACACTTTTTGGAAAGTCTATTCTTCTGCTATTCGTGCACTTCAATGCGAAAGCCATCGATTAATTTTTTTTAATTTTTTCACCATAAATATTGTAGCAACTGCTGATTATATATGTCAAGTCGATGATTCTGAGATCACATTCGGATATCACAGCTACTTTTTTCTCTGACCTTACTAATTCAGAGTAGAATAATTTTTTTCGTTGAAAAGTAAAGACAATATCACAAGTGATTTATTTTTAAGGTATTAGTCAGCAGCTTATGGCTTAACTATTCATAAAGAATCTCTGTTATATCATACACATCAGTCAGAAGATTTTAAAATTTTTTAATAGAACTCGATCAGCTGAAAATTTCCCATTGGAAACAGTAAAAAAATCGCTTTTTCATTTGAATTTGGTTTGTGAATATTTTTATGTCAGGTTCTGGTTAAATTTCCTTACAATTAAATATTGTTTTAACTAAATCACGATTGAAATTGTTTTAATGACACTCAATAATTTAAAACAGTTTTCAATTATCAACAAACAATTTAAATTATAATGTCAAGCTGCTCATTATCCTTATTAATCCCTAAAGTCACTGCTGATTCATTTAATTGTTTCTGCTAAAAAATTTCAACTTTAATTCTAAACTTCATTTGAAAGACCAATCATTTATCATTTATTTGACCATTAGTGATACGAAAAAGGATAATTACTTTTTTGAAAGGATTTTGACAATCAAAACCAATAAAAAATCATAATTAAAGTATTATTTGAAAGGACTCCCATGGTGAAATTTTTCAATGCAATTCACAAAAGCGCTGTCGATAAAAAAAAAAGAAAAACCTTAAACTGACAAAATATCAACTATACGACCATTATTGATGTTGCAAGAAAAAGAAGGACAATCGATTTTTGAAAAATGATGTGTTAACATCAAGTTTTTTTTTTTAAATTCTATGATATTGTGTAAAACACAATAATAATGACAATATGAAACGAATCCTTTTGTTAAACATATCATTTAGAATTTTCTGTGGTGTTTCGTGTTCCTCATTTTTTTTTTAATTCATTTCTTTAAACTACAGATATTTTATTTAATTGTGGGACATTATCAGAAATGAAAAAAAAGGACAATAGTGTTAAAAAATCATATATCATGTCGTTTAAAATGAAAATAAAGGGTAAATATGTTGGAACATATGAACGAGTATGTTACGATGAAGTAACTATTTGATGTTTTTTTTTTTTTTTTTTTTTTTTGTTGTAAAGTGAGGGTGTTTTTTAGTTTAACAACTTTTGTCTGTATTTATGTGGCATTGTTGCAAATCGTATTGATTATGATATATGATGACGATAATGTTCATATAGTGATTGTATGTATAGTTGCCACTTTTTTTGCACACCATTTTTCATTACATATGAAAAATTGTAATGTTGGTTTTTTGTCGTATTTTTTGTATTTTGCCTAAAATGATTTTAAGTATTTTGTCATGTCACTGTTAAAATTACTTTCTTTCTGGCACTCTCATTTTGCCAACGGAAAACCATAATTTTGTTTGTATTTTTTTTTATCTGAATATGAGTAGTTTTATAGTTCAATTTATATGTTTGATGTATATTTTTATTTTCTTGTGATTCTGGCTTAAAAATCAATCTATCATTTATTTTTTTGACAATTTACTTTTCTATTGAATGGTCTATAATAAATGTTTTTTTTTTGTTTTCTTTTTTTTTTTGTTATATTTATGAATAATCATGTGATGCAGAATTTTTTACAAAAGGGTCTTGTAATTTATGATGGAACTATGATAGGTTTGATTTGATGAGTCATCAAAGGTTTTACTATTTATTATCGGGTTAAATAAACTCTTCGCAAAAGCAGATGCTTTTTGCAGGAGTTGCAAATTTGCGATCACTATTTTTTATATTTAAATTCAAAACTACCCCACAGCTCATTGTGATATAAAAATAATGTTATTTTTGGTAACTTTTATCGTTGATTATCAAATTATCCGTTTTATGACCCTAACCTCATTTCCCATGACTTACTCAGTGTTAAGAGTCCTTAATTCATAATCAGAGAATTTATCAAAAGATCACACCAGTCTTAAACTGTACGATATCTTTGATCAAACGAAAAGTTTTTTCTACCATATTTCTATGTATATATCTGTGGTCACAAGCGATAACCGCCTAAGTCGACTTAAGAGCGATTTGAGTTATGTATGCTGTCATATTCTTCTAATGACGCTTTATATTTACTTGAAATCCCCATTTTTCTAACACTGTTTTTTTAAAGTTAGTAAGGAAAACATACAGAACTCAGTCGTACTGATGAAGCCCCATTACAAAAAATAATTACTTTTCTCGAAATTATGACTTTCGACTTAGGCCGTTATCGCTTGTAATCACAGATATGACATTATTAAAAAAAAAAAATTAAATAGAAAACTTTATCAGGTAAAATAAATTTCATATAAATCCTTTATATGACCATAATCTCAAGTCGCTTCAGAATGGGTTAATTAGTATTAATTTTGATTAAATAAGAATCACATGTTAATAAATTAACAAAAATTTTAACGACAAAAATTATTCTCAAGTACAAAGTCTAGTCAAAGCCAAATTTAGCATGACGCATATTTACGTCATTATTTAAGTAAACTTAAATTCAATAAATTATTAAACTCGAAATCGAAAATATTTGACAAAGTGTCCTTAATTTAAAGAAAATCGGAAGACAAGTGGATGATGTATTTAAAAATCATCAAACTTCATTTAGCACTCTCTCAAATGATGTAAACAATTCAAATTAACGCCTTCCAAATATAAATGACAACTCTTAAAATATATAATTTTGATTTTGACTTCTAAAAGATCCATAAAAGTTCATGTCAAAATCGAGCTGATTTAGCGATGTGCGGCCCTCCATCTGCATGTCCAAATAAATTTCTACCCAAATTATAGGCTGGAAATAAAAATATATTTTAATGAAATGTGGCATACAGCGACCGCAACCAGAAATCTAAGCTAGCGATAAGTTGATTTCGAGAAATGGACCTGTCCAAGGTCGTGCAATTTGACACCTTTTAATTATTTCCTGTGGGTCTACGTGATGTCACTGATTGTTCTGATAAATCAACAACAATTGACGCCTTGAAGACCAACATTGTTCATGTTATTCGTGACATACGGCCAGCAATGCTCAAAAAAGTGTTTTGATATTGGACGTCCAGAATGCGCTTCGTCAAGAATAACCGCGGTGACTATATGCCCGAAATTATTTTGAAATGTTAATGCCATGTATTGATCCTTCGAATAAAATTTTTGTTTTATTAAAATTTAATTTTTTGTGTTATTTTATTTCAATTTCAAGTTCTATCAGGCTTAAAAAACACTCTTTGTACCTCTTTTTTTTCTACTTAATTATATTTCGCATAATTCTATTCTTAAAGATCAAGATTTATAAATAGGTATAACATTTTAAAAATCTAAAACATTTGCTTATAATATACTGAAAGCAGATAAAAATATGCACTAAATATTAAAAATATTTGCGTTTAAAAAGTGATTGTTTAATAATAATTAATTTTAATGACTTGTGTATAAACTTTGAACAATATATGTTCCAAATTGTAACAACTGTAAAAATATGTATTTAGAGCTAAATATGCCACTAAAGGGTGATCCAATAAGAGTGTATGAGTGTGAAGGAAATTCGTTACAAGAACATGATAACGGATTTCTTTTGGCCTCAACTGGGTTTTACGGATCTGAACGAGATGTGGTTTCAGCAGGATGGCACCACCTATTATATTTTTTTTTATTTTTTTTAATCACAGGTCTATGTGAGGTAGTGCCACATCTTTGTCGTTGAAAATTTCATGAAAAGAGCAATGGTCTGTGTTCGTCGCCTGCAAAAGCCGGAACATGTCTACTCTACGATGCAAAATAAATGTCATCAGTCGTCCAAAAGAAATTCGTTTTATTTATAAATTAAGCCGTACACTCTTAATGGGTCACCCTTTACAAATTAACGCCTTCTCGATATTAATTTACTGATTCAGATAGATATGTATGAAAACAGTTCAATATTTAAAAATTAATGAAAAAAATCATGTGAGTCCGATCACAGTGAAGATGTGTAAACATCCAGTAATTAAAGATTTTTTTTAGACACTTTTTTAAAATAAAACATGTTTCACTTATAGCAATTAACTGCAGGGGCTCTGCTAATATAAAAATATTAATTATTACTAGCAGATTCCAGTCCTCGAAATTCGAGCCCAAATTCTAGGAAATTTTATGTTTTCATTAAGTAAAGACCCTAAAGGTATGCTAATCAATTATAGCCAATTCACAAATCAACACAAAAAACAAATTCATTTTTACTACAAACACATTAACAAATTTAATAAACACACACATAGCATTGTATAATTTTATGTATGTGTTAGTAGCAACTTTAAATGCAATTTACTCAAAATAAAGGAAAACATTAAAAAATCTGTAAATCTGCAAAACGGCTAAAAAGAAATACCTTTCAAATATATTATTATTTGGTCAAGATCGGGATAAAACGGTAGAACAAAACATCAGTCACAAGAAATCGCCTAGCCTATTAATATTATAGATTTATTATTTCAATCGGTTAATTTTTAATTTTTCATTTTTTACTTTCAATTTCTTGTTTTTAATTTTTAATTTTTTATTTTTCATTTTTCATTTTTTAATTTTTAATTTTACGTTTTTCATATTTTATTTTTAATTTTTTATTTTTATTTTTTTCATTTTTCATTTATTATTTTTCATTATTAATTTTTCTTTTTTAATTTTTTTCTTTAATTTTTTGGTGACTCTTCCCGAAACAGCTGTATAACCTGTCATGCAGAAATATATCAATTTTTGAAACAAATGTGCTAATGCTTTTGCTTTATTTAAAGTAAAAACATTTGATCTTGAGTCTGGACAATTTCTAACTCAATCATTTTTTTATTTTTCATTTTTTATTTTTAATTTTTTATTTTTCATTTTTAATTTTTTTATTTATCATTTTTAATTTTTCGTTTTTCATTTTTCGTTTTTAATTTTTAATTTTTCACTTTTAATTTTTAATTTTTTATTTTTCAGTTTTAATTTTTATTTTTTGTTTTTATACCCTATACCACTATGTGGTTTGGGTATAATGACTTTGTGCTGCTGTTTGTAACAACCAAAAATATTTGACCTAGACTCATCTTTAATTATACCGATCGAATCAGAATCACTTTCTGAGTTGATTGAACAATGTCCGTCCGTCCGTCCGTCCGTACGTCCATCTGTGTGTCTATGTAAACCTTGTAATCAAACTGCAGGTCGCAAATATGAATATATTTTGATGAAATTTGGTATATAAGCTTTTATCGGCCATGGGATGAACGCTGTTGAAATTGGTGAGAATCGGTCCATGTTCAGACCTAGCCCCCATACAAATTAACCCTATGAAATCGACATAAATTGTCATAAGATCCAAATTGTCATATAGATCTTACTCAAATTGGGTTTATATGCGTTCATTACATCCATTAATGAGTAGTCCAAAAATGATCCCTTTGGCCCCATATAGAGGTGCTTCCCGATTTTCACTTAAATCTATTAAAAAACAAAAATATTGCACTGATTCTTCTCAAATTTTGTTTGTATATATTTTTGCAAAATACAAGAGACTTTACGAAACATGATCAGGATCGGTCCATTTTTGGACCTAGTCCCCATATAGATATAGCATCCGATATGAACTTTTTCATATCTGCAGCCAAAAAAATTAATAAAAATCCCACTCAAATTTGGTTTTCTATGTCCAGTTAGTTGGGCCTAAGATTTAGGGTTTCTAAACGCATGGTATAGGGTATCGTATAGTCGGTCTAGACCGACTATAATTTTCTTACTTGTTCATTTTATCGTGTTTATTTTTCATTTTTAATTTTTTATTTTTCATTTTGAATTTTTTGTTTTTCATTTTATATTTTTCATTTTTTAATTTTCTTTTTTCATCTTTTATTTTTCATTTGTTATTTCTCATTTTAAATTTTTCGGTTTTCATTTTTCTTTTTTTTATTTTCCATTTTTCATTTTTTATTTTTCTTTTTTTTTATTTTTCATTTTTATTTTTTTTTTCAGTTTTTTTTTAATTTTTTGTTTTTCATATTTTATTTTTCATTTTTTGTTTTTCATTTTTTATTTTTTAATTTTTTATTTTTCGTTTTTTATTTTTCATTTTTGATTTTTCATTTTTAGTTTTTCATTTTTAATTTTTCGTTTTTCATTTTTTATTTTTAATTTTTTATTTTCCACTTTTTATTTTTAATTATAAATTTTTTATTTTTCATTTTTATTTTTTATTTTTAATTTTTTTTTGTCATTTTTTTTTAATTTTTTATCTTTCATTTACATTTTTTATTTTTCATTTTTCATTTTTTATTTCTCATTTGCATTTTTATTTTTTCGTTTTTTTTTTTTATTTTTAATTTTTTGTTTTAATTTTTTAAATTTTTATTTATAATTTTTTATTTATAATTTTTCATTTTTCGTTTTTATTTTTTAATTTTTCGCTTTTCACTTTTTATTTTTAATTTTTTATTTTTCAGTTTTAATTTTTATTTTTTGTTTTACATTTTATCGTGTTTATTTTTAATTTTTAATTTTTTATTTTTCATTTTGAATTTTTCGTTTTTCATTTTTAATTTTTTATTTTTCATTTTTTCACTTTTTATTTTTCAGTTTTTATACCACAATGTGGTTTGGGTATAATGACTTTGTGCTGCTGTTTGTAACAAACAAAAATATTCGTCCTAGACCCATCTTTAATTATACCGATCGACTCAGAATCACTTTTTGACTCGAAATAGCAATGTCCGTCCGTCCATCCGTCTGTGTGTCCATGTAAACCTTGTAATCAAACTACAGGTACATATGCTTTCATCGGTCATGGGATGAACGCTGTTGAAATTGGTGAGAATCGGTCCATGTTCAGACCTAGTTCCCATACAAATGACCCATATGAAATTGACTTAAATTGCCATAAGTTCCAAATTATCATATAGATCTCAGTCAAATCGGGTTCGCATGTGTTTATTGCATCCATTAATCAGTAGTTCAAAAATAATCCCTATAGGAAAATTCTTAGTCATAGGCCCCATGTAGATCTGTTTCCCGATCTTCACTTAAATCTATCAAAAAACAAAAATATTGAACAGATTTTTCTCAAATTTGGATTGTATATATTTTTTCAAAGTATAAGTGACTTTACCAAATATGGTCAGGATTATTCCATTTTTCGACCTAGTCCCCATATAAATATAGTATCCGATATGAACTTTTTCATATCTGCAGCGAAAAAAATTAATAAAAATGCCACGCGAATTTGGTTTATGCTTATTTCTATATCGATTTAGTTGGACCGAAGAGATAGGGTCTCTAAACCATGGTACATGGTATAGGGATAGACCGACTATAATTTTCTTACTTTTTATTTTTTATTTTTTGTTTTTTATTTTTTATTTTTCATTTTTCATTTTTTGTTTTTCATTTTTTATTTTTCATTTTTTATTTTTCGTTTTTTATTTTTCATTTTTTCATGTTTTTTTTTTTTTATTTTCCATTTTTCATTTTTTATTTTTAATTTGTTTATTTTTCATTTTTCGTCTTTAATTTTTAATTTTTTATTTTTCATTTTTTCACTTTTTATTTTTCAGGCTTAATTTTTTATTTTTTGTTTTTAATTTTTAATTTTTTGTTTTTCATTTTTTATTTTTCATTTTTTATTTTTCATTTTTCGTTTTTCATTTTTAATTTTTCATTTCTTATTTTTAATTTTTTATTTTCCACTTTTTATTTTCATTTGTCATTTTTATTTTTCTTTTTTCATTTGTCATTTTTTATTTTTCATTTTTTATTTCTCATTTTCATTTTTTATTTTTCTTTTTTCATTTTTTATTTCTCATTTGCACTTTTATTTTTTTGTTTTTTTTTTATTTTTACATTTTTGTTTTTAATTTTTAATTTTTCATTTTTTTTTTTTAATTTTTTATTTTTAATTTTTCATTTCAAACATAATTTTTACACCAATAAAATCGTAAGTCACACTGATTTTGTCTCACGTCTTACATCTTACGCTGTTTTTGTGATTGTATTATCAAATAGATTTTTACCTCCTCGCGCGTATAGATGTTTACACATAAAAAAAGATATTTTCATATAATTCCTAGTATAAACCTATAAAGTTAATTTTTGAGGCCTAGTATTTTTTTCTAGTCCAGTCCGTTCCTTTTTACAGAAAATGCAAATACAATGAAAAAAATAAATCTGAACACTCCGCGCATTTCTTGACTGTTCTGCTATACAGTACTAATTAAGTTATCATTCAATCGAAATTTTAAACTTCGTCACACTAGATTTTAATCGCGCTGAACGTGAAAACTAATGTACTCTTATGCATTTAATTGCAATTAATTTGTACGTTTAACATTGTGTGACATTTCATCAGAAAATATGTTTCCCACACTTGAAATGAGTGTCCTACACTCACACCCTTTTCAAATGCTGGCTGCCAAAACTAGACAAGAGCACGAAAACAATCAAATTGAACAAATTTGTCATGTCCTTGAAGAATAAAACCCAATAGACCATCACATTTTTTTGATAGTAAGCCAACAACAACTACAATCAGTAGCTGGTAAATCACGTGTTTTCAAATAACCAAACAAAATCACAACAATCTAATATCAGTCACTCTGCCACTACCACTGTGCACAACAACAACAACTGATAATCAAAATATTTCGTAAATGAAGAGCCAAATACTTACGAGTGTAAGTGGTTACATGTAGAGAGATAGTTTCATGGGTGCTAAATGTTAATTTTTGTCGTTTTACCGAACCAAGACTGAAGTGAGGCGTGAGAAAGTTTTCATTTGTTTTTTTTTTCAAAAAATTTAAATGATGAGACAGACAGACGACGACTGTTGCAAAAATTAAGTTAAGGAATAAGAACATTATGATAATTGCCTTTACGTGAACAATATGTTCTTTTTGATTTTATAGTCTGATAGTGTTATTTTGGGTGGGGTTTGGTTGTTTTCGATGTTGTTGTTGTTGTTGTTGAATATGCGGGTCAACCGTAAAAATCAAATGAATTAAGTTGCTTCCTAAAGGTTTTGTTAATATTTTTAAAGGTTTTTATTATATCCCTGAGTAGGGGTGATTTCTATGCATTTGCCTCATTGCTGGTCATACCAGAATTGTTTAGACAAACATGCAAAATCAGGGTGTGTGTGTATTTAAAAAAAAAATTAACATTTTCAACTAATGAATCCTCTCGTGAACAATATGATCCTATTGAATTTGAATTAATTGCCAAGACATGCAATGTATTCTGATTTAACCCTGTAAATGGAAATAGGTTTTTATATAATTTAAAATATCTTTCCATTCTTGCCAGAAATTTAAGAACCTATTTTTAAAGTAAAAGCAATTACTTTTTTTTATAATATTTTTAAAGTACAGCTGTGTTTCCTTTTTTACTTTGGCTCGCTCTTCTATTAGAGGGTTAATGGTTATTAGATGTTGTTCAACTTGTTTTATTTGTTGTTTTTTAAGTCCTTTCAAATGAAAACCAAATAAACATAAACATGACTGCCTTTTTAAGCCTACACAAGTTTAAGTTAAGGGTTTACACATTAACACTTTAATATTGTGAGAATTTTTTAAAAAACTAAATAAACCAACATTTATTTTTTTTATCACTTTCAACTTATAAAAAGCAAAATCGTGTTTAGTTTACAAAAAACACTGACAATTTTGAAATGTTCAACACGTGTCGTTGTTTTTACCAGAATTTCTTAAAATGTTCAACTAAATAAAGAAGACGACACCCTCGTAATGTACGAGTTTTGTGTTGTGAGTCGGTGAAGTATCCTAGCTTTAGAACACGTTGTCATATGACATATTGTTTGTGTTGTTGTTTGCAACACTATCATATCATACATTCGTTTGTACATGTAAATATGACAAATGTCATTTATTTATTTTTGTTCTGTTTTTTTTTGTCGTTTTTCTACTTCATCATCTAACACGTGTTGATTACATTATCATTTTTTCGTGGAAAATTTGCATTATTCTCTAATTAATCGTAAAATGTTTTCCAGCAAGTATGATTGTCCTGGCTCCTCACTCTTACTCATACACACTGAAAAAGTGTGCGTGAAGATTTCTATGCATTTTTAATTACGTTTGACAATTTGTGGGCTGGGTGTGTTATGATTTATTATCGTGCAACGAGTGTGAAATGCAAAAATTTGATGAAATAAATTTTGTGAAATAAAGTGTTTTAACTTTGAATGTAAATGTTTCACTATTTATAAGGAATGAAGGCAAAATATTGTTATAAGTTCAAATTAAATTGGGAAATCCATAAAGCTGATTTTTAGGTGTGGCAAATACTCATTTCGTATTAAATACGATATTTAATAACTCTTCTACTATCCAGCTATATTTTCTGTTCCATGAAAATAGTTGAATACTGACATAGTTATTCTATTTTGGAATATGGTACATGTTTTGCTACAACGATGTTGTCCTATATTTCACTAGTTCTTTGGTACTGAACAAGAAGTCGATCGAAGTAGTCCAGTTCTGCAACTTTTATTTTATTCCTAATATGAAGCTTTGTATCCGGTTCTGTGGAGCACGTTTAGATAAAATAAGTTTTAAAATATTTTTGATTTTGAAAAGTTTTGAATTTCCCAATTAATTTTAAATATGCATTTATATAGAAATATAGACTAAGAATCCCATGAAATCATTTCGAATTAATATATTACAAAAATTAGACTAATAAAACTCATATAACTCCTTCGGGTAGGGAAATGGGTAAACTCCCATTATAGGTTCAAAAGTATATTTTGTTGAAATTGTGAATATTGCAGCGTACGTAATTTATTTATTTTTTTATTGTTTTCTCCAAAAAATTTTATTTCGAGAATAATTAAATATTATTTTATTTCGAGCAGAAAAAACTGCTATTTTTTGATTTTTTTCTTTATAGCAGACTTAAAATTAATTCATTGATATTTATTTTTTGGAGCAAATATAAAAATCAAAAAGGCATTAATATTTAAAACCAATATTATTCTGGCAGTGGTTAATTTGTATACATATTCTCCGCTTTACATTTACATTAATATCTGGACTCAGTGCACTATTTATAACAAATGTAAACAAAAAAGCTAGAATTTGATAATTTGATCAACTTAATACTAAAAAAAATACTACAACAAACACACTCAATTTTTAAATTTGTTTTAGACGTGTATTCATCTTTTTGGACATATCTCAGCACAATGATGCCCGATTTTCCCCCATTTCAATACCCACCAGCTTGAAACAATGGCAAGCAGTATTATCATAACTATACCCTGGTAAATGGTTGATTTTGTGAACGTGTATGACTTTAACAGACAGACGGACAAAGTTGTATCGACTCGAGTTGTTACGTGGTCGCAAATGCATTTTTCAATGCGTTACAAATGGAATGGCAATCTGATATATAAGTATACCCTCTGCACAGTGGTGTGGATGCTATAAACAAAACATTTTCTGAAAGACGGCTTCACAAGAATCAAAATTGTGTACTTAAATGAATACCTTACTTCATAAATTGATTAACTCGACTTTCGACACACCACTGAGAAAATACTTTTTTTTAATTACCTTATTAGGTAAAAGATAAACGTGGACTTTTTACAAAACAACGCATCATTGAAACAAAATTAAAATTTGCATATTAATTACAGTATTAATAACAATATGTCTGAATAATGACGTCAAATCTAACAAACTATTAAAAAAAAAATTCGCTTCAGAGCATCATCTCAAGTAAATGTAAAAAGTGTAATATGGCAACTCTTACGAAACTGAGAATAGTGGAAATTAGAAGTATAAATGCAAAAATATTAAAAAAAACTCTAGACCCTATTACCCTTTTATTGTATTTGTTATCGTTATTAGTTTATATCCAACATTATTTTTGTCGTTATTGTCGTTATTGGTTTATGTCCAAAATGTTTTTTTCAATTCAACACAGGGCTTTTTACAAACACATTAACAATTTTAATCATACACACAGCAATTTATAATTTTATGCATGTGTTAGAATGCACTTTACTCCAAAAAAAAAAAAAATGTAAAAATGAAAAAATTTGTAAATCTGGCTACCAAAAATACCTTTCAAATGATGGATAGTTGGTCAAAATAGGATAAAAACTGACAAACTTATATCGGGGTCAAGAAATCACCTTGCTTATTAATGTTATAGTTAGATAAAGAATTTATGTTTTAAATTCGAAGAGTTTTTTTTGAAAAATAACGAAGATAAACGACTCCATAAAGTATATATGTTCCTGATCCGCAAAACTCGTGTCGATGTAGCGATGCCTGTCTGTTCAAATCCGGCTCATTTACAAAATAAACCATTTACCTGGGTAAAATTAGGACAATATTGTTTGTCATTATTTCGAGCAGATTTGTATTTAAAGTGGAGTAAATCGGGCGTCATTGCGCAAAGATATAGTCTAATATATGAAGACACATCTAAAAAATTCTAAAAATTCAGTGTTTGTTGTAATATTTTTTTTTTTGTATTAAGTTTACTAAATTGTTTACATTTTCAAATAATATTTTATATTTGTTATAAATAGTGTAATAAGTCCAGATATTGATGTAAATGTAAAACCCAGGTGAAGGGTGTCAAAGATTCGGCAAACCCGAATTTAACACTTTTGTTTTTTTTTAAATTTTTACATCAGTGTATGTTTGGCGCCTAACTATTTATACTAGCAGATTACAGTCCTCGAAATTCGAGTGCAAATTCTAGAAAATTTTATATAAATAATCATGCTAATCAATTATATGCTAATCAATTCACAAATCAACTCAAAAACCTAACTCATTTTTATTACAAACAAATTAACAAATTTAATAAACACACACATAGCATTGTATAATTTTATGTACTTATGTGTTAGTAGCAACTTTAAATGCAATTTACTCAAAATAAAGCAAAAAATTTAAAAATCTGAAAATCTGCAAACGCCTAAAAGAAATACCTTTCAAATAATATACGTTTGGTCAAATTCGGGATAAAACGGTAGAACAAAACACCGGTCACAAGAAATCGCATAGCCTATTAATATTATAGACATCAAAATAATTTCTTTAATAATAAGGTGTGATGAAAAAAAATCTTTTAATTAGAGAAATTAGCTTTGAATTGAAAAACGGTTATTTGACATTAACAAGAAAATAATAGAAACTGTGGTTAATCGATTTGGCAAGTGCGTCATTCAAATCAGCTTTCTGATATTTATTTTTATAATCCCTTTTTTTTATTTTGTTAAAAAATTTTAAAATAGTTGCCTTTCCCGAATCCTTTTTAAAAATGTGAGGCGTACAAAGACAGCGTAAAAAATATTTTTAGATTATTTCTTCAAAGATAACGCAAAATATTTTTCCTAAAAAAGTATTTTTCACTCAAAAATATTTACACAAAATTATTTTTGCACTCAAATATATTTTTTCACTCAAAAATATTTTTTTCACTCTAAACTATTTTCAAAATAGTTGCCATTTCCGATTCGTTTTTTACTCAAAAATATTTTCAAAATATTTGCCATATCCAAATCCTTTTTAAAACTGTGTGGCGTAATATTTTTAGATTATTTCTTCAAAGATATTGCAAAATATTTTTCCTAAAAAAGTATTTTTCACTCAAAAATATTTACTCAAAATTATTTTTTCACTCAAAAATATTTATTTCACTCAAAAATGTTTTCAAAATAGTTTCCATTTCCTATTTCTTTTTTTCACTCAAAAATATTTTCAAAATAGTTGCCAGTTCCGATTCATTTTTTACACTCAAAAATAGTCTCAAAATTGTTACCATCTCTGATTTCTTTTTAAAACTCTGTGGCGTACAAAGACAGCGTAAAAATATTTTTAGATTATTTCTTCAAAGATATCGCTAAATATTTTTCCTAAAAAATATTTATTTAAAAATATTTTTATTCAAAAGCTTTTTTTATTCAAAAATATTTTTTCACTCAAAAATATTCACCCAAAAATATTTTTTCACTTTAATATATTTTTTCACTCACAAATATTTTTTTCACTCTAAATTATTTTCAAAATAGTTGCCATTTCCGATTCCTTTTTTTGCTCAAAAATATTTATTTTCCTTTTTTTTCCTCAAAAATATTTTCAAAATAGTTGCCATTTCCGAATCATTTTTAAAATTGTGTGGTGTACACAGACATCTTAGAAAATATTTTTAGATTATTTCGTCAAAGATATCGCTAAATATTTTTCCTAAAAAATAATTTTTCACTCAAAAATATTTTTTTCACTCAAAAATATTTGCAAAATAGTTGCCATTTCCGATTTCTTTTTTTCACTCAAAAATATTTACAAAATAGTTGCCATTTCCGATTCCTTTTTTTCCTCAAAAATATTTTCAAAATTGTTACCATCTCCGATTCCTTTTTAAAACTGTGTGGCGTATAAAGACAGCGTAAAAATATTTTTATATTTATTCACTCAAAAATATTTTACATTAAAAAATATTTTCCCTCAAAAATATTTTATTTTTCACTCAAAAATATTTTGCACTTCACTCAAAAATCTCTTTTCACTCAAAAATATTTTTTTCACTCATAAATATTTTTCATTCAAAAATATATTTTTTCATTAAAAAATATTTTTTCATTCAAAAATATATTTTTTATTAAAAAATATTTTTTTATTTTATTAAAAAATATTTTTTCACTCATTCAAAAAAATATTTTTCCACTCAAAAATATTGTTTTAAATTCAAAATTATTTTTTAATTCAAAAATATTTTTTTTTAATTCAAAAATAAATTTTTAATTCAAAAATATTTTTTTCTTAGTTCAAAAATAAATTTTTTAATTCAAAAATATTTTTTAACTCAAAAATTAAAATATTTTTGAAAATATTTTCTTAATCTAGAAATTATTTTTTGCCTTCTACAATATTTTACACCTTATAACTCAAAAATTTGTGCTTCCAGTCAAATTTTTTTCATATTTTTTATAGCGTAGGTTAACAAATGTGCCTGTCACTATTTATTTAAGAAATCTTTGACGAAAGAAAATCTTTTGTGTGAAAAATGGTATTTCTCAAATATATTATTAGATATATTGTCTTAAAAAAAATTTATTTTTATAATTATAATTTATTTTTATAAAACCTCAAAAAAATGTTTCACCTCAAAATCTTGTTACATCAAAAAAGTTTTTTGCTTAGCAGAAATTTTTAATGATTTTGCATATTGTAAGCAATTAAAAATTTTTTTATGTAAAAAAAACTTCCTTTGTGTGAAAAATCGTATTAATATAAATAATATTCTTAAAACGATATTTCAACCTCAAATATATTTTTCACCTTAATAATATTGTTTCACCTCAGTAATAATTTGAAGTATACTTTATACCCTATACCACTATGTGGTTTGGGTATAATGACTTTGTGCTGCTGTTCGTAACTACCAAAAATATTTGACCTAGACCCATCTTTTATTATACTGATCGACTCAGAATCACTTTCTGAGTCGATTTAGCGATGCCCGTCCGTCCGTCCGTCCGTCTGTCTGTGTGTCCATGTAAACCTTGTAATCAAACTACAGGTCGCAAATATGAATGTATTTTGATGAAATTTGGTATATAAGCTTCTATCATAGGATGAACGCTATTAAAATTGGTTAAATTCGGGCTATGTTCAGACCTATTCCCCACACAAATAACCTCTATAAAATCGACATAAATTGCCATAATATCCAAAATATCGTATAGATCTCAGTCAAATTGGGTTTTTATGTGTTTATTATATCCATTAATCAGTAATCTAAAAATAATCCCTATAGGACAATTCCTATTCACAGGCCCCATATAGAGCTGCTTCCCGATCTTCACTAAAATCTATCAAAAAACAAAAATATTGCATAGATTTTTTCCAAATTTGGTTTGTATATATTTTTTCAAAGTATAAGTGACTTCGACAAATATGGTCAGGGTCTATCCATTTTTCGACATAGCCCCCATATACATATATATGACACCCGATATGAACTTTTTCATATCTGCAGCCAAAAAAAATGATAACAATAACACTCAAATTTGGTTTATGCTGATTTTCTATATCTAATTAGTTGGACCTAAACGCATGGTATAGGGTATCGTACAGTCGGTCTAGACCGACTATAATTTTCTTACTTATTTAAGCTTATTTTATATATATAAATTAATGTTTTTTTTGTATTATTGTATATATATTCTAATATTATTATTTCCTTTTTTTTCAGGTAAGTCGCAAATCCATAAGGAGCTGAAAATTATAAGTAAGTTTTATTTATTCACTTTATTTTTGGATGACATTCTCCAGATGTTTGACTTTCAAGTGGCAGCATCTTTTTTCTATTCAAGGTATTTAAGTTGACCAATATTTAAGACTAGGTGCTGCACATCAATGCACAAATGTGTGATTAATCAAAACCTGCTAATCTTTAATAGACTTTTCAGTAGACAATAAAGAGGGATTATATCAAATAATTATCCTTAGGGCATTTTTTACCTTTAATTACAACTACAACATACATTTTTGAGTCACTCTACATAAGTAGTACGTGCATAATCATTTGTTTTTATAGTGTTTTTTTTTTCTCTTTCTTTATAAGTTCATTAAGTAATTATACACTACATTTTTACATTTTTTTCTGTTAATTTTTTTAAAACATATTATTGCTAATTGTATAGATTGTCTCTAATATCCTGTCGATGTATTCAACGTACAGCGTAAAAAAAAAACTAATGACGCGTAACGCATACTAATTTAAATGATATTAACATTACGTTAGGTTTTTTTTCCAATCCATAATATTTGATTGACTTTTTGTGTCGATAAAGTCTATAATTTTGTTTAAAAAACAGTAGTATTGGTAATTAGCGCTAAGTGTTGGTTTGTGTGGCCAATGACAATATTATTGTCACTTTTGATTACAATAAAAAATAGAGGAGGTCTTAAAATAGACCAACAAAGATGACTTTATAATATAAAGCACGTGTTGTCGGTTTTCCAAGTGGGCTAAGGTAGGTCGGTCTGGCCGGTCTGCGAATAAACGGAAGTTGTAAGAAAAAATGTTTGTGCAAATTATGCATTGTTATCGTTATACTCGCATATACATAAAGTAACTAAAATGCATCATTATTCCCCTTCCCTAATGGCGTGAGTTATATTCGAAAATTATATAGAGGGTTTTTGTGTTAAAATAAAAAAATATTTGTAGATATAAATGTGTGTTTTTGCCCGATTTTATAATCATTGTCATTTGTGTTAGTTTTGTGAATTAATGACATTTTGAAAAGCGTTAATTTGACAGTTGAATTGTCATTTGTTAATTATATATCTTTCCTTTTGAATACTCGTATAAAATATAACATTTATTTTTTTTTTTGTTGTTGTTAGATTTAATAATAAATAAAAATAACATGTAATTTTAATTAAAATCACATTTTTGCATTTATTTTTCAATTTATAAAAAATAAAAAAATTTCAACCCCCTCTTTAAGTGCAGGGAGTTACCCTTCTTTAACTTCATCCTGTTTTGTGTTTTTTTTTTTTAAAGAAAATAACTTTAATTGTTATTAATTTACCAATTTGTTTTAAAAACATAAAAATATTCAAATGCTATAGTTGGTATTCATTTCAAAGACCGCTCCCTGGATTGGTTTTCGTTTTTTTTGTTTTTTTGGATGGAGTCCACCTGTTTTTATTCCCAGACTTCTTTAGATAGTCTTCAATTTATTCTAATTGTCTGCTTATTACGATAACAAATACTGCCATTACGTTGCTTTTATTTTTGCTTGGATATTAAACACATCAGTGGACATCAAATGTCAACCATTGTGTTGTTGTTATTGTTTTTAGGAAAAGCTATCAAAATATTTATGTTTTTATATGTTTGTATATCTTTTAGTTAAATTTAGTTTATTTTGGTTTATATTTAATAATGGGTGTGGTTTTTTACACCGCATAAAATATATTTAGTATTATGCAGGTTCAGGGGAGGTTACCTTTGATGTTCCCTTATTATTGTTGTGGTTTTTTTTTTTTTAAACAAACGAACGGTATTTTTTAGGTTATTATGCAAATAAGGTTTCATGTTATTTTAACAAAAAAAATTAAAAAGAAAAATACTTGTTATGGCTTTGCTACAATAGTTTTAGATAACAATAAAGATATCATATATTAGCAAGACATTATACATTTTAATGAAACGTTAAATACTTTATTTAGCAGTTATTGCAGAAAGGAGACTCCAAGCTCTACGATAAATTATGCTTTTTTGAAATGATTATACTCATATTAACCTCTTTTGAACCACTGCAATTTTTGTGTTGCCACATTTATAAAAACTTGCATAAAAATAAAATAAAAACAAGTAAGATAATTTTAGTCGGTCTAGACCGACCATACGATACCCCATACCGAGGTTAGGAAACCCTATCTCTTCGGTCCAACTAACTGGATATAGAAAATAAGCAAAAACCAAATTTAAGTGGCATTGTCATTAATTTTTGTTGCTGCAGATATGAAAAAGTTCATATCGGGTGCTATATTTATATGTGGACTAGGTCAAAAAATGGACCGATCCAGACCATATTTGATAAAGTTACTTATATTTTTAAAAAATATACACAAACCAAATTTGAGAAAAATCTGTGAAATATTTTTGTTTTTTTTGACAGATTTAAGTGAAGATTGGCAAGCAGCTCTATATGGGGCCTATGACTAAGAATTGTCCAATAGAGATTATTTTTGGACTACTGATTAATGGACACAATAAACACATACAAACACAATTTTACTAATATATACATATATATATGATAATTTGGATCTTATGGCAATTTATGTCGTTTTCACAGGGGGTCATTTGTATGGGGACTAGGTCTCAACATGGACCGATTTTCACCAATTTCAACAGCATTCATCCTATGGCCAGCGAAAGCTCATATACCAAATTTCCTTAAAATATATTGATATTTGCGACCTGTAGTTTGATTACAAGGTTTACATGGACACACAGACGGACGGACGGACATGGCTAAAACGACTCAGAAAGTAATTCTGAGCCAATCGGTATAATAAAATATGGGTCTAGGTCAAATATTTTTGGTAGTCATAAACAGCAGCACAAAGTCATTATACCCAAACCACATAGTAGTATAGGGTATAATTATACAATTAGACCACGCCCACGTATTCTCTAGACATCGGTAGTCGTACTTCGCTAAATAATTTTTTATACAGTGCAGAGTCGTTATTTGCGAAATTGTTCAGTTGCGGAAACTGAATGTTCGCTATAACCTAATCCAAAATTTTTTGAAACGATAACCTTTTTATTTATATACTACATGGAGTGAAAAATCTCTTTCCCTGGAACCACCTTTTTAAGTTTGAAAATATTGTCATGATGACACAAGATTAAGTGGGGTCGTTTTTTCTTAATTTCATCATCCAATCTGTTCAATAACTCAACATAGTACTAGGCCATTATTGCTTTTTCTTTCTCCAAGTCATCAATAAATATTATTCCATGTGCATTCCAAAAAAAAAACCCCTGGCCATTATCTTTTCAACCGATTGTTGAGTCTTTGGCCGCTTTGGTCAGCTTTCGTACTCTTGTAACTACTTCGCAGACTGTCTGTTGGACTCCGGAGTATAATAAGGAATCCAAGTCTCATCCATTGTTAAAAGTCGACATAAAAATTCAGTTGAACTTACTTTAAACATTTCCAGAGCACACTTTGAATCAAGAAAACTTTTCAGTTTTTTTTTTTTTCAGCTATTAAAAATCGCGGCACTCTTCGAGCAAAAACTTTTTCATATTTAAATGATTATGTAATATATAGCGAACTCGCTCTGTGGATATCTTTATTATGCCAGAAATCTCAAACCAAAACTGCTGGAAAATTTGTATTTTTTTTTTTTGTGGATTCGTACTTAATGACCCAACATGTCTAAACAAAAGTGTCGTCAAAATTTTTATTTTAAATTCCTTCAAGGAAAAAATCCATGGGCCATATACATATATCCCATTGGCCGTCAACGGTCAAAATTAGCAACTAATTTACTCCACTCAAAGCAAGTCAGTGATTTATGTTTTTATTTTTTTACATAAATAACTGTGGCTTTGGTTTTGTATTTGTTGTAAATTTTTAAATATAGATCACAGAGAATCGATTACTACTTCTTCAGTTTGTACTATAAATGGAAAGGAAAATTGTTCCTTTTGTAGAAAACCCTTTTGTTTCACAAAAAACTATAACTGCTTCGAAGATTACCAGAATTGATTTTATATTTTTGAGATATCTATAATATTAATAGGCTAGGCGATTTCTTGTGACTGACGTTTTGTTCTACCGTTTTATCCCGATTTTGACCAAACGTATATTATTTGAAAGGTATTTCTTTTTAGCCGATTTGCAGATTCACAGATTTTGAAATTTTTTCCTTTATTTTGAGTAAATTGCATTTAAAGTTGCTACTAACACGTACATAAAATGCAATGATATATGTGTGTTTATTAAATTTGTTAATGTGTTTGTAATAAAAATGAGTTTTTTTTTTGTGTTGATTTGTGAATTGGCTATAATTCATTAGCATACTTTTAGGGTCCTTATTTAATGAAAAAATAAAATTTCCTAGAATTTGCGCTCGAATTTCGAGGGCAGGAATCTGCTAGTTTAGAATTAATCTTTTTCTAAGTCTTTTTATTTATAGTATAATTAATTGTTGATTTAATATTATGATTTTTTTTAATTCAATAAAAATATGAACCTATAAAACATCTTTTTTACCCGTACCGAATTTTGCTGAATAATAGACCAATTCCAAATATTTTGGTGCTTCTGAAAACCATAAATACTGGTCCATGTTATATCACAGTTTTAATGTTTTCGCTTGAATAACGTTCGAATTAATGACATCCAAATATCATTAAAAAAAACACAATGTTCAGACTTTGGGGTCACCGTCTTAGGTATGGTCTGAAAGCAAAAACTATTCTCTGACGACTCAGGTCAGCTTTAAAAAAATCGGTTGAAATATGTATATATGTATATATATATCCCATTGGTCGTGAAAGGGTCAATCTTTCAAGCATCCAACATAACCTGATGCACTATTCCTACGTTTTCTTTGGTAACTGACTCATTTTGACGACCAGGACGATCTGCATCATTTGTGCTCGTACGAGCTTGATTAAATTAGAAATACCGCCTTTTAACCATTGAGCACAATGGCGAAGATTCTTTGGCTTGGACAGAATTTTTTCCCACCAAAAAACAATGTTTAATCAAAACACGAAAGTCTTTGCAATCTATTTCTTCTCAAACTTTAAAAGTAACATCATTTTTTTAGCGGTAACTCTTCTTTCTAATTAATGAAGTGTCATGAAATGTTTTACACATTTTTTCTCACAGTAATACTGTACTGAATAAATAGAAAACATCGGCACAAGTCACTCCATCTCTACGTGAGGCCACGTACTTTTCACTTGATGTAGTATATGTGAAAAATCTACATTTTATATATTTTTAAAAAGTTGCAGTTTTTAACTCGCTTCTTTTGCAATTTTTTTTTTTTTTTTTTAAGAAGTGGATCAATCACGTAGTTCATATAGTGCTGTTGTCGGCTTATCGTTTTCCATAAGCATATGTTAATTGCTGTAATATCATCGCCTACTTTAAATTTGTTTCTTCGTGACCACTGTCATAGAATCCTTCGCTTCCGTTACAGATAATTCTATATGCTCCTCTCTACTTTCTATGGGAATTTCCTCTTGATTCCGATTATTTATGTAAGCCTCTGTGAAGTTATGTTCCGGGCTAATCTCAGCTGTAAACGCGACAAAGCTCTGCATTTTCTCCGTTTTATCTAATAACATTTTGTCTCCTTCGCTTCATTCTCAATTGAATTTTAACAAGGCATTTCAAATTGTAAAAAGTTGTGCTACATGGGGAATAAATACGCCAGTTCTTGAAAATAAATGACGTCGTCCACGCTGTTTACTGGATTTGTATATTAATTGATTACTGACCTTTAAGGGTTTTTGATTTCCAACCGCCAACAATATCAGTTTGTCTGTGTCATTCGCATGTTAACAGGGCAAACACGTTATTCGCTCTTTACTAACTTTCCTTCCGGGTACCATTGTCTCCCTATATGTAACAAGAGTGTGATTTGGAAGCATCCGGTAATACAAACTGGATTCGTCGGCGTTGTAGACAAGGGACATCTTACGCTTATCAGCGTAATCTTCAAACTCTTGCACAACTGGATCAAGGATATCTGGTTTCGAAGACAATTTTTCGCCAGTTATTTTTAAAAATCTAATTCTATGTCGGCGCTTAAATTTCTTAAAGCATTGAAACTTTAAGCAGTTTCATAAATTTTGGAATCGAACCGCTTTTGATGGCATAAACTGTGCTGATATTGGGACATTTTTCTCTCTTTGTTTAACAAAATACTTAAGCATTTTTTCATTCTCGAGTACTCGGCTTTCTTTAAAGTGCAATTAAAACCTATAATGCTAAATTAAGCTGTCGCAATATCTGGGCAGTCGCGATACCGAGCGTACACAGTATATGATAGATTGGTGAAAACTTTCTATCCATCTCATGACACTGTTTTCATCCCAATTTTTTGACACGTGTTCTTCCAGGTTTGCAATTCCGACATATTCGCAATTTTACCCTTTATTTCCTTTTTTATAACTAGCTGACCCGGCAAACGTTGTTTTGCCATAGAACGGTAAATATACGATCCCACCCATTTTTCACATAACTGCTCTCACTCATCATTCGTGGACTCACACCCAGTTTCAAGACTGACGGGTTTTTAGTACTCCAGATAAATTTTTTTTATGGGAGATGCCACGCCCACTAACCCAATTCCGTTCATTTTTGGTACGACTACTTACATTGACAACTAATTTACTTGCGAATAGCTTCAGAACTCTTGCCCTCATAACAAAGTATATATATAATGATATGTGTTTACCATGTATGGGAGGTGCCATGCCCACTGGTTTGATCCCTTCCAATTTTCACATAACTGCTCACACTCATGATTCTTGGATTCAGACCAAGTTTCAAGACTTTCAGGTTTATAGTACTCCAGATAATTTTTTTAATAGGAGGTGCCACGCCCACTACCCCAATCCCGCCCATTTTTGGTACGACTACTTACATTAATAACCATTTAACATGCAGAATGTTTCAAGATTCTGGCCATCGTAGTACTGTAGATATTTACCATGTGTGGAAGGTACCACGACCAGTGGTTTGATCCCGCCCATTTTCTTCCGAGTACTAACATTAATAACTTATGAACTCACACTAAGTCCCACGACTTTATCTAGTACTGTACTCTAGATACATGACACTAAATATTTACTTTGTATGGTGGGTGCCACGCCCATTGGCCCGATCCCGCTCATTTTTTTCGCAACTCTTCAAATTGGTTTAATATGTATATGTGCGTATTTTCAGAGCTCTTGCTGTCAAAGTACTCTAGATAATATTTGTTAAAATTAAATGTTAAAAAATCACTTTATATGGGAGGTGTCACGCCCACTTGAAAAATCTAAGAGAAAAAAAATATATAGCCTATTTTTCCTTCCGGAGACGCAGTTACCTACTGTAAAAATTGCAAGACGATCGGTGAAGTGGTGGAGTCTCCTATAAAGCACAAACAAACATACAAACATACGTCCATTTTTATATACTAGCAAATTCCAGCCCTCGAAATTCGAGTGCAAATTCTAGGAAATTTTATTTTTTCATTAAAAAAAGACCCTAAAAGTATGCTAATCAATTATAGCCAATTCACAAATGAACAAAAAAAAAACACAAACTCATTTGATTACAAACACAAACAAATTTAATAAACACACACATAGCATTGTACAATTTTATGTATGTGTCAGTAGCAACTTTAAATGCAATTTACTCAAAATAAAGGAAAAAATTTAAAAATCTGTAAATTTGCAAAACGGCTAAAAAGAAATACCTTTTAAATAATATACGTTTGGTAAAAATAGGGATAAAACGGTAGAACAAAACATAGGTCACAAGAAATCCCCTAGCCTATTAATATTATAGATAAGATATATCCTTAGCGGCCATTAAGAAAATATGCATATACACTTTTTACAATATCTTATAATACCCTATACCAATTTGTGGTATTATGGACCTGTTTATGGACCTCGAAAAATCCTATTTTTAGAAAGGGATACAAAAATTAGAAAAACGTTGGACTAAGTGTATTGAGCTAAAAGAAGATTATGTTGAAAAATAAATATTTTTTTTTTTTTTGCGAAAAACTGTGTTTCACTCTAAAAGTCACGGACTTATTGATCCGCCCTCGTATATGTTTTTTGCAAAAAAAAAGTGACCACCAAATATGGTCAGGATCGGTTCATTTTTCGACCCAGTCCCCATATAAATATAGCATCCTATATGAACTTTTTAAGATATGCAGGCAAAAATATTAATAAAAATGCATGATCCTTATAACAAGCGGAGTTGATATAGCTATGTCCGTCTGCCCGTCTTTCCATTTGTGGAAATCACAATCACACCTCCAATAGGTCAACTGCTCTTTTTAAATGAAAATGATTCACATGCTGACCACTTTCATTTTTAAAATCATCAAAATCATTTTTTGATTTTATTAAAAACTATTTTTTAAAAATGTTCTGCTTTATTATTTTAGAAGCATATAATACTTGACTGATTTCATTCCGAGAAAGATTTTTTTTATCTCCAGAAGGATAATGCGGATTCAGTTTCACATTCAGACAAATAATTAGTATGTCTGGAAAATTAAAAAAAAAAAACTTTATTGGTCGACGGCATCTAGAGGATATAGATATTTAAACAAGTTCTTTTATACAAAAATATTCAAATAGTTGCAAAATGTATCATTTAATAAAAAAATTCCACATTATTCATTCGAATCGATGTCTTTTAATAAATTTAAATTCTTTTTGTCCCCTAGATCAAGTTTATCTCAAAAAAGAAATCACTTCCACATTTGCATTTCTAAATATTCAATTCAACATAACTTAAGTGCATATTATGCTGGAAGTCATGAATACGCATAAATATAATCGTTTTAGAAACGAAAACAGCAGAAAACCAAACTTGGCATACAAAACAGTGGAAGATGATAATATTACAAAAACAAAACAAAAACACACCATGAGTAAGATGCATGGTAGTTTCAGACAAAAAAAAAATGCCCTGAATACTATACTAGCGGACAAGCTCGAGTATTGCGTTGCAAATGCATTGGATGTTTTTAAGAAGGTTAAACTTAAAACAACAAATAACTAAAAAGGGGTTGTTGATGTTGCAAAAGTGATGCAAAATGGTTTTTATGAATTTTTTTTTTTTTTTTGCTATAAAGAAAAAAAACATAAACAAATGTGAAGAGGTTTTTCTACTCACCGTACAAAACATCGAGAATGATGAGTCACTATGCTGAAAGAAACAAAAGCAAAAAAAGGTTAATAAACTTTTAGGAAACTGGAAAAAGTAAACTTTAGCAGTAAGGATTACTCTATCAGAGTACACTTATAGAAAAGTAGAAGTCATAAACATATAATGTTAATGTTATTGGAAAGAAGGGTTTCAGACCACCAAATGAAATTGTATATTATTTTAGATCCAAGTTGAAAAATATGATATAATATTTTTCCTCTTCATATGAACTCCTCAATTATTTATAGTCCGGACAACACAGGCAGGGTACATATACCCCTAGTGGGCAAAAAAAATTTTTTTTTTCTAAAAGCCGAACTTTTTCATTGCTTTCAAAGTGACACCTTATGAAGAAATGACACGTTATGAAGAAATCAATATCTACACAATAAATATGGAGAATCACATATACGTGTATATCGAGAAATCAAAGAAATTAAACATAGAATTTTATATTCACAAATAAATAACACAGTGCAATTCTAAAAGAAATACATAAGCGGCCAACTATTTCAGCCTATTTCGGGTACTAGAAATCATAAGTTATTCGATATATCGCGATGGGTTCATACAATTTTTATATTGACTTTGTGCTGCTGTTTGTAACTACCAAAAATATTTGACCTAGACCCATCTTTTATTATACCGATCGACTCAGAATCACTTTCGGAGTGATTTAGCGATGTCCGTCCGTCTGTCCGTCCGTCTGTGTGTCCATGTAAACCTTGTAATCAAACTACAGGTCGCAAATATGAATACATTTTGGTTAAATTATCTGCCATAGTATGAACGCTATTGAAATTTGTGAAATTCGGTCCAAGTTCAGACCTAGTCCCCATACAAATGACCCCTATTAAATCGATGTAAGATCCAAATTATCATATAAATCTCAGTCAAATTGGGTTTGTATGTGTTTATTATATCCATTAATCAGTAGTCCAAAAATAATCCCTTTAGGACAATTCTTAGTCATAGGTCCCATATACAGCTGCTTCCCGATCTTCACTATCAAAAAATAAAAATATTGCACAGATTTTTCTCAAATTTTGTTCGTATATATTATTTCGGCCGATTTCTGGACCTAGTCCCCATAAAAATATAGAATCCGATATGAACTTTTTCATATCTGCAGCCAAAAAAAATTAATAACAATGCCACTCAAATTTGGTTTATGCTTATTTTCTTATCGAATTAGTTGGACCGAAAGATAGGGTCTCATGGTATAGGGTATTGTAGACCGACTATAATTTTCTTACTTGTTTCCTTTATCCTTTTTTTACTGTCTCTAACATGTACTGGCCTTTACGGTAAACTTTCTACAATGGCGTTGTTTAGGATGTTCCGGAGTAACCAAAATTCAGGTTTAAGTAGAGTTTTTGACCAAAATGTGAAACTTTTATTTTTTTCTTTTTTGCTCATATTTCTCCAGTTATCGGATTTTCATACCCGACACTTACAAAAAGTTAGTTAATTTTACGCTAAATAACAATCACAGGATCATTTTGACTTCTTTAGATGCTATTTTTTTGCTGACCTGTGTTATTACCGGAGTTAGTTTCATTAACATTGGGCATTGGAATTCCACAATTATTCAAAAATCTCAAACTTATTTTTTTAAATAAGTTCGGCCATTTCCTGCTGAGACTTAAATTAAAGTAAGTTTTGTTTTATTCATCGAATTTTTTTAAATTCTTTTTCATCTAAAAACTCGTTCCTTTAACAAATTTCTGGCTCAAAAATATTTTTCATGCAATAACACGGTGCTACAGTGAAAATATACCTCTAAAATGATCTAGTGTAAGTTGTAGGCCTGGTTGAGTAAATCACTCTTAAAGTTTCACAATTTTGAATACACTTTCAATATCTAAAGTTTTGCCAAAAACAAAATTTATTTCAACTCTGCACGGACAGAAATATTTTTAACTAAATCAGTTTTAGACAGACTTTAAAATTTTGGCCGGAATCATTATGAAACAAACCAAGGGCGGCACTATTCACTTTTTTTGTGAGTCGTTCTAATCTATAGCATTAATAGGCTAGGCGATTTCTTGTGACTGATGTTTTGTTCTACCGTTTTATCCCGATTTTGACCAAACGTATATTATTTGAAAGGTATTTCTTTTTAGCCGATTTGCAGATTTACAGTTTTTTTATTTTTTCCTTTATTTTGAGTAGATTGCATTTAAAGTTGCTACTAACACATACATAAAATTATACAATGCTATGTGTTTTATTAAATTTGTTAATGTGTTTGTAATATAAATGAGTTTGTTTTTTGTGTTGATTTATGAATTGGCTATAATTGACTAGCATACTTTTAGGATCTATATTATATGAAAAAATAATATATTCTAGAATTTGCGCTCGAATTTCGAGGGCTGGCATCTGCTAGTATATATATATGCTTATACTTTTAACAAATCAATGTGAAAATATTGTCCAAAATATTTTTAATTTTTTATTTTTCCTATTTTGGTCTCTTTATTTTGTACCTAGTTTAGCCCAGCACTCAACATTCGAGTGCAAATTGTAGGAAATTTTATTTTTATACCCTATACCACTATGTGGTTTGGGTATAATGACTTTGTGCTGCTCTTTGTAACAACCAAAAATATTTGACCTAGACCCATCTTTAATTATACCGATCGAATCAGAATCACTTTCTGAGTTGATTTAACAATGTCCGTCCGTCCGTCCGTCCGTCTGTGTGTCCATGTAAAGCTTGTAATCAAACTGCAGGTCGCAAATATGAATATATTTTGATGAAATTTGGTATATAAGCTTTTATCGGCCATGGGATGAACGCTATTGAAATCGGTGAGAATCGGTCCATGTTCAGACCTAGCCCCCATACAAATTACCCCTATGAAATCGACATAAATTGCCATAAGATCCAAATTGTCATATAGATCTTACTCAAATTGGATTTGTATGCGTTCATTACATCCGCTAATGAGTAGTCCAAAAATGATCCCTTTGGCCCCATATAGAGCTGCTTCCCGAACTTCACTTAAATCTATTAAAAACAAAAATATTGCACTGATTCTTCTCAAATTTTGTTTGTATATATTTTTGCAGAATACAAGAGACTTTACCAAACATGATCAGGATCGGTCCATTTTTGGACCTAGTCCCTATATAGATATCCGATATGAACTTTTTCATATCTGCAGCCAAAAAAATTAATAAAAATCCCACTCAAATTTGATTTTTGCTTATTTTCTATGTCCAGTTAGTTGGGCCTAAGAGATAGGGTTTCTAAACGCATGGTATAGGGTATCGTATAGTCGGTCTAGACCGACTATAATTTTCTTGTTTCTTTAAATTTTTTAATATATATCAAAAAATAATTATGAATATTTAAATAAAATTCATCCACACAGGGCGTGTGATATACAATTATAATGAAATTCGCTAAATTGTGGACTGGTTAAAATTTACTTGCCTACCTTTAGGATCATATAAAATTATTTATTATAAATATTTTATTTTGTTTAATATATTTTTAACACATATTATACATAAAGTTTATTATTCGGCTCTTCTCCTCCATATTAGCTATAACTGTGCCAATTTTCACACTCCTCAGTGCTCGAATTTTCTTAAAAAGGGAATAAAAAGGTTTCCTTCACGTATTGATATATAGATACTTTATCTGAAAACGCATTTTTTCTTATTTTCCTATTTTTGAAAGTACGTTTATTAGTGAGTAAAATAAGTCGTTATTTGTTGGAATCGCTTAAAATTTGTTAGAGTTAGTTTTTTTTTAAGAAAAATTTTTGTGAAAAACTAAAATTTTATTTTTTTTAAAAAAATTAACTTTATCAATTTCTAATTTTAAAAATTAATGCGTGAAAAGTTGAAAAAAGTTTTTGCAGATAACTTCAGATTTTATTGAAAATTCTGAAATTGTATTAAAAATTCTGAAATTTGAAAAGTAATTTACTCTACCAGGCCCACAACTTACGCTACGTCAAGTTGAAAAAGTAAATTAAATTTTTTCTATTTTGTAATGCGGTGTAATTTTAAATAAATTTCATTCAATACAATTATTTAAAATTTTGTTGCTAAAATTTTTTTTGTTACAAATTTTTTGTTAAAAATTTGATTCCTCTAAAATTTTCTCTCGAATTTATTTTCAATTTTTTGATTCGAATTTTTCAAAAAAAACTTTCTTGTTACAAATTTATATTCATCAAGAATTAAATTAATTTAAGGTTTTTGCCCCAAAATATGTTTTTCAGTACAATTCTTGTTGAAAAATCTTCAATATAAAATCTATATATATAAAATGGAATGTGTGTTTGTTTATTTGTTTGTTTGTTTGTTTGTACCTTATAGAAGACCAAACCTCTGGACCGATCTTCCTGAAATTTTCATAGCATTTAACTGGGACTCTGGCATGACCACCTTTACGCCCACTTTTTTAAAATTATGTAATTGCTCCCAGTAGTTTTTTTAGAGCTCTGCTGTGTTTCTTTTTAGTTTTAACCCTCTAGCTGGCGTTGAGGTCAAGTTATAAACAAAATTCTTATTTTCAGCGCGATTTGACTGCAATTCAGAATGTATGTTAAATGGACCCGATAGGTGGCGCTAGGGTAAAGTTATTTCGAATATTCTTATTTATGGTGCGATTTTAATGTAACTAAGAATGTACATATATGTATGTTAGATGATGCCAAACATTTTTTTTATTGTTCCCGGTAGATGGCGCTGTCGTTCGAAAAATAATGAGTTGTCAAATTTATATAAATTTTATAAGTTACAAAATTCACAAACGTTTTTATATATAAATATTCTAACCAAAATGAAGGAAAACCCCGCTACATTATTGCATAATGGTAGTACAGCTCATTCAGCACTCAAATCACCGGTAAACGTACAAACAAATGAGAATGCCGTCTGTAATATCAAAAAACATTCTAGTATGGCAAAAGTTCTGCAAAAATGCATTATTATTATTTGCGATGAATGTACCATGGCTCACAAACATTCCTTAGAAGCATTATTAACCCAACCAGTCAAACTATTAAAATATCCACAAGATTTTTGTCAATTTATATCGTCAAACGATGAATTAATTGAAAATGTATTCCCCGACTTTCAAAATCAATATCGTAACCATGATTGGTTAAGTGAGAGAGCTATTTTCCCCGCAAAAATGTCAATGTCGATGACGATAATATTAATGTTGTTATTCAGGACATGATTCATTGTGAAATGTTTTCTTTGAAATCTCTGGATAGTGTTGTTGAAAAAAATGAAGCAGTCAATTATCCAATAAAATTTTTGAATTCACTGGATGTGCCCGGTCTACCACCACATTTATTAAAATTAAAAGTTGGTTCTCCCATAATTTTGCTACGTAACCTCAACGCTCCGAGACTATGTAATGTAACCAGGTTAATTGTTGAGAGAATAATGCCCAATATTATTGAGGCCACAATTCTCAAAGGCAAATTTAAAGGAGAACATGTTTTGCTGCCAAGAATACCTATGATTACTACCGACACACCGATAACATTCAAACGATTGCAATTTCCGATCAGATTGGGCTTTTCCATGATCATTAATAAATCTCAAGGATAATCATTGCAAATATGTGGTTTGGACCTCGAAAACAGTTGTTTTTCCCACGAACAACTATATGTGGCATGTTCCCGTGTTGGAAAGCCAGAAAATTTATTCATTTACTGTGAGAATAATGAAAGTAAAAATATTGTTCACTCTTTAGCATTACTATAATAGAAATATATTGGTCATTCTTATACGTTACAATAAATATTTATTTTCATTTTCATAAAAAAACATGGTTTTTCTTTAACAGTTTTCAATTAATATTAACAAATGCACAAATATTTTTTTATATAGGTGTATACAGATTCTAACTAAAATAAAAAAAATTCATTGAGGGCAAAACAACGTTTGCCGGGTCCAGCTAGTATTGTATAAAATATTTGACAATATATTGCTATAATGAATAATAATTTCTTTTAATAAATCGTTATTTCCATTTTATTTTCGAACAATTATTCTCTGAGTGTACAAAAAATGTTAATACATAAAAGGGTTTCCTTTTAAATGATGCAGCCTTTGCCGTTTAACTTTTTTTAAGATATGGCTATTTATATTCGTATTGTGTGCAGCTTCGGAATTGTTTGATATGATTTTAATGCAGTTGCAAGTGCATTACATCATCTTTATCATTGTTGTATGTGTTTCTATAACGATTGTTTTTCATCTTTATATTTTATTTTAAATTCATAATGAAGTGGTAAACAACTGTCTATAGTAACTTCGTTCCAATGTCCTTAATTAATAGGAACCCCTATGACTCAAAATAAAAATACATTTTTCATTTATATTTCACTGTTTGTTAGAAACCTTAAAAGTTCAACCCTTTTTTTTATTTAGAAATTAGAATTTACCTCTGTAAAACTCAGGTGGCGAAAAGTAGGTTAAGCCAATATTATTGCCTTATTTCTTATTTTATTCTTTGTCGCAGCTAAACATAAGACTATGATTCATATACGAGTATGCAATGCCTAGAAACAATCTTTAATCTTTTTTTTTCGTATTGAAAGTGAAATATGTTCACACAGTACTTTACCTCTTATAAGTTTACATAACCTCAATTTTTTATAAACATCTTTTGAATTTTTTTTTTCGCTGTTGTTTAGAAAAAGTTCCCACACTTAGGATGAAATTTACAATTAAAAGGTCTTCTTTAAACACTTCATCAATAGAACGACAAACACCCTCGTCTTCTATAGAAAAAAAGCTAAATCTGTTAAAATAACAAAATTCCACGTACAAAAGTAGAAAATTTCCAAATGACAACAGGTGTCCTACATCCACTAAAAGGTAAAAAAAAAAAACTGCGTAATAAAAAAACAATTGTATAAAATTGATTTTCAATACAGTAACAAAACATTGAATTTCCGTCTATCTGCTGTGGAAAAGGATCGCATATATCAAATGTTTTCAAGCATTCTACTACATATCAATTAAACAATTATATTGAAATGACATTTTTTGGTAGAAATCTTTTAATTGTCGAGCATAATAAAGTACTTGAAGGTGTAATTTTTTATTTATTCTTTTTTTTGCTTATCCATTGTTATGAAGTTCCCCTCCTTATATGTAGAAATATTTTACGTTTTCCATTAAATCACTTGAAATAGAGAAACATTGTGTTCAAAATTTAAATAACGATTTTTTTTGAGGACCATATGACAGGCAGTTCTTTTGAAAAACATGATATTGTGCGTGTGTGTGTGTGCACTTGGTATAAGTTTATATGACAAAAGACTGGCTCTTTGTTTTGCCAAGTCTTTATATGATTTATGCCTCCTGATTAAAACACTTGTATTTTTTTATTCATTACTTGCATACGTACGGGTATTAAGTCATTGATTACTTTATATGGCTGACTTGCCTATATGCCAAAAAAGTGCAGGTGTTCAGCTCATTTTAATGTATAGATTTTAGTGCGAAATTAAATACCTTTTGAAATTGAAAATATTATAATAGATAATTTGTGGGAGAATGATGGTAGCGCTATGAAACTAATGCCGTTTTCTTTGCTGACAAAAAATGTCGCCCTTTTTTGCCCTTTTTTTCGAAAAGTGTATTTTTTTATGTATTCTGAATAAGAGCAACCTTATCTTATACATCAATCGAAAGGCCTCAAAGTCGAGCACTCGCAAATCACAAAAAAATCCAGCCATTGACTTCTTTCAGGTCATAGTGTGAGAATATTTCCCCATTGTTCCCATTTTTTGAATATTTTCACCCTATGACTTCCAAGACGATAATAATCAAAATTTTTTTACAGTTATGAACACTGCACTTTGAGACCTTTCGATTTATATATAATATAAGGTTGCTCTTAATGCAGAATATATAAAAAAATACACTTTTCCAAAAAAGGGCAAAAAAGGGGCGACATTTTTTGTCAGAAAAGAAAACGGCATAAGTTTATTTTTATCTTTGTAGTATATCGAAATATCAATATGGATCTTAGCCTGTAATAGCCTCGATTTAGACCTATGGTTATATATTAAAATCATAATCACGCTCAGTATAAAAGTTCCACTTAGCGTTATTTGTTTTAAATGTGAGTTGTCATCATCGCAAATGAGGAAAATCGCTCCAAATTTTTTGAACGAAAAAAAAAAAATAATAATAATTACAATAAAAAAAAAATAAAATAAAAACAAGTAAGAAGATTATAGTCGGTCTAGACCGACTATACGATACCCTATACCATGCGTTTAGAAACTCTATCTCTTAGGCCCAACTAAGTGGACATAGAAAATAAGCAAAAACCAAATTTGAGTGGGATTTTTATAAATTTTTTTGCCTGCAGATATGAAAAAGTTCATATCGGATGCTATATCTATATGGGGACTGGGTCCAAAAATGGACCGATCCTGATCATGTTTGGTAAAGTCTCTTTTATTTTGCAAAAATATATACAAACAAAATTTGAGAAGAATCAGTGCAATATTTTTGTTTTTTAATAGATTTAAGTGAAGATCGGGAAGCAGCTCTATATGGGGCCAAAGGGATCATTTTTGGACTACTCATTAATGAATGTAATGAACTCATACAAACCCAATTTGAGTAAGATCTATATGACAATTTGGATCTTATGGCAATTTATGTCGATTTCATATGGGTAATTTGTATGGGGGCTAGGTCTGAACATGGACCGATTCTCACCAATTTCAATAGCGTTCATCCCATGGCCGATAAAAGCTTATATGCCAAATTTCATCAAAATATATTCATATTTGCGACCTGCAGTTTGATTACAAGCTTTACATGGACACACAGACGGACGGACGGACGGACGGACATTGTTAAATCAACTCAGAAAGTGATTCTGATTCGATCGGTATAATTAAAGATGGGTCTAGGTCAAATATTTTTGGTTGTTACAAACAGCAGCACAAAGTCATTATACCCAAACCACATAGTGGTATAGGGTATAACAAGCTAACAAAAATGTGTATGCATCGCTGATGCATATCGATATGCACATGTTCTGTTAGTATAAACATTTTTTTAATATTTTTAGTTATTTATATGAAATTTTATCGGAGTATCTTCACATTTTCTTTCATTATTCCTTAGCTTATCGGCCTAGAGGCTACTATTAAAATTTGTGAATGAGCGTGATTTCGGCAGACAAACCGACATCGCTATATATATATAATGTTACAAATGGATTGACAAACTGATTTACCCTTTGTGGAGGGTATACAAAAATATTTTTTGTAAATGTTTTCTACAAATCAATATTCTTGACTTTTTGTATGACAGATGTTTTAATAAAAAAAATTAGTACTCAACATAGTTTCCTCTTAAATTTTGTTCTCCCTTCGTAATACTGGGATTACTTAAAGTCCGCAAAATAAGTATTTGTTTGACCAATAATTGCTTTCGGTTAGGAAAAGGTGAATATACGCTGGGGGCTAATATCTGGAGAATATGCCAGATGCGGTAGAAAGTCGTAGCTCAATTCATGGAATTTTGCTCTGATGGCTACACACGTGTGCACTAGGGTGGCCCTTAACCCTGGAAGGTTACTCTTCATTAGGTTACTCTTCATTTTACTCTTCATCGAATCGACGAACAATTTTTTTTAAAAAATTTCTGGCTGAACGATATTTAAAGTAAAAAATAAATAAAAATTTTTTTTAGTTAAACATTTTATTAAAAAATGAAGAAAAAAATAAAATATAAAAATAAAAATTATTTTTCAGTCTTAAAATTCGATACGAATTTGGCCCCCTTTTTTTTTTTGTTTATATGATAAAGAGTAAATGAGCTTCGTCGATTCGACGAACAGTAACCGTCCAGGGTTAATAAAAAAAGAGTGTTCAAACTCTCGGTCTCACCCCCTAAGAATATGAGAATAGCAAAAAAATTTATATATACAAATATTTGGTTCAATCAAAAAATATTTAGAGGTGCCTCAACGCGACTGAAAATCCAAGTGTGTTTGTATGGGAAAAATATGACCTTTTTCAGATTTTACGAAACCTTCATTCTATAGTTTCACTTTTTTCGACAAGTTGTTATATGAGTCGATATTAGTACTAAATTATCTTTTCAAAATGCTATATTACTTCAAAATCGAATACGAACTCGCCACGAAATAGCAAATGCCCCAGACCTCTTTTGTGCCAAAAAAAACCAGGTCAAGAAATTCGACGGCATTTTTTTCAACTTTAAGAAATTAATTAAAGCCATAATTTTTTTGGTCTCTATACCTATGAACACTCAGACGTGAAGTAGTTTTTTATTATCACTTTTTTAAACAATTACGCAATGAGACCGAAAATTAAGTAATTTTTTCGACAAAATTTTTAAAACGCTTTTTCAAGTTTTAAAAAATTTTCTTAAACAAAATTTCAAAAAATTAATCTGACACTCAAAAATTTTGTTAAATATGTATTAGAGATTAACTGTGTGAATTTTTAAGTAAATTCCTAAGCCAGAAATTTTTTTTACAAAAAAAATTTTTTTTTGCGGATTTATTTTTTTGTGAGATATTCAGTAAATGTACTCTTTCTTAATACTTTGTATCAAAAATTTATCTGTTTTCTACTTTCAAATATTATTTTTTATCTTAATAGCCTAGAGTTTCTGAAAAAAAATAATATGATCCCAAGCTAATGAAAGACAATTTATTTAAAAAAAATGAAATATTTTGTAAGTGCTGTTGAATTTTTAGATGTGATGCTTAAAATATCTATAATATTAATAGGCTAGGCGATTTCTTGTGACCGATGTTTTGTTCCACCGTTTTATCCCAATGTTGACCAAACGTATATTATTTGAAAGGTATTTCTTTTTAGCCGATTTGCAGATTTACAGATTTTAAAATTTTTTCCTTTATTTTGAGTAAATTGCATTTAAAGTTGCTACTAACACATACATAAAATTATACAATGCTATGTGTGTGTTTATTAAATTTGTTAATGTGTTTGTAACAAAAATGAGTTTGTTTTTTTGTGTTGATTTGTAAATTGGCTATAATTGATTAGCATAACTTTAGGGTTTTTATTTAATGAAAAAAAAAAATTTCCTAGAATTTGCACTCGAATTTCGAGGGCTGGAATCTGCTAGTAATAATTAAATGAGCTTAAAATTTGGAGTAAATCGAACAACGTTATCCCTTTCCTTAACGAGGCCAAACTATGAATTTTGGCATATTTGAATAAATTAATTGTTCTAGTAAACTAGATGAAAACCCTTGCTATGTGTTGGGAAAGAAAATTGTGCTATATTTTACGAAAACTTACCCTTATGTGCTAAATGATCCAAAATTCAGCAGTATTTTCAAAATCTTTGAATTTTTGACTTAATCGTTCTATACTTGCTTGGGGTCATTTGTGGCGCCAAGTCCAAATGGGTTACTAACGTCAAATTATTAAATCATCATAATCATTAAATCATAAAAATCAGTAAAATATAGCACAACTTTATTTCCCAACCCATTGTAAGGGTTTCATATAACAACTTATCTAAAAATAAGTAAAATCTGAAAAAAAAAAATCATATTTTTCCCATATAAACACACTTTAAATTTTCAGTCGCCTTGAGGCACCTCTAAATTTTAGTTAATTGACCCAAAACTTTGTATTTCTCAGTTTTTTTTTTTTGCTATTCGCCTATTTCTAGGCCGCCCTAGTGTGCACCCGTGTTTTTTTTAAGTCAATGTTGAATCGGTCCCCATTTATTTTATTTCCTCTAATAAATATGGATTACGAACCGTAAATCACAAAGAAAGACATTAATACCCATTAATACCCTCTTTGTCCCCAGTTTGCCTGAGGAAAATTCATTGTTTATACTGATACTTACGCCGTTTTCGTTTCTGACAAAAAATGTCGCATTTTATTTGCACTTTTTTCCAAAAGTGTTTTTTTTTATATATTCTAAATTAAGAGTAACCTAATTTTATACATCAATTGAAAGGTCTCAAAGTGCTGTGTTCATAAAATGCAAAAAATTTTGATTATTATCCTCTTTGAAGTTATGGAGTGAATGTATTCAAAAAAGGGGAACAATGTGGAAATATTCTCACACTATGACCTGAAAGATGTCAATGGCTACAATTTTTTGCGATTTACGAGCGCTTGACTTTGAGACCTTGGAGTAAGGTTGCTCTTAATTTAGAATATATAAAAAACATATTTTTTGAAAAAAGTGCAAATAAAATGCGACATTTTTTGTCTGAAAAGAAAAGGGCATTAGTCTCATGCGTGTTGAAGCGGATCCATGTTCCATTCCGCATTGCGGATGAATATCGCCAAACACTCCTTTGCAGTTGTAACACTTTTTCGTGAGCACACACGGCCCCAATCGTTCAGATAGCTTTCTAAACCTCATCCTATCTATGGTATCAACAATCTCGCGTACTTTCACTCTCCGATCGGCCAAAACCACGTTTTTTCGATAACTTCGTGTGCACTGACCTCAACCTCCATAACGAAGTTTACTGATTCACATTTTTACTATTGAAATTTATGGTGAGGAATACTTATCAAATTTTTCAGTGGTTTTCCGTAAAAAATAATTTATTATGAGCGCTTTAACTCCACTTTCTTAATTTTTGCATAACTTCTTCAGGTTGTATGCTTGAATAGATACAAAACATAAACTTAATGATGGGGCTTGTTCAAGATTTGACAGTAGTCTCTTTTAATTAACTATGAGGAATTAATTAAAAATTCACTCTCGTATTTTTTTTTTAATTTTAATACAAAAGGATTTTTTTTATATAAAAAAATTTATCATTTTAAAATAATTTTTATTCAAAAAATTTTTTATTAAATATTTTCACATTTTTATACCCTATACCACTATTTGGTCACGGTATAATGACTTACTGCTGATGATTGCAACTACCAAAAATATTTGAGCTGGATCCAGGTTTTTTTATACCGATCGACTCGGAATCACTTTCTAGTAGTTACAAACATCAAAACCTTGTAATAAAATAATCCATCGCAAATACGAATATATTTTGATGAACTTTGGTATTCAGCTTCTATTAGCCATAGAATGGACGCTATTGCAATTGGTAAACATCAGTGCTGGTCCCCATACATACGACTCCTATAAGATCGACTTAAAATTTGTTTTGTGTGTTTATTACAATCGTTAAAAGAGCTCCAAAATATACCCTGTAGAAGCATGTTTAGTCATAGTTTCCATATAAAGATGCTTCCCGATTTTTCCTTAAATCGTTATAAAAAAAAATATTGGACAGTTTTTTCTCCAAATTTGGTTCGTATATGTTTTATTAATTTTAATAACAATGCCACTCAAATTTGGTTTATGTTCATTTTCTGTATCTAATTCCTTGATTATACATGTTTATAAAAGAAAAATCATGTGAGTCCCATCACAGAGGAGATGTGTAAACATCTGGTAATTAAATACTTTTTATGGCACTTTTTTTAAATTAAACAGAAAGAGTCATCTATGTATCATTTTTAGCAATTAATTGCAGGAGCTCTGCTAATATAAAAATATTTATTATTTCAATCGGTTAATTTTTAATTTTTTATTTTTCAGTTTTAATTTTTCATTTTTCATTTTTTATTTTTCAGTTTTCAGTTTTCATTTATTTTTCATTTTTTATGTTTAATTTTTAATCTTTTTGTTTTCATTTTTAATTTCACATTTTTAATTTTTAATTTTTCACTTTTCATTTTTAATTTTTTATTTTAAATTTTTCATTTTTAATTTTTTTTTTTTCATTTTTTATTTTTCATTTCTCATTTTTCATTTATCATCTTTCATTTTTCATTTTTTATGTTTCATTTTTCATTTTTTATTTATATTTTTTTATTTTTCATTTTTCGTTTTTCATTTTTCATTTTTTATTTTTCATCTTTAATTTTTTCTTTTTCATTTTTCATTTTTTATTTTTAATTTCTCTTTTTTCATTTATCATCTTTAATTTTTCTTTTTTTTTTTGTTTCATTTTTCATTTTTTATTTATCATTTTTTATTTTTATTTTTCGTTTTTCATTTTTTATTTTTCATTTTTCATTTTTTCTTTTTCATTTTTCATTTTTAATTTTTCATTTTTCGTTTTTTATTTTTATTTTTCATTTTTAATTTTTTATTTTTCATTTTTAATTTTTGATTTTTTATTTTTCATTTCTCATTTTTCATTTATCATCTTTCATTTTTAATTTTTTATGTTTCACTTTTCATTTTTTATTTATCATTTTTTATTTTTCATTTTTCGTTTTTCATTTTTGATTTTTCATCTTTCATTTTTTCTTTTTCTTTTTCATTATTCATTTTTTATTTTTCATTTCTCATTTTTCATTTATCATCTTTAATTTTTCATTTTTTATGTTTCATTTTTCATTTTTTATTTATAATTTTTTATTTTTATTTTTCTTCATTTTCATTTTTCATTTTTTATTTTTCATTTCTCTTTTTTCATTTATCATCTTTAATTTTTCATTTTTTGTGTTTCATTTTTCATTTTTTATTTTTCATTTTTTCTTTTTCATTTTTTATTTTTCAATTTTCATTTTTTCTTTTTCATTTTTCAATTTTTATTTTTATTTTTCATTTTGAATTTTTTATTTTTCATTTTTAATTTTTTATTTTTGATTTTTTATTTTTCATTTCTCATTTTTCATTTATCATCTTTCATTTTTAATTTTTTATGTTTCACTTTTCATTTTTTATTTATCATTTTTTATTTTTCATTTTTCGTTTTTCATTTTTGATTTTTCATCTTTCATTTTTTCTTTTTCATTATTCATTTTTTATTTTTCATTTCTCATTTTTCATTTATCATCTTTAATTTTTCATTTTTTATGTTTCATTTTTCATTTTTTATTTATCATTTTTTATTTTTATTTTTCGTTTTTCATTTTTTATTTTTCATTTTTCATTTTTTCTTTTTCATTTTTAATTTTTTATTTTTCATTTTTAATTTTTTATTTTTCATTTCTCATTTTTCATTTATCATCTTTCATTTTTAATTTTTTATGTTTCACTTTTCATTTTTTATTTATAATTTTTTATTTTTCATTTTTCGTTTTTCATTTTTTATTTTTCATCTTTCATTTTTTCTTTTTCTTTTTCATTATTCATTTTTTATTTTTCATTTTGAATTTTTAATTTTTCATTTTTTATTTTTCATTTCTCATTTTTCATTTATCATCTTTCATTTTTAATTGTTTATGTTTCATTTTTCATTTTTTATTGATCATTTTTTATTTTTCATTTTTCGTTTTTCATTTTTTATTTTTCATCTTTAATTTTTTCTTTTTCATTATTCATTTTTTATTTTTCATTTCTCATTTTTCATTTATCATCTTTAATTTTTCATTTTTTATGTTTCAGTTTTCATTTTTTATTTATAATTTTTTATTTTTATTTTTCGTTTTTCATTTTTTATTTTTAATTTTTTTTTTTTTCATTTCTAATTTTTCAATTTTCAATTTTAATTTTTCATTTTTCGTTTTTCATTTATAATTTTCTTATTTTTATTTTTTATTTTTAATTTTTATTTTAAATTTTTAATTTTTTATTTTCATTTTTTATTTTTTATTTTTCATTTTTTATTTTCAAACATAATTTATCATAATTTTTCACCCATACAATCATAAGTCACACCGATTTTGTCTTACTTCTCACATGTTACGATCGTTTTGTGATTGTATTGTGAAATAGAAATTTACCCCCCTGCGCATATAGATGTTTACACATCAAAAGTTTGTACTTTAGAAAAATGTTATTTAAAGCTGTGTTTTATCAAGACACCGTTGAATAAAGTAAATGAAGAGACGGCATAGATGAAAGGCCACATTTATCACTCTCCCATAGAACAAATTTAAAAAGATTCCAAAATATTCGAGTAATACAAATAAACCCCGCCTTTCCTTATTTTTAGATGTCAATGATCTCCCAAATTTTTAACAGTATCAAAGTGACACGGATAGTTTAGCCCATTATTGGTCATTGCTTTATTTGAACTTCTAAAGTTGACAAAAATATGATTTCCGATTTTAAAATTGATATCTACAAAAGCTATTCTTCCTCTCTGCCCTTTTGCTAAAACAACTTAAACTCTCTTAACCTTTAAAAGTTTAAAGCCATTAATCATATAGATAGTGAAGCTAATAAAAGCATAAAGCAATTTGCTGAAACATAATGTCTTACAAGTCTATTACAAATTTTAAGAAAATATGTTTAAAATAAAATAAAGCAAATTTCAAATAAATATATCTTCGTATTTCCCCTCATCCTTTATTGAAAGCCCATACTATTAAGCTTTCAAATAAATAAATAACAAATGTTGTAGATTATTCATAAGCGTAATAAATTTTTACGCTTCAATATTTTTTGCCAACACATTTATAATGCGCGTAAGTAATTTTATGACTTGGTGGCTTTTGAGGTTTTTGTAGACTAAAAACTTGCAACTGGAGAGTATGAGAACATATACATACAATAATTATTAACCCCCCTGGTTTAAAGAAAAACTATTAAACCCATTTTGGGCAAGAAGTAGAAGTGTGATTTCAAAAAAAGGCGCCATATTAAATCATTTGCAATATGATATGTTACATTCTTTTTAAAAGGAAGATGCTCCTGCCATATAAAATCATATTCTATATTTAACACAAGTGTTACTTAGTTGTTATCTTTGAGTGTAGATGTATATGTTTGTTATGGTTTTCTTTGTATGTGTAACATATTTATTTGATTAACTGCTTTGTTCACTACAACTACTACTTTGTTGCAAAAAAAACACTTGCTACTTATATATGATTATTATCATAAATTAATGTTATGACACTTGTTATTACCCTGCGAGTTTTGAAAATCCTCTACCATCTACAATGTTTCAGTTATAGTTGTGTTCGAAAAAATAGCATCATAAAAAATGCAAAAACACCCAGTATCTATTAGAAATATTGCTTAAAATTCCAAGTTTTAGGATGAAGTTTATTGAAGAAAATAAAACAAAAATTATGAAAATTAGGGACAAAAAAAATGAGTGACAGAGGATATAAAAATATAATTTTCTTTCTTTTCCCAACAAGATAAAATTAAAGTGCTATTTCCGCTAAATTTGTATCCTGTCTGTGTAATTTTTTTGATTTTAAACATAGAAATTGTTTCTAGTTAAATGTAACGTGTTTGTTTTTATTGCTTAAGTAGCCCAAGAGATTTGTGAGCAACAATAAAAACAAAACATTCAACGCACAAAAAAGTTATAAACTCATAAAATAATAAAATATAAAAAAAAAACAAAAAATATGTATATAGTGAATCAAATAGGAAATCGTACAAACTTACATCATTTATATTTAAGAACACCACGAGCGAAACAATTATTTTTTTCTTTAACGAAACCGTTAAATTAGATATTGTTATATCCTCCACACCACTGTGCAGAGGGTTATACATTTGTTTGTCAATTCGTTTGTAAGTTATCGAAATTAATTCCGCAGACCCCATAAACTATTATATTATTGATCCTTATAAAAGAAGAAGTCGATCTGGCGATGTCCGTCTGTCTGTCTGTCTGTCTGTGTGTTGAAAACATTCTCCTGTCCGCGTTAAGTCGAGTGAGTCGTCAATATCTGCAGCAGTTTTTTATTTAACCTTCATCTCACCCTTGTGTGGAAAACCACACAATATGAAAATATTTTGTACACAGAAAAAAATAATAATTAAGCGATGTTCATGAAATTTCTTGACTTTTGCTGTCGCATCAATTTTATACAGAAAATGCATTAATTGACTCAAAAATATTTTTTTACAATGAGATATTTAAAAAGTGACGTTGCTTACCCTGGTGTGTGGTTTTCCACACATATGTAATTTATATATATTTTGTACTAGGAACATATTTTTTTGCCATCAAATGTCCATTCCTATTGATGTTAGACAAACTGTGTACCTATTATACAATATAAACAATTGATAATGTTATTCTGAAGTGATCAAATGCATATGCAAAGGAACAATGCTGTGAAAGCTTTACCGAAATCGACTCAAACTTGTTACATGCATATATCGGTGTTCCTATTTTGGCTGGACTTTACAGGTCTATGCTTCTAACTAATCTAATGTTTTAGATATAACTGTGATAATCTAGATGAAAGAATGAGACAATGTTGGATTTGTTTAGAGCGATGATGTCGAAGAAGACATTTCAATACAAGAATAGTGTTATTTGGATCGATAACATTATAAGCAGACATAATTTACTGCAATTCGTGAAATATTCAACAAATGGTCTGAACTATTATTACTGCAAACCATCTGAATGTGTTACAATTGACGAACAATTGCTATGTTTTCAAAGGAGATGCAAGTTTCAAAAACATAGGCCTTCTAACCCGATATGGAATTAAATTTTGGGTTTTAGTTTGCTCTAAAACTTATTACGTTTAGAAAATGCAACCATATTTGGGTAAATCAGTTGGTGGTTTAGCTGAAAAAAGTTAAGGTGAACGTGTAGTTTATGTTCGAAGAGTGAAGAGTCATAACATAACAGTGGGCAAGTTTTTCTGATCTTACGAATTTGCCCAAAAGTTGTTACCCAAATTGGCAAACAAATAAACAATGCGAAGAGTTTTCTTGCGTGATTCTAGAATACCTCTTGTATTACCAACAATTTAGAAAATGAATCAGTGGGGGAGCCCAGTTGCTCAATAGCACATTCCACATCTTCAATGTTTCGTCAACCTTCAGAATCTGGGCAGTGCTCATCAGTATCTTTTGACATTACCCCAAAAAGATCAAAATGTGTTTCCCAGAATATCGAAGGAAAAGCTAGATGTTACATATGTTATTACGAGAAGTCGAAAACTAAGAACAATGTATATAAAACGACGTGCTGTTTCTATCAAGAAGGTATATGTAACCCTAATGTTTATTTAAATGTATTGAAGATAAACTAATTTGATGAGATACCAAAATATAAAAATCTATAATATTAATGGGCTTAACGATTTCTTGTAATCGATGTCTTGTTTTATCCCGATTTTTACCAAACGTATATAATTTGAAAGTTATTTCTTTTCAGCCGCTTTGCAGATTTTCAGATTTTAAAATTTTTCCCTTTATTTTGAGTAAATTGCATTTAAAGTTGCTAGTACCACATACATAAAATTATACATACGTTATGTGTGTGTTTATTAAATTTGTTAATGTAATAAAAATTAGTTTGTTTTTTGTGTTGATTTGTGAATTGGCTATAATCGATTAGCATACGTTTAGGGTCTTTATTTAATTAAAAAAAATAAAATTTCCTAGAATTTGCACTCGAATTTCGAGGGCTGGAATCTGCTTGTATATGTTATTGATGGTAAATCATGATTTTAAATAAAAATATATATGTTGCTAGTGCAAAATATGTAGACATCCCGTATGTGTGGAAAACGACACACGAGGGTAAACAACGTAAGTTTTTTTGAGGGTGAGATGAAGGTTAAGTTGGAGCTTCCACACCAAATTGGATTGGCGTACAAAAATGTAAGGATACTCCGGTAAAACTTAAAAAAATAGAACACCACCGTTTAAGTCGTCAAAAATATTTTTTGTTAAAAGCTTCCATTGTAGTGTCAACCACTGTGTATACATTAGGGTGGCCCTTCATTATATGGAGGGAAAAAAGTGTTCGAATTTAAAGTATCACCCCCTAGAAATATGTGAATAGCAAAAAATCTGAGAAATACATAGCTTTCGGTCAATAAAAAAAAATTTTGAGAATTTAGAGGTTCCTCAACGCGACTGAAAATTTCAAGTGTGTTTATATGGGAAAATATGACTTTTTTTCAGATTTTACGAAAATTACATTCTATACTTTAATTTTTTCGACCAGTTGTTATATGAATCCATTTCAGTACTAAATTATATCTTCAAAAAACAATATAGCTTCAACATCGAATAAAAACTCGCCAAGAAATAGCAAATGCCCCAGACATCTTTTGTGACAAAAAAAAAAAAACTAGTTCGTGAAATTTGACGAAAATTTTTTCAAATAATAATAATTTTTTTTTTTCTCTATACCTATAAGTACACAGATTTGAAGAATTGTTTTATTACCACGTTTTTATTTATTGCGAAGTGAGACCAAAAATTTTAAAAAATTTTCTTAAACACTTTAAGATTTTGTTAAGTATATGCATGTTAGAGATTCACTTGTGAATTTTTAAGTAAGTTCCTCCCCCAGAATATTTTTAACAAGAATTTTTTTTTGCGGATTTCGAGAAAAATTAGTTTTTTGTGAAATATTCAGTAAATGAAGTTTTTCTAAATACTTTGTATCAAAAATTAATCTCTTTTCTACTTCTAAATGTTATGTTTTATCTTAATAACCCAGGGTTTCGGAAAACGTAAAATGACCCCATTAACCGTATTGGAATTGGGGTCACATATGACCCCAAACTAATAAAAGACAATTTACTCAAGAAATTAAAATATTTTGTATGTGCTGTTGGACTTTTAAAATCGTTACTTAAAATATTACAACAAAATGTGTAGGTATTCCGTTCCTAAAATTTGGGATAAATCCAAGAACGTCAATGCATTATTTGCCAGGGCCAGCTTTGGATTTAATGACATTTTTAAATAAAGGTTACTGATAACCAATACTCAAAGTATTGGTCAAAGCAAACTAGGCACCAGAAAACACCGTCGGATCGAGTTAAAAAGTGGAGACCGCATTTATGACATATTTAAAAAAATTCCTTAAAATAATATTTTGTTCTAGCTCCCCGGTATGTGTTAAGCGCCCCGGTAGGTGAGTAGGTAGCGTGCTCGCCTATCATACGAGGGTCGTGGGTTCGATTCCCACCAGAGGCTTTGGTCTGTCGCTGCAAAAAAAAAAAACACACTACTCCCTCTTTCTTCCTTAACCTATTTTCGTGATATCAACACAATGCACTGCATCTGTAGGGGGCATCCCCTGAGTGTTGATTAATTAAAAAAAAAAAAAATGGGTGAAACCCTTATTGTTGGTTGAGAAATTAAATTCTACTATATTTGTGAAACTAATCGAAAATAGAAAATTCATTCACCCAAAAAATTTGATAAATAATGATTTAAGTGGTTTTGTGTCCCAGAAACCTAAAAATAAAAATTAAACTGTATTTGCAAAATATTTGAATTTTTTCAATAAATTGTCTTATATTAGCTTGGGGTCATATGCGACCCCAAGTCCAAAACGGTTAATGGGGTAATTTTATTTTTTTTTAGAAACCCTAGGTGATTAGGATAAAATATAACATTTAAAAGTAGAAAACTGATAAATTTTTGATACAAAGTACTTACATAGAATACATTTACTGATAATTTCACAAAAATCTAATTTTTCTCGAAAGCCGCAAAAAATAAATTGTTGTAAAAAAAATTCTGGCAGAGGAATTTACTTAAAAATCCACAAAGTTAATCTCTAACATATATTTAACAAAACTTTAAAGTGCCAGATCCATTTTTTGAAATGTTGTTTAAGAAAATTTTTTAAAACTTAAGAAAGGAGTTTACAAAATGTTATAAAAAAAATTTTCCAACTTTGGTCTCACTGCGCAATAGGTTAAAAACGTGGTAATAAAACAATACCTCATATCTGAGTGCTCATAGGTATAGAGACAAAAAAAAAATGATGGCTTTAATTAATTTCTTAAAATTGAAAAAATTTCCTTCAAATTTCACGACCTATTTTTTTTTTTTGGCACAAAAGTGGTCTGGGCATTTGTTATTTCTTGGCGAGTTTCCATTCGGTTTTGTAGTTATGTAGCTTTTTGAAAAGATAATTTAGCACTGATATCATGTAACATGTAACATTCATGTAACAACTTGTCGAAAAAATTAAACTGTATAAAGAAATTTTCGTAAAATCTGAAAAAAATGTTATATTTTCCCATATAAACACACTTCGGGTACTTTGGGCCCCACTAGGCACCAGAGGGCTCCGTCGGATCGAACTAAAAAGAGAAGACCGCATATATGACAGCAAACCTCATATTTTAGACAACGCACAAATATTAATTATAGAAAAAAAATTTTAACGACCTATCTAATGTGCAGCAGCGATGCATACACATTTTTTTTTTGCTTGTTGATTTTATTTTTTCTTTTGTACATGTGAACAAAAATGTGTATGCATCGCTGATAAAAAAAAATAAACAAAAATGTAGTCGTACGTATTTAGATTTATGCTTATTGTATAGGTATTTAATAAAGCACGAAAATACCTAAAATGTTTGTTAATTATCTAGCCATTTTAATTTCAAAGCTAGCCTTTTTATCTCTTAGTTATGACAAACTTGGTCTTAATTATTTTTTAGAACACTGGTGGAGGTTATCAATGATTCGGGAAAGCCAAATATAATGCTTCTACTTGTTTTAAGTTATTAAGAAGAAAAGAAAAATAATCAATTATTTCAATTCTTTATACGAAAAAGTAAGAATAAATTAATAAACTTATTTTTTTAAGTCAAACGGAATATCGAGCAAAATTTTAAGTTTCATTGACATAAAAATTTAATAAAAAACAAATAAGAAATAACTTGTTTAGTATTTTCTTGCAGTGCCTTTAGATTCATTAAGTCATTGTAACCTTTTCACATACGTCTGGAGATATTTTATTCCAGAAAATTTGGCTGTTTTTAATTGGGTAATATTATTGTAGATGTTTTTGTAAACTCTACAAGCTAATTCAGCCCACATATGTTCAATGACATTCAGGTCAGGGGATTGTGGAGGCTGTCTCAACAGTTTGAGGCAGTAGCTTGCAAACCTTGGATGTATGCTTTGGATAGTTGTGTTGATATAATGCAAAATTTGCTTTAATCTCCGGTTTTTCTGCGCTTTCATTTACACTGCTTTTTTAATCGTTTAGTAAACATATCTACAAATTTTTCCATCAATAAAATAAAAGTTCGCCACTCCAGTACTGAATATACAGCCCCAAACCATCACATACCGTCCTCCACTTTTAAATGTAGCTCTTGTATTTTTGGTTGAAATTCAGTGTTTGGTTTTTCCACACAAAAGTCCTTCTACCTGATCCATGTAGATTGAAAATTCTTTCATCTGTATAAAGAACTTAAAAAGAGTGTCTGAATGTATTTTTGCATAAAATTCTGCAATTTAAACACATTTTACCGTATACGAAAAACCTTTATTTTTAGCAAAATGTAAATGTAATGATTTATTTTTAGAACTTATATATGATTTTTCTATTAAAACTCGACCGTGAACATAACTTAATCTTTAAGAATTTCTTATTATTTCCCAGCATACGGACTTTCCTATGTCAGTTTCCACATATTTTTGTAGCTCATGTGCGGATTGTAAGAGATTTTTCTTTACTTCGAGTGCAATGCGTCTTTCGTCATGATCATTTGAAACCTTACCTAGTCCTCCGTTGCTTTTTCAACCATGTACGGTTGAACGACTCTTATCTCCAATTTCAGATATATTTCTTACACCTTCTCCATACATCTATAATATTAACAGGCTAGGCGATTTCTTGTTACCGATTTGTGTTCTACCGTTTTATCCCGATTTTGACCAAACGTATACTATTTGAAATGTATTTATTTTTAGCTGCTCACCAGATTTACATATTCTTAAATTTTTTCCTTTATTTTGAGTAAATTGTATTTAAAGTTGCTACTAACCCATACATAAAATTATACATAAGCTATGTGTGTGTTTATTAAATTTGTTAATGAGTTTGTAATCTTCATTCGCAATAATAACAAACCAAAAAAGTGTTGGTTTGTGAATTGGCTAAGTCGCCTAGAAATTGCACTCGAATTTCGAGTGCTGGAATCTGCTAGTTTGTAAGGTCTCTCTGCTTGCCTGTAGGAGCCATTTTTATTTTTTATATCTTATATCCTCTTTTGTATCCTCTTTATTTTAGACATTAAATGCAACTGAATATTTTTTTTAATTTTTGTTTGAAAAATTCTAAAAAAGTCAAAGCCTGCTTTGCCCGATTTTCCGTTTTATTTAAAATTTTGAATAAGTTTGTTTAATAAAAGAATTTTTTTCAAAATGTATATTATTAAAAAAAGATATCTCAAAGTTAAAATAAAAAATAAAAAAATATTTTATATAAATTTTCTTGAAAGAAAATTAATGAGAGTCTTGTCCGATTTTTTTCTATGATTCACTGTATAAATTCCGTGCAAAGATGAAATTGTTCAGCATAGACTCTGGACAACTGCCAATAATTATTATTATTGTTGTTGTTACTTCATAATATATTGTAAATGCTGAAATTGTTTTATTACACAGTCACACATTGTTCGGTTAGACAAATTTTAATGGAATTTTTATTTAAATATACCTTCAGAGAGTAATATTTACATTTCCAAGGGATTATCATCATTTATTGTATTAAACAAAACTCTAGAAAAAAATCAATATTTGCTTAAATCAATACATGAGTATTTACTTTTTTATTTACTCGTTATTTGAATATGACATTTCTTAGTCGTTCTTTGTTTCCCCCATAAATCTCTACTCTATAACAAAGTATGTTTTAAAGTAAACAATAGTTTTTTCTACCCTACTGTGAAACCCTAAAACAAATTGCATTTCTATACATTCTTCGGAGTACGTATGTACGTGTGTATGTACCATATGTATGACAAACAAACATCTATTTAACAGGAATGCACCATGTTCATGTTCATGTTCACGTTGAACGAAGCCAACAAGTTATGAGTCATCATCACTGGATACGTTTATAGAAACCTTCTGTGCTGGTATTTGTTTAACCAGCATAAATGTGGTAAATAATACGAGTACAAAAAAAAAAAACATATTTTCAGTAGAAAAATTGTTATTTCGGGCAGTTCACAGCCCATTGCATCTTGTTGAAAGTCTTGAGGATCCTGATAAAATAATAACTACGAAATATCTTGGATATAAAAAACTTTTAATTAATATAAATATTATTTTTTTTTTTTAACAACAGCTCTATTATGCAAAAAGAAATAAATTAATAAATGACATAATAAATATCACAAGTAATAGCGTTCAAAACAAAAGCAAAGGCCTTAAATATCTTTTTAACTTAATATTTTAGAGCAAAATATAATCATCCAAAATCCACAAGGGGTCCATAACATATATTTTATTTCCTACTCAATATTTGTCTGAAGGCGAAATTTGAAAATTTTATGAAAATGTTTATCCAGAACTGTGAATACCCTTAATTTTTATAGTAATATTATGCATGAATATTTACCCACTTACAACCATAAGTGTAACACTTGATAAGTTTTCACTCTTTAATAAATAAACTAAGAAAAAAAAATAATTTAAAAATATTCTTAGTCATTTTGCACGATTATTTATTTGGATATGTCAGGCAATTTCTAATGCATTAGTAGATCCCGTCCTAGCCTATATTCGTATATAAATATCTAAATTTTTCGCTATGACAATAGTAATACATATGAACTAGTTATATGAACTTCATAGAGATGTTATTAATAATTATCTTTTTATGGAACTTGCCACACTCAATGTGGTGATCCCGCCTAATGTTGACTTTATCTCCTATGAACACAACCTATGAACACTCACAAAGTTCAGGACTTTGGCTATCATAATACTTATTTCTTCTTATTTCTTATTTTTCTATGCCAGTTTTAACCTAACTGCGCACATTAACTATTAATGAATTCACAAATTCGAGACTCTCGCTATCATAATACTCTACATATTTAAATACGTTTTTTCCTATTATAGGAGGTACTAGGTCCTCTTGTAATTTATGGACCCATACAAAGTGTCAAAATTCACTTTCATAAAACTGAAAGTGTATGACTATAAATATTTACTTTGATTACCAGATTCCACGTCCACCAATTCAATCTCTCCCGTTTTTAGCTAAAGTTCTTTTCAAGACTCTTGCTAAAATAGTGCTCCAGATATGTGATAATAAATATTTACTTTGTGAGGTGCCAGCCCTTATGATCCTGTTCGGCTTATTTTTGATGCAAACCTTATTCTAAACCTATCGAACATATGATACGAATATTATCGAATAAGTGGTTCAAAAGATTGCAGACCTAAACTGAATTGTTATGCGTGAAGATCTATAATATTAATAGGTAAGGCGATTTCTTGTGACCGATGATTTGTTAAACAGTTTTCTCCTGATTTTGAACAAACGTATCTTATTTGAAAGGCATTTCTATTTAGCTGTGCACCAGACGTACAGGTTGTTAAATTTAAAATTTTTTAAAGTTGCTACTAACACATACTTAAAATTATACAATGCTATGTGTGTGTTTATTACATTTGTTAATGTGTTTGCAAAAAAAATGAGTTTGTTTTCTTCATACACAATAATAAACCAAAGAAGTGTTGAATTGTGAATTATCTAAAATTGATTAGTATACCTTTAGGGTCAATAATTTATTTAATGAAAAAATAAAATCACCTAGGATTTGCACTCGAATTTCGATTGCTGGAATCTGCTAGTATATATAAAAGCGCGACTCATTAAGTCCACTAATTTTGGCACCACTTCAATAGCAAGTTCAGGTTCAAGCTCTTATGACTGGCTCTTACGCTAAATCTTAAAAGTTGGAGTAGATGTGCACGAAGCTAATAATTAATGTCTATTCTTAATTATATACATATTTATTGAGGGGTTGACTTAATGAAAATAATTATTATATTGAATTATTGGCAGGATGATATTTCACAGACAGTGCACATGTTCGGACATGCACTTGCCCGCTATGACAATAATTTAAATTGTCCAAAGCTCGTTATAAAAATATTGTGATTTAATGTGACTTTTGTTCGTTTCTCTTATCAATGAATTATCAGTTCATATATTTATAATGTTTAGTGTAGGTTAATTTTTAGTCTCCATTTAATCAAACAAACATTGTCAGGCAAAAATTTCATGGTAATCTCAATTAAATTTGATTTATTATTACCCATTTATTTTATTTTTCTCATTAATACTCGTTATTAGTACGGTTGGACCACTTTTCATACCTAGTATAGGGTATCGTATCGTCAGCCTAACCTAACCATAATTTATAGCGGAGTACGACTTCGATGTCCACCGTCCTGCTGTTTTAAGCAACTAACTTCTTTCATGGCATCTGCATTAGTTGTTAACTTGGCCACTGTAACATTATGTTTAGTTAATGCCACATCACCACTTCTGCTTACCAAAAATTACACACCGGGCACATTATATCACAAGCACAACCTTCATACAAAGAGAAGGGAAGTTCTTACACAATTACAAGTTTGAAAATAGGTTAAGATCATTTCGGCTCTAAGGCCTCTAATCATTCGCTTTACCAGATAAGATTATTTTACATAATTCTTAAATAAACCAGCTATCCTGAGGGAAATTTCGGAGGGAATCTATTGCCCCCTATACTCAATTATGATAATCGATTTGAACATCAGACCTGTTTCGGTCTTCCATGAGGGTTTCCCCTGACATCAACTTTATTAAGTATAGTTCAACATCTTTCGGTTTGTATAAAAAAAATAAAATCATCACAAAAAAAAAGTTTTACTGAAACATGAATAAATTCCATTCCATTTTAATCGTATATAAAATTTCAGTAAAAAATTTCTGGAAAAAAAGTTTCAGGAAAAATTTGTTTAGAAATATCTGGTATAGCTAGCTTAAACATTGACTGAATCGGCCCATTGGTACAGAAGTTCTGAAAATTGACTAACACAAAACAGGGTCGTTAGGGTCATCCAAAAACATAGAAGTGTAAAATATTAAAGTGTACTTAACTTTTCGGGATCCTTTTGACGACTTAATCTACTAAAAAAAATCAAGCAAGAAAAATAATATGTAGGACTGCCCCTAAGCGATTGAAATTTCTAACAATTTTAATTTTTTAGTTTTTATTTTAAATTATTTCTTTTAAACTTGTTTCTTTAATCTTTGGTTTTGAAAACATTTGGCGGTTAATTTATATTACTTGGAAAAGATACTGCTTCTGATCCTCTTGTTTTGTTAGTGATGAATTGAAGTGTGTAGCTAAAGCAATTCCTCTCCCAGCACTATCATTCACGACCTTAAAATTACTCGCTGCCTTTTTTGCGGTTTGAAATAAAAGATTTTCATTCCATTCTTCTACATTTATATCCAGAAAGGAAGAATCCCATTTGAGAGTTCGAAAAAAATTATGGGTTGCTGGACCAACAAAATCTTCTATGCCATTGTCGCTTATATCATTTTTCGCATGATACCTGGTTGATCTTTTTGTTTCTGCCTGTGATAATTCTTTAATTTATTTTACCATTTTCCGTTTGGTTTCAGAAGGAACTATGTCTAAAAATAGTCCGAGTATAACCAGCTCTTGACTGAGGTACCACAAATGCCTATATTTTTAAATCTTTGATAATATTTCGGTCAACAGCTGGAGTATCGCGAGATATTGGGCAACTTATCCAGTATTTGACGTAAATTAAACCAATAAGCTAAACTCAACTAAGTCCCTGGCCTCTCCTTTTGGCAGTTTAAATTGTCTTTGAAACATACATATTTTAAAGACGTATATCAGTTTTGACATCCAACGTCATGGTGAAATGCACCTGTACTTCGAAATTTTACACCACCTGGAGGCACTCCGCCAAGGAAAATAAGAGTTAGTTGTAAAATGTCATTGTAATCATCTTTTGGGACATTGCATGAGCCATTTAATATTTCCATTATAAAGTTGATTGATTCATTCTTTAAAACCAGGAGTTGATCATCTAATCTGTCATCCGTACAATCTTCGTATTACTTTTGTTTTATTTTTGGCCAGTTGTAGCGAAACTTTTTAAATAGAATCGACGACGGACCAGTTGTTGGCCCAAATAATGCCTTAAATACATCACTACAAACAACTTCTAATACATGATGTCCACATGAAAGCCACAAAAACTGTTGATTTAGTTTTTTTTTTTTTTTTGCAAAAGAACGCAAGCTCCACGTAAATGTGCTGTGTGGGCAGCAGTGGTATCGAAAGACATTCCACATACTTTGTTTTGAAGATCCCGCTCAATAATAGTATTTTTGACAACTTCTGAAACATTTTCGCCAGTGCCATTTTCAACTTTATGTATGGCAAGTAGCTTTTCTAAATTGGCTCCTGTTATTAAAATTGCAATTCTGTCTTCTTTTCGAAATGAACCACTAATGAACCTTCAGGTGAAAATTATAGCTTGGTTTTTATTATTTGGGTTGGTTTTTATTGGTTGGTTGATCCTTGCCCTTCGGATGCTGCTTCTGCTAAGTGACCATACAGATTCTTCTTTATTACCGAATATTTTTGTTGCTGCAGAAAGCAAATAAGTTGCTTTTCGATCACTTATATTTGCTCTATCCAAACCTGCTGTCATATTTGGAGAAATTTAAGTATGGCGAAACTTACTGAGAGCAGATCTCGCTGCTTTTGATGTGAAAGGAATGTTTGGTTTAAAACTGTCGTCGCTTAAGTCAGATTCTTCAGATGATAATATCGAAGTAGTTATACATTGTTTTGCTTTGCGTTTTCTTGAAATTTAACTTTCTCTATCATTATTTCATTATTTCGAGCTTTTATTTGTTGTCTTTTCTCTTTCCTGGCTATTTTTTTGTCAGTAGTGCCCATATAATACTTCCTCTCGGAACGTTGATCTAAAAGAAACTTTCGATCTTCCTTTATTTTTATTAAATTCATAGCGTCATGATGCGATATGATGAAAAGTTTATTGATTTCTTCAGTGAATTTATTTTTTTTTATGTTTGTGCCGAACTTTCACTTTTCTTATGTTTGCACAAATTGCGATATTTTTGTAGTAGTGCCTCAAATTTTCGATTAATACTACGATTTTCTGACATAGGAACTCTTGCTTTACACCATATTTCACAAATATCTGATATTACCAATTTAACAGCATTTTTTTTTTTTTTTTTTGAAAGATTTGTAACTTTATGATAATGAAAATATAACCGTAAAGCCTCAAGGGTTGTTGGTATCACACAACCACCGAATCTTTCAATGGGTGATCCAATTTTCTTCGTGTTTCAGCCATTTTAATAAGAATCATTTGAGCACAATTTTTTGCAAGACAAACATTCGAATTTAAATTATTGGGTTTAATTTCCAAGATTCTACCAAAAACAGTTCTATTAAACGAATTTCCTTATACGCGTTTCAACCACTCACGATTTTTAATAATAACAGTAACTCGTCGACACACCGTTTGCTTTATGTTTAAGAAACTGAACTCCACAATTACAATGCTCGTATATAAAATATTTTTCTCGTTCAGCAGTTAAGTTTATTTTCGGGGAAGTCCCAAATTTTAACAAAAGGCCATTGTTGCCGCTACGAAACAATATTATACCTATATTCTTAAAGTAGTCTTACAAACTTATGTAGAGAAATAAATAATAATAATAAATAATTTCCTGCACAATGCAGGAAAAAATTTATTTCGTGAAGTTCGTTGTTATTTATTGCAAAAATTATGTGTCGACTTTTATTTATTAAAAAATTCACGTAAGAATTGTTTATATAATTTGTGACTTTTATCCTAGTTTTTTCAATTCTCAAATTTCCTCAAAAGTTACCCACAGTGAAATTCTCAGAAATTTTTTTTTAAATTTTTTAACCCCTCCTCCCCTAAACGAATATTCCCATTCATTACAAAAATTCCGACATTTCGAGTTTTTCCCACATTGTGTCAACAAAGGATATTAGTGCCAAAAAAAAAATAGAAGAATAGAGTTGGTATAGATTGAGTAACAATTTTTTTAATGCTATTTGTAAATTTGCACTGATGTGGAAATTTCAACAAGCTAGGGGCAGTTCTTAACAACATCGAAATTTATTGAAATTTTTAAAGAATGCATCTTGAATCGGAAAAAAATTTTTTTTCCATACATCTGTGGACAATAGTAATGATTATGGACTCTGGGATGTACAAAACTGCATACGATAAAAGCAAATAAAAGTTGGCTACAACAATTCTCCTTTTTGAATGTATTTTAATCTGCTTATATAACGTATTTTTATGGTTTGAAATAATTTCGGTATGTATATTTAGATTATATATATTCGGTAATATCTTGTGCATTTTCTCTATATACGATCTCCATTTTCATGTGTATATAATCATGCTCAAGTCGTGTAAAAAATGTACAATTCTCCCACGGTGTTATCATATTCCCCTTTAATACTCCTTTGTAGGAAGCATACGTTCAGAAAACAACATTACTGGAATTTCAGTTGAACATGTGAAAATTTAAATCACGAACTGTAACCACCACCAAACTTCTATGTGGATCTTAATAAGGTCCAATTTGATTCATTCAGATGGAAACAACTTTTCTAAATATGATTGGTTAGAAACCTCAATTTTCCAAATCTTTCTACCATCTTTAAAAATGAACGTTAACAATTTATGCCATCGATAACACTTGACATTAACAAATCTTTTTCTTTTCTTTTAATATTTTTCCAAATGAATTATGCAAATTTTTTGCTCCAAAGTACAATTATTTTTATTAAACATGTCCTTACAAAGTTTGAATAAAAGAAATAGACTATCACTGAAATTATATCTGGTTGCAATAATTGCAGACATAAATTAAAAAAACGAGCACCCAGATCCCTCATTTAAAAAACAAAATCACAAGCAAGAACAGGAATTGAACCACCCCACCTTAGAAAATTTATCAAAAAAAAAAAAAAAAAAATCTATGATAAACATTAGAAAAAATTATACAGAAGCCAACAACGCAAATGGTATTTGTATGAAAAAAAAAAAAAAATACAAGTACAAAATGTATTCAAGTGAACAATAATGATTTGAAATTATTTTCATACAAACATGCAGTCATACTTTTTATTCCATTTTTAAAGAGGAAAGTTCCTTTCTGTACATATTTGAGGTTATGTTTCTTAAGCAAAATAAAAAAAATAAATGTGTAAAAGATTGTAAATCTAGTGTTAACATCAATATCCTTAAATGTCTGAGTATACAAATAGAAATACAACAAACAGCAATCATCATCATCAGCAGCAGCGGCAGCGGCAGCAGCATCATCTTCTCGCCATCCATAAGATATCGATGTCCTTTTGTGCCAACTTGTTTACTTTTTTTCTTTTTTTTTTAATTTTGTTTTTAAGAATTTGTTAAAGGAACTCCCCTTCAGTTCAGTTTGTTATTGTTGTAGCTACAATATTTTTGAATTATGCAAAGTTTCATATTATTTCACTTTTTGTAAGAAAACCCGCATTTGAAAGAGCATCAAGTTAATAGTGCTTGAGATATTTTTATTTATTTTTTTTTTTTAATTTTTTACCATTGAACACAACAAGTAAGTATCTTGTTGCTTATTGTAGGATACACGACAGAAGAATGTTAACAAAATTTAAAACTCATAATCTCTGAGTAATCTTTAAAATTAAACAGAGTTTGAACAAAATAATAAAAACAGGATAGATCTTATGCCAGTCTTTTTTTCCACAATTGTTTGAGACGAACAGTTTCAATATTCTTTCTTAAACTTTTTGACATTGAATTGTGAATTCGAATTCCTGTTGTTTGTCGTATCAAATGAAAGTTCACCGGATATCATGTCTACATTTAAATTTATTTTTTTTATCAAATTTTTTTTACGCACATTTTTTTGTTGATTTGTTTTCGAGTGATTAAATCTTAACGATTTTTTCTGTATCATGCCTATCGAAAATGAAATCTGCAAGTATCACGTTTTTTTCGGGTTTTGTGAAGTGTTGTGTGGTTAGTGTTCACTTCATATTTTTATGTTGTGTTCTTGTTGTATTCTCAGGAATACAAAAGGTGATGTCATGAAGTGCTTAAAAACTTGAGACACTTTTAAGGAGCTCTTATAATTTAAAGAAATGCGTTCATAGATGACATTCACTACACCAAACAACCGTAAAAATATACTTTAGCTACATATGTATGTCTTTACGAGGAAATTAAAAAAAATATTCTATTAAGATTAAGCCTGGGTGCGAAGTGATGGAATTAATTGAATCCAAAACAAAAAGTATTTTAAAAATTTTATATTTTGTATTTCATCAAATATAATAATGCGTTATACTCGAAAACTGAGCTACAGCAAAAAGTGCCTTAATTTGGGATAACTTGTATTTTTCACCACAAATCCAGTTTTATACGAAAACTTAAAAAAAATTATTTTTTTGCATTTTTCTCGAAAACTAAGCAAGATACACAAAAGGAGCTTAAAGTTCGGATCACCTAAACACATGTTTATGCTCTCTACTTTTTTTATTTTTTTTTATCAAGTTATCTTTAAAAAAGTGTGCTTAATGACAAACCTGCGCCATTGTTGTTAGTTTGATTAAAATGAGTTAAGAAATAAAACTACGTGCTAAAATAACACAAGCCAAAAATTTTTGGACTGGAGCAACCAAATACCTTTCCTATGGTAATTTGGTGGGCTGAAGTCGAATCTGTAATTGGTTTTTCTCTATCACGTCAGGTTTTCGGGATACAAAAAAAATGTTTTAATCGTTTTTTTCATAAAAAAACCATTACTTTATTTAAAAATCAATGAATTTTCAAAAGTGAACGGCGTTATTTGAACGTCGCACAGTGGACCATTTGACGAGAAGGCGGTCAAAAATCTATACCTTTTGATTGGATTGGAATTTTGATATGCGGTTTTTGTTGTTTGGTAGGACAGACTTCAGCCTTTAAGTTTTGCTATAAAACATAATTCTCGACCGAAAATGAAAAAAGTTACGGAGGGTTTAAAATACATTTTCATTTTTAGTTGAATTTTAGTACAAAAGTGAAGTGTTAAAAGGTAAAAAAAGGCTTTTTTTTAATTTAATGTCTTATTTTTCCAGTTAATTTTACAACTAATACTTTTTAACAATTTGTTAAGTTAATTTTTTCAGAAAATGCCAAACTTTGTCCCCCGTAAACTTTTTAGTCCTAATGTGCACAAGGGCCAAATGTTGTTTTTTTTTTTTTGAAAGATTCCGAGTTAAAATATAATTTATTAAGCAGCGAACGTAAAAGTTACCTTAGAATGGTTCAAGATAGAGAAGTTTCAATGAAAACTCTTATGTTTTTGCTTTAGTTAAATTTTTTTTTATTGTCTTTTTAAATATTTCTATAATCAATTTTTATGGTAAATTTACAAAATATATAAATTCTTAAATCAAGAAAATTTTTTAACTATATAAAAAAAAGTGTAACTTATTGTTGGTGTAATGAAAAAGTACTTTAAATCAACCAATTTTAGTAAAAATTTCTTCTAAATAGCCTTGATTTTCATCTTCTAGAAGTTGTTTAGCTTCTTCGTCTAATTCAATAGAGGTAGTTTTCCATTTTTGACATGTGTTGGACATATATGGATCTGAAGTGCACAACAAAATAGTGATAAGGTCTTCATTAGTACAACATCTGGACATTTTCCTTGTGTTGTGCTCGCGAAAGAATCTGTAGTCATTGTTCCTTTTTTCTTGCGCTTCTTCATATAGATCTCCTATTGGTAGCATATTGTTTTGAATTATTTGTTCCCCATGGTACAAAATTTTATGAACTGTGGATGGCATATATCTCCAAGAGAATTTTTTATTATAAAGTATAGCTGTTTTATTGGCGTACTCTCCAAATTTTTTGCATATATCTTTCTGCTGCATGCTAGAACTTGTAGACTGATTTTGAATCGTCTTATTAATTCATGATCTACACCTGTGATAGATGCTGCAGTTTCCGGATCGGAAAAAAGTCTCCTTGCAGAATTTCCATCATTTGTGTTTCCTTCCCCTTCTTTTGGTTGGTCGATTACGAGGCCTAGCTGTAGATATTTTTGTTGAATGTGTTTTTTTTTTTTGCTTTTTTTTCTTCTTAATTTTATTTGTTTTTTCTCAGTGTTTCGCTTAACGGACCAAATTCCAAATCATAACCCAATTTAAGAATATGCTTCATGAAACGTATTCTAGCATGAAGAGGGGACATTCGAAATTCGTAGGCTTCCTTAAAACTATCGTCTTCTGGTGGGGGTTAGCTTAATTGACTTGATGTCTTTTGGCATATAATGCAGCTTGACGTTGACTTTGTTCCAGTTAAAGCTTGTGCAACTTTTCCATCAATCATTGTGAGACACATTTTAAAATGTACTTCAATATCTTGGTCATCAAATTTAAATATTACTGGTTGAAGTTTCTAAATTTTATCATTTATTTTTTGAATTTCTTCAGTTATGACATCTTTGGTTTCAATGGAACGAAAGATACCATAAATAAATTAGCATCTGATAAATTTTCGGCATTAAATTGCTTGTATTGTTTCTGACCAGAGGATCCATCACATCCCCATTTAGAAATTAAAGTAATGCTGCCATTACCAATTTTTTTTAAATGATCAGTCTCAAGCGTATTTAGCAATCGTTCTGCAGTATGTTCCAGGAGATCTTGCAATTTTATTTCTGCTGATGCTGAAGTGACACTAATAGCAGATTGTGAAGGTAAGCATTCTTTTTTTTCAAAATCCTCTTTGTGCGCCTTGGGCTCGCTTCTACTATTTTTTCATTTATTTCAATTTTATTTATTTTATTTTGGGTTGGTTGAATTTGGTGCAAAAATGTGTCCTTAATAATTCTTTGAGAAATTTCTTCATTGACATTCTCAAGCTTGCGCCTTCGAGATCTGTTACACCCCTAATATACAAATAACATCTCTACAATAACATCTCTGTATAAGCAAAATCATACTTGTAACATCTAAATATTCGAGATCAACGTAGTTTTTATATAAGGATGTTGGTATGACTTTTTGCTGCATTATTGATATAACCTTTTGAATTGTAATATCGTTTTCATTATTAGAATTAATAAATAGAATTAATAGATCGTTCGACTTATTATTAATTAATTTACAATCCAACGGTCACAATAAATTGTCTAACCTTGGGTCAATTGGTTTTGCTGGTCGACCCTTTTTTCCACTTTCGTTGGCAGTTGTAGATGCACTCTCAAAAATAAGTTCCTTTATTAACCAGTCTTGGTAATGAGAGCTATGAGAGCATTCAATATACCGTCCTTTCAAATTAGATGCAAAATTAGTAATTTTTCCTTTGTGCAATTCAATGTCTTCTAGGTTACAATTCTTAAAGAAGTCGTTGCTCACTATGTGCAAAATTACATCATCTACATCATTTTGTTGAAAATAAATATCTGCCAGATTTCTGTAACAGTACTTAGCCATTGCACAAATTGTAATGAATAATAATTGTGGTAACATTATTATAAATACTCTTGCAATTATGTAAAACAAAAAAATTTACAATAGAACGAGAGATCAACGGAGAAATTCCTTACCTTGATATAAAAATAATAAAAGACGATAATAAACTTATAACTAATTGGTACACAAAGGAGACATCCTCAGGAAGGATGATCAACTATAACTCCACCCAACCGATAAAAATGAAGATCAACACGGCGACAAATCTCATTGAAAAGGTACTACATATAAGCGACGAAAGATTTAAGAAAAATAATATAAACAAAATACGAAACATATTAACTATGAACAATTACCCAATATTTATAATAAACAACTTAATCAACAAAACACTAAATAATACAAAACACAAAAATGATGACCGTAAAGAAGATTTGGTTTTTTGCAGTGTACCATTTATCCCAAAATTAACGGAGACAAAAACAATGAAACATATGATCAACGATGAAAACACAAGAATAGCACACAAGTCAAACCAAACCCTTAGGCAACTGTTTACGCAGAACAAAACAAAACAAGATATACTTAAAATTGACAACGTTGTTTACGAAATAAAATGTGATGGCAATGAAAGGGAGCAATGTAACAAAGTTTATGTTGGTACAACAAAACGAAGGTTAGAGACGAGAGTATTGGAGCACAAAGCCGATATTAAGAAGGAAAAAGAAACAACTGCATTAGCACAACATGTAAAAGAATGCAACCATAATATGAATTTTGATAACATTAAGATATTAGATAAGGAAAAAAGAGTAAACAAACGCTATACATTAGAAAGCCTACGAATACAAGAGAGAATTCATCATGCAATGAACACGAGAGAAGATAAGGATAACACAAAGCTCCAATACTCCGTTGCAATATTTTAGAAATTAGTTAAAGTTCTGTGATACTATATTAAGTTAGACCTGTGATTTTGCGTGTACTGTGTTGTCAATATTTATTAAATTTATTTATATTTTTTAAAATTCTGTGTAGTAATGTCCAGTTTTTTATTTACAAATAAATTTTACAAATTATATTCCCTGACGATGTAACAAAGAATCGTAAGTTAAACTGTGATGTAGTATTTAAGATATTTAATTAGAAATTATTAATAATGTTAATTTGTATATGTCGCCAGATTTTATAATAAATTTACGCTCCTGAGGAAGTTTGAATAAAGCAAACGAAACGTCGAGCAGAAACATGATATCTAATTGATTTTTATTTACACATAAAAACAGATTATTGACCAAAATAGCCCGTAAGGTAACCCCTCTTTTTAAAACTTTTCATCTTTTATTACCACACTAACCCCTTTTAAAAGGTGAAGCATACCTGCCCATATCTTAAAGGGCTATGTCGCAATAGTTTTTTTTTTACCATTTACCTGTTATTTAAATTGTTTACCATTTTGTCAGGTATTTAATCTATATAACTCTAATTCAGACTATTAATGTTTTTGAAAGATAGCTATGTAAATGTACCAATTAAGCGCATTATATCTCAACCCTTTTTTATAAGTATATAACAACTCCTGACAACTCTACCGACACGCAAAAAAATACACCGCGGTGCACCGGTACCACCAACTTTTGTATTCATAACACTCAGACTGACGGACGGACGGATGGACATCGTTTAATCGACTCAGAAAGTGTTTTTGAGTCGATCCGTATAATAAAATATGGATAAAGGTCCAATATTTTTGGCAGTTACAAACATCACCTCAAACTTAATATATCCTAACCACATAGTGGACAACTTTTGTATTCATAAATTTTGCAAAAAATATCTAACCTTGGGTCAGAAAAATTGTTCTGGTGCACACGGGCGGAAACTGGAGGGTGTATAATGGGACATAGGAGTATAGGGGAGGGTTCGGTCTATAGAAGAGTGCAAGATTTTTTCTGATTGCTTTTGACTGGCAGGAGTTATGCTCTATTAAGTAGGAGATTTTTGGAGAATTTGGACCTTTTTTAAAAAAAATTTTTTTTTTAAATTTTGGAATGACTCAGCGATTTAACATTTTTAATATTAATAGCATGGAAGCCACAAAATTATACAAAATTTATTTCACTTCAAAATCTTGTAAATCAAAAAAGTTAAAGTCATTCAAAAATAAAAATTTACAAAAAAATTTTTAATTTTAGCAAATTACTGAGAAAGCCCATTTTCGAAGACCCTGTTCGCTGTGATATAGTTGAGATAGAGTCGCAAGTTTTTGGCTCCCGAGGTTTACTAGTATTTACTTTCAAATGAATAGCATAACTTTAAAATCGGTAATAAAAAAAAAAAAATAATTTTGGCCGCCTTCTCAAAATATGATCCACTGTGCGTCGTGTTGGTTCGGTTTCACGTATTAGAGTCCAGCAATGGTCTCCCAGTATGCTTTTGTCCCAAATCCTTGATAATTTCTTTCAATTTTCATTAAATCTCGGTGAGCACGCTCCCCTTGTTCGTCGCTCACCGCACCAAAGTTTTGTGAAAAAAAAATCTAAATGCGAATGACGACATTCGTGCACCTAATTCGTGATAATTTTCAATAATTCAATAACAATTTGTCTGTAGTTTTCAGTTTTATTGTTTCCAAGAAAACTATCCACGATGCTCTCGAAAGATTTTCACGCTGCATATTCCTACTCCAATAAACATTATGAAAAATTGTCATCATTCAATAGCTTCCTGATTTGAGGGTCAACAAATATTTTTTCTTTTATTTTAGCATATTAAAACTGCTAACAAATATTGTCCAGAGCCTTGACGAAATTCTTAAAAAGCCCAATTTTATGTGCAGTGGCGGAAGAAGAACTTCATTTGGATCAATTAATGGTTTATTTGAAATGTTTTGTTTTCCTGGTGAATACTCAGCTATTTTTGGCCACGCTGTTCTGAGGTAATGATGATATTTAGCGCGACTATCCCATAGACAAAGGAAACAACAATATTTTGTGAAACCTCCGTGTATATTAGTCAGCACACCAATGAGCTGAAACAGATTAATTTACAGTTATTTACGATGGACTATACTATATATAAAGGGTCCGCCAAATACCTTTTGGCTATAAAAAAAAAACTACTGAATATTATCTCAAATTTCTTTTTTTATTTGAAAGTACAATCCTTCCGGTTCATAACGGAAAATAATTTCACTCAAATCGCTGCCTCGGCTGGCCATGCAGTAGCCTACACGATCGGTCCAATTTTTAAGCACATTATCGATTGTGTGCAGCTGTATTTCACCAATGGCTTTACGAATATTGTCCTTTAAAGCGTCAATTGTATCTGGCTTGTTGGCGTAACACTTATCTTTGAGGGCACCAAACAAATAATAGTCCAACGGTGTAAAATCGCAGCTCCGAGGTGGCCAAACGACATCAGCTCTGCGGCTGATAATGCGATCTTCAAAAACAGTGCGCAAAACATCGAGTGTAGCTTCGGCTGTGTGGCACGTAGCGCCGTCCTGTTGAAACCAAATGTTGCCAATATCCACCTCTTCAATTTTTGTGAACAAAAATTCGTTCAACATGGCCCGATAACGATCGCCATTGACTGTAACGGCCACTACTTGCTCATTTTCGAAGAAAAATGGCCCACTTATGCCTATGGGCCAAAATCCGCACCAAACAGTGACTCGTTTTGGGTGTATCGGCTTTTCATTGTATGTGTGTGGGTTTTCTGTGCCCCAAATGCGACAATTTTGCTTGTTTACATACCCGCCAAGATCAAAATGAAGCTCTGGAAAGATGATTTTTTTTTTTGGCAAAATCGGCATCTTCTGTAAGTCGATCGCAGGCCCACTTAGCGAAGCTAAAACGCATTGGATGGTCAGTTGGCTTCAACTCCTGAACCAATTGGACTTTGTATGGCGTCATACCAAGGTCTTTATGCAAAATTCGTCTCAATGATGCCTCCGAAATGTTCAATTCTTGAGAACGACGGTGAATTGATGTTGATGGCGCTTCACGCACACTTTCTGCCACAGCAGCAATATTCTCGGGTGTACGCACTGTTTTTGGCTTTTCACGCTTTGGTTTATCGATGAGGATGCCAGTTTCTTTCACTTTTTTCAAAAGATAACGAACATACGGAGCTGACGGTGCTTCTCTTCTGCCAAAATCCGTACGCAATTTTCGCACACATTCTGCAACATTACCATGATTTTCAAAGTAATGTCGCAATATTTCCCAGCGTTGTTCAAGCGCATACACAACCATATTCGTTCAGCGGAAGGATAAAACTAATTATCTGTCAAATCAGACATGAGCTAAGTGTTACCATTCACGAAATAAGCACTAGTTGAAAAAAAAACGTTAGATGGCGGACCCTTTACGAAGAAATTTAAATCACACACCTTAAGGTGACCACAGATCTTCCATTTATGATCGTTGCATTTGAGTAATGTCAAAATTTCAGTCATTGATTCGTAATTTTCCTTTGTATTAATGGCATGAGCAGTTGGTATGGATAGTTTTTCATTCCCATTATGCAAAAGAAGAGCCTTCAAACTGTACTTATAGCCATCAATAAATAGTCTCCATGCAGTTTTTTCATATGGCTGGTTCATTTTTTGAAATAACATCAGTACAGTACAGAATAAAGTGTTTCTTTTCAAAATATGCAGCCAATTTCATGCTTCTATCTCTATAGTTCCGTTTGTCCAAACTACAAGATATTTCCACTGCTGTATGCGTGAAGCTAGTAATTCTGCGTCTTGCTTCGTTAAATGTAAATCCTGAATTAGATCATTCAGATCAGCTTGAGTCACTAAATGGCTTTCATCATCAGCCTCATACAAACTACCACCGCTGGTGAAAGATGTTTCGGACTCACTGCTTATAGCACTGGGAATGACTGGTTATGGATCATTTGGTAGATGTCCAATTAGTTTGGAAACCGATGGGACGTTCGCGTAAGTAATATTTTTACGATTTTTCATATTGAATCCAGCAACCTTTGTTAAACAGAAATAACAATCGGTTTGGTGGTTTCTTGGCTCTCTCCAATGTACTGGAAAAATCGAAATAGATCTTCTTGCCATTTGACCACTTGTATATAGTACTGCAAAACATTTTCGGTGTCCACGGTTTGTCCAGGTTCCTGACAGCAAAACCAAAATAATTTAGATATGCATATTTTAATGATTCTGATATCCTTTTTTTCCAATCAAATATTCACCACACACAAAGCAAAAATAGCTTGAATCAGTAACACACGATCTCCCTGACATGCTTAAACGCTACTATTATGAAGATTTATAATGAATGTGGGCTTCTGTCAAATTAATAGTTGGTAACTTGCTGTGTCAGTATTGACTATTTTACAGTATTGCCAGCATGCGATAAAAATGAACAAGACGTGATATCCCAATTTTTATGTCAGATTCGAATTCAGCGCACCCAGATTAGTTAAAAGCATGCTTCGTTTCTGTAGTCAATTTTTTTTTAATTTATAGACCAGTTTAATTAAATATTTTTAACAATATCCAACTTGGCCCTAAAAAAAGTTTGCAGAAGGTCTGCCGTCAAACCGTTTCCAGTATTATCAGAAAGTATCAGGAGAATTTGACCATTGATACGAAGCATGAATCGGGAAGAAAGAAAGGTCCACATGATGTCTTTAAGGCGAAAAATAGGAAGCAGCCCGGTTAGCTCAGTGATCGCGATATTAGATGCGAAAACTTAAAGCCAATTCAGTTTTAAAAACATACATAGTCCAAAAGTTCCCTTCGGAAACACTGTAAAAAGTTCAGAGGCCAAAAACTGAACGCGGAAATTGAAATTGTTAAAAAAAAAAATAAAAAATAAATAAATCTTGCTGCGTAATGCAGACATTTTTATGTTGCTACTGCTCGAGGAAATGTTGAAGATATACAGGATCCAAAAGTAGACGAAGTTTCCCAAAAAGTTCCTGGTATTGCAAGCAATATGAAGTTGCGTTAAAAGAAACAAGTAATTTTTACAAAGAGCTTTATAATTTCCGAAATTTATATCAAGGAGTATTTGCAAGGAAGACTACTTCCTTTCATAAAACAACACAATGTGTCAACATATATTAAGCCCGATTTTGCATCCTGTCACCACAGTTAGAAAGCTCTTGAGTGGTACAAAAACAATAACATGGGTTTAAACAAGTAAAGAGATATTGGGCTATTGTGAAAAGGGAATTGAAGAGAGAAAAGGTGCGGAACATTTGAAACGGAGATAGACCATACCTGTTTCAAACAGGACCGACTATACAATAACATGTACCATGCGTTTAGAAACTCTATCTCTTAGGTCCAATTAATATATAAATATAGAAAATAAGCATAACCCAAATTTGTGTGGCATTGTTATTAATTTTGTTGCCTTCGGGTATGAAAAAGTCAATATCGGATGCTATTTTTATATGGGGAATAGGCCGAAAGATGGTCCGATCATACAAACATATACAAACGAAGTTTGTGAAAAATCTGTGCCATATTTTTGTTTTTAATAAATTTTACTGAATATCGGGAATCAGCTTCATATGGCTATGACCAAGAATTATTCTCTAGGGTTTATTTTTGGACTAATGAGTAATGGGTGTAATAAACATACGCAAACCCAATTTGACCGAGATCTGTATGATAGTTTAGATATTATGACCATTTCAGTCGATATTATAGGAGTCATATATATGGGGACTAATTTTCGCCAATTTTAATAGGGTTCATCCTATATCCTATAAAAATATATTCATATTTGCGACCTGTACTTTGATTATAAGGTTTACATGGACACACAGACGGACGGGCGGACGGACAGACAGTTGGTCGGACGTCGATAAATCGACTCAGAAAGTGATTCTGAGTCGATCGGTATAATAAAAGATGAGTCTAGGTCAAAAATTTTTGGTAGTTACAAACATCAGCACAAAATCATTGTACCCTGACCACATAGTGGTATAGGGTATAAAAATTGACGGAAGTCACTCGCTTTTTCTATCTATACATAAAAATGCTTAAAATTTTTATTTATGATTAAGATTTAAATTTTTTTTTTAATTTTTCATAAAAAATCGGAAAAATTCATTTATATGATTTTTTAAGTATCGTATGAAATTGGTATCAAATTGTTTGCTGTATCCTGCTTAGTTTGCAAGAAAAACGCATCTACGATTTTTAAAAACTTTTCATATAAAATTGGATTTTAGGTGAAAACTATGGGTGATTACAAATGAAAGCCTCTTTTGATTGTCATGCATTTGTTGTCTGTCTGGTGAGACGTAAAATATTATTGTGTAGGACCACTTATGTGCTTTAAAATTACATACGAACCAATTTTGAGTGAATTTTATGATAATTGTATGTTTTTAGAGCGACTTATGTGAACTAGTATAGCTCAGCGCTCGAAATTCGAGTGCAAATTCTAGGAAATATTATTTTTTCATTAAATTTTTTTCCTTCAATATTATTTTAATCTATATATTAAAACAATTTATGAATATTTAAGTGAGCTTAAAGGTATGCTAATCAATTTTCACAATTAAACACAGGGCGTGTCATATACATAGCGAATTATTAGAAATATTTGATTTTATTTAATTTAATATATTTTTAAGACAGATTAAACATAAATTTTATCATTCTCAGCTTCTCCTCCAAATGAACTATAACTATGCCAATTCTCACACGCCTCCGTGCCCGCTTGTTGCTTAAAATGGGAACCAAAATTTACCTTCACGTATTAATACATATATATATATATATATATATATATATATATCGGGATGGGGCTTTATTGAAATTGTGCAAAAATGTTTATTCTGAAACTAATAATTTAAAAAAATATAAGCTGGATATTAGAATAATTAAAATCCAACTGAGAAGGGAAAATTGTGGGAGGTAAGATCTGTTATTTTCCAATAACTTCCTGCTTTTTACACTCTTTCTTTTAACTAATACTCTCTGTCTGTCTATGGTGGGGAAACCCCATACCCTCTTATCCAACTGATCTGAAACTTGACCCATAGTGTTGTTATGATTACAGATTAATGTTGGGGTAGTCACGCACAGTCACGGAGGGATCTAAATGTCATTTCCCCTTATCCGATCGATCTGAAACTTGGTCCGTACACTTGCTGTGAAAAAAGATGAGCTTTGACTATGTCCCGCATGTTCACGCAAAGTCACGGAGAGATTTAAAACGGATTTCCCCCCATCCAATCAATCTGAAACTTGGTCGGTATACTTGCTGTAAAGAAAGATTAACTTCGATATAGTTACACACAGTCACGGAGTGATTTAAAACCTATTTCGCCTCATCCGATCGATCTGAAACTTTGTCCCCAGACTTGTTGGCACCAAATATTATCTTAAGGATAGTCACGCACAATCACGGAGAGGTTCAAAACTCATATACATAAGGAAATAAAGAGTTTTAATAAAAACTTTAGTTTTATGGGTTAGATTATTAACTTGTAACTTCAGTATTTGAAAGGAATCCCATTTGTGTGGAGCCATGGATACAGACTCGTAGACAAAATATTCTAAGTTATTTAATGCAAATTCCTCTGATGTTGGTGAAAGCGTTGCACTTAAAAATAAAAAATATAAAATAATCACCACTAAGTTAACTCAACAGGACGTTACTCATGTGCTAGTTTTAAATGAGTTCTATACCTATATTGTTTTACAATAATTTTAAGCAACATAAAGGAATGTAAGATGAACAAATTAAAGGAGCAACTAACAAATTGAAAAAAAAATTCCACAATCATTGCATTGGTCTAAAAATAGTGGCTGAAAATTAACAGACATTTTTAATTAAAATTTAGTTCATAAAAATTTCTCACTTGTTTGTTTTGTTCATGCCAATGATGATTGATAATCCGCTGTCATAAATCTACAACTTTATGTATCATTTCCCCAAAATAATCAGACTTTTCTATTCATCATCGACGACTCACCACTCAACAGCCTTACACAGACATATGGAATGTCTAAGAGTTCGTAAGGTAATCACCACAAAATCTTAACTTTATGTTCTCCTCATTGCAAGTAAGTCAACATTTAGCAATAAAATTTCAAAAGAGAAATAGAAAGATAAGAACTGGAATTGTTAACTGCACATAGCTTCGGTTTATTGGCAAAAGTGAAATCCTCATATTTGAGAGATGGATGGATTAACTGTCGTCCGCAGTTTGAGTAAACCATAAAATTGTTGGCTCAAAGCTAAATACAATTAAATGCATGATAATGTTGCTTTTGGACGAATAAAAACAATACAGTCACAGCCACAACCACAGTCACAATAAAACAGAAACACAAACAGTGGCCACCACACACAATAGGGTTTTTCGCATTTATTGTTTGGGGCGCAAAAAACAAAACTTAATGACCAACCATTACGTGTAAATGATGCTGATGAGGTGAGCAATTGTGCTTAAACTAATCACTGTATGTAGTCTAGTGTTGTGTAGTGCTGCTTGGCCAAGTCAATGTGATGGTTTTAACGGCAGTAAACTTCCAGTATAGAATGTGAGACCATACAAATCGAATTTATGACACATCAAAAACGTTGTTAAGATGTAACATAAAACTGTGAACTGCCAGTGAAATAAAGGTAAAATTGCAAATGAACCAGAACCAGAGAGGAGACGGAGAAGGAGACGTTCATCGTTTGAACGTAAAAACAATAAAAACTGTTTTTGTGTGTTTAAATGATAAAATTGTAATCGTTACAAAACTCGTAGTTACAACGTAACGTATCAGGGTTTGACAATCTTTGGAATGTTAAGGAATTATTGTAAAATTAGACAAACGTACAACAACACAATAGCTTAAGGTCCAGTGGTTTATGGTTTAGGAAACTTACGTGAATATCGTTATTGTTGTTGTAGTTGTAAATGTTTAAGTTAATTTAACGTCTATTTCAGACGCCATTACTGCCGCCATTCAATGGCGTCTTTTAATTTTTATCTCTTTTATACACACCAACCTCCCACCCCTTCCCATAAGTATATATTGGGGAGTTATATTAAGTTTACGTTGTCGTACGTACATATATTTTGTAATACTTTTGGATAGATTGTGACGTGTATAAATGAGATTCAATATACTCATTGTATTCTAATTAATCCTAAATGATTTTTTTTTTGTGAATAATACATATAAAAATCGCATTAGACGACTTCAGAGTTAGTTTAAAAGAAACATTTTATTTTTTGATATCCAATAGGAATTCCCGACTTTAACACATAGATACATTTCTTTGGGTTATAGCACTCAAACGATACCTATTAATAAGCTGATAACGAGGATATCAATAAAGAAGACTACATTGAAAATATATTCGAATATTATTTCTTCCAAGCAAATTCATCTCAAAAGAATCTTTAAGCTGATCTTTTTATAGAGATAGGATTTAAATATATTCGGCATTCTTATGAACAATTTCTTATTTACAGTAAAGAAATTAAAAAAAAATATCTCCATAATCGGTTTGCTTTCCCAAATTTTTCCTAACTTTAGCTATTAAAGTTTAAAATCCCTTTGTATCACGAGTTTAGGACTTATATTTATTATCTATAATATTAATAGGCAAAGCGATTTCATGTGACCGATATAAAGATTGTAGTTAATAACCGATTTTGACCAAGCATACCTCATTGGAAAGGTGTTTCTTTTTAGCTGTTCACCATATTTATAGATTTGCATCGTTTGGAAAATGTTTTTAGTGTAATGCTCATTTAAAGTTGTTACTAACACATACATAAGACACATACTGTGAGTGTGATTACTATAAATATCAAAAGCCCTGTGTTGAATTGTGAATGGGTTAAAATTGATTAGCATACTTTTAGGCTCCTTTAAAAGTATTTACTAACAAACCCATTTTAATGAAATCTAATAAATTTTATTTCAAAAGCGTTCAATTGCGAATTAGCTAAAATTTATTAGCATACCTTCAGGTTCTTATAAAATTATTTATTAAATGAAAAAATAAAAATTCCTAGAATTTGCACTCGAATTTCGAGGGCTGGGCTCTGCTAGTTTGAATTAATCAGTTAACATTTAGCCGTTTCTACATACATACCTCTTCCAACTTTCCCAAAAGTTTAAAATGTTATTAGTTGGACCTGATCCTCTTTTTAACATTACACACACAAACTAAACAAATAATTAAGTTTTCGATTGTATCGACAAGATAATTTAACTGAAATTGAAATCAACTCAAAATTCGGCTATTAACTTCAATTCGGTTGGCAATAAACTTAGTATTCACAACAAATCTCTTTTCTGTTTGTAGGGAAGAAAAAAGTGCTATTTGTATAAAATACTTAGAATTTTTTTTTTAATAATCCTAAATAAAATAACAGCAAATAAAAATACTGAAGAAGCTATTAATTTAATCCTAGCAGGTTCCAGCGCTCGAAATTCTAGCGCAATTTCTAGGCAGCTTTATTTTTCAACTTAGCCAATTCGCAAACCAACACTTTTATGGTTTATTATTATTGTGAATGAAGATAACAAACTCATTAGCAAATACATTAACAAATTTAGCAAAACACACATTGAATATGTATAATTTTATGCATATGTTAGTAGCAACTTTAAATGCAATTTACTCAAGATAAAGGAAAAAATTTAAAAATCCGTAAATCTGCAAAACGGCTAAAAAGAAATACCTCTCAAATAATTTACGTTTGGTCAAAATCGGGATAAAACTGTAGAACAAAACATCTGTCACAAGAAATCGCCTAGCATATTAATATTATAGATATCTTATAAAGGGGATAGAAGCTAATAACTTAAAATACCATTCGAGCTCCTAATCAAGAGTTAGCTGAAATAGAAATAGAAGTTCCAATCATGAAAATACTAAAAAATATAATTTTTGAAGAATTATTAAAAATTTAATAGGAAAGCCTTGGAAACTTTATAAATGGGTTATAAGTACCGTTGCTTTATCTGCTGCAACAGGCCCTTATTTTTTTCACAGCTCATAGATTGCGAACATTTTTAATGGTATTTTGTGACATTCTAATCATCTTTCATCTTAATTTCAGCATTTAATTTATTCCGAAAGTTCGACTTTTGTAACCGACATTTCCCATCCAAACGAGGTTTCTGTTCTTCTGTTATATTTTTTCCATCAAGTCATAAATAAAATATTTTTTTAATTCAATGTCCAAAAATTACGAACATTTTCGTTATTAGTATATTACTACACTCTAATTCATTGAATTAATTATGAATACAACTTGGCCAGAAAAATAATATGGTTTCTTCTTGGAATTGACAACTAGATACGACACAGAGAAATTGATTTTATATATGTTGTTTTTATGAATTAATTTCGTTTTATTTTTTTATTTTTATTATAGTCTTTTTATTTTTATTTTTTTATAACTGCTAATTAATTATTTTAGATTTTTTTAAAGTAAATTTCGTTGAAACAATTGTTGTCGGTTTTATAGGGGTGTATCAGATTTTTCCTATCGCGAGTAGACAATGTTTTGATTTTTAGCTGTTCGCGTTCAATAACATGAACTGAAAACAAAGCTGTACTCGAACCTGTTTATTGTTCATGTTCTGTTTTTTAGCAGTACACGTGCAAGACCCCGAACTCAAAATAAAGCTACACTCGAACCTGTGTGGTTTATGTGTGTTCGAAACAAAAAATACGTGATAGGAACATGTTCGTGTACAGAACCAAATATAAAAACGAAACACATTCATGATGCTGTTCGGCACCGTGCAAAATTTAGAAACACATATTATTGATATGAAAATAGAAATATGTGTTTGTTGATCTGAGGTGTGTTTGTTTTGTGTTTTTTTTCTGAACTCTGGTATTTAGTGAGCCCTCTGTAACAAAAAACGTGCTACTTTTTCCGAACTACATATGACTTGCCATAGCAGGAGCTTTCTTTTTTTTAATTTCGTCTGCTTTTGGGTCCTAAACTTATCTTCAATATTTCCTTGGTCTTTAGCAACATACAAATTTTGACCCAGAAGCCAAAAATCTGCCATTACTTACGTTTCGCCGTCCATTTTCCAAAAGGAGTATCTTCTTATGAAACATGATTTCAATTTGCTTGAACTCAGCATAGCTCCCGGGAATTTTTTGGACTTGGTATGTTTTCAAATTTAAATTTTCGCACCAAACAGTCCAAGCAATGAGCTTAATGGGCATAATTTTAGCACGGACTTATAGTTCATTACGAACAACAAATGAACAGGATTGTCATTAAAAATAATAACTGGTATATTTTGCAAAGAAAACTTTATTAAAAACAAGTAAGAAAATTATAGTCGGTCTAGACCGACTATACGATACCCTATACCATGCGTTTAGAGACCCTATCTCTTAGGCCCAACTAACTGGACATAGAAAATAAACAAAAACCAAATTTGAGTGGGATTTTTATTAATTTTTTTGGCTGCAGATATGAAAAAGTTCATATCGGATGCTATATCTATATAGGGACTTGGTCCAAAAATGGACCGATCCTGATCATGTTTGGTAAAGTCTCTTGTATTTTGCAAAAATATATACAAAAAAAATTTGAGAAGAATCAGTGCAATATTTTTGTTTTTTAATAGATTTAAGTGAAGATCGGGAAGCAGATCTATATGGGGTCAAAGGGATCATTTTTGGACTACTCATTAATGGATGTAATGAACGCATACAAACCCAATTTGTGTAAGATCTATATGACAATTTGGATCTTATGGCAATTTATGTCGATTTCATATGGGTAATTTGTATGGGGGCTAGGTCTGAACATGGACCGATTCTCACCAATTTCAATAGCGTTCATCCCATGGCCGATAAAAGCTTATGTACGAAATTTCATCAAAATATATAAATTTTTGCGGACGGACGGACGGACGGACATTGTTAAATCAACTAAGAAAGGGATTCTGATTCGATCGGTATAATTAAAGATGGGTCTAGCTCAAATATTTTTGGTTGTTACAAACAGCAGCACAAAGTCATTATACCCAAACCACATAGTGGTATAGGGTATAAAAATAAATCAAATAAGGTTTGGGAAAAAAGTTAAGAGGAAATACATGTGTTAAGATTTTTTCGATCTCACTCATTATACGAATATTTTTCAAGAAATTGTGACTTTGTCAGTTATTTAGAAGTTAAGTTAGAAAGGTCAAATGTGTACTCGAGACATCTGTTCTCCCTAACATTCTACATAAATATCACCTAGAGGCTCAGTCGACTTAAATAGTTCTTTCATTAGTTTAGAGATATTATTTTTATACCCTATACCACTATGTGGTTTGGGTATAATGACTTTGTGCTGCTGTTTGTAACAACCAAAAATATTTGACCTAGACCCATCTTTAATTATACCGATCGAGTCAGAATCACTTTTTGAGTTGATTTAACAATGTCCGTCCGTCCGTCCGTCCGTCTGTGTGTCCATGTAAACCTTGTAATCAAACTACAGGTCGCAAATATGAATATATTTTGATGAAATTTGGTATATAAGCTTTTATCGGCCATAGGATGAACGCTGTTAAAACTGGTGAAAATCGGTCCATGTTCAGACCTAGTCCCTATACAAATGACCCCTATGAAATCGACATAAATTGCCATAAGATCCACATTATCACATAGATCTTAGACACATTTTGTTGGTATGTGTTTATTGCATCCATTAATCAGTAGTCCAAAAATAATCCCTATTGGACAACTCTTAGTCATAGGCCCCATATAGAGCTGCTTCCCCATCTTCATTTTAATCTATCAAAAAAACAAAAATATTGCACAGATTTTTCTCAAATTTGGTTTGTGTATATTTTTGCAAAATATAAGTGACTTTACCAAATATGGTTAGGATCGGTCCATTTTTGGACCTAGTCTCCATATAAATATAGCACCCGATATACACTTTTTCATATCTGCAGCCAAAAAAATTAATAATATTGGACTCAAGTGGTTTATGCTTATTTTCTATATCCAATTAGTTGGACCGAATAGATAGGGTGTCTAAACCATGGCATAGGGTATCGTAAAGTCGGTCTATACCAACCATAATTTTCTTACTTTTTTTTTCTTTTGAATAAGAAGTTCATATTGGATGTTATATTTATATGGAGACTAGGTCGAAAAATGGACCGATCCTGACCAAATTTTTTTAGGTCACTTATTTTTACATATACAAACTAAATTTGAGATTAAACTGTGCAATATTTTTGTTTTTTGTATAGATTTAAGTGAAGATCGGGAAGCAGCGTTATATGGGGGCTATGACTAAGAATTGTTCTGTAGAGTTTATTTTTGGGCTACTGATTAACTGGAGTAATAAACATGCACAGACCCAATTTGACCGAGATCTATGAGATAATTTGGATTTTATAACAATTTAAGTCGATTTCATAAGGATCATTTGTATGGGCACTATGTCTGAACATGCACCGATTTTCGCCAATTTCCATATCGTTCATGCTATGGCTGAAGAAGTTCACAAGCAAAATTTCATTAAAATATGTTTACATTTGTGACCTGTAGTTTGATAACAAGGTTTATATGGACACACAGACGGACAGACGAACAGATGGACGGAAGGACGGACATCGCAAAATTGACTCAGGAAATGATTCTGAGTCGATCGGTATAATAAAAGGTGGGTCTAAGTCAAATATTTTTGGTAGTTACACACATCAGCACAAAGTCATTATACCCTGACCACATAGTGGTATAGGGTATAACAACAAAGCCCTAAATTTTTTAGGGAATACTTAACGCTTCTTTTATTTAAACTGAGACCCCCTTATGAACGGAAGGAAACAATAAATTTTGATTACTCAAATATATGGTTGCAATTATTTTAAGTTTTCTCAATAGTTTGTATTACAATTGTTTGTATTTAATTTATTTATTGAAAACTTTTCTTTTCTTTCATTTTATTTTCTAACTTATTTTATACAAATTTATAAACATTTGTGGCTTTGTGGTTTAAATGCACCCATTCATTTCTTTTCCTGTTTGCTTGAGAAACTTTTTAAAATTCCTCTAACGTTTTACGAGTATTTGTATTTGAAGTTTTATTTTTATTTGAATTTTCAATTTCTTTTGCAATTTGTGTATTAAGTTTTTCTTTTTCTTTTCGGACAAGAGTTATTTTTCTAGTATTTCTTGTATTTATTGCATTTAAGAATTTTCTTTTGTGCAGAATTTGTTTCTATTGCAAAAACTAACATTCGTTTATCATTGTGGTTGAATGATTATTCTAAATATTTTCGGATATATAAATAAAATAAAACCATTCAGACATACGAAGAAAACTATTGACTCAATAGATTGTGTTTTAAAGAAATTTTTATTCATAATATCAATGGTACTGAGGCATCTTAAACTTTTCAGAAGTTGAAATGCATAAATTAAAATAAGTTGCAGTTAAAAGAAGATGAGTGGTGAGAGACTTCAAATAGGGTTGAAGGATATAATTTTTCTTCTTTTATTTCTTTGGCCATAAAAACCGTTAATAGAGACGTTAAATTTCAAATCATGAAGGTCCGTAATTTTAATTATCATAAAATTTTGAATTAATTATCTGACGTGTTTTAGTTTGGGTTACTATTTTTTGCTGGGATACTGTCATATTATTATTTGTCACTCTCTTGTATTTTGTTCTAGACTTCTCCACATTATTTTAACATAATACCGTCTGCACGCTAACTTTTTGTCAAATAGCAATATTTTGACAAAAATTTATTATAAAAAAAACAAAACATTAAATATGACACTTGTAACAATTCTCGAAATATTTATTCAAAAGAATTGGCAGACAAAATTTGTTGCTACTTAAAAAAAAAACTGTTGTTTGTATGCATGTTACTCAAATTCTTTTGTACCAACCAATTATAAAAACATTAGGAAAACGCGAAAAACACATAAAAATATATAATATTACAAAAAATAAAACAAAAAAGAAATATAACAATAAATAAAAAAATTAAGATTCCAGAACAGCAAAGTGCAAGGCCAAAGGGAAATTCAAATATACATCCCTTTTAACCTTGTGCATGTGAAATGTTCTTATTTTTATGTCTTCAAGAAGTATCAAAAATGCTTAGATTGACAATATTCAAATCAATTTTCTTGTTCTGGTTTTGCTGGAAATGTTTTTCCCCAAACTAAAGTTAGCAGAAAAAAACGGATAAAACCTTGAACATGTTTAACACTCTTATAAAAGGAGCTCAACCCAATAAATAATTTTGTGTTTATTATAAATTAAGTGTGCCTTAAACGAGCAACTTAATATTTTTTTGGCGTGTGTGAAAATGTTTGTAAAAAAAAAAAATAAAATTAAAAAAACGGCAAAAAATTGAAGACAGACAAATTTCGAGGTGGAAAAACCTTTAGCTGTGACGTTCTTTATATTATTTGTATACCCTATACCACCATTTGGCCGGGGTATAATGAGTTTGTGGTCATGTTTATAACTACCAAAATTATTTGACATAGACCAATTTTTTTTATCGACTCAAAATCACTTTCTAAGTCGATTTAGCAATGTCCACCCGTGAGTCCGTCCGTCTATGTGTGCATGTAATCAAACTACATATCGCAAATGCAGATATATTTTGATACGACGCTTGCTATTGAAATCAGTGAAAATCGGTATATGTTCAGACCTAGTCCCGTATGAGATCCACTTAACTTGCCAGAAGATCCAAATTACAATATAGATCCCTGTAAAATTTGGTTTGTGTGCGTTTATTACACCAATTAATCAGAAGTCTAAAAATAATCGCTGCACAGTGGCGCATGTATAACAAGTGAGGTTGCAAAAATCAAAAATTAAATGTGCTACTAAAAAATATTGAACGAACCTATTTTACAGAAAATTGTTCAACGATTTCGAATATGCTACTCTTATTACAGAAAAAGTTAACCACGACAGTTCATAAAATATTGTCGCTTGGCAAAGATATAATTGAATATCAGACTTTGCCAATTGGAGAGCTTTCTGAAAAAGCACACGAGTCCTTAAACAAATTTATAAAAAATAAAGATTGCTGAACACTTTCAATTTGTCAAGGGTGAGACAAAATGAGGACCTCTTCAACATGTTAGCAACATCTTCTAATCCACTTATTTCATCACTGCGGCACGTAAAATCACGAAAAGAGTTGGAAAATAATTAGAGTTCAGAAATTATTAGTCTTTTAGACATACCTTCTTTTACGGATTGTGAGCAATTGAAAAATAAATTTTAAAAAAAATGTTTTTAAATCCATTTTTGAATAATTTTAAATCATAAAGCCTTTAAAAAGAAACATAAAAAATCAAAAAATTTAAAAAATATTTTATTTTACTTCCCATAAAATTGATTTTTCCAAAAATTTCAAGTTTGCTAGCCCATAAAAGTGTAGAGCCCTTTTCAAACGATCTTTTCACAAGCTGATTAATTACACCAGTCAACAATTTTTTGCCTTTGAGATCTGGAATCACTCTTCCCATGGATTTTGACCTCCTTAACACGAATATGAATTTTAAAATTTAATTAAATTTTTCTATGGAGCAGTTTTTGAGATAAAAATTTTTGAAATTTTATTTTCACATTTTTGGAGGTGCACCTACAAAATTGGGTATATCTTGGGTGCCCCTTAACCGATCTTCATAAGTATTCACACAAATTGAAGATAATTAAACCCTCTACAAACTTTTCCTTGAAAGTTTTCAAATAGGCCAGCGGTATATATTTTTTAAAAAACTTCGTTTTTTCTGTAAAAATTGGCGTAAAAAATTTATATATTGTCGTAGGAAAAATAGAACAAAAATGTCCACCCCAATTTGATATTTTTACTATTAGCTGACCCTTTTCCAAAGAAAACAAGCCCCCAATCACAAAAATCCATAGAAATTTTAAGAAGTTATGATTTTTTTAGTAAAAGACTAAAATTTCGCTTTTTAACGATTTTCAGTTTTTTTAGACTTTTGTTGCTCAAGGCGAAAAAGGGAAGCATTTTTTGGTTCGTTTTCAAATCTAAACAAATTTTTACCATATATATGAACACAAGAAGAAAATTTGCTGAATTTTCAAATTCGCAATTTAAAAGCGAAACCCTCAAATGAGAAGCAGAAACATAACAGAAAGTTGTCCGTTTTTCGATAAAAAATCACTTCCACTCGATAGTTGTGCTTTTATTGATAGTAAATAACTGTAACTCGATATATAAATATAAATATATATATCGGTGTTCTACCTAACCTCATTGAGCCATGGATACCAAAGATGCTATGTGCTCTGTGCTGTGCAATTACTAGGCATCGAACATAGCAAAAAAAGTTAAGCATTTTAACCATAGCCGTGGCCGCTGTGCCACGCGACTGATTGTTTCTTTTGCCTGAGTAAAACATTGGCTTTGGAAAACATTTGAAATGGACTTACCCCAATGTGACGTCTGTTACTTTTCCATTGCCACATTCGAATGATGTTCCTTATCCAGCGTGTCCAAGTCTTGAAATTGCGGAAACGTCGGATGACTCGTTTGGATCAAGTGAATTTGAGCCTGCTATTGAGTAACGGGTATGAACGCAGGCCGAATTAAACGATTGGGTGAGCGACTTTGGTCTGACCAAGGAAAAGGCTGAACTTTTTGCGTCTCTCATGAAACAGCGAGGATTTTTAGACCCTGGTGTTGAAACATCAATATATAGAAAGCAACATGAACAGTTTGCAAAGTTCTACACGAAAACCAAAAAAATTCAAAAGAAAATTATGAAACACTGGAAGCCATACTCAAATGCATTAAGTATGAAAAGTTTAAGTGGAAGATATGCGCCGACCTAAAAGTTGTGGCTATTTTGACCGGACTCCAAGGAGGGTATACGCGATTTGGTTATTTTCTTTGCCTTTGGAATAGCCGCGCCGACAAGCCGCCAGTTATTTGTTATCAATAAAAGCACAAGTATCGAGTGGAAGTGATTTTTTATCGAAAAAGGACAACTTTCTGTTATGTTAATGCTTCTTATTTGATGGTTTCGCTTTTAAATTGCGAATTTGAAAACTCTGCAAATTTTCTTCGTGTGTTCATATTTATGGTAAGAATTTGTTTATATTTGAAAACTAACCAAAAATTGCTTCCCTTTTTCACCTTGAGCAACAAAAGTCTAAAAAAACTGAAAATCGTTAAAAAGCGAAATTTTAGTATTTTACTAAAAAATTCATAACTTCTTAAAATGTCCATGGATTTTTGTGATTGGGGGCTTGTTTTCTTTGGAAAAGGGTCACCTATTTGCAAAAATATCAAATTGGGGTGAACATTTTTTTTTCTATTTTTCGTACGACAATATATAAATTTTTCACGCCAATTGTTACAGAAAAAACGACGTTTTTTAAAATATAAATATCGCTGGCATCAATTTGAAAACTTTCAAGGAAAGGTTTGTAGAAGGTTTAATTATCTTCAATTTGTGTGAATATCTATGAAGATCGGTCAAGGGGCACCCAAGCTATACCCAATTTTGTAGGTGCACCTCCAAAAATATGAAAATAAAATTTCAAAAATTTTTATCTAAAAAACTGCTCCATAGAAAAATTTTTAAAATTCATATTTGTGTTAAGGAGGTCAAAATCCATGGAAAAATTGATTCCAGATCTCAAAGGCAAAATATTATTGAAAATTTGTTGACTGGTGTTATCTATCATATGCCTTTTAAATTTTTTGATTACCTTATTTGGTTTAAAAGTTATGATTTTGCAACGAGAAAACTCAAATGGCGCCACTGTGCGCTGTAAGACAATTCTTAGTCGTAGCTCTCATATTAAGTTGATTCCCGATCTTTACTTGAATATATCAAAAAACAAAAATATTGCACAGATTTTTCTTAAATTTGATTTTTATAGCTTTTTGAAAAAAGTTAGTGCTTTTACCAAACATGGTCAAGATTAGTCCATTTTTCGACAAAGTCCCCATATAAATATAGCTTCCGATATGAAGTTTTTCGTATTCAATGGCAACAAAATTAATAACAATTCCGATTTGAATTTTTTCATATCTGCAAGCAAAAATAATCGGTTCGGTTTTTTTTTTTATATATATATATTCTTTATTCATAAAATAATTGTTTAACAATATGTTGTGCCTCTGCGTCTTGAAGACATTATTGAGGCGAGTTTGTACTTGTTTTCTATACCAATTAGTTGGCCCCAAGACCCTTTGTCGAAAGCATGCTATAGTAATTTTCTTACTTGTGTTGTATTTGAATTTTTGATATTTTTGCATTTCGTTTCAAATTCTATATTGGAAATCTATAAAATTAATAGGCAAGGTGATTTCTTGTTACCGATGTTACTGTGTCAGTTTTAATCATATTTTGACCACATATACCTCATTTGAAAGGTACTTCTTTTTAGCTGTCCCTCCAGATTTACAGATTTTTATACCCTATACCACGTTTGGGTATACTGACTTTGTGCTGCTGTTTGTAACTATCAAAAATATTTGACTTAGACCCATCTTTTATTATACCGATCGAATCAGAATCGCTTTCTGAGTCGATTTAGCGATGTCCGTCCGTCCGTCTGTGTGTCCATGTAAACCTTGTAATCAAACTACAGGTCGCACATATGAATATATTTTGATGAAATTTGGTATGTAGGATTTTATCGGCAATGGGATGAACGGTGTTGAAATTGGTGAAATTCGGTCCATGTTGAGATCTAGTCCCCATACAAATGACCCCTATGAAATCGACACAAATTGCCATAAGATTCAAATAATCATATAGATATCAGTCAAATTGGGTTTGTGTGTATTTATTATATCCAAAAACAATCCCTATATGACAATACTAAGTAATAGGCCCATATAGAGCTGCTTCCCCATCTTCCCTTAAATCTATCAAAAAACAAAAATATTGCACAGATTTTTCTCAAATTTGGTTCCGAAATATAAGTGACTTTAAATATAAATATAGCACCCGATATAAACTTTTTCATATCTGCAGCCAAACAAATTAATGACAATGCCACTCAAATTTGGTTTATGCTTATTTTCTATATCGAATTAGTTGGACGGAAGAGATAGGGTCTCTAAACCATGGTATAGGGTATCGTATAGTCGGTGTAGGCCGACTATAATTTCTTACTTGTTAAATTAAAAATTTTTTTTTTTTGAGTAAACTGCATTTAAAGTTGCTACTAACACATACATAAAATTATACAATGCTATGTGTGTGTATTAAATTTGTTAATGTATTTGCAATAAAAATAAGTGTGTTTTTTTGTGTGTTGATTTGTGAATTGGCTATAACTGATTAGCATACCTTAAGGGTCTTTATTTAATTAAAAAATAAAATTTCCTAGAATTTGCACTCGAATTTCGAGGGCTGGAATCTGCTAGTAAATTATTATTGGCGAAAAAGTACGAAGACAAACATTTTTTATATGAAAAATATTAATTATAAATGTAAAAAAAAAATATCGAATTATTTCAGTAGAAAAACAGTATCAATAATTTTTCGATTTATCACGATGGGTTCATAAAACATTTTTTATTTAAGTTTTCCACTTGGTGATTTTTACGTTACTATCCCATTTTGGCCTGTCGTTATGTCGAACGGTTCATTTTTTCGGTGAATTCTTATCAGCGTAGTTGTTCGAAATGTTAAAGGCAAATATTTTTGGGATTATATAAAACTGCAAAATCCAGGTTTTGTGGTTTTGGGGCCAAAATGTATTTCCGTAATCGATTTTTCTAATATTCAACGACTAACTGCTTATAACAACAACAAAAAATATTATAGAATTCAATTTTAAAATTTACTTCTCTAAAACTTCTACCCGCACTAGTGCATCAAAATTACTTAACGATAGCTTTGTAAATATTTTTTCCCAAATAAACATTACGAAACCTTTGAGCACAATCTGAGCAAAACATTCGAATTTTGTTTCGACAAAATATTTTAGGATGGTAAATAAAAAAGTGCGGAGAGCGACCTGCAGATCCCTTCAAAAAATGTATTTTTTTGCTTTTTTTCGTTTGCGGGGTATTTCTAAAAATATCTTTCCAACTGAACACGACAGTGAATTTTTGTGAAAAATACGAACGGCGAAGTATTGGCACAGCACTTTTCAGAGTGTTACAAGTATTGCCGGAATGTTAGATTTTTAATTCTGGATACAGTAATTTCCGCTTTATTGATCCCCGCATAATTGAAAAATAATAATATTCGTGGAAAAATCCCCGTTTAAATAAGTTCCTTTTAATTGCGTTACCCTTTTAATTGAAATGTTAATTGGTACATCCAAAATATAAGTATGTGGCAACTCCAAAAATCATATGTTTTTATTTATTCTTCACACGTTTAAAAATGAGTTGAATAAAACATGCTTCTTAACTGAGTATTGGTTAAATGTTTTTCCCGCCTAATTGCTACAAAAACCATGCATTTTAGGAAAATCAATTAAGCCGAAATTTAAGCACTAAATTTAAGTGATAACACCGACCTGGTGTTGCCGAATTTTTTAACTTTGGTAAAATATTGGCAAACCAATTTTATGGTGCTTTGAAAATGGAAAACTGGTGATTTATGAGAACATTTAAAATTTTACAAAATAAATACTGGAAGTGGGCATCTTGTAAGCATTTCAAAATGTGGATTGTCGGTACTCTATATCTAGTTATTTCAAAATCAGTTAAAAATTTAGCAAGTTTTGCCAGTACTTTATTTTTTGTACCTTCGTCACATTATTGCCAAACGAATTTATATAAATTTTTCACATTTCTTATAATTGTTTGTTGGGTTTACAACACGCGTTTTCCTTTTACTGTTGTAGTTGAATATGAATGTGTTTGTATTACCTTGACTTTGAACATGTTTTGCTCCCTACACTTTTTATATATATTTTTTTTTTTTTTGTCTTTCTGAATATGTCTTCATTTCGTTTATTTATATGAATTGATTTTTCCATACCCTAAGAAAAAGTGTTTCTCTTTGGTTGAGCTATTTATTTGTTCCTTAATAAATGCAATCTTTGTTTAAATTACTTCCGCTTGGTAAGTAAGTTTGAACAAAGTCCCTCTTCTAGTTGCGCTCCCAACTAAATGTCCTTGGTTTTTCTTATATTTTTTGTTGTTGTTGTATTGTATTAGCAAAGTGCTGTGGTACTGGGTGCTGTTTATCCTTGCACTTGTACTGCCAGAGAGACAGAGTGCAAACATATCATGCACTTATCATGTTTCCAGCAATCTGTTGTTTGTACTTATAATAAATGCCAAGGGCGTGTTATCCAGGAATTGGCTAAAACAATATACATACATACATACAAACATACTTATAATATAAAAACGACAAGAAAAAGTTTTAAGCTTTTTAATTTAATTTACAAGTTGATAACACACAAACACAATAAAAAAGAGGGAGAGACGTTTTTTTTTTTAAATTCACTCCAAGTGTTACGAAATGGATATTTCAAAATGACAAGGACATTTAAGAAAATTTAATTATTTGTAAAACTCGTTCTGCATAGAAAATGTAAGTCATTTTGTATTATAAAATAAGTTAATTAAGTAATGAAAACAACATATCAGCTCATTTTGAAAATCTTTTTGAGCTTTGAAAAATATAAATAAAAATTTCATATATTATTTTACGGTGCAAATAAGTTTAATTTCTAATACTCCATTGTACGACCTCCCCCTCCCCACTACATTTCAGCCAGTGCTATAATCCCATTCATAAAATAGCCATAAATCAATGTGTGGTGTTGTCAAAATTGTCACTATATAAAGATGCCATAATGCCCGTATATTTTAGTTTATCAATGACCAAAAAAGAACTCGACCATCACTTGCTTAAACTACCGAAAAGACTCTAGGGAATAATTCAATAAAACCACATACCGAAAGAAAAACAAAAGGACTCATAGTCTTAAGACACTGGTTACTTTATTGTCTGCCATACATAAAACTGTGAGTTGTATGAATTGTAAATTTCTTTGGGTATTATATCAAGACTTAGTGAATTATGGCAGAATATTTTTATTTGCCAAAAAAAAAAAAAAAATATATATATATATATATATATAAAATAAAGCAAATGAAAAAGATTTATTTATAAAGTTGAACCTTAGCCAGGAGGGTGTCTTTGCTGAAATCTAATTATGCCATATTAATCGCAAAATGGAGCCATAGTAAAACAACAACAATTGCATAATTTTACAGACCTTTGACCAGCTTTGCTACAGAAATTCTTGTTGAAATGCATGAATATTTTTTCTTCTAACATTAAAGAATTTTTATCAATGCATATAAATATTGTTGTATAAAAAGACATGTCCATTTTCTTAAAGAATTTTTTCATTTGACCATAAATCTTTTCTGGCACATTTAATGCACCCCCTCAGAAGAGTTTATTGCAATCTAGCATTTCATTGCTGTTGTCCGAAATCCAAAAGAAAAAAATATAACAAAAAACAATAGCAATTATATGCAATTTATTCTGCAGCAACATAAAGAAAATGAAGATACAATTTTATTTCTCTTAAAATTTTTGTTTTCTTTTTTTTTTGTTTTGTTTTGTCCTTTTGGTTTTATGTTTTGTTGAGTAATAATGAAATGAAAAGATGTATGTTGTATGATTATCTGTGTACAACAGCAGGATAACAACAATTGCAAAATACCTTTGTCTATGTATAAGAGAATATCATAACAACAACTCCATTGCAAGGGAATTGTTAAATGTGAAAATAAAAAAATAGTTTTAAGTTGTACAATAGCAAATCATTGCGAAATGTGTTTTTGAATTGAACAAAGGGGGGATCAAAGAATTTAACTGATAGAAATCAGCAATATCTTGAATAAAAAAATATATTTTGAATAAATATAAACTATTCGGTGCATACTTGATTTTTACTAAATTGGGTTCACAATTCCTGCCTCAGTTCTTATTTTTTGAACTCTTAGGATAAAACTTTTAGCCGTGTTGATTATTTGATTTTTTGGCTGGTTTGCGTGGAAGTTCATTAGTCTACCAGATGACATTTCCTTGGAATACCAGTCAAAATTAATTTGATTATCATTGCGGTGCAATTTGGTATCTAGGTATGAGATTTTGCCATTATTTTCAACCTCAATGGTAAACTGTATTTTTTGGTGATACTTATTAAATGTTGCCAGAATTTCATCTTTGTCAGTTAGTTTTATGATAGCCAATATATCATCTACATATTTTGCAATATATTTAATGCGAATATTTTTGTTCTCCAATTCTGTTATCGCGTCGTCAAGTAAGCTGTCAAGTATTTTGAATTGGCTAAAATTGATTAGCATACCTTTAGGCTCATATAAAAATATCTATTAAATGAGAAAATTAAATTTCCCAGAATTTGCACTCGAATTTCGAGGGCTGGGCTCTGCTAGTATCTTTAAATATACATGGATCTTCAAATTGCGGTGCAATTTGGTATCTAGGTATGAGATTTTGCCATTATTTTCAACCTCAATGGTAAACTGTATTTTTTGGTGATACTTATTAAATGTTGCCAGAATTTCATCTTTGTCAGTTAGTTTTATGATAGCCAATATATCATCTACATATTTTGCAATATATTTAATGCGAATATTTTTGTTCTCCAATTCTGTTATCGCGTCGTCAAGTAAGCTGTCAAGTATTTTGAATTGGCTAAAATTGATTAGCATACCTTTAGGCTCATATAAAAATATCTATTAAATGAGAAAATTAAATTTCCCAGAATTTGCACTCGAATTTCGAGGGCTGGGCTCTGCTAGTATCTTTAAATATACATGGATCTTCTAAGGGTTAATCTTATTCCAATTTTCCGTAAAGAAAACTCATATTAAAAGGAATTATATATGCCAAATAAAAAATGAGAGTCAGAAACAAGGACAATACTGGAAGTCAATCAGGAAATACTGGAAACATCATCTAGAATTGGCGACTGTTTATTTTGAAAAGTCTGTTGTGGCTTTTGAATTTTTTTTTATATAGAAATTTTAATATATCGTTAAGAAATACATTGTAGCTTTTAATAGGCTGACATTAAATTGAATACCGAAAGCCATTCATTAAACAAACCCTCATAACACAATCGTTTTGTCTTCTCATTGTAAGTATAACTGACAAACGTCTTGGTCGTTATAATTTATTGGTCGTTTTTTTTTCTCGTCTCTTTTCACAAAACATTATAACTAATAAAAAACATACAATATAGAGAGTACAATCAATTGATTTTATAACGGTTAAGCCAATAAAATTTAGAACATAACCTCAAAAAGTAAAAAAAAAGTAATAGAAATTAATTTTGCCAATACAAAACATCATCAACATGCACAGAAAATGAAAATTAAACTAGAAACTGACAAACACGAGACGAAATCAAATATTCCAAACAATGTCGTTTAAACTAATAAAAGGAAGTTAATTCTGAAGTGAAACGAACGAATAAGTACGACAACGAGTACTTAAAAAAAAAGCTCAATGAACCATTTAACCATTAAAATCAATCAAAGAATTTATGGCACAACATTGTAAAAAAAAAAGAAAAGATGAAGACTAAGTCGAAATCGACAGTTTTTATGAAATCATAAAGTATTTAATAATAAAAAAATAACTGTAACTTATGGTTTTTGATGAGTATTAGTAGAAAAAGATTTGGCAGCGGGTCAAAAGCGTTTTCAATAAACTTAAGTATTTCAAATGAAACAATTGTCTTTTTTTTGTGTGGGGTTTTTTGGGAATCCTAACTCTGAATAACAAATATTCGTCTGACAAGTGTTGTTTGTTTTTATGCGTTCAGAGAAGTTTAATAATAGTTAAATTTAATGCTTGAAAAGAGCAAACAACAGTCTCATCGTTTATTTAGTGTTTTAATTTATTTCATCTTTTTTACGGCTGTAATTAAAATTCATTTGCCATACATTGTTCTGAGATTTAAGCTATTATTTAGAAACTTTTATTAAATAAATGGTTGAATTAAAGGTAGACATTTTCGGTGCAGTGCTATTAAGATGTTTTAACGTTTAAAAATCGTTAATTTAAAGATTTTTCTTATTATTAGATTAGATCTTAGCCACGGCAGCCGGTGTTTTGTCATTGCTTTGTTTTCAGCAGAATTTGGATAGAAATTTATCATTTTGCTGGCCCCATTTGTTGGTATTAAATGTACAGTAACCAATTTGAATCAGCACCTATTTAATTTTTCTAATCGTATCAAAATAGTTATGTACAGAAATTGTTCTGTACAGAGGAAACCGATTACATTGTAGCAACTCGGTTTTTGGCCAAAAAAATTCTTTGGTTGAAACAACTGAAATATATTACAACAAAAGTTCTATTGACGGTATAAAAATTTGTTTGTTGGGAAGCGATTCCCAATAATTAAGTTAAAGCAACAACAAGGTTGGCCACAAATTTGTTATGCTTATCAAATAGTAAGAAAAATCACCAAAAATAATAACTAAAAATAGCCTAAATGAAAATTGACCCAAAATACTAACGATAATTTTGGGTAATTTTTAATAGAAAAATCACACAAATTAAAAAAAAATTTATTTTTTATTTTGCTATGAAAAAATTACAATTTTTACAAACAAAATTTTATTCGAAAATAAATGTATCACCCGTATTACTTGGGTAATTATACCCTATACCACTATAATGACTCTAATGATGTTTATAACTATCAAAAATATTTGACCTAGGCCCATCTGTTATTACACCGATCTACTTATCACTTTCTAAGCCAATTTAGCAATGTCCGTCTGTCCGTCCGTCTGTGTGTCTATGTAAACTTTGTAATCAAACTACAGGTCACAAATATGAATATATTTTGATGAAATTTAGTTATATCGGCCATAGGAAATTGAAATTGGTGAAAATCGGTTAATGTTCACACCTAATCCCCATACAAATGACCCCTTTGACGTCTACTTAAATTGCCATAATATCAAAGTTATTAAATAGATTATTTACTCTATATGACAATTCTTAGTCATAGCACCCATTGCACAGATTTTTCTCCCCACATAAATATAGCATCGGATTTGAAATTTTTCATATGTGAAGGCAAAAAAATTAATAACAGTGCCACTGATAATTGGTTTATGCTTATTTTATATATCTAATTAGTTGGAGCTAAGAGACAGGGCCTCTAAACGCATGGTATAGGGTATCGTATAGTTTGTCTAGACCGACTGTAATTTTCTTACTTGTTATACCCTCCACACCTCAGTGGCAGAGGGTATATATAGGTTTGTCATTCCGTTTGTAACGCATCGAAATAAATTCCTGAGGTCCCAAAAAAATATATTTTCTTATTCCTTATAACAAGGCAAGTTGATTTACCGATGACCGTCTGTCCGTCCGTCTGTGGAAATCACGATCACGCCGTCAATATCTGAGCTAGACCGTTCTTTTTTGTATAGAATCGTTTATTGACATCCCAGAGGAGTTGCTATTTAAAATCGTCAAAATCGGTCAAAGGGTTCACGAGCTATGAATGAAACTTTGAAAAAACTCTTGAAAAAATAAACTTTTGCAGTGTGTTTGTTGTTTTTCTTAAGATATGTTTCATATGTTGCAATTCTTCGTATTGTTGAAGTCATTACAGTTACAGTTACATTAAAAATAAATATTAAAAATTAAAAAAAATGAAAAGTGGAAAACGAAAAATGAAAAATGAAAAATGGAAAATGAAAAATGAAAACGGAAAATGGAAAATCGAAATTGAAAATTGAAAAAGGAAAATGAAAATCGAATATTGAAAAACTAAAGACGAAAATGGAAAATGAAAAATGGAAAATGAAAATGAAAAATTGAAAATCGGAAATGAAAAATGTAAAATGGAAAATGAAAAATGAAAATGGAAAATGAAAAATTAAAAATGGAAAATTAAAAATGGATAATGAGAAATGGAAAATGGAACATGAAAAATTAAAAATGAAAATTGAAAAATGGAAAATTTGAAAATGAAAAATGAAAAATGAAAAATGAAAAATGAAAAATGAAAAATGGAAAATGGAAAATGAAAAATGCAAAATGGAAAATTAAAATTGAAAATGAAAACTGGAAAATGGAAAATGGAATATGGAAAATGAAAAATGAGAAATGAAAAATGGAAAATGGAAAATGAAAAATTAAAAATTAAAATTGGAAAATGGAAAATGAAAAATGGAAAACGGAAAACGGAAAACGAAAAATTAAAAATGAAAACTGGAAAATGAAAAATGAAAATGAAAAATTGAAAATCGGAAATGAAAAATGTAAAATGGAAAATGAAAAATGAAAATGGAAAATGAAAAATTAAAAATGGAAAATGAAAAATTAAAAATTAAAAATGGATAATGAGAAATGGAAAATGGAACATGAAAAATGAGAAATGAAAATTGAAAAATGAAAAATTTGAAAATGAAAAATGAACAAGTAAGAAAATTATAGTCGGTCTAGACCGACTATACGATACCCTATACCATGCGTTTAGAGACCCTATCTCTCAGGCCCAACTAACTGGATATAGAAAATAAGCATAAACCAAATTTGAGTGGGTTTTTTATTATTTTTTTCGGTTGCAGATATGAAAAAGATCATATCGGATGCTATATCTATATGGGGACTAGGCCCAAAAATGGACCGATCCTGACCATGTTTGGTAAAGTCTCTTGTATTTTGCAAAAATATATACAAACAAAGTTTGAGAACAATCAGTGCAATATTTTTATTTTTTGATAGATTTAAGTGAAGATCGGGAAGCAGCTCTATATGGAGCCTATGACTAAGAGTTGTCCAATAGGGATCATTTTTGGACTACTGATTAATAGATGTAATATATACATAAAAACCCAATTTGACTAAGATCTATATGACAATTTGGATCTTATGGCAATTTATGTCGATTTCATAGGGGTCATTTGTATGGGGGCTAGCTCTGAACATGGACCGATTCTCACCAATTTCAATAGCGTTCATCCCATGGCCGATAGAAGCTTATATATCAAATTTCATCAAAATATATTCATATTTGCGACCTGCAGTTTGATTGCAAGCTTTACATGGACACACAGACGGACGGACGGACATCGTTAAATCGAATCAGACAGTGATTCTGATTCGATCGGTATAATTAAAGATGGGTGTAGGTCAAATATTTTTGGTTGTTACAAACAGCAGCACAAAGTCATTATACCCAAACCACGTGGTGGTATAGGGTATAAAAATGGAAAATGGAAAATGAAAATTAAAAATGAAAAATGGAAAATGAAAAATTTTAAATTAAAAATGGCAAATGGAAAATGAAAAATGGAAAATGAAAAATGAAGAATCGAAAATGGAAAATGAAAAGTGGAAAATTAAAAATGGAAAATGAGAAATTAAAAATTACAAACTAAAAAAGAAAAATGAAAGATGAAAATTGAAAAGTGAAAAATAGAAAATGATAAATTAAAAATGAAAATTGAAAATGAAAAAGGTGGAGGGTATCAAAGATTCGGCCCAGCCGAATTTAACACTCTTACTTGTTTTTATATTATCTTTGTGAGAGCTTGGGAAGAACTGTGTTCTTTTTAGATGAAATTATTATGGAAACAATTTGAGGGATTTCAATGGTGCGTGGTGGAGAAGAAGAAAGCATGTGATTTTATTAAGCATTGTGATAACTGTTATGTTATAATTGAACAGATTGTTTCTATATGAAAATTTTCTACTTAGGGCAGCCGCGCACAATGGCTGAAAATCGTTTTTCATTGGCCAAAATTCTGTAACTTTTGAACCGATCAAAATATTTAAATAATTTTTTTTAAATGGATAGATATTTAGTTGAACTGAGTCAGTTTTGATTTCATTACTTTTTAAGGAATTCAGGTCAAAGTTTGACTTTAATTTTTTTTAACTTTTGACGTGAATGTTTTTTTTTTTATTTTTTTTTTTTATTTACTAAAAAATCTCACATTTGGATTTTAATAATAATTATAAGAATTTTTGTAGTAATGGGATTGGGATTTTTTAATGTTTACACTCAACAAATTTTTACACTAAAAAAAAAGTAAAATCAACTGGAAATTTTGCTATTACTACTGAAAAATTAAAAATTTTTTGCTGTCAAATTCGCAAATATGTTGACACTCAAAGAATATTTACACTTAAAAAAGCGCTAGTAATATCATCTAAAAGTTTTGCTATTACTGGAAAAAAGTTTATCATTTTTTTTTTTGCTGTCAAATTTGTTAATTGTAGCAAAATAAATCTGCTGAACATTGAACAATGATTCTGATTTTGATATGAAAATAAGCATTTTTATTTTTTGAATATTTCTTATTTATTAAAACATTTCATACTTATGTGGGTAAAAAAAAATCCTTTTGAAAATAAAAACAGCAATAGATTTTAATAGCATTTGTAACAACGGGAGGTTCTATTTATTATTATTTTTTACTAATACTAATGCCGTTTTCTTTTCTGACAAAAAGTGTTTTTTCGAAAAGTGCATTTTTCTTTATGTTCTGAATTAAGAGCAACATTATCTTATACATCAATTGAAAGCTCTCAAGGTCGAGCACTCATAAATCGCATAAAATGACAGCCAAATGCTTCTTTCAGGTCGTAGTGTGAGAATGTTTCCCCATTGTTTCCCTTTTTTGAATATTTTCACTCTATAACTTCAAAGAGGGTAATACTAAATTTTGTTTGCATTTCATGAACACAGCTGCTCTTAATTCAGAATGTATAAAAAAATGCACTTTTCGAAAAAAGTGGAAATAAAGTGTGACATTTTTTGTCAGAAAATAAAACGGCATAAGTTTCTCGTACTTATAATTATTATTCATTTGATTGAAATATTGATTGAAAATATTCCATATTTTGTTCTGTATTATTTCTGTTCTTTAGTAGTTTTTTGACTTCATCTAAATGCCGATGTTCTACTTTCCTTTGATTTCGAAATATTGGCGATGAACGGATCTGATGTTGCCAATAATATATTAAATAGATCTTCATTAGTGGAATTTCATGAACTATTTCCAGTATTGTGCTCTATAAAATCTGTAATCCTTATTCCTTTTTTCCTGAGCCTCCTCTGATACATCTCCAAGTGGCACCAAATGGTGTTTAATGAAATCTTCTGCACGATAAAAGATTTGGTGAACTGTTGCAGATATATTTCTCCATGGGTACTTGGTTGTATATATTTTTGCAGTGTCCTTAGCATAATCTCCTAATTTTTTGGAGTCGATTTCTTCATTGAACGCAAATACTTCTAGGGTTATTTTAAATCTGAAAATAAGGTTAAAATTCACTCTGTTTTTTGATCTGTAAAGAACCTTCTTGGGCTATTGCCATCATTTGTATTGCCTGACTCTTGTGTTGGCTGATCTATAATCAATCCAAATTTGCGATAATCATCTTGAACCAGTTTCTTTTTTGAACTTCTTAACTCATTGTTGGTATCATTGTTCGTTATTGATTCTGAAGATCTGAAATCCAAATCATAACTGATTTTTAGTATGTGTTCCATAAGTCGTATTCTTTCATGTAGTGGTGATAATCCAAATTCATATGCGTCGCACAGTGGACCATATTTTGAGAAGGCGGCCAAAAATCTATATCACAGCGAACAGGGTCATCGAAAATGGGCTTTCTCAGTATTTTGCTGAAATTAAAAATTTCTTTGTAAATTTTTATTTTTGAATGACTGTAACTTTTTTGATTTAAAAGATTTTGAAGTGAAATAAATTTTGTATAATTTTGTGGCTCCGTACTATAATTGTTAAAAATGTAAAATCACTGAGTCATTCCGAAATTTTAAAAAAAGTCAAAATTTTCCGAAAATCTGCTACTTAATAGAGCATAACTCCTGCCAGTCAAAAGCAGTCAGAAAAAATCTTACACTCTTCTATAGTCCGAACCCTCCCCTATACTCCTATACCCCATTATATACCCGCCAGTTTCCGCCCGTGTGCACCAGAACAATTTTTCTGACCCAAGGTTAGATATTTTCTGCAAAAGTTATGAATACAAAAGTTGTCCACTATGTGGTTAAGATATATTAAGTTGGAGGTGATGTTTGTAACTGCCAAAAATATTGGACCTTTATCCATCTTTTGTTATCCGGATCGACTCAAAAACACTTTCAGAGTCGATTAAACGATGTCCGTCCGTCCGTCTGAGTGGTATGAATACAAAAGTTGGTCGTACCGGTGCACCGCGGTGTATTTTTTTGCGTGTCGGTAGAGTTGTCGGGAGTTGTTATATACTTATAAAAAAGGGCTGACATATAATGCGCTTAATTGTTACAGGTACATTTACATAGGTGTCTTTCAAAAACATTAATAGTCTGAATTAGAGTTATATAGTTTAAATACCTGACAAAATGGGAAACAATTTAAACAGGTAAATGGTAAAAAAAACTATTGCGACATAGCCCTTTAAGATATGACCAGGTATGCTTCACATTTTAAAAGAGGTTAGGGTGTGGGTTTTTTATGCTTTTAAAAGTGGTAATAAAAGATAAAAATTTGTAAATGGTAAAAAAAAAACTATTGCGACATAGACCTTTTTGGATTTGAAATTGACCAAAAATCAATATAAGGAATTGCGGAAGCGAACCAATGAAAAGAATTGTGGGATTTTTCCAGAGTATCGAGATTTAGTTTCTGCCGAAAAAGAATGCTTACCTTCACAATCTTCAACATCAGCAGAAATAAAATTGCAAGATCTCCTTGAACATACTGTAGAACGATTGCTAAATACGCTTGATACTGATCATTTAAAAAAAATTGGTAATGGCAGCATTACTTTAATTTCTAAATGGGGATGTGATGGATCCTCTGGTCAGAAACAATACAAGCAATTTAATGCCGAAAATTCATCAGATGCTAATTTATTTATGGTATCTTTCGTTGCATTGGGCTTAACAAAAAGGTATAACATCGTAGAGCCGTCAACTAGTAGAGCAACAGAAATTGATATATGGAAAAATGAAATTCCTTCTTCAACAAAGTATTGCAGACCAAAAAAATTTGCATTCAAAAAGGAAACCAAAGATGTCATAACTGAAAAAGTTCAAAAAATAAAAGATTAAATTTAGGAACTTCAACCAGTAATATTTTAATTTGATGACCAAGACATTGAAGTACATTTTAAAATGTGTCTCACAATGATTGATGGAAAAGTTGCACAAGCTTTAACTGGAACAAAGTCAACGTCAAGCTGCATTATATGCCAAAAGACATCAAGCCAATTAAGCCAACCCCCACCAGAAGATGATAGTTTTAAGGAAGCCTACGAATTTGGAATGTCCCCTCTTCATGCTAGAATACGTTTCATGGAGCATATTCTTAAATTGGGTTATGATTTGGAATTGGGTCCGTTAGGCGAAACAGTGAGAAAAAACAAAGAAAATTAAGAAAAAAGAAAGCAAAAAAAAAAACAAATTCAACAAAAATATCTACAGCTAGGCCAAAACAAGGGGAAGGAAACACAAATGATGGAAATACTGCAAGGAGATTTTTTTCTGATCCGGAAACTGCAGTATCTATCACAGGTGTAGTACATGAATTAATAAGACGAGTCAAAATCATATTACAAGTTCTAGCATGCAGCAGAAAGATAAATGCAAAAAAATTTGGAGAGTACTCCAATAAAACAGGTATACTTTATAATGAAAAATACTCTTGGAGATATATGCCATCCATAGTTCATAAAATTTTGTACCATGGGGAACAAATAATTCAAAACAATATGCTACCAATAGGAGATCTATCTGAAGAAGCGCAAGAAAAAGGGAACAAAAACTACAGATTCTTTCGCGAGCACAACACAAGGAAAATGTCCAGATGTTGTACTAATGAAGACCTTATCACTATTTTGTTGTGCACTTCAGATCCATATATGTCCAACATTCGTCAAAAATGGAAAACTACCTCTATTGAATTAGACGAAGAAGCTAAACAACTTCTAGAAGATGAAAATCAAGGCTATTTAGAAGAAATTTTTACTAAGATTGGATGACTTTTTCATTACACTAACAATAAGTTACACTTTTTTTTATATAGTTAAAAAATTTTCTTGATTTAAAGATTTATATATTTTCAAAATTTACAATAAAAATTGTTACATTTCATAAATTTACTATAAAAATTGATATACAAATATTTAAAAAGACAATAAAAAAAAAATTTAACTAAAGCAAAAACATACGAGTTTTTCATTGAAACTTCTCTATCTTGAACCAATATAAGGTAACTTTTACGTTCGCTGCTTAATAAATTATATTTTAACTCGGGATCTTTCAAAAAAAAAAAAAAAAAAAAAAACCTTTGGCCCTTGTGCACATTAGGACTAAAAACTTTACGGGGGCCAAAGTTTGGCATTTTCTGAAAAAATTAACATAAAAAATTGTTAAAAAGCATTAGTTGTAAAATTAACTGAAAAAATAAGACATTATATTAAAAAAAACCTTTTTTACCTTTTAACACTTCACTTTTGTACTAAAATTCAACTACAAATGAAAATGTATTTTAAACCCTCCGTAACTTTTTTTATTTTCGGTCGAGAATTACGTTTTATAGCAAAACTTAAAGGCTAAAGTCTCACCTACCAGAAAAAAAAAAAAAAAAATCGCATATCAAAATTCCAATCCAATCAAAAGTTATAGATTTTTGACCGCCTTCTCGTCAAATGGTCCACTGTGCGTCGGTATTATCTAGTGATTTTGTCGCGACTTAGTTTAATTGGCTTGATGTTGTTTGGCATATAATGCAGCTGGATACAGCCTTCGTGTTAGTCACTTTTGTTAATTGCTGTAAAATAGAAATGAATGAATTACATCCTCTGTGTATTGATATTCTTACTAACAAATATATCAAAAGGTGGGGTATTTGGTAAGCAGATAGCATTACTGGTAATAGAACAAATAATGACTATCGTAGGACTGTAACACTTACAACAATTAAACAATTAGTAACCATTTATTTTCGATAAAAAACAAAAAAATCACCTTTTTATGAGATTAAAAAAACTGTTGACTTTGACAGCATGCCACGCCCACAATTAGCAATAGTTTTGCTTAAGTTTTTGGCCACCGTAATCTGGATATATCAGCTATAAAATCGCGTTAAAATGTTAAAAATTGGAGATAAAAGAAATTAAACTTTTGATCAATGAAATCAAAATTTCAGCCACAGTGAGCCGTGAGGTTCGAACCTGCGCCTACCTCACATACTCTCGTACATGCACTTTTTGGTTTTGCGCTTTAACACACTCACCTAAAGTCAGGCATACGAGCAGTGTGCTTAAGAATCAGTTTTCGTAAAGCTTTCAATTCATATTAATCTGTCTAAACAATCAATCGTTATTTTTGAATTTTAGAGTATTTATGGATTGATCGTTTTATTTTTGACGATTTATTTTTGGTTTCTTGTCTTGCGCTGAAATTTGTATAATCTGTTTAAAAAATCATGCAAAATATTTGTTTTGGGGATAATGACTTTGTGCCGCTGTTTGTAGCTACCAAAAATATTTGACCTAGACCCATCTTTTATTATACCGATCGACTCAGAATCACTTTCTGAGTCGATTTAACGATGGCCGTCCGTCCGTCTGTGTGTCTATGTAAACCTTGTAATCAAATTACAGGTCGCAAATATGAATATATTTTGATGAAATTTGGTATATAAGCTTTTATCTGCCATAGGATGGCATTGGTGGAGTTCGGTCCATGTTTAGACCTAGTCCCAATACAAATGACCCCTATGAAATCGACTTTAATTGCCATAAGATCCAAATTATCATATAGATCTCGGTTAAATTAGGTTTTTGAGTGCTTCTTACATCCATTTAGCAGTTTTCCAAAAATAAACCCCATATCGCAATTCTTTGTCATATCCCCCATATAAAGCTGCTTCCCGATTTGAACTTAAATCTATCAAAAAACAAAAATATTGCACAGATTTTTCTCAAATTTGGTTTGTATATATTTTTTCAATATATAGTTGACTTTACCAAATATGGTCTGAAGCGGTGTATTTTTCGACCAAGTCCCCATATAAATATAGCATCCGATATGAACTTTTTCATATCTGCAGCCAAAAAAAAATTAATAACAATGCCACTCAAATTTGGTTTATGCTTATTTTCTATATCCACTTAGTTGAACCGAAGAGATAGGGTCTCTAAACTATGGTATAGGGTATCGTATGGTTGGTCTAGATCGACTGTAATTTTGTTACTTGTTTAATATGAAATTTTACCATATGTATTTTTATACCCTATACCACTATGTGGTTTGGGTATAATGACTTTGTGCTGCTATTTGTAACTACCAAAAATATTTGACCTAGACCCATCTTTTATTATACCGATCGAATCGGAATCACTATCTGATTCGATTTAATGATGCCCGTCCGTCCGTCCGTCTGTGTGTCCATGTAAAGCTTGTAATCAAACTGCAGGTCGCAAATATGAATATATTTTGATGGAATTTGGTATATAAGCTTTTATCGTAGGATTAACGCTATTGAAAATGGTGAGAATCGGTCCATGTTCAGACCTAGCCCCCATACAAATGACCCCTATGAAAACGACATAAATTACCATAAGATCCAAATTGTCATATAGATCTTACTCAAATTGGGTTTTTATGCGTTTATTACATCCATAAATAAGTAGTGCAAAATTGATTCCTTTGGGACAAGTCTTAGTCAAAGGCCCAATATAGAGCTGCTTCCCGATCTTCACTTAAATCTATCAAAAAACAAAAATATTGCACTGATTTTTCTCAAATTTTGTTTGTATATATTTTTGCAAAATACCAAACATAGTCAGGATCGGTCTACTTTTGGGCCTAGTCCCCATATAGATATAGCATCCGATATGAACTTTTTCATATCTGCAGCCAAAAAATTAATAAAAATCCCACTCAAATTTGGTTTGTGCTTATTTTCTATGTCCAGTTAGTTGGACCCATGAGATAGGGTCTCTAAATGCATGGTAGACCGACTATAATATAGACCGACCATAATTTTCTTACTTGTTTATTTTGTATTTTGTCGATTTTTCTTCAAAATTTTTGTTGTTTGTCTGAAATTTCGCTCAAAATATTTCGGTAATTTTTCGTATGAATTTCGGACCAAATTATATGCAATAAATTTCAGCGGTTTTTGTTTGGCGACTTTTCTTGAGGCGATTTGGCTATTGCCCAATTTTATATTATCAACGTAAGCGCTTAGGATGAACTTTTTTATATAAATTTGACTGAAATTAATATGGAGTACGTTTATGTTTATATTTTGTTGATTTTTCTTAAAAATTTATGTTATTTGTCTGACCGAAATTTGGCCGAATTTATATGAAAAAATTTCTGAGGTTTTTCATTAATTTTTTTTTTTTTTTGGACGATTGTTCTAAAAATTTGTATTATCTGTATGGAAATATCACGCAAAATATTTGGCTCATTTTTCACATAAAATTTTACCGTTGTTACTATGGAAAGTATTTTATCAAATTTATGTTTTATTGCTTGGTGATTTCACCCAAGTTTGTCCAATCTATGTAAGCGATTGGTAGGAACTGTTTTCTTCATACGAAATTTGACCGAAATTATAAGAAACATTTTTTTGTAAATTTTTCTTAAAAATTTGTGTTGACCGAAAATATACGGAAAAAATTTCAGCGATTTTTCGTTTTTTTGTTTGGCGATTTTTTGTTTGTCGATTTTTTCTTGGGCGATTTTGCCTAGTTCCTAATTTTATATTATCAATGCAAATGCTAAGGAGGAACTGTATGTTTTTTATAAAATTTTACAGAAATTATATGAAAAAATTTCAGAGATTTTTCGTTTTTTTTTACAGTCCTTGAAAATTTGTATTGTCTGTATGAAATATAATCTAGAATATTTAAGACATTTTTCATAAGAAATTTTACTGATTTGTATTGTAACACTTTGCGATCTTTCGTTTTTTTTTTTTTGCAATTTTTTTTCGCCGATTTAGCTCTTGGATGTAACTGGATGTTCTTTTGCTTCGCTTTTTTACCACTTCCATTTGAGTTTCCGACATAAACTGTAAGGAACTGTTTTCTTCATACGAAATTTGACCGTAATTATATAGAAACATTTTGCGATTTTTCATTTTATATTATGTTGATTTTTCTTAAGAATTTTTGTTGACCGAAATTATATTGAAGAAATTTTAGCGATTTTTCGTTTTTTTTTTTTGACAGTTGTTCGTTCTTGAAAATTTGTATTGTCTAAATGAAATATTACCTAGAATATTTAAGACATTTTTCATAAGAAATTTTACTGATTTGTATTGTAACACTTTACGATCTTTCATTTCTATTTTTTATGATTTTTTTCGCCGATTTAGCTCATGGGTGTAACTGAATGTTCTTTTGCTTCGCTTTTTTATCACTTTCATTTGAGTTTCCGACATATACTGTAAATATAATTACTATCGCCTAAAATCCTTATTAAAGGACATTTTGCCTGTAGTACGAAATTTGTACCAACTCATTATAAATGTGTCGTTTACAATCATTTTTTACAGTTTTCATATTTTCTGATATAATGATTGATTACCTTTCAAAAGAAATTAAATTTATTCGCAATGTTGGAAACTGTTAAAATATGAATACAACCAACCATTAACCGTTTTCGTTTTGCAATCAAATTAACTCTTTGCGAAAAGCAAAAAAAAAAAAAAAAAGGAAACATCCACGATAAACATCACTACTCGTTTAAAAACATTTAATCTTCAAACGTCAACGTTTCGTTAAACAAATTTTCAAACAACGAAAAAAAAAAAAACAAAAAAAGAATAAGAAATGTCTGTAAACCATTAAAATTATTAAAAATTTTGCCGGATTTTTGCATATCATGCTTTAATCACGCATAGTGAAAAATGCTCTAAAATAAAAATGTAAAAACGTTGTTAAGCCATATTGGGCGTGTCTACATGATATGCAAATTATCTTAATTTTTTATATATTGTCGCTTTTCGCTACTATTGTATAGCATGAGTATAAAGCAGAATTACAATATCATTTCATTTCCTACTAGTATGACAATCTTTTTTTTTTTTGTTTTGATTTTGTTGTTTTATTCGAAATGTTGATGTATCATTTGTTGTTCATTTTTTTTTCGCGCCATTTGAACACGTTAAATTGTCTAGAGATGACGATTTTTTTTTCGCAATACCAAAATATTCGGCCAAGGGTGTTGTTGAATGAATGATAGATAGTTAAAGTTACTCACTCACACACATTGTCATAGTTGAGACTCCTTACAACAAATCACTCAGTTCATTTTGTTGGTGTCGCTTAAATGGAGACTAAAAATGTGTGTTTGCTGATGTGGATTTTTCCAAAGGGTTTGTCTTGAAATAAGCGGATTTATTGAAATATGTTTTAAATATTTTCCTTTTAATATTTTTTAACAACATTAATAATAGTCAACAAATTTCTGGTTTTAAAGTAAAAATTTAATAAATGTGTAAAGGATATTTTAGATGTGGTAAAAAAAAAAATTATTATTATTCTTTAAAAATGTTTTAATTAAATTTTTTACAATCTATATAAACAGTTTTCTTGTTAAACAAAAGTCAATTGGTTTTATTTTATTTAACACAAAATTCTAACATGCAACTGGTTTTATAACGATAAGAAAAATCATGTTCTCTGAAATATAAAATTACTATAATTTTGTATTTAAAAATTTAGTATTGTTCTAAAGAATTTTATGGGCAAAAGTTAAATTACTTTTGAAATTTAAGCATAAAAAACTATTGTTGTTAGTTGAGGAATGGAAAATAAAGTTTTTGTAAAAACGAAACAATAAGGATTAAATAATTAATACCATGTTCACAGTTTGTGAAGGATTAAATTTAGTAATAATAAAAATGTTTTGGAGTAGAGTTTCGAATGAAAAATTCTCGAATTCAACTTGACGTTATCACATTGTAGAAGTTCTGAATATTTCTGATAATTTGTGGACCAGTGTAAAAATTACACTCTACTACCACTAGCTCAAAGTTCCTCTTTTGACTTCCATCAAGCATTTTATCAATATTATCAATCGCATTGATTACATTGTGAATGCCCTTAATAAAATAATAAAAAAAAACTATACATAAATTTACATACAATACAATCTAAATTGAATTGTCCATCAAGGATAACCAAAAAACATAAAATTTTCATGAGACAATAAATAAACTATAGCAGAAGATGAATAGATGATATAAAGCTTAAAGGGTTTGCATGATATATGATACAGCCAGCCATAAGGTACTGTTTTCACTAGAGATTCTGTATAGATAATATATGATTTTGATGAATATATAACAAAAACTCCAAAAAAAGGGATATTATTTAATGCGAATGCTGAAAGTTTTATATATGAGGTAATTTTTCAAACAATAATATATATTGTATCTTCTTAAAAAATTTAATGTCTTAAGTCAAATTCATCACAATCATATAAAATTATCTCGCATTATATGGGAACATTCCGACTTCAGAAGGATTATCAATGATAAATTGTAATCTGGCTATCTATTAAATATTTAAATTTTCTCCCCATATTTCTGACAAATTTTAACTTTTCAGCATCAGTTAGCTTAAGAAGAACATAATTTTCTTTAGACTTGATTTTAGACTAACCAGTTAACCCAGGTACTCGGGTACTCAATAATATAATTCGTGAAAAAATTATTTAAAGCTAAGAAGAGTATCAAGTTCTGCTGTGTTGAATCTGTGATAGTCTCCATCCATGTTCTGATCACATTACTATAACCAAGATTTTTAACCGTAAGAGACAAAAAGGTTCGATTTCACATTGTCATGGCTATATTTTTTACAATGATGTTTAAAATTAATAAGAAAATTAACAATAATTTTAGATGTTTGCATGCTTTTTTAATTGAAAGCAATTATTAAATGCAATCATCATGGTTGGTTGCTTGGTTGTTTATCAACAATGAATACACATTTTTGTTTGCTTCAACGGTTAGGCGTACAACAAAAAAAAAAAAAAAAAAAAAAAATAACAAGCAAACCAAAATGTGTATGCATCGCTGATACATATCTATTCACACGTGTTCAGTTGCGTATAACTTTTTTCTTTTACTATTTTTATCGAAGTTTCCTCATACATAATTCCTCACCTATTTGGTCTAACAACTCCAAATGCACAAGCAAACTGCTGCAAACTATGACGCACATTTTAAGCGTAAGTAGTATGACCTACTCGACCTATTGCGAACAGGATAATGTTTTCAACAGATAGACAGACAAACAAGCGGAACCAGAATAGATATAGTTCATGTGGTCTCCAGAAATTATTTCGATGAGTTACAAGCTGATATATGTCCACTGCACAGTGGTGTAGAGCGTATAAAAATTCATAGATTGGCTTTAATAAAATTACGTATATTATTTATTATTAAAGAAATTGTGTTTAATAAAAACATGCCCACTTAGCATGTTCATCTCAATTTGGCTAAGAAGTTAGAAGCGACAGAGAAGACTGAAAGCATAAAAAATTTACGGTACGAATAAGCTGAAACCAGACTAAAGCTAAATCTCCGCACTGATGCTCGTATTTAATGCAAAGCCAGCAACTCGTCCATGTTACTTATCTGCTTGAGGACATTGGTGAATTCAAATATGTCAAACGCAACTATCTGGCGGACTTCAAAACGTAACAAGAATATACAATTTGAGAACCAGAAACAAATTCCTAAAATATCAAAGCGCCACAAAAAAGGCAGAGTTAATTTTGCTGTTAAAAACTTGTACATCAATTGGGAAAGGGTAAAAATGGAATTTGGATGGGCCAAATAGTTTTCGAGGCTGTTAGCATTACGTTCGGAAGGAACCGTTACGTTTCACAAAATGTAATTTTGGTGGCGGAAGCATAGTGGTGGAACATTTTCTGATGAGGGTTGGTTCGAATGTCAAATAACATCTTGTCAAATGAAAAGCACAAACTACACATAACTCCTCGGGAAAAGTCTGATGACACACAGTGGTGTTTTGAACAGGATAACGCTCGAATTCATGTTAGCCGAGCAACAAAATAGTGATTTTTATTAAAAACCATAATATTTTCGGAGTGGCTGACATGCTCACCAAACCTCAACCCTATAGAAAATTTGTTGGGCATCTTGACAAAAGAGGTAATCTACAGTTTTAAGTGAACTGTTCTTTTGAAGGAAGAATGTTAAAAAAAAATGGACGAAATACAATTAAAAGACTGTTGGAAGTATGGAAAAATGAACTGGAGATGTTTTCTGTAAGATAGGGGAGTATATACAATATTCGTTTTTCCGTAAATATTGACACTTATATACTTTTTGTCAAAACAAAACCTTGATGGCCTTAAAATTGTGGATTGGTAATTACACTAGCCAACAAGGTTTTGGACTGGAGCAACCAAATATCTCACCTAGGGTAATCAGTAATCAGTTTGTCTCTATCACGTCAGGTTTTGGAGATAAAAAAAATGTTTTTATTCGTTTTTTACATAAAAAATCATTATTATATTTAAAAATCAATGAATCTTCAAAAGTTAATGCTGTTATTTGAACGTCGTTTGTATTTTGTTGGTTCGGTTTCGCGTATTACAGTCCAGCAGTAGTCTCCCGGCATGCTTTTGTCCCAATATCCTTGATAACTTTTTTCAATTTTGATTAATTCTTGGTGAGCACGCTCCCCTTGTTCGCCGCTCACCGCACCTAGGTTTTGTGGAAGAAATGTAAATGCGAATGAAGCAAATGCATTTTGAGTGACATTCGTGCCCTTATTTCGTGATAATTTTGCAATAATTCAACAACAAATTGTCTGTAGTTTTCACTCTTATTGTTTCCAAGAAAACTGTCCACGATGCTCTTGAAAGATTTCCAGACTGCATATTCTTTCTCCAATAAACATTGTGAAAAATTGTCGTCATTGAATAGCTTCCTGATCTCAGGGTCTACAAATATGCCTTCTTTGATTTTAGCATATAAAATTTATCACCATCTTTGTTCAGAGCCTAGATAAAGTTCTTAAAAACGTCCAATTTTATGTGCAGCGGCGGAAGAGGAATGTCATTTGGATCAATTAATGGTTTATTTGAAATGTTTTGTTTTCCTGGTGAATACCCAGTTCTTTTTGGCTACTCTGTTCTGACGTAATGATGACACGTAGCGCGAATATCTCTTAAGGTCACCACAGATCTTTCAGTTATGATCGTTGTACTTGAGTACTGTTAAAATTTCAGTCATTGTTTCGTAATTTTCCTTTGTATTAATGGCATGAGCAATTGGTATGAATGGTTTCTCATTCCCATTATGCAAAAAAAGAGCCTTTAAACTGTACTTAGAGCCATCAATAAATAATCTTTATTCAGTTTTGTCCGATGGCTGGTTCATTTTTTTAAATAAACCATCAACATCAAAACAGTATAGAATATAGTGTTTCTTTTCAAAATATCCAGCCAATTCCAAGCTTCTTTCTATCTCTCTAGATTGTTACTTTTGTCCCAACTGCAAGATGTTTCCACTGCTACATGCGTGAAGCTAGTAATTCCGCGTCTAGCTTCGTTAAATGTAAATCCCGAATCAGATCATTCAGCTCAGCTTGAGTCACTAAATGGCGTTCATCATCAGCCTCATACAAACTACCACTGCTAGTGAAAGATGTTTCGGACACACTGCTCGTAGCATTGGGAATGACTGGTAATGGATCATTTGGTGGACGTTGAACTGGTTTGGAAACCAATGGGACATTCGCGTAAGTAATATTTTTTCGATTTTTCATATTAAATCCAGCAACTTTTGTTAAACAGAAATAACAATCGGTTTGGTGGTTACTCGACTCGCTCCAAAGTACGGAATTGGAAAATCGAAATAGATCTTCTTGCCATTTGACCACTTCTATAAAACAGTTCTGCAACTATTGCAAAACATTGTCCAAGTTTCTGACAGCGAAACCAAAATAATGTAAATAGGCATATTTTAATGATTTTGATACTGCATATCCTTTTTTCCACACACAAAGCAGAAATAGCTTGAATCAGTAACACACGATCTCCCTGACATGCTAAAACGCTGCTATTATGAAAATTTAGAATGAATGTGGGCTTCTATCAAATTAATTATTGTGAAATTGTAGTGTCTGTATTGACTGTATTACCAGCATGTGATAAAAGATGAACAAGACGTGATAGCCCAATTTTTATGCCAGATTCGAATTCATTATGCCTAGAGTTGTTAAAAAACATTCTTCGCAAGATGCACAGATTATCTTGAAAGTAGTCTTACGTTACAGTCCGTTGTTCTGGAGATATAGTAAAAAATTAAGCGATCTTATAATTCTGAAATGCACCTTACAATTCTATAAAAGAGAGTCGTAAACAATTATAAAACTTCTCCCATGGAATGTACCCAGTCTCCAAATACACTGAAATTTAGATTGAACTTCATACCTTCACCTTCAGTTCACACCTAAATGAACAATTTCATGGATATTTCTGCAAGGGCGGTACCAAAACAACCCGGTCTAACAAAGAATTTTCTTAATTTCTCAATATAATATTTCTTAGCTCTTTAGCTCTACGCACTTTTCCCAGCGATATTCAATAACTTCGATACGTTCGGAAGTAGAAAATAATCCCAGGAATGTAAGTCTGGTGAATAACGTGCATTATGGAGCAATTCGAACTTTAGCTAATGGAATTTGGCCACAGCAATAGCGAATTTGCCCTGATGCAACAACTTCCTTTTTCACCTGTCCTTGAAATTTGCAAATCACCTTCAAAATCTTGAGTTACGGATAAAAAACCGGGTTTTCGGCCTTTTACACATAAAGGTCAGTAACCTTGGTGAATATCAACCGATTTTGAATTTCTCAGCGGATTTAGAAGGCCATTCGAAGATATGAACAGGATATTTAAGTAATATTGAGACACACGTGTGCAATACTCCAGCAAATTAATTTTTTTTAAATGTTCACTATTTTTCAACTTTGGAGATGTTTTAACACATTTTTTTATTTAAGAACCATATAATTTTTGAGCTTACGATTATTATAAAAATATGTTTATTTAGGAGTAATATGCAGCTTTGGTTTAAAAAATAAGAAAAATGGAATAAATGCCTGCAAACATTTTTGAGTTGAATAACTGAAAATTTTATTTTTGCAAAAAAATAAAAATTATTCCACGCGTATCCTAAACAACAGACGATATAACCTTGCCTACAGAAGGAACTGTTTTCGCCTTCTTTGGACACGTGTGAATTGGTCGAACCAAGTCTCATCCGTGGTTGCGAATCGACGCTCACAGAGCTTCTGCCGACTATCACCCAATACCATTTTATGTATTATTAAGCAGTACGTCTTGGCTGCTCCTACGGCCTCATTTAATCTCTGTCATCCTACATTTTATAGCCGTGAATGAAGGAACAGACTCCCCTAGAGTAGAATCTAGCACGGCTTTAATATTGCTTCGACTGTGGCCTTTGAAATGAAAGTATTGAATTCCATAACGGTGACCAATTTTTTCCATTATTTTAAAAATCCACAAAGTAAAGCATTGTTCACAATGCAAGCGGCAGTTACATTTTTCATGCCATCTCGTTCTCACACACAGAATTTCACATAAGTGCCACTCATTTTTTTTACGAAAATGTAACTCACATTTGTCGCTGAAGTTGGTCTATTCCTACTCCAGCAACATATTAGTTCGAAAGTAGTTGTTTCCATTTGGTACTAGATAGCGCTGTTTTCGAATTTGACATTTAAACTAAGAATTATCAATGAAAATTAAAATTGTTTGTTAAAAAAAATTTCTTTTATGTTATAATATTATCTGTGCAATATTATAATTATAAATATTTCACATATTTCTACATTTTATTAATATTCAAAATACAACTCTGTCGGTTGCATTCGAAGAAAACATAAGTTAAAAAACATATGCATTCGAAGAAAACATGTGTTATTGTTTGTTTGTTTTTTGGTCAGCAATTAAAATTTGAAAATGAATGAAGCCGACACATTCAAGTTTATTGAAATAGTTCAAGGGCAGGAGAACTTGTGGAATATTAGTTCCCATGGATACAAGGACATGGTACAGCGGAACGTGGTCTGGGATGAAGTTGGGAAATCATTTGGTCTAACCGGTAAGTAATTATGTTCGTTGTATGATGAAGTAACACAGAATACTTTTTTTAATATTTTTTTTTTTTTTGTTAATTTAGGTGAAAAGGCTAAAAAAAAAAGTTTAAGGCATTGAGGGACAAGTATAGGAGGCAAAAGCATCGTGAAAATGCTGCTAATAGAAGTGGTGCTGGAGCTTACGGTAAGGAGAAATGGGTGTTTTTTAAGCACTTACAGTTTTTGGACAATGCTTTCAAAAAACGATGGTATGGACATATTTGCAAAATAGACTGAGAGTGTAATATTTTTATACATAATTTTTCCTCAAGAGTCATTGATTCTCTTGCGTGGTCTATTGACAACACTGGAATTTCTACAGACAACTGTGGTTTCTTCTCCCTAGAATCACAGGATGGGAGTATTATAGAAAACGAATTGTTTAGCACAATTTAACAACAAGGATCTCGACAAACACCGTCAACCCCATTGCCGTCTCCCGTAATTGATTGCAGCACACCGTCGCCTACATTTTCCCAAACCAGAGTGCCAAAAAAGACAAAAAGATCTGTCGAGGACATATTTGAAGACCTAACAATTAAGCTAATGTCATGTGTAGAGCCACCTGTGTCTCAGTCAGTAGAGCCGACTTCGTTTCCCAAATATCACTCTGCAGTTGTTGATTTTATAGTGGAAACCTTGGGCAAATTAAACAAGTATGGAGCCGAGGCATGTGAGAAGGAGCTTATGAAAGTGGCCACAAAGTTTCGATTTAATTATTAGTTTATTATATTTTGGTTTTGTTTTTAAATAAAAAAAATTAATTAAATAGTCGATTATTATTGTTGAGTTAAATGTGTGAGTTATATAAATATTCCTTAAGAGTTTCTCGTAACTGTTCAGATCCATACGTGCCCACATTAACATATGTAAAGTTGTAGTCTGCATCACAAACTGCTAGGAGAACAATTGAAAATGTCTTCTTGTAATTAAGGAATAATGATCCACTATTCGGTGGACATTGAATTACGCAATGCTTTCCGTCTATGGCTCCAATATAGTTTGGCATTCCAGTTTTTGCCAAAAATTGTTCGGCGATAAACTTCAGGCTTTCGTTGTTAGTTTTCGGAATAAATTCTGCATTAAGTGATACTCATATTGATTCCGTTGTTTCCTTTATTATATTATGTATAGTCGACTTTCCGATACGGAAGGCGTAGGACAGAGATGAATAACTCATACCTGTGGCTACAAATCTATAAAATAATTTTTTTTCATATTATTTTCATTTCAACCACAATCACTTGCAAAATGCACACGCTAGTCTTTACCTTAGAGTTACCAGTAGCCTCACATGCTCACTTAATGGTCTATGGATAGATATCTTGCTTAATTTTGGACCAACTTTATGCAGAAGCAAATCAAATTGGACGTCAGTCATCCTAACAAAGTTACAAAAACTTTCGCTGTCTTTCAGATTAGTGCCATCTCCAAAGGTATCTCTCTTTTGAAGTATATCGCGGACCCACCAGCGTCTTCTATTTTCATTCTTTTTTAACAATATCGCGGATAGACCCAATTCATAGGCCCCATATAGAGGTGCTTCCCGATCCTCACTTAAATCTATCAAAAAACAAAAATATTGCACAGTTTTTTCTCAAATTGGATTTGTATATATTTTTTCAAATTATTAAAGACTACCAAATATGGTCAGGATCGGTCCATTTTTCGGCCTAGTCCCCATGTAAATATGGCACGCGATATGAACTTTTTCATATCTGCAGCCAAAAAAAAAATTGATAACAATGCCACTCAAATTTGGTTTATGCTTATTTTCTATATCCAATTAGTTGGACCGAAGAGATATGGTCTCGAAACCATGGTATGGGTATCGTGTAGTCGGTCTAGACCGACTATAATTTTCCTACTTGTTATTTTTAAAACTAAATTAAAATTTCGGGGCTGTCAATTTAATAAAAATTAACTGTACGAGTAATTTCTGTTTTTTATAATCTAATAATTTACCTTTTTTTTATATTGATGTAACGATAAATTTTTGAATTTAACGCAATTTGATTGTCTCTGTCTCTGGTTGTAATTATTTCAAGTAAACATGCAAAGTTTAATCAACTTGAATGCGTTTTATTTTTGTATTTGGACAAACTGTACTATAGAGGAGTGAAATGCAATTAAAATATTCGAAAGCATCCCTAAAATTATTGAAAATATTTGTATAATAAAAACTAATGACAATTGACAATGACACTGTCATGATCCAAAAGTCTGCTGCTGTTGCAACACGCAATTGAAAGTAATGCCCTTATGCGGGTGTATGTTTGTCTGCATGTGAGTACTTGAAATCTACTTCACTCCATAGTTTAACAAAAGTTATGAACTTTTATACAAATAAACACCTCCCTTCGATTAGGTTTTTATAACCATAAAAAATGATGATATTTATAAAAATTACACAAAAATATTGATGATGTTTAAGATAAAACTGTAATTCGAAATAACAAGGGGGACAACAGACAGAGCCAAGTGTTTAGTTGCGAACATATGTCATCCCTCAAAATTATGGAGAAGGAAAATACCCTTATGCCAACAAACTATGGCATAGTTTTAATTCCATATTTTTAGTCTATATTTAGTTAATCATAAAAATATACCTGTATCTATATCTATATATCTATATCTATAACTAAAACCCACCACCCTCATTTACTTAACTTAGATAAGCATTGTTACATACTCATACCAATCACTTGTTTTTAAAATCCTCTTTAAAGGAGGCTTAACAACATATGTGAGTGTATGTTTTCCAAAACGACCATATAATTTGTTGTTATTTTTTTCAAATATACTTTATAATTATATCAAATATTTTCTATCTTTAATACATTACATACATACATACATACATATGAGTGAAATGTATTCTACACCCCTCTTCATTCCATTTAATTTTTCGTTTCAAAAATTTTAATCTGTAAAATTTGTTAAAAAGTTTATGATACTTTTTTTTACCTCCTGTCCATTGCAATTTTATGCTATTTTAAACAATTTTTCATTTCCATTCAGTTGTTTTTTTCTTTTACTGGTAATTCAATTTATATGTTTCAATTTGCTATGTCTTATATGTACATGTGTGTGGGTGTGTATGTTTTTGATGATTTTTCCCAAGTTACTTATGATTTATTAATATTTAATGTAACCTGACGTTGAAGTTATGGTTACAAAGTTTATGATGCTGATGATATGTTTAGCTTAGAAAGTTAGGAGATCAAATATAAAATATAAATTATATTTTTGTAAAATTTAAAAAAAGGTATGACAGGACATTTTTATTTTCTGCCAAGAAAACATTTAATGTTATTGTTATTTTTTTATTGTTAAAAATAAGTTAAAGCGCATTGAGGTCCCACAATTCAAATCCTATATTATCGCAACTCATGTCTTGAAGTTTTTTAAAATCCTACTTCAAATATGACGCAAGGATTTTTAATCTAAAATTTATAATGCATGATATCAATTATTATTTTTGAGAAATATTTTTAAAAAATCTTTCCATAATTGATGTTGATAATGAAAATGGAAAGAATGATTTACCTTTTAAATTTCAAGAAGTTTGAAGAAAATAAAATTGGAAAATAATGAAATTATTTTGCAAATTTTAAACGTCCATAAAAGTTGTACCAATTTTGTTAAAAATAATAGCATTACCTCACTCGACTGCCAATTTTGTATCAAATGCTTAATAAAAGGCTACAATGAAAGCTTCAGAATATGGTGTGTTGGAGGAGAAACAGTTATTTCAACTAACAGTTTACTTGTTTTTTAGTAAAATTTTTAACATATCCCTCTTTCGCAATATATTTTTCATGATTCCTAAAATGAGTTGTTTCATAAAACCAACCAAAAATTTAATCAGAAGAACAAGAACAATTAATTGCAATGTCTAGAAGGAAAGTAAGACCACGAATAACTCTGGAAAAGACCTTTAAGAGAATTTAAAATAGAATATTTTTGTTGAGATATTCTTTAGACATATCAAAACGTTTACCATTTACCCCATGCTATCCTATTATATATTGCAAACACCCTGATTAAAGTCGTATTCTTCTAGTTTTTATTATTTTTATACCCTATACCACTATATGGTTTGGGTATAATGACTTTGTGCTGCTGTTTGTAACAACCAAAAATATTTGACCTAGACCCATCTTTAATTATACCGATCGAATCACAATCACTTTCTGAGTTGATTTAACAATGTCCGTCCGTCCGTCTGTGTGTCCATGTAAAGCTTTTAATCAAACTGCAGGTCGCGAATATGAATGTATTTTGATGAAATTTGGTACATAAGCTTTTGCCGGTCATGGTATGAAAGCTGTTAAAATTGGTGAGAATCGGTCCATGTTCAGACCTATCCCCCATACAAATTACCCATATGAAATCGACATAAATTGCCATAAGATCCAAATTGTCATATAGATCTTACTCAAATTGGGTTTGTATGCGTTCATTACATCCATTAATGAGTAGTCCGAAAATGATCCCTTTGACCCCATATAGAGCTGCTTCCCGATCTTCACTTAAATCAATTAAAAAACAAAAATATTGCACTGATTCTTCTCAAATTTTGTTTGTATATGTTTTTGCAAAATACAAGAGACTTTACCAAACATGATCAGGATCGGTCCATTTTTGGACCAAGTCCCTATATAGATATAGCATCCGATATGAACTTTTTCATATCTGCAGCCAAAAAAATTAATAAAAATCCCATTCAAATTTGGTTTTTGCTTATTTTCTATGTCCAGTTAGTTGGGCCTAAGAGATAGGGTTTCCAAACGCATGGTATTGGGTATCGTATAGTCGGTCTAGACCGACTATAATTTTCTTACATTTTTTTTTTTTTTCTTAGAAAATAATTTGTCGCCTAAGTCGCCCGTTGGAAGTTGATGAGAATCATTTTTAGCGAAAACATACATAAGATAAGATACTTTTTAAGATAATGTATTTTGTTAAAAAAAGGGAAAAGGTACTTTAAAAAAGTACTTTTTAAAGAAAACACGCTTTTTTTTTAAAGTACTTTTAAAAGAAAATTATTTTTTAAGAGAAAGTACTTATTTAAGAGAATGTTCTTTTTTAATAGAATGTACTTTTTTAAGAAAAGGTATTTATAACGAAAGCACTTTTCACGAAAAGGCATTTTTCAAGAAATGTGTTTAAGAAAAGGAACTTTTCTAAGAAAAGTTATTTTATTAGGACAAAGTACTTTCTTAGAAGGGGCAGTTTTTTTTTAAGAAAAGTTTCTTTTTTAAGAAAATTTATTTTATTACGAAAATTTACTTTCTTAGAAAGGGTAATTTTTTTGAAAAGGTAATTTTTAAGAAAATTTATTTTAAGAAAATGTACTTTCTTAGAAAGCGTAATTTTTTTAAAAAAGGTATGTTTCTAAGAAAAGTTATTTTATTAAGAAAGGTACTTTCTTAGAAAGGGTATTTTTTTTTAGAAAATGTACTTTTTTAACTAAACGTAGTTTTTTTAAGAAAATATTCTTGCTAGAAAGGGTAGTTATTTTTAGAAAAGGTAATTTTTAAGAAAATTTATTTTATTAAGAAAATGTACTTAGAAAGGGCAGTTTTTTTTTTTTTGAAAAGGTACTTTTTTATTAAGAAAATGCACTTTCTTAGAAAGCGTAGTTTTTTTTTAGAAAAGGCACTTCTGTAAGAAAAGTTTTTTTTATTAAGAAAAGGTACTTTCGTAGAAAGGGTATTTTTTTTTTTTAGAAAAGGCACTTTTGTAAGAAAAGTTTTTTTATTAAGAAAAGGTACTTTCTTGGAAAGGGTAGTTTTGTAGAAAAAGTATTTTTTAAGAAAATTTATTTTATTAAGAAAATGTACTTTCTTAGAAGGGGTAGTTGTTTTTAGAAAAGGTACTTTTTTAAGAAAAGCTATTTTATTAGGAAAAGGTGCTTTATTCGAAATGGTAAATTTTTAGAAAAGGTACTTTTTAAGAAAATCTATTTTAAGAAAATGTACTTTCTTAGAAAGGGTAGTTTTTTTTTAAAAAATGTACTTTTGTAAGAAAAGTTTTTTTTTAAGAAAATGTAGTTTCTTAGAAAGGGGAGATTTTTTTTTTTTGAAAAGATACTTTTTTATTAAGAAAATGCACTTTTTTAGAAAGAGTAGTTTTTTTTTTTAGAAAAGGCACTTTTGTAAGAAAAGTTTTTTTTATTAAGAAAAGGTACTGTCTTAGAAAGGTTATTTTTTTTTCGAAAAGGCACTTTTGTAAGAAAAGTTTTTTTATTAAGAAAAGGTACTTTCTTGGAAAGGGTAGTTTTGTAGAAAAAGTACTTTTTTAAGAAAATTTATTTTATAAAGAAAATGTACTTTCTTAGAAAGGCCAGTTTTTTTTAGAAAAAGTACTTTGTTAAGAAAATTTATTATATTAAGAAAATGTACTTTCTTAGAAGGGGTAGTTGTTTTTAGAAAAGGTACTTTTTTAAGAAAAGCTATTTTATTAGGAAAAGGTGCTTTATTCGAAAGGGCAGATTTTTAGAAAAGGTAGTTTTTAAGAAAATCTATTTTAAGAAAAGATACTTTCTTAGAAAGGGTAGATTTTTTAGAAAAGGTACTTACTTTTGTAAGAAAAGTTACGTTTTTAAGAAAAGGTATGTTTTAAGAAAAGCTATTTTATGAAGAAAATTTATTTTTTAAGAAAGGATACGTTTTTAAGGAAAGCTGTTTTTTAAGAAAATTTATTTTATTAAGAAAAAGTACTTTCTTAGAAAGGGTAGTTTTTTAAAAAAGGTAATTTAAAAAAAGGCATTTTTTAAGAAAATTTAATTTTCTAGGAAAAGGTGTTTTCCTAAGAAAATATGTATTTTAAGGAACGGTAAGTCTGTAGAAAAAGTACTTTTGTAAGGTACTTTTGTAAAAAAAAGTACTTTTACCGAAAGGGAACTTTTTACAGAAAATATGCTTTTCTAGAAAAGGTAGTTCTGTAGAAAATTTACTTTTTAAGAAAAGGTAATTTTTTAAGAAAAGTTATTTTTTTAGAAGACACCTTTTCAGAAAAAGTACATTTTAAGAAAAGCTATTTTATGAAGAAAATTAATTTTTTAAGAAAGGATACGTTTTTAAGAAAAGCTGTTTTTTAAGAAAATTTATTTTTATTAAGAAAAAGTACTTTCTTGGAAAGAGTAGGTTTTTAAAAAAGGTAATTAAAAAAAGGAGTTTTTTAAGAAAATTTAATTTTTTAGGGAAAGGTGTTTTCCTAGGAAAAGGTACTTTCTTAGAAAATATATATTTTAAGGAAAGGTACTTCTGTAGAAAAAGTACTAGTGTAGAAAATGTACTTTTTTAGAAAAGGTTCTTTTATCAAAAAGGTAAGTACTTTTCTAGAAAAGGTACTTTTTACAGAAAATGTACTTTTGTAGAAAAGATACTTTTGTAGAAAAGGTACTTTTGTAGAAAAGGTACTTTTGTAGAAAAGGTACATTTTACAGAAAAGGTACTTTTGTAGAAAAGTTACTTTTGTAGAAAAGTTACTTTTTTAAGAAAAGGTATTTTTTTAGAAGAGAGTTTTTAAGAACAAGGTACTTTTTAAGAAAAGCTAATGTATGAAGAAAATTTACTTTTTAAGAAAGGATACGTTATTAAGGAAAGCTGTTTTTTTAGAAAATTTATTTTATTAAGAAAAATTATTTTATTAAGAAAAAGTAGTTTCTTAGAAAAAGTATTTTCTTAGAAAGGGTAGTTTTTTAGAAAAGGTATTTTTTTTAAAAAGCATATACATATTTTAAGAATATTAATTTTTTTCAGGAAAAAGTGTTTTGTTAAGAAAAGGATCTTTCGTAGAAAATATATTTTTTAAGCAAAGGTACCTTTTACGGAAAAGATATTTTTTATAAAAAGGGACTTTCGCAGAAAATGTACTTTTGTAGAAAAGGTACTTTACTAGAAAATGTACTTTTATAGAAAATGTAAGTTTATAGAAAAGTTGCTTTTGTAGAAAAGGTACTTTTGTAGAAAAGGTACTTTTGTAGAAAAGGTACTTTTGTAGAAAAGGTACTTTTGTAGAAAAGGTACTTTTTAGAAAAGTTATTTTTTTAAGAAAATGTATTTTTTTAGCAGAGTGTTTAAGAACAAGGTACTTTTTAAGAAAAGCTAATTTATGAAGAAAATTTACTTTTTAAGAAAGGGTACGTTTTTAAGGAAAGCTGTTTTTTAGAAAATTTATTTTATTAACAAAATTTATTTTATTAAGAAAAAGTATTTTCTTAGAAAAAGTATTTCCTTAGAAAGGCTAGTTTTTTAAAAAAGGTATTTTTTTAAAAAAGGTATTTTTTTAAAAAAGGTATATATTTTAAGAATATTAATTTTTTTCAGGAAAAGATGTTTTCTTAAGAAAAGGATCTTTCTTCGAAAATATATTTTTTAAGGAAAGGTACCATTTACAGAAAAGATATTTTTTATAAAAAGAAATTTTGCAGAAAATGTACTTTTGTAGAAAAGGTACATTTATAGAAAATGTACTTTTATAGAAAAGGTACTTTTACAGAAAAGGTACTTTTGTAGAAAAGGAACTTTTGTAGTAAAGGTACTTTTGCTGAAAAAGTACTTTTTCAAGAAAGCCACATAAAAAATAAATACATAATTTTAAATCAAATACTTGAAATTTTCATAGCTTCTAGGAAATTTCCATAAAATACTTCGACAAATGCTTTTGAACGCTACCCAACTTTTAACTTAAAAAGTTACAAACAGAAAACAGATATTTATTGTGATGGTAGTCATTGATGATGTTAATAACCGAATTTCGGGTTATAACGACCACAATTTTTTTTTTGTCTTCACAGTTTAACCACAATAGCAAATAATAATATTTTATCAGTTTAGAACAATTCAACTGTTTTTTTTTTATTGTATCAACAGAAACTTTATAGTTGTTAACAATATTCTGTTGAGCTAAAATAATTACTATTGTGATCATAATCAACTCGAAATTCGGTTATCAACTCCATCGCCATCCATGGCAATAAGTGCGGCTGACACGATGAATATATTTTTTGTGTGTAGCTATGAAGTCTGTCTGCAGGTCCATGTTAACATTGTACGAAAACTTAATTTAAAAATATTTGAATTAATTGCTGTTCTGAAACTTCTTTGAAACATATTTTAGTTTATTCTAACCCAGTTCAGAAAACTATTGCTGCTTGCTGCTAACATCATAATTCTTTACATTGAAATAATTAATTAAAATTTGATTATTTTCAAATTAGCTTTTTATGTTCTTTACGAGTACTTTGTCTTTGTTCATAATATCTATGACAAATATTTAGCATGTATTCCCAGCCACAATAAATTCAACTCGCAAATAAAATTTTTAGTTCATACGTGAAGTATTTCTACAAATAAATCATCATTGTTATGCTAAAAGACAGCGAAGACTAAGAAAATTAATTATAAATTTATGAATTAATTTAGCGACTATTAAATAAAGCAAATAAAAACATACATGAAGCAGACAAGAGTTAGAATGTGCTTTAACTATTTAACTTTAACACTCACACCCAAGCCTCCTCGAAACACAATTCTAACTGATATTAACAGCTTTCAGAATGATTGTTTTACAACGCATTACATACGCACATATGAATGTAAAGCAGCATGAAGACAAAAGATATAAATTTATACATGCATACATGATTCCTCCTCTAATTTCCAAAGGTTTTTTTTGTTGCTGTCTAAACGGCTGTTGGAGTAATAAAAATTGCTCGTTTTATTTGTATGGAATATGTCATTTACAAAATCATCAATATTTCAATTTAAATTTACACGCATACAATTTTATATCATGTGTATGATGATGTCTTCTTTAGCCATAACCAACCTAGACCCAGTGAAAATGTGACTGTAAATTGAAATACAATATTACATACGCATTGCAAAACATTAATATCAACTTATGGCAGAACTCCTACATTTATGCTTAACATTTTAATTGCGCAATTTTGCTGTTTCGTGTACTTTAGCAAATAACCATGATTAGTTCTGCATGAATAATTTAAATTGTGAACGCCATAAACACACACACACACATTGTTTAGTCTTCTTAGTTTTTACTTTAGTTGTTTCTACCTTTTTAGAACTTTTCCCCCAACCCAATGAGAATCAATATCTTTTATGACTTCACAAAATGTCAACTACAACCACAACTATTTCTCTTCTCATATCAAACGATTGCCACCTAGTGTTGTAATGTTTATGTTACCAACAGATGACTGCCAAGTAGGAAAAAAGCACATTATTCTCGTATAGTGTTGAAGTCATACCACTTTGTCAATTGTATAATTTTATTAGATAAGGGAGAATATCTGATCGGTTTATTACTAGACACACTATTAAGGTTTAACATTATTACTTTCCAATATAGTCACCTTGTATTATTAGGATATTTATGTTCTACTTTGGTATAAAAAGTGCACCGTTTAAGGAAATTACTTTTTCCTTAATACAATCTACCACTAAATATTTGTTTTCTATTACAATTTATGCTAAGTCAATATGTATCTAACATTATTTTTCCCATTTTCCATTTGTAATTGCTTGTTAAAGTCATTGTCATGTGTGTTAACCACCAGTGCTGCCAGATGATTTTGTTATTGAAAATATTTTTGATCCACTTAAATGCACATAACATGGCATGGATATGACATGAATACTTAAATAATTCGTAGAATAAAAATATATTTCAAGTGGAAAAAGGAATATTAAAACAAGGATTGATGAAATACCTCAAGTTTGCAAATTATTTAGACTATTATCATTATATTGTCTAATACTTTTCCATCGAGTTCCTTTCCAGAAAACTTGTAGTTTGTTATATTCAATTCGTTATAAAATTTTTCCCACATCTGGCAACACTATATGTAAAATACTTATTAGTTTTATTGTTTAATGATACCACCCTGTTTTTGTTAATACGAGGATTCCTACAACTTATATGGAAATATAGACATTCCTCTTTTTATTTACGAGACTCCCACCTGATGCTTTTATGCGGGTTTCATAATAATTTATTATCCTTGCATGTGTTAGTTTCAATAAAGTTCCTCAATGCTTCTTTTCACATGTTTAAGTAGTTTTGTGAAAGCATATAATTTTTCACTTGTCATAATTTAAAAAAAGGACTGTAATGCTTTTTATATTACAAAACTGTTATTAAGCAATGTTATGCATGAATAGTTTTGTTTGTTTTCATAATGGATCATAAATTGAATAAATACAATGGAATAAACTTTGTATTTTTTTTATTGATTTTAATTATAATTAAAGTCATGTTTGTCGGTTTTCAGTTTGTGTAATCAAATAAATAAAATGTCATGAGAAACGCGTCTTTCTTCATCTATATTTGCCTTTTCCTTTTCCGAATGTTAGCGACCAATACAATTTCATACATTTTTTATAATCTACACAAAAGCGTCTCTATTGCTTGCCTTGCTCAAGAGATTCCCTACATCTACCAGGCCACACCTGTATATTACTGAGCCATATTATTATCGAAAAATGCAAAAACATATACAAACCAAATGCGAGAAAAATCTGTGCTATATTTTTGTTTTTTGATAAGTTCAAGTGAAGATCGGAAAACAGCTTTGGGGCTATGGCTAAGAATGTTCCTGCAGGGTTTATTTTCATCTTTCGTTTCGTTATAGATGCTAACAGCTCTCTACTGCGATGTATTTTTCTCAGAACTTCGCTGTTCAATATAAAGGGAGTCCATCTGCTTTATATCCACTGCCTTTAAGGTCCATATATCCATTGCATATAACAGAACTGACCATTCTTGAGATTTGCTGAATGGCAGTTTCGATTCAAGATTAATGTCATTGGTATTAATACCTTTTTTTTATAATTAAACAAGAAAATTACTTTCGGCCTTGGCCTACTATCGATAACCTATGCCATGCGTTTAGAGACCCTATATCATAGGTTCAACTACTTGTGTAATAAAAAATAAGCATTGTTATTAATTTTTTGACGATCGGATATAAAAAAGTTCATATCGGATGCTATATCTGTATGAGGACTGGGACGAAAAATGACCGATCCTGACTATATTTCGTAAAGTCACTTATTTTTTCCAAACACATATACAAACGAAGTAAGGGTGTGAAGTTAGCGACGAAAGATTACGTTTTTCAAAAATGTTAAATACTTAACAGAGACTGTTAAATTAACAGAATTTTTGTGAAGATAACTACGAATGTTAAATACGTTCTACAAAATGTTATGCGTTATATAGAAAATGTTGAACTAACATGTTTATATGTTTTTATGCAGATAACTACGAAAATTAAATACGTTTTACAAATAATTTGAGGGGATTTGATATATAGTGGCATTAGTATATTAGGACTAGTATATTAACAAAATAAAAATAAAAATAAAAATAAATTGAATTTTACAAAATATGAAAGTAAGAAATATCGTTAAAAAACATATGACTTTTTCCCCTAGTACTATATGGAAAAACTAAATGACATAATTGGACAAAATGTTTCGATCAGGGGCTTAGCCCTATACGAGGATTTATAGACAAGCACCAATAGTTTAGAAAAAGATCAAAAATATGAAAATCGAAATCGCTCGTTACATTTTTGTGAAATATCGATTTTAAAAAATATGAAAAAAAATCATATTTTTTAAAATCGATATTTCTCAAAAACGTAACGAGCGATTTTCATATTTTTCGTCTTTTTGTAAACTACTAGTGCTCGTCTATGATCCCTCATATAGGGCTAAGCCCCTGATCGAACCATTTTGTCCAAATATGTCATTTAGTTTTTCCATATAGTACTAGCGGAAAAAGTCATATGTTTTTTAACGATATTTCTTACTTTAATTTTTTGTAAAATTCAATTTATTTTTATTTTTATTTTGTTAATATACTAGTCCTAATATACTAATGCCACTATATATCTAAACCCATCAATTTATTTGTAAAACGTATTTAATTTTCGTAGTTATCTGCATAAAAACATATAAACATGTTAGTTCAACATTCTCTATATAATGCATAACATTTTGTAGAACGTATTTAACTTTCGTAGTTATCTTCACAAAAATTCTGTTAATTTAACAGTCTCTGTTAAGTATTTAACATTTTTGAAAAACGTAATCTTTCGTCGCTAACTTCACACCCTTAAACGAAGTTTGAGAAAAATAAGTGAATTTTTTTTTTTTTTTTGGACAGACTTAAGTGAAGATCGGGAATCAGCTTCAAATGGGGCTATGACTAAGAATTATCCTATAGGGTTAATTTTGGACTAATGATGAATGGATGCAATTTACCCAATTTAAACAAAACCCAATTTAACCGAGATCTATATGATCATTTTTATATTTAAGTCGATCTCATAGGTGTCATTTGTATGGAGACTACGTCTGACCATGACCCACATTTCACCACTTTCAATGGCATTCATCCTGTGGCGGAAGGAAGCTTACGACATATAGTTTACGATCTATAGTTTACGACCTATAGTTTTTAATTACAAGCTTTACATGGTCACAGGGATGGACGGACAGACGGACGGACAGACGGACGGACGGACGGACATCGCTAAATCGACTCAGAAAGTAATTCTTATTTTTATTTCTGAGTCGATCGATTTAATAAATAATGGGTCTAGGTCAAATATTTTTGTTAGTTACAAACATCAGCGCAAACTTATTACACCCTGACCACGTACTGGTATAGGGTATAAAAATGCTTCTCTTGCCATTGCAATACAGCAAGTTATTTCTTTCGAAACATCCGACTAGTCATTGTGTACCACTCCGAGATATTTAAAACTCTGTGCTATATCGATGTAGAAATTTCGTGTCTTTAAGATGGTTGTATTTTTGGCTATTTTTCCTACTCAGAATCATCCTCATATTAATTCTCAGGCCGTATTTTTCACTGTCAATTTGTCTCTTAGATCTTGGAGTTCAGACATACTATCGCCCAGTAAGGTATTGTTATCAGCATATCTAATATAGTTGAGGAACATGCTGTTTTTATAAGCCTTTTCGAGCGTTGCAGATGTATTTCTGGAAGATTTTTGCGGAGCAGATATTAAATACTAATGCGGATAGTATATAACCTCGTCCTTCTATATAACCTTGACTCCCTGGAAATTATGATACTTTCTGTCAGGTCTCTGTTGACATTAACTTGCGCTGTTAGATGCTAATAGGGGCTCCTAATACATTGGAGTTCCTTATCGTCTGCGGCCGATGGACATAAGAAATTCCATCTGTTTATTATGCTGCACCGTGTCGGAAAATTTTTCATAATCAATGAAGCGTAAAAAAATCTTTATCCACAGATATCAGCATTTCCTAACCAGTACCTGCATAGAAAAACATCATGTGAGTCCGATCACAGGGGAAATGTGTAAACATCTAGCAATTAAAGATTTTTTGTGGCACTTTTTTAAAATCAACAGAAAGCGTCATCTAAGTATCACTTATAGCAATTAACTGCAGGGGCTCTGCTAATATAAAAATATTTGTTATTTCAACCGGTTAATTTTTAATTTTTCGTTTTTTATTTCTCATTTTTCATTTTTACTTTTAATTTTTGATTTTTTATTTTTCATTTTTCTCTTTTCATTTTTCAATTTTTATTTTTCGTTTTTCATTTTTCATCTTTTATTTTTCAGTTTTCAATTTTCATTTTTCGTTTTTTATTTTTCATTTTTAATTTTTTATTTTTCATTTATTATTTTTCAATTTTCATTTTACGTTTTTTATTTTTAATTATACCCTATACCACTATGTGGTTTGGGTATAATGACTTTGTGCTGCTGTTTGTAACAACCAAAAATATTTGACTTACACCCATCTTTAATTATACCGATCGAATCAGAATCACTATCTGATTCGATTTAACGATGTCCGTCCGTCCGTCTGTGTGTCCATGTAAAGCTTGTAATCAAACTGCAGATCGCAAATATGAATATATTTTAACAAAATTTGGTATTTGATCTTTTATCGGCCATGGGATGAACGCTATTGAAATTGGTGAGAATCGGTCCATGTTGAGACCTAGCCCCCATACAAATGACCCCTATGAAATCAACATATATTGCCATAAGATCCAAAATATCATACAAATCTTAGTCAAATTGGGCTTGCATGTATATATTACATACATTAATCAGTAGTCCAAAAACAATCCCTATTGGACAACTCTTAGTCATAGGCCCCATATAGAGCTGCTTCCCGATCTTCACTTAAATCTATCAATAAACAAAAATATTGCACTGATTCTTCTCAAATTTTGTTTGTATATATTTTTGCAAAATACATGAGACTTTACCAAACATGGTCAGGATCGGTCCATTTTTGGGCCTAGTCCCCATATAGATATATCATCCGATATGAACTTTTTCATATCTGCAGCCGAAAAAATTAATATAAATCCCACTCAAATTTGGTTTATGCTTATTTTCTATATCCAGTTAGTTGGGCCTGAGAGATAGGGTCTCTAAACGCATGGTATAGGGTATAGTATAGTCGGCCTAGACCGGCTATAATTTTCTTACTTGTTTTTTATTTTTTGTTTTCGTTTTTCATCTTTTATTATTCATTTTTTATTTTTAATTTTTCATTTTTATTTTTAATTTTTTATTTTTCATTTTTTATTTTTAATTTTTATTTTTTTTTTTTTTCATTTATCATTTTTTATTTTTCATTTTTTATTTTTCGTATTTCAATTTTCATTTTTTGTTTTTTATTTTTCATTTTTCGTTTTTTGTTTTTAATTTTTCGGCTTTTGTTTTTCATTTTTTATTTTTAATTTTTCATTTTTATTTCTAATTTTGTATTTTTTATTTTTTCTTTTTAATTTTTGGTTTTTAATTTTTTATTTTTCATTTTGCGTTTTTTATTTTTCATTCTTCATTATTCATATTTCATCTTTTATTTTTAATTTTTTATTTTTAATTTTTCATTATTATTTTTATTTTTTTATTTTCCATTTTTAATTTTTTATTTTTAATTTTTAATTTTTTTTTCATTTATCCTTTTTCATTTTTCATTTTTTATTGTTCGTTTTTCAATTTTCATTTTTTGTTTTTTATTTTTCATTTTTCGTTTTTTGTTTTTAATTTTTCGGCTTTTGTTTTTCATTTTTTATTTTTAATTTTTCAGTTTTATTTTTAATTTTTTCTTTTTTCTTTTTAATTTTTGATTTTTATTTTTTATTTTTCATTTTGCATTTTTTATTTTTCGTTCTTCATTATCATATTTCATCTTTTTTTTTAATTTTTTATTTTTCATTTTTCATTATTATTTTTATTTTTTTATTTTCCATTTTTAATTTTTTATTTTTAATTTTTAATTTTTTTTTCATTTATCCTTTTTCATTTTTCATTTTTTATTGTTCGTTTTTCAATTTTCATTTTTTGTTTTTATTTTTCATTTTTCGTTTTTTGTTTTTAATTTTTCGGCTTTTGTTTTTCATTTTTTATTTTTAATTTTTCAGTTTTATTTTTAATTTTTTCTTTTTTCTTTTTAATTTTTGATTTTTATTTTTTATTTTTCATTTTGCATTTTTTATTTTTCGTTCTTCATTATCATATTTCATCTTTTTTTTTTTATTTTTTATTTTTCATTTTTCATTTTTATTTTTTTATTTTCCATTTTTAATTTTTTATTTTTAATTTAAAATTTTTTTTTTTCATTTATCCTTTTTCATTTTTCATTTTTTATTTTTCATTTTTCAATTTTAATTTTTTATTTTTTATTATTCATTTTTTAGTTTTTTATTTTTCTTTTTTCATTTTCAAACAGGTTATTACATTTCATAATTTTTTCACCAATACAATCATAATTCACACCGATTTTGTCTTACGGCACATGTTACGCTGTTTTTGTGATTGTATTGTGAAATAGAAATTTACCCCCCTGCGCGTATAGATATTTACACATCAAAAAGTGCTTCGCAATATTTTGAGGGCGTGACTCATTAGGTTGATAATTCTATAATCACTACAATGTTTTAGGCGGCTTTTCTTTTGGGAATATGCCAATCTTGAGGAAAGAAATTAACCGCTGTATGGACACCACGTTTCACTTACACCAAGTATATTATTTTTACTGGTGTTAGCTAGTTTTAAAGTTTCAAAAAAGGGCTTCGTACTTCCATGTACCAATGTTAAGTTTTTTTTTTTACCTCCTCGTATTATTATTCATAATTTTATGGTTTTCGAGAGCCACTATTTCAGTGGTTTAGTTCTTTTCTTGCCGTCTATTGAGCCGCTCCTCTGGAGTACAGACGGTATTTGCTGCCGGTCAATTTGTGACAGACGTAGCGGTGGGATGGTTGGTTCATTCGACTTAGTTGTGACATATCATTCACATCGTCGCTGTTTACTTTCCGTTCGTCCCTCACAGTAGCTGGTATATTATGTTGAGAATAGGTAGTTTTTAGATATCTGTCCATTGTCGTTAAAAAAGGACTAGTTTGATGTGAAAATCATGTTCATATATATTGTTGTATTTTTTTATGACATTCATACTGATATCTTCAGTAAGTAGATTAGTTAGTTCGAACTCCACTTAGTGTTTAAATAGTCAAACTACTTTCGAAAAAACAAATGAAACCAAAAAATAGATCATTAAAAAACTTGTCCATAAAAATTTGCTTATTGATATTTTCGAGTTTAGCAGGACTTAAAGTGCTTAATGTAGCTGTAAAAACTATCTGCTGTAAAATTTTGATTTCAGCACTTAAAGCTTTTTCATGTTCATAGGTCGGAGTGATCAAAACTAAAATAAAAACGAATAATAATTGACAACCACCATCTTCGAAATGCTATTCATTAATTTTGAATCTTTAAGCTGTTTGGTTTACCGAGCATAATGTGGGTCACTAAAGACCACTCTGCATCAGGAGTTATCCTGATTGGGTTGTTATAAATTGACCTCTAAGCATATTTAATCAATATTTGTAAACTAAACTAATCGAATATTACGTTCGCTTTTAAAATCCCATTCAGTGAATCTTAAACCGTTTGGTTCAAACATGCTTTCGAAATATTGCATTTCAGAATGTTTTCCCATGAACAAACATATTTTTTTTTAAATTAAATTAAGTTTTCAACACGCACCTCATCATTTTTATGTGCAAGCGGCTACCAAGTAAAACTCTGACGTTAATCGCCATTGTGTTTACAAAAGATTTCATGCAATCTTTATTTAAAATTCTTTAAATATCGTTTTTTTTTCTTTTAAAGTTTTTTAGATTGATGGTGCATTTCGTTACGATTTTTACGATTTTTTTTAAAGAACACATTTACAACACAAGTACTACGTCAATTAACTGTCAAATATTTTACAATAGCTGGTTTGGTAAATGGCGCCACTTTATATAATACAATACAATACAATCAAAATTATACAAAAGTATCTAAAGAAGAGAGAAAACGTGTCTTAGTTTCCGCACAAGTTGCTGTCAATCTCCACGAAACAAAACTCTAAACATACGTACTTGTTAAGCATTAAAAATGCATTTTTTTTTTTTGTTGAAAAGATTAAAAAGAAATTAAATTAAAAATTTTGATTTCATCAAAACATTAGTAACAGCGCATGTATGTTTTTTTAAGGATTATATTGAAAAATATTCGTATCACAAAAAGGAACAAGAGAACATGCAACCATGTAATATGAGAATTTCAAACAATTGTTTTGTAATAAAAGCTTTAAAATATAATTTTTTTTTTTGTTAAAACTAAATCTTTTAAGTAAGATGAAAATTACATTTTCAATATTTTGTTGTTGTTTATTTTTAATGGAATTTCATAATATTGGGAATTATATCCAGGACTTGTAAATTTATTTTGAAGGATTTGGGGAGAATAACTTGTTATTTGAAATTATATGGTTATCAATTGTCAAAATTAGTGATAATAAGAAAATATATAAAATACTGAAAAAAAAAATTATTTTTGGATTCAAATATATATACATATATATGTATATATTACCGTTACTTTTCCTTAGCGGCGCACTGTGAGAAGGCGGCAAAAAATCATTTCTTTATGGTTACCGATTTTAAAGTTATGTTATTCATTTGAAAGTAAACACCAATGGACATTGTGAGCCAAAAACTCTTTGAACTCTATTTCAACTATATCATAGCGAACAGGGTCTTCGACTTTCTCAGTAATTTGCTAAAATTAAAAATTTCTTTGTAAACTTTAATTTTTAAATGACAATATTTTTTTTACCCTATACCACTATGTGGTTTTTATATCCTATACCATGTGGTTTGGGTATAATGACTTTGTGCTGCTGTTTGTACCTACCAAAAATATTTTACCTAGGCCCATCTTTTATAGTTCCGATCGAATCAGAATCACTATCTGATTCGATTTAACGATGTCCATCCGTCCGTCCGTCCGTCTGTGTGTCCATGTAAACCTTGTAATCAAACTGCAGGTCGCAAATATGAATATATTTTGATTAAGTTTGGTATATAAGCTTTTATCGGCCATAGGATGAACGCTATTGAAATTAGTGAGAATCGGTCCATGTTCAGACCTAGCCACCATACAAATGACCCCTATGAAATCAACATAAATTGCCATAAGATCCAAATTATCATACAAATCTTAGTTAAATTGGGTTTGTATGTATATATTACATCCATTAATCAGTAGTCCAAAAATGATCCCCATTGGACAACTCGTAATCATAGTCCAAAAATGATCCCTATTGGACAACTCGTAATCATAAGCCCCATATAGAGCTGCTTCCCGATCTTCACTTAAATCTATCAAAAAACAAAAATATTGCACTGATTCTTTTCAAATTTTCTTTGTATAAATTTTTGCAAAATACAAGAAACTTTACCATACATGGTCAGGAATGGTCCATTTTGGGGCCTAGTCCCCATATAGACATAGCATCCGAGATGAACTTTCTGATATCTGCAGCCAAAAAAATTAATAAAAATCCCACTCAAATTTGGTTTATGCTTATTTTCTATATCCAGTTAGTTGGATCTAAGAGATAGGGTCTCTAAAAGCATGGTGTAGGGTATCGTATAGTCGGTCCAGACCGACTATAATTTTCTTACTTGTTTTTTTTTTTTTTTTTTGTTCTAAAAGATTTTAAAGTAAAATAAATTTTGTATAATTTTGTAGCTTCCAAACTATAAATATTAGAAATATAAAGTCGCTGAGTCGTTTAGAAATTTAAAAAAAAAAATTTTTAAATAGGTCCAAATTTCCCGAAAATCTCCTACTTAATAGAGCATAACTCATCGAAAGCCATCAAAAAAATAAATCTTGCAATCTTCTGCAGTCCGAACCCTTCCCTAAATTCCTATACCCCATTGCATACGCGCCTGTTTCCACTCGTTTGCATCAGAACAATTTTTCTGACCCAAGGTCAGATATTTTGTTGAAAATTTATGAATACAAAAGTTTTCCACTATGTGGTTTGGGTATAATGAGTTTGCCCTGATATTTATAACTACCAAAAATATTAGACCTATACCCATCTTTTATTATACGGATCGACTCAAAATCACTTTCTGAGTCGTTTTAATGATGTCCGTCCGTCCATCTGTGTGTCATGAATACAAAAGTTGGTCGTACCGGTGTATTTTTTTGCGTGAATTGATTTTTTTATACTGACAGAAAAAGAAACCGGGTAGAGTTGACACGAGTTGTTATACACTTAAAAAAAGGGTTGAGACATAATGTGCCTAATTGTTAAATTATGTTAAAATCTTATTTATTTTGAGAGGTACATTTATATAGGTATTTTTCGAAAAACATTAATAGTCCGAACTTGAGTTATATAGTTTAAATACCTGAGAAAATGGGGAAAAAATTAAGTATCAGGTAAATGGTAAAAAAAACTATTACGACACACCGTTTTAAGTTATGAGCAGCTAAGCTTCACCTTTTGAAAGGGGTTAGGGTCTGGGTTTTTGATGCTTCACGAAGTTGTAGTAAAAAATTAAAAATTGTGTTTCACATAATTGGAAGAAAGAGTATTTATAATAACTAGCAGATTCCAGTGCTTGAAATTCGAGTGCAATTTCTAAGCAGCTTTATTTTTCAACTTAGCCAATTCACAAACCGAAACTTTTATGGTTTATTATTATTGTGAATGATAATAATAAAACACACATAGCATATGCATAATTTTATGTATTTGTTAGTAGCAACTTTAAATGCCATTTACCCAAAATAAAAGAAAAAAGTTTAAAATTCTGTAGATCGACAAAACGGCTAATAAGAAATACCTTTAAAATGATATACGTTTGGTCAAAATCGGGATAAAACGTTAGAACAAAACATCGGTCACAAAAAATCGCCTAACCTTTTAATATTATAGATGTTTCCACAATAATTATACATTACAGTTTGAACAATGGCTAAATACTGTAATGGAGATCTCGCCGATATTTATTTTTAACAAAAAGATGTAGACGATATAATTTTGCACATAGTAAGTAACCATTTCATTACGAATTGTGAACATGAATTACTAAGACGATTCTAAATCATATTACAAGTTCTAGCATGCAGCAGAAAGATAAATGCAAAAAAATTTGGAGAGTACGCCAATAAACCAGCTATTGTTAATAACGAAAAATGCCCTTGGAGATATGTGTCATCCACAGTTCATAAAATTTTGTACCATTGGGAACAAATAATTCAAAACAATATGCTACCAATAGGAGATCTATCTGAAGAAGCGCAAGAAAAAAGGAACAAAGACTACAGATTCTTTCGCGAGCACAACTTAAGAAAAATGTCCAGATGTTGCACTAATCAAGACCTTCTCACTATTTTGTTGTGCACTTCAGATCCATATATGTTCAACATTCGACATAAATGGAAAACTACCTCTATTGAATTAGACGAAGAAGCTAAACAACTTCTAGAAGATGAAAATCAAGGCTAAAATTGTTTAATTCAAAGTGGTTTTTCAGTACTCTAACAATAAGTTACACTTTTTTTTTATATAGTTAATAATTTTTCTTGATTTAAAAATTTATGTATTTTATAAATTTACAATAAAAATTGATACAGAAATATTTAAAAAGACAAAATTTTTAGCTAAAGTAAAAACATACGACTTTTTCATTGAAACTCCTCTATCTTGAACAAATATCAGGTAACTTTTACGCTCGCTGCTTAATAAATTATATTTCAAGTTGGGCTCTTTCAAAAAAAGCCAACATTTGGCCATTGTAAGCATTAGGACTAAAAAGTTTACGGGAGCCAAACTTTGGCATTTTCTGACAAAATTCAACCTACAAAATTTTTTTAAATTATTAGTTGTAAAATTAACTGAAAAATAAGACTATTAAAAAAAAACCTTTTTTTAACCTCTTAACACTTCACTTTTGTACTAAAATTCAACTAAAAATTAAAGTGTATTTTAAACCCTCCATAACTTTTTTATTATCGGTCGATATTTACGTTTTATAGCAAAAATTAAATGCTAAAGTCCCACCTACCAAACAAACAACCTCACATCAAAATTCTAATCCTATCAGCAGTTATCGTTTTTTGACCGCCTTCTCGTGAAATGGTCCAATGTTCGGTATTTCTTAAAAATTATGAAATAAATTAATAGTGCATTAAGTTTAGCGATGTCCGTCCGTCCGTCCGTCCGTCCGTCTGTCCGTCTGTGTGTCCATGCAAACCTTTTAATCAAACTACAGTTCGCAAATATGAATATATTTTGATGAAATTTGGTAAATAAGCTTTTATTGTCCACAGGATGAACGCTATTGAATTCGGTCCATGTTCAGACCTAGTCCCCATACAAATGGCCCATATGAAACCACATAAATTGCCATAAGATCCAAATTATCATATAGATCTCAGTCAAATTGGGTTTGTATGTGTTTATTATATCCATTAATCAGCAGTCCAAAAATAAGCCCTATCGGTCCCATATAGAGATGCTTCACGATTTGCACTTAAATCTAAAAAAAAAAAAAATATTGCACAGATTTTTCTCAAATTTGGTTTGTATATATTTTTTCAAAATATAAGTGACTTTACCAAATATGGTCAGGATCGGTCCATTTTTCGACCTAGTCCCCATATAAATATAGCACCCGATATGAACTTTTCCATATGTGCAGCCAAAAAAAATAATAACAATGCCACTCAAATTTGGTTTATGCTTATTTTCTATATCCAATTAGTTGGATCCAATTAGTTGGGTATCGTGCAGTTGGTCCAGACCAAGTATAATTTTCTTACTTGTTTTTTTTTCATCTTAAATATAAAAAATTTTTCCTTCTCCCCAAAAATAAACTTGGTTCACCACAAATTTTATTCTAAGGTGCTCTGTATAAGGAAATATTTTACTTTTGTTTTTTGGTCTTTAATGAAACGATAAGTGATGGATGAATTTTATTTTTATTCACCTCTGAAACGTAAAAAGAATTTTCCTTTAAAATATGTTTTCCCAAAAAATTTTTCACCACAAATATTTTTTAACTATAAAATATTTTCTTACCACAAGATTTTTTAACTGCAAGATATGTTTTACCTCAACATTTTTTTCACTATCCAATTTTGGACCCTAAATTTGGTGCACCACAAATATTCTGTTTTCATCGCAATAACTATTTTTTGCTTAAAATTTTTTTACACTTAAAATTGCATGTAGAAGACGAGGTAAATTTTTATTATGAATTAGCTAGCAATGAATACTTTTAAATTTGAGGTAAAGTAACGCGAGCAACGTACAATTTCCCTGTAACGATTTGGATTTTAAAAGTCTTTAATTGAAGAATCCACACCAGTATAAAATTTATTAACATAAATTTGCCTACACAGACAAAGACCACCAAAAATCCAATAATACTTAGGAATTTAAATAAAATGCCCCGAAAGTAATCTAGTTTAATGATTTTATTTTTGCTTTTATTAATAGCGTTAAAATTATGAACATTTCAGGCCATTAAATTTTTTTTTTTTTAAGTATTGTGAAAAGTTGTAACGGAAACCGCTTGCGAACATGATCAATTTTAATGATTCTATTTTTAATTAACAAAACTACTCGTATGTATTAAGCAAACTACCCAAGAAGTCATTTATACACTCACGCATTTTCCCAAACCAAAAAAATACCGTACATTATTAGCAGCCTTTTAACCGAATAAAATCATTTTTCATTAAATCCCTTCAAAAAACTATTAGTGTTTTTTCTTCTTCTTTTCATCCATAGAGTTTGTCTAACCATAACATTTTCAATTAATTTTCTTTCATTGATTTTGTGTTTTTCTCAATTCAATTTATACTTCAAATGTCAAAGCATTAAATAACATCATTATTCATTAAATAAAACTAAATAAATTATAATGAAACCATTTTCGTTATCATTATTATTGTGAATATTATGAAAGTATTGTATGTATGAACTTTGAAGGTGGTAACCACAAAAATCACAGCATAACACATCATGGGTCTTTCGACATTGTTAACAACACCAACAACAACAACTACAACATAAAGTAAGGGTTCAACAGAAAGAACAACAGCTCCTCATTGTAGCTGCTAGAGTTAAAGAGTTATGCAGTATTATATATTCGTAGATGGAACATATGTTATAGTTTTAATTGTAGCCAAGACACAAAAGGGTTTCCATTCTTAACAAACTAATCAATTTATTTGATTAACTAAACACAAAAAGTAATAATTAAATAAAAATAATGTTTATATTGACAGCTTAGAATACATAAATCCAAAAAAAAAAGAAACAAAGTTATAATTAATTAATTACACCACATAAGTACAAAAAGAACTTCATATTTCCATTAGTATTTCTCGAAGAGTTATTGAAAAAAAAAGAAAAAAAAACTATTAACCTACCACCTGTTTGTTTAACAATTTGTTTATGTAGCCTTTAAATTTTTGTTCTTAAATCTATATCGAATTTTTTTTTATAGAGCTTAACTAATGCGAAATTTATGACTTGTCAAGATAATTGTTCCAGAAGAAAAAACAAAAACAAGTTCATATATATGCTTAAATTAAAAAATAATTAACATACTTTTTTGTTAGAGGCCCTAAGTATACTACTCTATAAAATACACTGAGAAAAGAAAAATATTTGAGAAGTTTTATTAAAACAATAGTATAATGTCAATAAAATGCTGCTATATACAAAAAAAAAAAAAAACTATACAAAATCAATTGCCAAAAATTTTGAATTACCATTGCCCAGAAAAAGAATCCATTTTTAATTGCTTCCAAAATAACCACTTTTTTAGATTTGGTTTTGAGTCACTTTCAATGATGTCAATATAAATTCATTAAGAGAAAACTGCAAATAGAAATGGAGATCTATGAAATTAATATTGGGAATTTAAAGATTTATTGAAGTTTGAAGTCAATAAAAAACAACTACTAAAATTATATTGAGAAAGGTCCAACTGATAATAAAAGAGCAGGAACTGACAATGAATTAATCATTTTTGTATTGAAAATGAAAAGTTCGTTGATAAAAGTGCTACTCAAATGAAAATTGTTTCAACTAATTTAAAATTATTCCCTTTTTCTAAAAATATTGAAGTGTGAACATGCGAAATACTGAATTTTGACTTTTGAGGGCATCAGAAGGGATTTATCTGTGAAAAATGGCACCAGAGAAAAAAGAATGAATATTGTGTTAAAACCTATTTAATTTATACTAGCAGATTCCAGCGCTCGAAATTCGGGTACAACTTCTAGGCAACTTTATTATTCAACTTAGCCAATTCACAATCCAACATTTTTTTGGTTTATTATCATTGAAAAAAATATTGTAGAAAATACTTATATGAAAACATAGAAACGCTTCTTTTGTAAGTTAAAATTATTTTATTTATTTATTTTTTTTGTAATGAATATGTGAATATATTAATAATATGAATTGTAAATTGTACATTTGACTACATTGCCAACTCGCCTCAACAATGCTTTGAAGGCGCTGAGACCAACTTAATTTTGAAATGTATTGTACTTGAAATAAATATAAATAAATTAAAAAAATAAACTTTACAAACACATTAAGAAATTTAATAAACACACACATAGCATTGTATAATTTTATGTATGTGTTAGTAGCAAATTTAAATGAAATTTATTCAAAATAAAGGCAAAAATTTTAAAATCTGTAAGTCTGGTGAACAGCTAAATTAAAATACCTTTAAAAAAAATACGTTTTGTCAAAATCGGGTTAAAACGGTAGAACAAAGCATCGGTCACAAGAAATCACCTAGCCTATTAATATTATAGATATAATAGATTTCAGCACCCCCTTGAGTGACCTTCAAATCACAGAAAATATTTTTGTCTATAAGTAACGATATTCCGCTTTAAGAGTTGCAAAAATCATTGTTGGTGAAATACCGTTGGGATATTCCCAAAAAAGTTTTTTTAAATTGTCCCTTGCCAAATGGCTGCCTTACATTTTATTTATTTTTATCATATTTATTATTAACTGGCAGATCCCAGCCCTCGAAATTCGAGGAATTTTTTTTTCATTTAATAAAGACCCTAAAGGTATGCTAATCAATTTTAGGCAATTCACAATTCAACACTTTTTAAATATCGATGATTGTCGTTATTGGTTTATGTCCAAAATTATTTTTCAATTCAAAACAATTATTATTGTGATGTGAAGAAACCAAACTAACAAACATATTAACAAATTTTATAAACACATACATAATATAATTTTATGTATGTGTTAGTAGCAATTTTCAATGTATTTTACTAAAAAAAAAAGTACAAATTTAAAAATCTGTATATCTGGTGGACAGCTAAAAAGAAATACCTTTCAAAGAAGATACGGTTGTTCAAAATCGGGAAAAAAATCATCAAACACAAGATACTAAATAAAAACAACTTTGTCTAAAATGATTTAGAATTGCAGAAATTACGCTTTAAACAGTGTAAAAACTTAAACAATTGATATCTTATCTCTTTGAAATAAAGTGTTCCGTCTAACCAGATAATGCAAGATTTCAATTACTGCTTTGGAAAAAAATTAAGAGGGTGTACCGAGGAGTACCAAAGGGCGTTGTAGTACCACAAGACATTTTTTTTTTTATTTAAAAAACATTTGATTGCCAAGTAGCTATGTTGTGCAATTAAGGGTTAATTTAAGCTAGTAGTTATTTTCAATTTATTAAATTGTTGTTTCACAAATATAAAAATAAAAAAAATCTTATTCATTTAAATTATTGAGCTAGAAATTAATTAAGCTCAAGATAAAATGTTTTTACTTTAAATAAACCAAAACACATTGCCACTTATATTTCAGAAATTAACATATGTATATTCTGCAAGACAGCTTATACAGCTGTTTCGGGTTGAGTTACCAACCCTCAACATTAACAAAAACCAATAGATAATTTCGTTGGTAACCAGTTAAATTCATATACTTTTGCTGAAACCAACCTATTGAGAATCCAAGCCAAGAGTTATACTACATAAGCTTTTTCTAATATAATAATCTAAAACTAGCTGATTCCAGCACTCGAAATTCGAGTGCAACTTTTAGGTAGTTTTATTTTTTCATTTAATAAAGACCCTAAAGGTATACTTCATAATTCAACTCATTTTAAATGAAGAAAACAAACTCAACACAGCATGGTATAATTTTATGTATGCGTTAGTAGCAACTTTAAACGATCACAACTCCAAAAAAATATTCAAGACGATGAAAATCTGTAAATCTAGGTAACAGCTAAAAAGAAATACCTTTCAAATGGTAAATCTTTTGTCAAAATCGGGGTAAACTGTGAAGCTTACATCGGTCACAAGAAATCGCATTGCCTATTAATATTAAAGATAAAAAACAATTTTGAAAGGAATATGTTTGTGTAAGGAGTATACGTCTTTGGTTTGCTCTTGACAAAGACAATTTTTTTTTTTGCTAAATTCACGCGTGATCTTGAGCTTGATTAATTTCTATCTCAGTTATTCCATTTTTTTTAATTGCAGTTCTTCTATTTCCTAACGAATATTTTATATAGGGACTGGTTATTTTTACAATCTTAACTTATAGTGATATCTCGATAAGTCAAGCTTAAATATCAATAACCATATATCTATCCATTGAAATCAAGATACGTCAAGGAGGACTCACTTCGCCAGTTAAATCTATAAAAATAAAGTTTATTATTATTTAAATAGTTTGATATCAAATGGGAGAACAAAGGAGTGAGTGTAATTATAAGGAAACCATTGAACGTAGGGGTTTTTTACTGAAGCTTAAAAAAAGGTAAATTTTGTAGTTCTAATCACTACTTACGAACTTATCGCACTTTTCCGAAAACCCTTCCACTTGGGATTTTGTAGTGGTTTCTGTTAGTTTTTGGAACATTTTCGTTTAAAATCATCCACATTTGGGGACACATTTTTTGCTATTCAACTCTCTTTTCACAAGGGCCCAATATATATCCACTGGCCTAAGCTCCGAACAGTTTGGAGGATTATCCTTCCATGGTACAAAAAACGTTATTGCACAAAACTTCCAAAAACTATCTTAATCGGACTAAAAATATTTGGATCCATTGCTTTCGCTTATGGAATTAGTCTTCTTTCCAAACCCCCCATTAAAATAACTTTCGATATTTATTGAGGCCGTAGTAACAAATTACTTGCTGCATATTGCTTACCATATCAGAGTTTCTTTTTTTTTGCAAATTTCTTCTGATTTAGGGTCCTTAACTTTTCTTCGAACATTAGCAACATAAAATTTTGGCCCAGAAGCTCCGTACATATGTTTCCTCGTCCGTTATGGAACTGGATTATTTTTGTTATGAAACATGATTTCAATTTCCTTGCTCTGTTTTTGGCCTCAAATTTTTTGCAGCATTGCTGTCTTTAACTTTATGGACTCTTTATCTTCTAATTGGGCTAATTTTCTACAGCATGTGTTGGTAGCTCTTTTCAATTTGCTTTCTATTTTGTTGGCCTTACATACATAATGTGGTCCTTTCATTCTTCCCGCATCATGTTTCCTATCAATTTTCAAATTATCCTTAAGGAAAAAAATTATATTTACATTAGAAATTTTTTTGTATAAGTTGGCGCCTTTGGTGTCTTTGGTAACCCCCAGTGAAATTTTCCGACAATTTTTTTTTATATTCTCGAAAAAAGGGTGAAATTGATCCATAAAGAGAGGAGCTAGACGGTTCAGATCTTCCACAGAACTAGTCCTCATAAAACTAGTCCTCAATATAACTCTAACAATAATTTTTCTCTCAGATATTAATTTACAAAACCTTTTTCATTTAGTGAGTCCGAGCGAATTGTTATAAATTTGAACAATGGTATTTTCAATTGCATCCAACAAAATTTAATAGCAGCTAAACATTTTCTATTGCAACAAAATATTTACTGCTGAGATAATATAATTCAACTCAAAATTCTGTTATTCACTTTATTGTAATTCGGTAGAACAAAAATTCGGCAGCCAATATATATTTTCTGTGTTAAGGGTATGTATGACTTTATTATAAAAATTACCTAAAGGCAAATTCTGTTACACTTTTTTGCTGAAAACTTTCTAATGCGCAAAATTAGTTAGTTGTACATTTTGTTTTGTCTTTTTTTTATAGGAAGCGCCCCAAACTCTTATTTGAATTTAAGCAAAATAGGTTACATTCACTCTATAAAACAATAACAACACTCTGCCATAGCGATTTTACACTTGTTCTAGATCAAAGGGTTATTGTAGGACTGGTGGTGTAATTCACAAACCGTTTTCAAAAATTGTATAAAAAAATCAAGTGAGTCCGATCACTGGGGGATGTGTAAACATTTAGTAATTAAAGATTTTTTATGGCACTTTTCAAAATCAAACAGAAAACGTCATCTATGTATAGGAATCAACTGCAGGAGCTCTTTTATTATAAAAATATTTATTATTATTTATTATTTCAACTAACCTATTTTTGATTTTTTTCATTTTTCATTTTTATTTCTCATTTTTCATTTTCATTTCTCATTTTTCATTTTTTATTTTTCATTTTACATTTTTCATTTCTCATTTTTCATTTCACATTTTTCATTTTTTTTCTCATTTTTAATTTAAAATTTTTCATTTTTCGTTTGTTAGTTTTAGTCATTTTTCAGACATATTGCAATTAATGCAAATTTTAATTTTGTTTAAATGGTGCGTGGTAAAGAAGAAGAAAGCATATATTTCAAAAATTCATAACTGCACTGTATTCTTAATCAGACCGGTTTCTGGCATTTCAGTCTTCATCAGCGATTTATTGAACATTGTGATAATTGTTATGTTTTAATTGAATAGATTGTTTCTATATGAAAATTTTTTCTACTTAGGGCGGCCGTGACGTTTTGAACCATGAACCTTCACATACACTCGTACTTGCACTTTTTGGGCAGCGCTTTAACACACTCACCTAAAGGCAGGCCTACGAGCCTTTTTTTATTTTTTACTTTTTATTTTTTATTTTTATTTTTTTTTTATTTTTCATGTTTTATTTTTCATGTTTTATTTAAAATTTTTTATTTTTCATATTTTATTTTTCATTTTTTATTTTTTGTTCTCCATTTTTCATTTTTTATTTTTCATTTTTCATTTTAATTTTTTATATTTCAATTTTCATTTTTCGTTTTTGATTTTTTATTTTTTCTTTTTTTTTCATTTTTTGTTTTTCATTTTTCGTTTTTCTTTTCTAATTTTTTATTTTTCATTTTTTATTTCCATTTTTTATTATTCTTTTTTGGTTTTTATTTTTCATTTTTTATTTTTCCTATTTTATTTTTCTCTTTTCATTTTTCATTTTTCATTTTTAATTTTGTTTTATTTTCCATTTTCCATTTTGTGTTTTTCGTTTTTATTTTTCATTTTTTTTTTTTCTATTTTTCATTTTTTATTTTTTATTTTTCATTTTTTATTTCCATTTTTTATTATTCATTTATGGTTTTTATTTTCCTTTTTTATTTTTCTCTTTTAATTTTTAATTTTTAATTTTTTTTATTTTCCATTTTCCATTTTTTGTTTTTCGTTTTTATTTTTCATTTTTTTTTCTATTTTTCCATTTTTTATTTTTCTCTTTTTATTTTTAATTTTTCATCTTTCATTTTTCATTTTTCATTTCTCATTTTTCATATTTCTTTTTTGATTTTTCATTTTTTTGATTTTCAGTTTTTATTTTTCATATATCATTTTTCATTTTCGTTTTTCGTTTTTCATTTTTCATTTCTCGTTTTTCATTTTTCATTTTTATTTTACTTTTTATTTTTTCTTTTTCATTATTCATTTTTTATTTTTCTTTTTTATTTTTCATTTTTCATTTTCATTTTTTATATTTCAATTTTCATTTTTCATTTTTCGTTTTTGATTTTTTATTTTTCATTTATTTTTTATTTTTCGTTTTTCGTCTTTCTTTTTTATTTTCTTATTTTTCATTTCCATTTTTTATTATTCAATTTTGATTTTTATTTTTCCTTTTGTATTTTTCTCTTTTCGTTTTTCATTTTTCATTTTTTTTTATTTTCCATTTTCCATTTTTTGTTTTTCGGTTTTATTTTTAATTTTTTTTCTATTTTCCATTTTTAATTTTTTATTTTTCTCTTTTTATTTTTAATTTTTAATTTTTCATCTTTCATTTTTCATTTCTCATATTTCTTTTTTGATTTTTCATTTTTTAATTTTCAGTGTTTATTTTTCATATTTCATTTTTCATTTTCGTTTTTCGTTTTTCATTTCGCGTTTTTCATTTTTCATTTTTTATTTTTTCTTTTTCATTATTCATTTTTTATTTTTCTTTTTTTATTTTTCATTTTTCATTTTCATTTTTTATATTTCAATTTTTATTTTTCATTTTTCGTTTTTGATTTTTTATTTTTCATTTATTTTTTATTTTTCATTTTTCGTTTTTCTTTTTAATTATTTTATTTTTCATTTCCATTTTTTATTATTCATTTTTGGTTTGTATTTTTCCTTTTGTATTTTTCTCTTTTCATTTTTCATTTTTAATTTTTTTTTATTTTCCATTTTCCATTTTTTGTTTTTCGTTTTTATTTTTAATTTTTTTTCTATTTTTCATTTTAAATTTTTTATTTTTCTCTTTTTATTTTTAATTTTTAATTCTTCATTTTTCATTTTTCATTTTTCATTTCTCATTTTTCATTTTTCATTTGTCATTTTTCATATTTCTTTTTTGATTTTTCATTTTTTAATTTTCAGTTTTTATTTTTCATATTTCATTTTCGTTTTTCGTTTTTCATTTCGCGTTTTTCATTTTTCATTTGTCATTTTCATTTTTATTTTTTAATTTTTGTTATTCATTTTTAATTTTTTATTTTTCATTTTTAATTTCTTATCTTTCATTTTGCATTTTGCCAAAAGGTTTTTACATATGATAATTTTTTCACCAATAAAATCATAAATCACATGATTCTGTCTTACGTGTCACATGTTACGCTGTTTTTGTGATTATATTGTGAAATACGAATTTACCCCCCCCCGCCCACCTGCACGTATAGATGTGTACACATCACAAATTCAGACCAGCTAGGCTATAAGTTTATTATACGAAAATGATCTACTCAACATGCCCTTTCAGAATTGTAGGATCGCTACTTTGTTCCAACAATTCTGTTGGACAGTGCAATTATATTTAAATAAATTTAGTTTATTGTTTTTAATGGTGCGTAGTTGAGAAGAAAGCACATGTATATTTCTGAAAATCATGACTATGTATTCTTAATCGGACTGGTTTTCAGCCTTTATCGGTCATGGTATTTAACAGTGTAGTAATTTTTATGTTATAATTGATTAGATTGTTTCTATATGATTTTTGTTCTACTTAGGACGGCCGTGTATTTTGAACCTGCATCTATCTCACATACGCTCGGACTTGCACATTTTGGTCATGAGCTTTAATGCACTCACCTAAAGTCAGGCCTAAGATGCTTTAGAATCAGTTGTATCCCATACAGCTTAATAATAATTAAAATTCAGAATAATACCAAGTAAGTATTTCTGTGACACGGTTTGGCTTCCAACTTTTCAACTTTGAAAATTTGGTTTTATTCATTCTGGGAAATTTTTTCAAGTGTAATTCATTTGCCCATTCACTAAAGCAGACACTGAGGCATCAGTTTCCTAATTAAGTTTTGCATTTCACTGAATTTTATATCTTTTTTTTGTTTGTTTTTTTTTATATTTATTTTTATATCTATTTTGTCGAAAGACCAACCTCTAGGTTGAATTTTATGACCTCCCCTTTTTTTGTACTGTATGCCGTTTACTTGTTATTGTTTTTTCTCAGTCATAAAACATGCAAACTAATGCATGTAATCGTATGTTTAGACTATAAAATGCGTTAAAAGTCCTTAAAATAAAATTAAAATAAATTTACGTAAGACAGAACTCTCTGCTTAAGAATTACGTAAAAACAAAAAGCAAAAAACAATTTAATGTCTTAAAAAGAGTCATAAAACTAAAGTGATATGATATGAGAATGAATATGTGATAACAAGACACTCCTTCTTTTTTCTGAGTTCTACAATATTTTTTTTTTAACGTACATATAAAAATAAAAATTAAATAGCACAAGTGTGACTAATACTATCAAGAACCAAAAGAACTGAAATTATTTATGCATTGTTGTTTTTGTTTTTAACAATTTTATAGACAAGCGTCCGAATGTCTGTAACGGTTTTATACAGCACATATTTTTTTTTTTATAATTGAAATAAATAATAAGAACTTTTACAAAACCAAAGCTTTTCAATAAAATTAATCAAAATATTTACTGGAATTATAATTTCAGGGAATTACAATTGAAAAACTACCTTTAACAACGCAACTGAAGTACAGACTTTAAATACGTCAAAAAATACCAACTAACTTTAAGATAATTGTATTTTTTTTTTTAATGATTTGTGTTTTGAATATTTTCTGAAACTTAATTTCCATCCTACCAATTTTCATCATGTCATTTTTATCCTGGTAGACTTTAGCAGGACATATTTCATCTTATTTTTATAAAATTTGTCAAAAATTATCACAAACGGAAGGATATGGATAATAAAAGGGTTAACTGTAAACTTAAACTGCTAACGGTAGTTTCTTGAAGTAACAGGAAATACGTGTTACAATGTGTGTAAACCTTTCGACAGCAAAACGGTAAAATAAACACGGAAAAGGAAGTTGTGTGCTCTCATTTTTTATTTTGTTTTTGAAGTTAAGCTCAGTTAAACTTCATGCAAACCTCAGACACATAAAATTCCCAAAAAAAAAAGGGTTATAAAAACATGTCTGTGTACGATTAAACATGATTAGTTATTTAGACATATCAACAGTTTTGTTAACTGGTTAGACTTCCCAAATGAAATTAGTTCAAATTTGTGTAGAACATAAACTATGTAAATGCATTTTGTATTGAAATTTTTAAGGATTATTATTGTTACAGAAATCATCATTAAATTGTGGAAACGTAAAAAAGTTTTCTAATTTAATTTTTTTTTTTTTTTTATAAAAAATAATAATAAAATATCTTGTTAGTAGTCGTCTCTGTAATGTACGAGTTATATAGTTCATCAACTTTGTAAAATTTTGATAATGACTTTTGTTACATTATGATGACATGACAAAAGTGATGAAATGAATATGAACTTTAACGGATGTCAGTCTGGCATAAACCTTCCATATCAAGCTCCGCCTGGTGATGCTGATGAACATTTACATTTTATGTGTGGTTTTTGAGCTTAAACATGCATAAACTAAAGTTGATGTTCCTTTTATTTTTTTTTTTCCTTTTTGGGAGAGCAAAACATACATTCCTTTTCGTTGCATACTCATATTTAGAAAATGTGTGAAATTTTGTTGTCACTTTATGGAATGACATTCAATATGCAAAACTTTTTGTTGTTTATTTAAATAAGAAATTTTTGTTAATATCCTTTTGTAGTTAGAGAGAAGATTTCTTAAGGTTGTCCTTAAAGAACAATGTTAACCCATTAATAACGGTTGGGTAAGAAAAACAAAAATCAGAGTCTTAAGTTTATTAACAGGCAGACTAAAAACAGATATCTTGATTAAATGTCGTAAGACTTTTTATTACCATCAATTAGATTAAGGTACACTTCTAAAAGAATTTTCTAATCTCTGAGCTATAGACAATCCTGGAGTGGCCTATCAATGGGCATTAAAGACTCTTGAGTTATTGTTTGAAGTTATTTTGTTCGTACGGGCCATTCTGAGGACTTTATATGCTTCTTGCACTGGCTAGTGAAGATTTATTCGTCGTTTCTTATTCTTTTTTTTTTCAAATAAATGTGTGATAATTATAAATTAGCAGTATGTTAGTTTCCGAACGTCTTCACATATCATACATTTTTTGAGAGGCAATCTGAAGTTGTCTCAATTTGCCATATGTGATCTTTTATTTAGAAGAAACGAACGGGTCATTTTGATAATCTTTTCTTAAATTGTGCTAACGATAATTAGTGTGGTTTTATTGATTCCAGAGTTATAAATAAAATTAAAGGACAGATATAACATTCCGTAAGAAGAAACTAAATTTTAATTTTTCTTCCCTTAACTTCTTTTATACAGTTCATTAATTTATAAAAAAATAGTTGTTGAAAATCTATACCAATTCAATTTTTGTTTTTTGACAGTTATCAGTTGACTTTTATAAGTTATAAAAATCGGTTTCACATTACAATCGCAAAAACAAAAACAGCACGAGATGTAAGACGTAAGACAAAATCAGTGTGCCTTATGATTGTATTGGTGAAAAAATTATGATATGTAAAAACCTTTTGGCAAAATGAAAAATGAAAAATAAGAAATTAAAAATGAAAAATGAAAAATAAAAAATTAAAAATGAAAAACAAAAATTAAAAAATAAAAAATGAAAATGAAAACGAAAAACGAAAAATAAAAAATAGACAATAAAAAATGAAAAACGAAAAATAAAAAATAATAAATTAAAAATTAACAATGAAAAATAAAAAAAAAATCAAAATTAAAAATAAAAAATGAAAATGAAAAACGAAAAATGAAAAATAAAAAATAGACAATGAAAAATTAAAAATAAAAAATTAAAAATAAAATGAAAAATGAGCAATGAAAAATAAAAAATGAAAAATAAAAAATGTAAAATAAAAAGTGAAAAATGAAAAACGAAAAATGGAAAATAAAATTTAAAAAATTATAAATAAGAAATAAAAAATTAAAAATTAAAAATGAAAAATTAACCAGTTGAAATAAAAATAATCACCCCTGTTCTTGAAATCTATCACAAAAAAAAAAAAAAATCTTAAATGAAGAAATTCTTAAATTTACGAGTTTTATGCTGTTCTATGATTTCAATAATAATATTTTTTCCTGTTTTAATTCACATAGAAAAGGGTTTCTGAAATGAGATAAAAAAAAACAATTGGTATTTAAACTTGGACATGTTTTTATTATTATTTTAAAAAATTAGGCATTGGTTTTATGAAAAAAAAAAAAAAAACGATTTTAAAAACGTCTACATTTTTCCCTGATTTAAAAAAAAAAAGTCGTAATCGCTGGTCGATGTTAGAAAATATTTTTTTTTTTTTTTACTTTTTTTATAAACTTAAGGAAAAACATACAAAAGTTACTTAAAGTTTTTTTGTGAAACTGACTAAAGAACCATATGGCACCTCGGTTTCATGTCATCTGACAATAAAAAAATGATTTCGAAAAATACTTCAAAAATATAAAATTTTTGTTTTTAAGAAACCCAAAATTTCAATTTCATGTTATTTTAAATTCATTCTTATTCAAATAACAACGTTTCAAGAACAGGGCTGAATAATAAATATTTTTATATTTACAGAGCCCCTGCATTTGCAAGTGATACATAAATGACGTTTTCTGTTTGATTTTAAACAAGAGCCATAAAAAAATCTTTAATTACTAGATGTTTACACATCTCCCCAGTGATCGGACTCACATGATTTTTTTCCAATATCAATCTCTATATTTTAAGGATATTCGTCATTTATTCGTCAGGATTCTTATTTTAGATTAGTGAAAAATGTTTATACGTAACAGAACATGTGCATATACTATAGATATCAGATATATGAATGTTCGTTCAAAAAAACAAAAAAAAACAAGTAAGAAATTATAGTCGGTCTAGACCTATACTATGGTTTAGAGACCCTATCTTTCGGTACAACTAATTCTATATAGAAAATAAGCATAAACCAAATTTGAGTGCCATTGTTATTAATTTTTTTGGCTACAGATATGTATATATGAGGAGCCGCAGAACAAAAGGGGATTTCTGGCATTTTTAAAAAAATTGATTTTATGTTATTTTTATATTATTTGGGTCAAATTCTACCAGAAAAAATCTTATTAGCATAAGTTTTTATTTTTTCTCACAGAGAAAATACGTTCTTTAAAAATTGATGCACAACAAAACGTACTTTTTCAATTCTTTTTTACCAAAACGTACTTTTTTCATAGTCTTATTAATTAATTTCCCAAAAATTATACATGATCGAAAAAGCTCGTTTATATTTATTTTATTTACACTTTACACTATTCTTTGTTTGACGTTTATTTTTGGCACATGTTCGTTTAAAATAACTGTTATATAATAAATGCAATAATTCAACTATTGTTTGATTACTGAGTGTTATTGAAAAATATTTATTATATTTAAATTAAAAAATGGAAGAAAAAAAGATACGCTCGAAACATTAAATACGGGAACTCGTAAAAAGCAAAAATGTAACAAAGCTCGGAAAAAGTAAATATTTCGCGTAATTTTCTAATATTTTGAACAAGAAATATAAATTATGTTTGAGTTCTTATCGTAAATTTTTTTTTGTTTAGGATCTATATAGACAATGATGCTGATGGTAAAAATTATAAAAGTAATTGCAATCACAAAGGTACTAGCAAGTTTCAATGCAAAGAGTTTAGACAAGTCGATTATATAAAAAATCGCAGATTATTATACAAAAATACAGATAAGATAAAGCAAGAAATTTATTTAACCAGACTAATATTCACCAAAAAACCTCGTCGAAGCAACAACAAGGTCCCTCATTTATTGAGGCCGAAGAACAAAACGTCGAGCTATCATTTAATAAAAAATGGTAAGCGAACATTGGTTTGTAAAGCATACTTTATGAAAGTACTTTCAATAACTAAAAGAAGAATAGATTTTCTTATTAAACGCATTTTCAATGGTGGAATACCAACTGAGCGAAGAGGTGGAGATCATCGTTCTCATAAATTTGTTGACAAAAAAGAAAGCGTCATAAAATTTATTAATTCCTTTCCTGCTATTGAGAATCATTATAATAGATCTAAATCCAAACGTATTTACTTAAATAGTAATCTTAACATTGCCAAAATGTTTTCGTTGTACAACGAATTCGTTGATACTAGTTTAAAAGTTAACCAAACTTTATTTCGTCAACTTTTTTCAAATAATTTTAATATCGGATTCTCATCTCCGGCGTCAGATGTCTGCACTGTGTGTCATTTCACACAAAATAAAATTAAAACTGAGGTTGATCCTCAAAAGAAAGTTAAAAGTTAAACTTATGACAGATTTAAGAATTCATAAGCTTAGAGCTAATGCATTTTACGAGATAATGAAAAAGAAACCGGAAAATACACTGACATTAGTTTTTGATATGCAAAAAGTTCAATTGTTGCCGAAATGTCCTATTCAAGAAGCTTATTACTCTCGTCAGCTTGCGTTTTACAATTTTTGTATTGTTGGTGTTGATAGCAAGAATCCTTCATTTTATTGCTGGACTGAAAACCAGGCAGGTCGAGGATCTACGGAAATTGGTTCTGCCATAATCCACTATTTAAATGGTATAAATTTAAAACATATTAATTTTATCAGATTTTTTTGTGATGGATGTGGCGGTCAAAACAAGAACTCTTATATAGCTCGAACCATTTTGTTTTGGCTCCAAACGAAATCACCCTCCCACATCCAAAATATTACTATAACATTCCCAGTAAGAGGACATAGTTTTTTACCAGCTGATAGAGTTTTTGGTCGTATTGAAAAGGAACTAAAAAAACATGCTGTCATAACAACAATAGAAGAATATTCTGAAATTTATTCAAATCATGGTCAAGTTTTAATGCTGGAAAGAGACTGGAGTATCCTCAATATAAAAGATCTTGAATCAATTTATAGAAAGATTGAAAATATTCAAAATATAAAACGCATATTATTTTATAAAATTTTTTTGAAAAATGGAACTGCAAAGTGTTTAATTAAACCTTTCGAGAGTTTTAAATTTGAATCAACTGATGAACCGAATACCAGTTTAGGCCTCTTGAAACGCGGAAAAAGTCCATTTGCAAATTTTCGGCTTAAAGAAATTACAACAGAACGTTGGATTAAGGCCGACAAGAAAAAGGATGTAGAAAATCTTTTCAAAAAACAGTTTGGTGAAGATTGGACTGAGAACCAAGGATTACTTCGGTACAAAGAAGTTTTATATAACCAAAACGAAAATATGGAGGATATAGTAGAAGACCATATAGAATGCAACTGCCTTGAAGAAGGTATGGGAACAAAAATTTAGTTACTTAAACCGTTTTAAAAGTATTATATTTATTATAACTTATCTATATTAAAGTATTTACGTCGTTTTAGAATGAAATGTGTCAGTTGTCAGTTTAATTTTGAACAAATTTACGTATTTTTTATAACATGTAACAAAAAAAATTAAATTGTCATAAATAACAATAAAATGGTTTTTTTAATACATTAGGTCAGGTTTAAAAACATTCAGTCAAAATATTACGGTATGAAAAAATACGCACACCAAAACGTACTTTTCCCCGTTCTTTTTAACAAAACGTCCTTTTTTACTTTTTTTGTAACAAAACGTACTTTTTTAAGCATAAAAGTTATGTGATATCAAACATCTTTAAAATTTATTGTGGATTCTTATTGCGGTTTGATGTATCTTATGATAAGTAAAAAACTTCTTACTATTTCCAAGTTCATGCTGTTTTGAAAGGGTACGAAAAAAATGATCCTCAATTTCCCAAAAATTTTAAATGAGCGATAAATCCCCTTTTGTTCTGCGGCTCCTCATATACAAAGATATACAAACCAAATTTGAGAAAAATTTGTGCAATATTTTAGTTTTTTGATAGATTTAAGTGAAGATCGGGAAACAACTCTATATGGGGCCTGTGACTAAGAATTGTCCTATAGGGATTTTTTTTTTTTGGACTACTGATTATTGGATACAACAAACACATACAAACCCAATTTGACTAAGATCTATGTGATAGTTTGTTGTTATGTTGATTTCATAGGGGTCATTTGTATGGGGACTAGGTCTGTACATGGATCGATTTTCACCAATATCAATAGCGTTCAAAAAATTTTTATATTTGCGACCTGTAGTTTGATTATAAGGTTTACATGGATACACAGGCGGACGGATGGACATAGCTAAATCGACTCAGAAAGTGATTCTCAGAAAGTGATTCTGAGTCGATCGGTACAATAAAAGATGGGTCTAGGTCAAACATTTTTGGTAGTTACAAACAGCAGCACAAAGTAATTATACCCAAACCACATAGTGGTATAGGGTACAAAAACAGGCAAACAAAAATGTGTATGCATAGGAAAATAATCAAAAGTGTAATTGTATGTGTTTACATTTATACTCATTGCATTTACTAAATCCTTTCACTTTAAAAAGCACGATAGTACCTAATATTTTTCAAAGTTACTTAATTACTTTTCTTAAAAAAAAACGTTTTTTCTTAAAAAAGTAAATTTTCTTTAAAAAATAAAAAAAAAAAACAAGCAAAAAAAAATGTGTATGCATCGCTGATAGGAAAACAATCAAAAGTGTAATTGTAGATGTTTACATTTATACTCATTGCATTTACTAAATCCTTTCATTTTAAAAAGCACGATAGTACTTAAATTTGTTCATAGTTACTTAATTACTTTTCTTTAAAAAAAATGTTTTTTCTTAAAAAGTAAATTTTCTTTAAAAAGTACCTCTTTTTAAAACAATGTTGTTCTTTTTTTTTTAATAGCTCTTAAAAAAGCAATTTTGCTTTAAAAAAAATATTTTCTTAAAAAGTAACTTCGTTCCAAATAAATAAATTTTCTTTAAAAGGTACATACATATTCTTAATAAAGTTCATTTCCTGTAAAAAGTAAATTAAAAAAAAAAAAGCTTAAAAAAGCTGCTTCTCTTAAAACAAATGGTTTTTAAAGTACCCTTTATTTAAATAATAAATTTTTTTAAGTACAGTTGCTTAATAAAAAAGTACATTTTCTTTAAAAAGTGCCGTTTTTAAAAGTTCATATTCTTAAAAAAAGAACAATTCTGTGGTTTTCTGGAATAACCGCGTATGTCCATTTTTGTCAGTTTTGAGTTAACGATGCCAAATATACTAATTTTTAACGCTCCTTACATGTGTTAAATCAAAAAAAAAAAAAAAATTTACCATTTCTGAGTTTTTTCTTTAAATAACGACGTAACTTTAATGTTTATTAAATTATTTTCCAGCACTAACGACGTATGTCAACCTACGTTTGATCGCTGACAAATTATTTTCTCAGAAAACGACACATAGCGACATACGTTGTTATTAATGAATTTATTGCCATATCTACAGGACTGTTAAATAAAAAGCTCTACAAATTTTATATCGAGCCCATGATTTCAAATATAACGTTTTTTGGCTCCCCTGAACATTTTGATTTTATGACATACGCGGTTATTCTAGAAAACCACAAAATTGTTTTTCTTATATTTATCGGATTTTATATTTTCTGCTTAAAATATGTTGTTCTAATACAATTAGATATTGGAAACCCCCTAATATTTAGTAACGAAACATTTTATACTGACTTCAATTTAGTTGTATCAATTGCATCATAGATTGGTAAACTGAACTAATTTCGCTATCAAGAGTTCATTCATTTTAAAAGAAATATAAAGGGTCCGCCAAATAACTTTTTTTTTTGAAAATGCTATAAAAAAAAGTACTGAATATTATCTCAAATTTCTTTTTTTTATTTGGAAGTACAATCCTTCCGGTTAATAATGGAAAATAATTTCACTCAAATGGCTGCCTCGGCTGGCCATGCAGTAGCCTACACGATCGGTCCAATTTTTAAGCACATTATCGATTGTGTGCAGCTGTATTTCACCAATGGCTTCACGAATATTGTCCTTTAAAGCGTCAATTGTCTCTGGCTTGTTGGCGTAACACTTATCTTTGAGGGCACCCTACAATAATAGTCCAACGGTGTCAAATCTCAGCTCCGAGGTGGCCAAACGACATCAGCTCTGCGGCTGATAATGCGATCTTCAAAAACAGGGCGCAAAACATCGAGTGTAGCTTCGGCTGTGTGGCACGTAGCGCCGTCCTGTTGAAACCAAATGTTGCCAATATCCTCCCCTTCAATTTTTGTGAACAAAAATTCGTTCAACATGGCCCGATAACGATCGCCATTGACTGTAACGACCACTCCTCGCTCATTTTCGAAGAAAAATGGCCCAATTATGCCTCTGGACCAAAATCCGCAGTAAACAGTGACTTGTTTTGGGTGTTTCGGCTTTTCAATGTATGCGTGCGGGTTTTCTGTGCCCCAAATGCGACAATTTTGCTTGTTTACATACCAGCCAAGATCAAAATGAGCTTCATCTGAAAATATGATTTTTTTGGCAAAATCGGCATCTTCTGTAAGTGGATTGCAGGCCCACTTAGCGAAGCGAAAACGCATTGGATGGTCAGTTGGCTTCAACTCCTGAACCAATTGGACTTTGTATGACGTCATACCAAGGTCTTTATGCAAAATTCGTCTCAATGATGCCTCCGAAATGTTCAATTCTTGAGAACGACGATGAATTGATGTTGATGGCCCTTCACGCACACTTTCTGCCACAGCAGCAATATTCTCTGGTGACGCACTGTTTTTGGCTTTTCACGCTTTGGTTTATCGATGGAGATGCCAGTTTCTTTCAATTTTTTCACAAGATAACGAACATACGGAGCTGACGGTGCTTCTCTTCTTCCAAAATCCGTACGCAATTTTCGCACACATTCTGCAACATTACCATGATTTTCAAAGTAATGTCACAATATTTCCCAGCGTTGTTCAAGCGTATACACAACCATATTCGTTCAGCGGAAGGATAAAACTAATTCTCTGTCAAATCAGACATGAGCTAAGTGTTACCATTCACGAAATAAGCACTAGTTGAAAAAAAACGTTAGATGGCGGACCCTTTATTTACTAGGTTCCAGCGCACGAAATTCGAGTGCAAATTCTAGGCAGTTTTATTTTTCAACTTAGCCAATTCACAAACCAATACTTTTATGGTTTATTATTATTGTGAATGAAGATAACAAACTCATTAACAAACACATTAACAAATTTAATAAACACATACATAGCATGCGTATAATTTTATGTATGTGTTAGTAGCAACTTTAAATGCAATTTACTCAAAATAAAGAAAAAAAATTTAAAAATCTGTAAATCTGGTGAACAGCTAAAATGAAATACCTTTCAAATAATATACGTTTCGTCAAAATCGGAATAAAACGGTAGTACAAAACATCGGTCACAAGAAATCGCCTAGCCTATTAATATTATAGATAAGGTTATTAGTGAAGAAAATATATTGCATTTTAAAAGTTGAAGTTGGCTCAATTTTCCATTTCTGATCTTCTATTTATTAGCAAATGTCAAAGGTCAAAATAACATAATCTTTCGGTTGTAAAAGTTTATCTCAAAAAGTTATATTTTTTAAATTTGTATAACAAATAAGTTTCTGATAATCATTTCTCAAGTTTTATTAAATTTAATGAGTGAGTTTTTATTGGTTACTGAATTATGAATAAAAATTCAAGGACACATATAAAATCCAGTACAAAAACTAAATCTGAAATTTTTTTTAATTTTTGTAAGAAGAAAATTTACGTTTATGCAGTAATTTATAAAAAAAAAATGATTGTTTAAACTCTATTGCGACTTAATTTTTAATTTTTTGCCATTTATAGGTTGACTTTTATACAAATACAAAAATAAAAAATTAAATTTAAAAAGAGATCCATCTAATCTTTCTATGTTCTTTAAGTCTCAAAAATCCAATGAAACCAAACCCACTAAATTTATTACAAGTGTAGAGTTTAGAAAATTTAAAAATAATGCTTTGTAAAATATTTCATCACAAGCTGTTGATCATGTGATAATGATGTTTGAGTTTTCACAAATAAAATCAATTGTAAAGGATGTCTCAATAACTTTTAATTAACAGGTTTTGAAGACAAACACAATTATTCCAATTTTGTTTAAAATAAATTTTTCACTTACCGCGCCTTCATATTTCAGGAACTATTAAAGCTAGTAGTTCAAAAATTTAAGTATTTCTTAAATGAGTAAGGGAAATGTTATCAAATACAAAGAGAGTACGGCCGAAAATCCGTATTTTCTCCGTTGACTATAAAAAGAACAACCAATATCTCTTCAAAACATGCAGAGAAAATATATTACTGATACCTTTATGGATCAGCCTTAGCAAAGAAATATCCTTAAAAAATCCATTCGCGCGACCCAACTGGTTAATCGTGTATGGAATAAGGGTATGGAATCCAATTCTATAGTCCTTAGCTGATTTGTAGTTGCAAAGACACCTTCTGAGCACAATAATTTGTCAAAAAGGGTTAATGAAATTTAGATTTGAATCAAAAAAAGTGAATAAGAAATTTTAAACATTTATTATTCTCAAACATGCTGAGACAAGTCTTACGAATCTTTAGAATTTGCCTGTGAGATATGATATTCGTACAAGGAACATGTTTTTACTGGCATTTCTTAACAACTATTAGGTGCTAAATATGCATGCATGACTAAAATCCACAACTCCCTAACTTGGCCTAATAGAAACTAACCATCTCCAAAAAATATTCAAGAGTGTTTGTGTGAAATGGTTTTAATATGCAAAACATCATATTAAACAACACAAAACTTTCCAAAACTGATATTATTCATAATGATATAATTTTCCAAACCTTTTACGGTATTTTCCATTTTCGACCGTCATTTCGCTGTGCAGCTTAACAATTTTAACTGAATTATGTTATGAGGTAGAGATTAGTGAAGGAATAGTACAGCCGGGTTGTTGTTTCTGTTGGCCATAAAATTGGTTTATGTTCGAGTATTGTTTTGGAAAATGCAAAATTAGATTTTCCATTAGTAAACACCAGTCAACGATGTGTATAACAAAAACTCTTGACACTGTTGGTTAGAAATATTATTTGTTTTATGTAGAGCAATGTTTTGTTGAGGGTGTTTTCTTTCGCTATTTTGGAGGCTTAAAACGAGTCACTCAAATCATAAAATTTAACGATTGTTTGTTGTAAAGTTTTTAAAGGTTTTAAAAACAAATAAATTTATGATTTTTTCGTTTCCGTTAGATTTTCAAATGATACTACTTTCTAATTAAGAAGATTGCTTACTTTATTTTGTTTATGAGCCAATAAATTGGTAAGGGGTTTATTATAGGGGAAATCCTCTTAAAAATATGATTAAAAGACATTTTATATTATCTTCTGATTTCATCCATAAAGCTGAATGAAATTGTATAAATACGTACTTAAGAAATTAAAATTATTAGCGAACTCAGTAGAAGAAATGGAAAATAATAAAAAATGATTTCTTTTAAGATGTGGCATATTAAAAAAATTTGCTAGGACAAAAAACAAAGAACATAACAGAAGGCCAAATTCGGCTGGGTTTAATCTTAAACGCTTTTAATAAATATATATATGAAACGTATTAAAACAAGTAAGAAAATCATAGTCGGTTTAGACCGCCTAAACCAAACCCTATACCATGGTTTAGAGACCCTATCACTCGGTCCAACTAATTGGATATAAAAAAGAAGCATTAACCAAATTAGTGGCATTGTTATTAATTTTTTTGGCTGCAGATATGAAAAAGTTCATAACGGATGCTATATTTATATGGGGACTAGGTCGAAATATGGACCGATCATGGCCATATTTGGTAAGGTTACTAATTTTTTGCAAAAACGTATACAGACCAGATTTTTGCGCAACATTTTTTTTCAATAGATTTTAATGAAAATCGAGAATAAGATTCATATGGGGGCTATGACTAAGAATTGTCCTATACGGGATATTTTTGAACTACTGATAAATGGATGTAATAAACATACACAGACCCAATTTGACCGAGATCTATACGGTAATTTTGATATTATGACTTTTTAAGTTGATCTCATAGGGGTCATTTGTATAGGGACTAGGTCAGAACATGAACCGATTTTCACCAATTTCAACAGGGTTCATCCTATGGCCGGTGCAAGCGTATATACTAAATTTCCTTAAAACATATTCATATTTGTGTCTTATAGTTTAATTAGAAAGTTTGCATGGACACACAGACGGACAGACGGACATCGCTAAATCGACTCAGAAAGTGTTTCTGGGTCTATCGGTCAAGTATTTTTGGTAGTTACAAATATCAGCACGGAGTCTATATACCATAAGCGCATGATGGTATAGGGTACAAAAGGCGTAATAAAGCGAATAATTTATACAAATATGATTTAAAATCTTTTTACGAGCCTCAAATAAACTATATGTATGCTTTCTATATATTAAAAAAAAATTTAATGTCTAGCAAAAAGAAACAAGTAGTAAAATTATAAACGGTCTAGACCTATACGATACCTAATTACATGAGTTCTGAAAGAGCGCCTTGGACACAACTTTGCTGAGGCAATAACTGAATATAGAAAAAAAGCATAAACCAAATTCTAGTGTTGTTTTCAACTTGTGGGTTGTAAATATGAAAATGTTCATATTCGATGCAATTTTTATATGGGAACTAGATCAAAAATGGGCAGGTCATGACTACATTTAATAACGTCACTTAATTTTCTCAAAAATAATACATAAACCAAATTTGGAAAAAATCTATCCAACATTTTTGTTTTTTGATAGAATTAAGTGAAAATCGACAATCAACTTTGTATGGGAACTTTGACTAAAAACGGTCCTGTAGGTTTTTTTTTGGACAACTGATTAGTGGGTGTAATCACACATATGTCAAACTTTATCGATATACAATTTATGATAATCTGGATGTTTAGGTCTGAACATGAACCGATATTCACTAACTTCAAGTCGTTCTATGGCCCAAAAAAGTTTGTACACCAAACTTCCTCAAAATATATTGATATTTGCAGCCTGTAATTTGATTACAAGGTTTACATGGACACAGGCAGACAGACGGACGGACAGACATCGCGAAATCGACTCAGAGACTGATTATCAGAAACTGATTGTGAGTCAAGCGGTATAATGAAAGGTAGGTCTAAGTCAAATATGTTCGTAGTTACAAACAGCAGCACAAACTTACTATACCCGGACTACATATTGCTATAGGGTATAAAAAGTTAGAAAAAAAATTAAAAAACAATTCGGCCATAAATCATTTTCCAACCAAATATAAAATTATTTAATGAAAGTTTGATTTACAATTTTCACCAGCCGCTTCTTATATATATAGCAACGCGCAACGGTGACCTCGAAATTCGAGTGCAATTAGAAAAAAAATTAAAAAACAATTCGGCCATAAATCATTTTCCAACCAAATATAAAATTATTTAATGAAAGTTTGATTTACTATTTTCACCAGCCGCTTCTTATATATATAGCAACGCGCAACGGTGACCTCGAAATTCGAGTGCAAATTCCAGAAATTTTTTTTTTGGATTAAATTAGGACCCTAAAGGTATGCTAATCAATTATAGCCAATTCACACATCAACACAAAAAAGAAACTCATTTTTATTACAAACATATTAACAAATTTAATAAACACACACATAGCATTGTATAATTTAATGTATGTGTTAGTAGCAACTTTAATTGCAATTTATTAAAATAAAGGGAAAAATTTTAAATTCTGTAAATCTGCAAATCGGCTAAAAAGAAATACCTTTAAACTGATATACGTTTGGCCTAAATCGGGATAAAACGGTAGAACTAAAAATCGGTCACAAGGAATCGCCTAGCCTATTAATATTATAAATGTAACACTGTATGATTTAAAAAAATTATTACCTTTTCTTAAAAATTTGCCTTCTCTTAGAAGGGTACATTTTCTTAAATAGGATTATTCTCTTTAAAAAATGCAACTTAAAAATATAGCTCATCCTGAAATAAAACCTCTTTTAAAATTAGTACCTTTGTTAATAGAAACCTTTTCGCAAAAATCTTTTGTTTAACAGTTTTTCTCAAAAGTACCCTTTCCTTAAAAAAGGATTTTATTTATACATATTTCTTTTTGATTTTTTTTTTCCATAACAATACCTTTTCTTAAAAAATAATGTTTTCTAAGAAGTACATTTTCTTTAAACCACCTTTTCTTAAAAAGTATCTTTCCTTAAAATTGCACCGTTTCCAAAAAAAAAATTATGTGAGTCCGATAAAGCGCCCCGGTAAGTGAGTAGGTAGCGTGCTCGCCTATCATGCGGGGGTCGTGAGTTCGATTCCGACCAGAGGCTTTGCCTTGTCGCTGCAAAAACTAACCAAATCCAGCTTATCCCTGGACCCAAAATTTGAATCTGCAGACAAGCCTCAACTTTGCGGAATAAGGCTTAAAAAAAAACAGAAAGCATCATCTATGTATCACTTATAGTAACCAACTGCAGGGGCTCTGCAAATATAAAAATATTAATTATTATTTATTTTTTCAACCGGTTAATTTTGAATTTTTTTTATTTTTTATTTTATATTTTTCTTTTTAATATTTTTTTATTTTTCCTTTTTTCCATTTTTCATTTTTATACCCTATACCACTGCTGCTATTTGTAACTACCAAAAATATTTGACCTAGACCCAACTTTTATTATACCGATCGATTCGGAATCACTTTTTGAGTCGATTTAAAAATGTCCGTCCGCCTGTGTGTCCACGTAAACCTTGTAATCAAACTGAAGGTCGCAAATATGAATATATTTTGATGAAATTTTTTTATATAAGCTTCTATCGGCCATAGGATGAACGCTATTGAAATTGGTGAGAATCGGTCCATGTTCAGACCTAGCCCGTATACAAATTACCCATATGAAATCGACATAAATTGCCATAAGATCCAAATTGTCATATAGATCTTAGTCAAATTGGGTTTATATGCGTTTATTACATCCATTAATGAGTAGTCCAAAAATGATCCCTTTGGGACAACTCTTAGTCATAGGCCCCTTATAGAGCTGCTTCCCGATCTTCACTCAAATCTATCAAAAAACAAAAATATTGCACTGATTCTTCTCAAATTTTATTTGTATATATTTTTGCAAAATACAAGAGACTTTACCAAACATGGCCAGGTTCGGTCCATTTTTGAGCCTAGTCACCATATAGATATAGCATCCGATATGAACTTTTTCATATCTGCAGGCAAAAAAATTAATAAAAATCCCACTCAAATTTGGTTTTTGCTTATTTTCTATATCTAGTTTGTTGGCCCTAAGGGATAGTGTCTCTAAACACATGGTATAGGGTATCGTATAGTCGGTCTAGACCGACTATAATTTTCTTACTTGTTTATTTTTGATTTTTAATTTTTTATTTTGAATTTTTTATTTTTCAATTTTTATTTTTCATTTCTTATTTTTCATATTTCATTTTTTATTTTTCATTTTTATTTTTTATTTTTTATTTTTAATTTTTTATTTTGAATTTTTATTTTTCAATTTTTATTTTTCATTTTTTATTTTTTATATATCATTTTTTATTTTTAATTTTTAATTTTTTATTTTTCGTTTTTTATTTTTCATTTTTTAATTTACATTTTTTGTTTTTCAGTTTTTATTTTTCAGTTTTTATTTTTCATTTTTCATTTTTCGATTTTTATTTTTGTTTTTCATTTTTTATTTTTCATATTTCATTTTTTGTTTTTCATTTTTTTTTTTTGTCATTTTTTATTTTATATTTTTTGTTTTTCATATTTCATATTTTATTTTTCATTTTTCATTTTTATACCCTATACCACTATGTGGTTTGGGTATAATGACTTTGTGCTGCTGTTTGTAACAATCAAAAATATTTTAACTACACCCATCTTTAATTATACCGATCGAATCAGAATCACTATCTGATTCGATTTAACGATGTCCGTCCGTCCGTCCGTCCGTCTGTGTGTCCATGCAAAGCTTGTAATCAAACTGCAGGTCGCAAATATGAATATATTTTGATGAAATTTGGTATTTGATCTTTTATCGGCCATGGAATGAACGCTATTGAAATTGGTAAGAATCGGTCCATGTTCAGACCTAGCCCACATACAATTGACCCCTATGAAATCAACATAAATTGTCATAAGATCCAAATTATCATACAAATCTTAGTCAAATTGGGTTTGTATGTATATATTGCATCCATTAATCAGTAGTCCAAAAATGATCCCTATTGGATAACTCTTAGTCATAGGCCCCATATAGAGCTGCTTCCCGATCTTCAGTTAAATCAATTAAAAAACAAAAATATTGCACTGATTCTTCTCAAATTTTGTTTGTACATATTTTTGCAAAATACAAGAGACTTTACCAAACATGATCAGGATCGGTCCATTTTTGGATCTAGCCCCTTTATAGATATAGCATCCGATATGAACTTTTTTATATCTGCAGCCAAAAAAATTAATAAAAATCGCACTCAAATTTGGGTTTTGCTTATTTTCTATGTCCAGTTAGTTGGGCCTAAGAGATAGGGTTTCTAAACGCATGGTATAGGGTATCGTATAGTCGGTCTAGACCGACTATAATTTTCTTACTTGTTATTTTTCATTTATTATTTTTATATCCTATACAACTATGTGGTTTGGGTATAATGACTTTGTGCTGCTGTTTGTAACAACCAAAAATATTTGACCTAGACCCATCTTTAATTATACCGATCGAATCAGAATCACTTTCTGAGTTGATTTAACAATGTCCGTCCGTCCGTCCGTCTGTGTGTCCATGTAAAGCTTGTAATCAAACTGCAGGTCGCAAATATGAATATATTTTGATGAAATTTGGTATATAAGCTTTTATCGGGATGAACGCTGTTGAATTTGGTGATAATCGGTCCATGTTCAGACCTAGCCCCCATACAAACTACCCATATGTAATCGACATAAATTGCCATAAGATCCAAATTATCATATATATGTTACTCAAATTGGGTTTGCATGTGTTCATTACATCCACTAATGAGTAGTCCAAAAATGATACCTTTGACCCCATATAGAGCTGCTTCCCGATCTTCACTTAAATCTATTAAAAAACAAAAATATTGCACTGATTCTTCTCAAATTTTGTTTGTATATATTTTTGCAAAACACAAGAGACTTTACCAATCATGATCAGGATCGGTCCATTTTTGGACCTAGTCCCTTTATAGATATAGAGTCCGATATGAACTTTTTCATATCTGCAGCCAAAAAAATTAATAAAAATGCCACTCAAATTTGGTTTATTTTTTTCTATATCTAGTTTGTTGGGCCTAAGAGATAGGGTCTCTAAACACATGGTATAGGGTATCGCATAGTCGGTCTAGACCGACTATAATTTTCTTACTTTTATTATTCATTTTTAATTTTTTATTTTGAATTTTTTATTTTTCAATTTTTATTTTTCATTTCTTATTTTTCATATTTCATTTTTTATTTTTATTTTTTATTTTTCATTTTTAATTTTTTATTTTGAATTTTTTATTTTTCAATTTTTATTTTTCATTTTTTATTTTTTATATATCATTTTTTATTTTTATTTTTCATTTTTTATTTTTCGTTTTTTATTTTTCATTTTTTATTTTAATTTTTTTTTTCAGTTTTTATTTTTCATTTTTCGTTTTTTATTTTTCATTTTTCATTTTCAAACAGGTTATTATATATCACAACTTTTTCACCAATACAATCATAAGTCACACCGATTTTGTCTTACGCTTTACACGTTACACTGTTTTTGTGATTGTATTGTGAAATAGAAATTTACCCCCCTGCGCGTATAGATGTTTACACATCATTTTCTTAAAAAAGTGAATTTTCTTAAAAAAGTGCCTTTGTTAATAGAGTAATTTTTCTTAAAAAAAATTTCTTATAAAAGAAAATTTTCTTAAAAAGTACATTTTCGTGAAAGAGTAAATTTTCTTTAAAAATGTATGTTGTCTTAAAAGAGTACCTTTTCTCGAAGAGGTATATTTTCTTTACAAACTGCATTTTCTTGAAAAAGTATTTTCATTGTTTTTAACGGGTGACTTAGGTGCCTTACAGCTAACTAGTATTTTTTAAGATTAAATACAAACTAGCAGATCTCAGCACATGAAATTCGAGTGCAATTTCTAGGCAGCTTTATTTTTCAACTTAGCCAAATCAGAAACCAATATTTTTATCGTTTATTATTATTGTGAATGAAGATAACAAACTCATTAACAAACACATTAACAAATTTAATAAAACACACTTAGCATATGTATAATTTTATATATGTGTTCGTAGAAACTTTAAATGTAATTTACTCAAAATAAAGGAAAAAAATCTAAAAATCTGTAAATCTGCACAACTGCTAAAAAGAAATACCTTTCAAATAATATTCGTTTAGTCAAAATCGGTTCACAAGAAATCGCCTAGCCTATTAATATTATAGATTTTGAAGCTCTGTCCAGTGATGCCAAATTTTTTCAAACAATAAGCGCAAAAAAATCCGAAAGAGCGCTAAAGATCGCTAAATTAGAATGAAAAGAAAAGCGTTATACACTAATAATAAAAAATATAAAATAGTGAAAAATTTTTATTATGAGTGTTCATTTCGCAATAAAGATGTATCCGTTTTGTTTCCCTTATTCAGCCCATATTACCTAGTTTATATAAAACTAGCAGATCCCAGCACTCGAAATTCGAGTGCAAATTCTAGGAAATTTTATTTTTTCGTTTAATAAATACTAAATACTCTTAAGGTATGCTAATCAATTTTAGCCAATTCACAATTCAACACTCTTTAAATACCGATTATTGTTGTTATTGGCTTATGTCCAAAATTATTTTTCGATTCAACACAATAATTATTGTGAATGAAGAAAATAAACTCACAAACACATTAACAAATTTAATAAACATACACATAGCATTGTATAATTTTTTGTATGTGTTAGCACCAACTTTATATGCATTTTACTCCAAAACAAATATTAAAATTAAAAAATCTGTAATTCTGGTGGACAGGTGAAAAGAAATACCTTTCGAATAAGATACGTTTGGTCGAGATCGGGAGAAATCTGTTTAACAAATAATCGGTCACAAGAAATCGTTTTACCTATTAGTATTATGATTTCGAAGTTTTATATGTTTCAAATAATTTTTCTATTCTTATATTAACTCAGTTTTTAATTTTTAGGATTAGTGCTCGTCTAAAAGCACTTAAAAATGAAAACGGAAAAGAACTAAATTTAATAATTTTTTTTTTTTGGGTCGTCAAATCGCGCCCAATATAGCGGAAAAAGCCTGAAGTTGGCATTATTGGTTCTGTCCCATTTTCACTTATTACTTTCGAATTGTTACACAGGTGATGTTTATATTAGCAAAGTACTTCTCATAATGGACGATACATTCGCATGGCAGTAGTTTACACAGATACATGGTAATATCTAAAATTGACTTAAACTCATATTTACTTATCAGCAAGGGTTTAATGAAAATTCCTGAAATACCGTTTATCTTAGAAAATCTTATTTAAGCGAAGGCCTCATTGGAACAGACATATAATTTAAGATCAAATAATTTAATAACAAGCTCATCCGAAACATTCCTAAGTCTGGCAGAATTGTTGTCATTAATTTTTTTTTTTTGGTTTCTTGAACAATTTTTCTACTATTTTTTACTCCCCAAAATAAAATTTGTTCAATTTTTTTTTTGCTGCATCATGTCACAAATGTAAAAGAAAAATTTTCCCAAGACATGTGACACACCCAAAAAAAAATAATAATAATAAGAAATCAAAAAAAAAAATCCTTTTCTATCACTAACAACCCGTATAACTCACACTCATACCCAAAGAGTACAGTTAAGAAAACCTCAACATCATATGTAACATTCCCTAAGGTATATTTTCGTTTTACACACTAAACGACCGAATACAAATATGACTTGAAGGTAAGAGAAAAAAACCAAAGAAAACCATGAAATCTTCCAATGAAAATCACCTTAACGTTTAGATATTTAACGATTAGATGAAGAAAACTACAACAACATCAAGTAATCCATCACACGCACAAATCTGATATGAGAAGTAGTGATAAGCACACAAAGATATTGTTATTGTTATTTTCGATAAAAGCCCATCAATAAAAGCAATAAAATGTCTACAAATCAAATCAAACGGTAGAAATTTCTTAACAGAAAATTTGGGTTTCTTAAAAGAAAATAAGAGAAAAGAAACAAAGAAAGAATGGGAGGGATGATTATGACACATGCGAAAATAGAAAAGGGTTACTCCGTGAGTTTGGAATTTTGTTAAGAAGTCACGTATCTCACGTTTGTAAAAACAAATACTTAATGGTTAAGCACGCAAGTGTAACATTTATGAATAAGCTTAACCCTCAAAAGAAAAGTTTTCTCCATGGGTGTCATGTTTTAGACAATGGAATATAAATTTTAAATGCTATTCGTGTAAAGTTACCACAATTTAAGATTTATTTACAGTATTCAAAGCTTAAGAATTATACTAAAGAATTTCATTTGTTTGAATTTTGAAAATTTTTAAATTGATTACTCATCCATTTAAAAATATTGCACAATTAAAGGTTAAAGTAATCGTTTAGGAATGTAAGAAAATTCACCTAGTGGTGAAATTTTATTAATACTTAATGAATTGTTAACACAAGGGGCGTTACCAAATCAAACGTGAAAAATATTCTTGACATAAAGTGACATTATAGTTTTCTTTTAAGATTTTTTCCTACGTACATTTCGTTTTGAAAACTCTTTCGTACGGTTTTTTGGCCTGTCTGTTATTCTAACCCAAGCCCGCTGTGCATGTTAACCAAATGGTAGATATTTAGCCTCTAAAGTAGTGTAGTAGACCAACGTCTACCATTCAGAATTCATCTTTCACTCACACTGGGTGATTAACTGTCATTTATGATCTATTAGTTTTCAATCAAACTTATATGACATGACGTTCATACAATAATCATATTCAAACAATATTCGTTTCAACGACCCCCTAAAGAGTTTTGGGTTCGTTTGCATACGTTTAATATTTAACTTAAAAAAAAAGATAATATAAACGATAATGAAGCTTAAATTCTTTTCAAAACAAAAAAAAAAAGAGATCTACATAAATAATTCCTTTTTCTATCATCATTATAATTATGAATTGATTTTTGCGATTTGTCATGCTTGTAGTGATCATTTAACATTTTGTTGTACAAAATGTTGATTAGAAAATGATTATTAATTGTTTTTCTATTTAAATTGTTTTTTTTTTCTAGTGTTTTGTTGTTACTAATACCTAATGATATTGAAATATTTTGTGACTTTTGTTTATTGAATAATTTGAATATTTAATGAGTTTTTTTTGTATAGAATCTTTGATCTTATTAAATGTTTTGAGGTGATCTATCATTTTGAGTTTGAAAGAAGAATTATTATAAATTTGTTGATTGTTCATCAAAAAAATTTTTGTATGTCAAAATAGAATATTGAAAACTTTGAGATTTGCATAAACTTAAGAGGATTAAAGTTTTCCGTTACAAAAGTGAATTTTTAATTTTATATTTTTGGATTTAGAAAATTATTACACGTCAAAAGAGAATAAAATCTTTAATATAAGTTCTCTGAAATTTTTTTTTTCAGAATAAGTTTAAAAAATACAAAATTTTTAATACAAGCAATATGTGAAATTTTGTTAATTTTAACCGTCTGCCTACTACATTATTTTTTTTATTGTCAGTTCAAAAATTTTTTTGAAATCAATTTTTTTTTTTGTTAACCAACACTCTGGGAATACCCCCTACAAATGCGGCGCATTGTGTTGATTTCAGGAAAATAGGTTATGGAAGGAGGAAAGAGCGAGTAGTATTTGTGGATATTTCACTTAAATTTGATTAGATTATAACTGTCAGGAAAGACCTCTGCGGGGAGTTTATTCCACATACGGCTAGTTCGACTGATAAACAAATTCTCAATGTAATGCGTTGTGCGGTCAACTGGACAGTGCAGTACAAACGGATGTGGTCTTGGAATCAGTTCGCTTATCTCAGAAGAACATTTACCATGATGGTATCTATAGAATAGTGCTACACAGCCCACATTTCAGCGATATTCCAATGAGTCAATAGAGTTGCATAGCCTATTGTCATTAATGAGCATCAACGCCCTCCTTTTTACATGGTCCAGTAGCTCAAAAATAGCCTTTGAAGCTCCTGCCCATGTATGGGAGCTGTAATCCATTTTCGGTCGGATGTACGTGGTATAGATATTAAAGAGATCAGAAGGAGTGAAGTAATTTTTGCACCGTTTTAGAAAACCAAAACACTTGAGTGCTTCTTTCGACACTTGAAAAACATGCTCGTTCCAACGGAATTCACATTGAATTCTCTTACCCAGAACATCAGGTGTATCCAATTCCTCAATACCTGTACCACCCATATATATAGATGACATTGTTGGATCCATGGCCGCTTTACCCCACTCGGAAATTGTAAACAGGTCTTGATTGAATGTGTCATTCATTATCCGCCTTACACCCCCCCCCCCCCACCAAAAGGCTTGTACTACAATTAAAGGAAAATGAATGACAAATGTAGCTGTCATCTGCGAAAGAGTATATAGAAAGTTTCTGAAAGATGAGGAAAAGAGAAGTAGGAAGAATGGATCCTTGGGGTACCCCTTAATTAAGCTGAAACTCATTAGATGAGAATACATCAATAACAACACGTGTTGTGCGGTCTCTTAGAAAACTCGATATAAATCGAATGAAGACAATACCGACCCCAAACGCAATAAGTTTTGATATCAATGCACTACGCCACATGCGATCAAACGCCTTGGAAATATCTACAGCCGCCACTTTACTCAGAAAGAAGAGCTAACAGGTCTCCCGTAGAACGATTTCTACGGAAGCCATTCTGTTGATCATTAAGAAGTGAATTGGCCCCTAGGTAGTTGACAAGACAACATGACCTTTGACATCGCAGAGCAGATTGCAATTGGACGGTAATTTTCAGTGTTAGTAGCCTCACCCATTTGAGAGAGGGAGAGACTCCCGCACGCTACGAAAGGCTGAAAAGGTTGGCCTATGAACTTTTTTTGTTTTGTGTCCGGGAGGTGGAAATCTAGCATAAGATTCCCGAGCAATCCAAATTGGGATATGTCGGATTCTTACCGACTAAAACCACCCCCCTCTTCATCCTTTTTCCCTGCATGACTGCCTGTTAAGATATTACGTCGCAGGGCAGGATAACCTTAGCTAATCACCAAATTTGCTTCCCTCATTTCTTTTCGTTTAAGCTCCTCTGCCCTCAATATGTCATGCAGAACTTTTATGTAGTCAGTCAACCTGCTCCAATTTTCCTCGGATCTTAATAAAGTCAATAGAATATTCTCCTTTCTCATCTGACTGCCTATATCTTGCTCCAATTGCACACGCTCGTTGCGGAATGTCCAACGGCCGTTAAGGCTCTGCTCCCATCTAGTCTGCCATTGACGCATTGTTATTTCGCGCTCCGCCCTATGTATTTCGGGTTTCGAAACAATTGTATTATTCCCTTTCGAGTCATACAGTCTCCGAGCTTCACATGCCAGTAAATCAACCGGAATAATTCCCGCTATTACACATGCCGCATCATCTGATGTAGTTCGGTACGCACTACTAACTCGAAGAGCACTCAGCCTATACACCGGCGTCATAAGTTTACGAGAGCTGGTACTTAGTGTAGGTGACCACACAGGTGCTGCATACAGCAGAATTGACTTAATATCATATGATATTAAGAACCTTTTACTCTGCCTTGGCCCTCCAACATTTGGCATCATTCATTAGCGCCGCCCTCACTCTTGATGCTTTTTCGCAAGCGTACTTTAAATGTGCATTGAATTTTAGTCGGGTATCAATCATCACTCCAAGGTACTTCAGCTCTCCTCTGGACGTTACCTCGTGATGTCGAACCTTAATCTTGATAGATTCCGTCTTCCGATACCCGCTTATTAAAACCACTTCAGTCTTTTGCTCCGCCAACTGGAGTCCCGCGTTATTCAGCCACAGCCTGATAGAATTCGCTGCCTCATTTGCATAGATTTCCACTTCATCGATATATCTGCCAGTTACAACTACGGCAATATCGTCCGCGAAGCCGACCACCGTCATGCCATCTGGAACTTTAACCGCTAAAACTCCATTGTACATTAGGTTCCATAGAAGTGGGCCCAGTACTGACCCCTGTGGTACTCCAGCAGTGATCTTATAACTTTTCTGGCCGTCTTCAGTATTATAGCATAGCGACCTGTTAGAAAAATAGCTAGAGATTATCCTAACTAGGTATCTTGGCACACCTAGCCCATCTAACGTGATCATTGTGTGGTTCCAATTTGCACAATTAAACGCGTTTTTGACATCCAATGTAATTATTGCACAATATTTTCTTCCGGCTCCCTTTGCTTGTATGGCGGTTTTAGCTATATCAGTTACCATCTTGATAGCATCAACCGTCGACCTTGCTCTTCTAAAACCGAACTGTCTCTCAGAGCTCTCTGCCACAGGTAGAAGTCTGTTATATATGACTTTTTCCAGCATCTTGCCCATGGTGTCAAGTAAGCAGATGGGCCGATACGACGATGGGTCACCTGGGCGTTTATCAGGTTTCGGGAGTAGCAACAGAGTCTGTTTTTTCCATGGTTCAGGAAAAGAACCTTCAATGAGACATCGGTTGAAAACTTCAACAAATATATTGGTTCTCTTCCTCACTGCGAGCTTCAGGGCTTTATTTGTTATACCGTCTGGCCCCGGTGTTTTATGGTCTCCGATTTTCTTAATAATTCCAAGGACTTCGTCCGATGTTACGGGTGGAAAGTCGTTAATTTGTTCACTGTTGGAAATGTGTAATGGGATTTCCTCATGTTGTGGAAACAATGATGACACAATATGGTGCAGTAGGACGGGGCATGTAAGTTGTGGGGATTTACCGCCCTTCAACCGAGCGCTAACTACCCTATATGCCTTTCCCCATGGGTCTGTATCCGCTTCTAAACATATTTGTTTAAAACACTTCCGTTTACTTTTCCGTATTGCCTGTTTAAGTTCTGCTCTTGCTCTTTGGTATTCTAGTTGCCTCTCTTCAAAGTCAGGCCTACCCCTACCGCGTTGACTTCTCCTCCTGGCTCTTAAGCACTCTGATCTCCTTTACCTTATCTCTTCGTTCCACCAGTAGTTTGGCGGGTGATTTGGAGATAATTTTCTATGTGGCATGGATGTGTCACAAGCTCGTGTAATTCTCCCAACGATCTCGGTTGCCATTTCAGTTGCATTACCCTGGGGGTCTTGCCCTTGAGCGAAAGCTTCGTTAAACAAGCCTCTATAAACCCCGTTCCCTCGTCCGCTCGTATTTGTGCTCTTCTTCTCGGGTTTAGCCGTTATAAAGATTGCCTGATGATCGCTGTGTGTGTAGTGCTCACTTACTCGCCATAATAGGTTCTTTTTTAAAGTGCTACTTACAAAAGTAAGATCTACTATCGATCCTGTTCCTCGTGCTCTAAATGTATGTACACATCCCTCGTTTGCCTGTACCAGCTCGCTATTCGAAAAAGCCTCGAGTAATATTCGACCCCTTTTATTCGTCCTTAGGCTACCCCACTCTATTGCCCATGAATTGAAGTCACCAGCTATGGTCTTTGGCCTTCGAGTCCTGGCAACTCTGACCAGACTGTGCAGCATGTGTTCGAATTCGTCCGTGCTTGCACTAGGAGGGGCGTAACAGCTATATATATGTATGCCATTAATTTTTGCCCTTATATATCCTGAGCCGCTTGAAGTATCCATTATAGCGCTGCTACCACATGCCCATATTGCCGATTTGCCCGTGCTATCTGATGACCACACATTTCCAGGGAGGTTTTTGTAATAGTCGCATATTACTGCGACATCAACCTTTTCCTCCAGCACCGTCTGTGAAAGCAGGTCTTGTGCAGCCTGGCAGTGATTCAAGTTGATTCGAATTAATTTCATTAACGGCCATTGGACTAGGTAGCCTCGAAAAGCACCGTGCTCTGCCCAGCAGACTTATTAATGCTAAGATTTGAAGGAATCTTTTTAACTGGAGGTGCTCGAAAGAACATTTTAGGCATAGTACAAGATACCGTTTCAAGTTCGTGGCAGTGGTTGATCGCTATCCGGCATATCAGTGAATATTTGAGCATTCAGTATAAGATTTAGGATAGCAGAACTAGTATTATTCTTTACCTTTTTAACAAATGACCAAAAGCTCTTACTGCCCCGAGGATCAGAGAGAAGTTTAGCACAGAGACGCTGACCGTAAACTTTTCGCGCCTTAGTGTTTTGGCACATTCAGTTCTCGCCGGTTTGCGTTGCAGTTCAGTGAGAGAATTTTTATTTTCACGCCAATATATGAATGCTTCCTCTCTGGATCAGACTGCATCTCTGCAAGTCTGCTTAAACCAAGATTTTTGATTAGGTTTAGCCGAAATGTGCTTTGATGGAATAAATAATCGTATACCAAGCACTATTATTTTTTCCACCATTTTCGCAGCAGCAGGAAACAGAGTTTCCAGTTAAAATGCTTCAAGAAATCGTTGAGCTCAGCCCAACAAGCGTTTTCGTAAATAAAAACTAAGCGCTTCAAATGGAAAAATTAAGTGACATAATGGTTCGATGAGGGGCTTAGCCCTATATGAGGGCTTATAGATTAGCACTAATAATTGAAAAAATTGAAAAAAAGACTTTTGTCATATAATCAATATGAAAGTAATATTTTTTTAACAATTTATTAATAAATATTTTTGGAGTTTTCTAAGTCTTAAATGAGCTTAACTGGTATCTAAAAAAATCATACTCATACTTGGCTATTTCCAAGGTGTTTTTTTGTGTTGGTATATTTTTGTCCTTTTTGTATTTAAAGACCTACACCCACAAAATTTAGCTTAAGTCGTAGAAATATATTGTTGTGTCTTTATGCCACCCTAGTGCATAATATATGCCACAATAATAAAAAAATTGTTTTAAGAAAAAAATATTTTCAGGACAATTCAAAACAATTGCCATAATAATCATTACAATTTCACATCATATCCGGTAAGTTCAATACGTATGTAGTTCTATATTGAGTGACAAACGTCAAAATTACATCATTGCAGTTACTTCCAGATAGTTTGACAACAACAAGCATGGACAACACAAAATTTAGTATGACTAAACTAGACAAGAAGACAAGATTTTAATCAAGAAGACGTTTGTTTATACCAACAAAAAAAATAAATATACACATTAAATGAGCAGCAATTTTATTTTATTTTTAGTGTTATTTCCGCGCCCAATTGTTGTTATTTCCTTCGAAGGAATAATTTTCTACAACTTTAGTAGTTGGAGTTAAAGTAATTTCATTTAAGTTAACAAAGGAGGTGTGTTTTTGGTTTACTTTGGTCTAAAAATTAATGAATTGTATTGAATAGAAATGTTAACTGAAAATATGTTAAGACGTACGTACTGTACTGTCAACAAACATCATTGATTTTGGGAGGAAACTGTTTATTTTTCTACAGGAAATTCCATAAAAATTTATTTTTATTATTTTCCTTAATTTACAGATTTCTTTATGAAAATCTTCGAAGTTTCTTTATACTCGTACCACATATTTTCTGATTCTAATTTCGTTTTGCCAAATATTTATTGATAGGTCAGTAAGTTTTTACCAAATTTCTAGATTTACGAAATCTTTCATAAACCATTAACTTTTATTTTTCCTTTTGAATAACAATATTTCCTTCCCTTTCAACATTTAAAAAACTCAATGAAATTCTTTTAGTGTTGGAACATTTTAAAGAACAAAGTGCCATTTGTATTCGATTGATAATGTTGCTCGAAGAAAAAAGAAAATCAGTATCTGGAAAGTCAGACGGAACCTGTCACACTTAACGACACTTGTAGCGTCTACTTTGGTTATGCTTCCCAGTAGAAAATTGACTATGAGTGACTATTTAATTACATGTCGTAGTCACTGCTGACTTTTTTAATACACACATAATAATTTTTTTATGTAGTTGAGAAAAGGGAATCTGCAGATTTATATGAAAAAACCCCGAAAGGCATAAGACGTAATTAGGATTTCATTTTTTGAATTTGTTCTTTCTGGGACAGAGAAAAAAATTTTGTTTTTAGCAACTTAAGTAAAGGGTTTTTCAATAAGAGCGCTACAAAAGTTTTTTTAAATAAAACAAAAACGGTTTTGGATATCAATGAAATTCTTTATTCCTGTGAAAGTACGTTCGATGCCATTTTGTGTGAAAATCGATCTCTTTTGCATGGCCACCAGACGCTGAACCCAATTTTCGACGGTTTTCAAGCATAAATCGGCCGATACTGCTGCAATTTCACGTTCGATATTCATACGAAGTTCATCAATCATCGCTGACTTGTTGGCATAGACCATAGACTTGACGTAGCCCCACAGGAAATAGTCGTGAGATAACACGTTCTCCAAACTTGGTTTCCAATAAATTGATTATGACATTCGCTGTGTGGCATGTGGCGCCGTCCTGTTGGAACCACATGTCCTCCAAGTCCATATCATCCAAATGGGGCCAAAAATATTCGGTTATCGTTGAACGGTAGCGATTCACATTCACAGTAACGTGCCGGTCTTGATCATCACGGAAGAAGTACGGCCCAATGACGCCGCCGGACCATAAACCGCACCAAACCGTAATTTTTTCGGGATGCAATGACGACTCCTGGAGTACTTGTGGATTGCTATCTGACCAATAACGCATATTTTGTTTATTGACGAAACTATTCAACCAGAACTGAGCCTCATCGCTGAAGATGATTTTTCGATGAAAATCCGAATCATTTTCAAGTTGTTGCTCAGCCCAATTCACGAACATACGACGGCGCTGGTGGTCAAGCGGCTTCAGTTCTTGCGTCAATTTGATCTTGTAAGAATGTAGGCCAAGATCTTTTCGCAAAATTCGCCACAACGACGTCACAGAGATACCCAACGCTTGAGAACGACGTGTGAGAGACACATTTGGGCTTTCTTCAACTGAAGCCTCAGCGGCAGCAATACTCACTACGGGCACTTCTTTGTTTCACTGGCACGGGAACATTTTGTACTGTGCCTGCGGATTCAAATTTTTCCACTAGACGCTCAATTGTTGATCTGCTAGGACGACTGTGACGACCATAAATTGGACGTAGCGCTCTGACTCCGAATTTCGGTAGCAAATTTTAATAATTTCGACTCGTTGTTGGCTCGTATATCTTTCCATCATGAAATGCCAAACCTTACTGAAGAGAAATGCCAAAAGAGCGGTAAGAAATATGGCGTCGTCTGCTGTCCCTGTCTTTCTACTTTTGTAGCGTCCCTGTTGAAACACCGTTTACAAGCTTTCGAGGAGTTGAAGGAAGTGTTTTCCTTTAGGGATTTAAGTGAAATAGTAAGGTCTTCTCGAAATATGGAGAAACGACACTGAAAAAAATAAAATAATCACAAGTTATATTATTAAAAGATAATATGGCTGCTGGAAAATATGCAATATTTGCACGTTAATTAAAAAAAAAATTAATTATGGAATGAGTTTCCTAACTATTCTCGATAGCACTTTACTGCCAGGAATCACTTTCCGAGATGATTTAATGATGTCCCTCCATTCGTCCATATGTCCATGTAAACGTTGTGCTTAAACTGCAGCTCGCAAATGAATATCTGGTTAGATGAAATTTAGTATACCTGTGTAAACTTAGAGGATGATCCATATATAAATTGTTTAACATCGGTGCTTGTCCTAGCGCCCATACAAATGACCCTTATAAGAGAGCTTCTATACTTATGTAAAGGGTGTTTTTTTTTGCTTGGATCGAACTTATGAAAGGGTTAGGTCTCAAACGAATTGTCATACTACACCCACTTGTTGACACGTATGATCAGTGTACTTTGGCAAATCGTCATGAATAGATTCACACCTGAACAATGCTACCTAGTTATCCAAATTTGCTTTGAAAAATAGTCGTCCATTCGCGCAACTTATAGACGACTTCCTAATATTTGTGGGCATACATAAACGTCCATCCTTGTAAACGAAAGTGATCAAGAAGATACAAATTTATCGAGTCTTCGTCTGTCGCGGGAATTGGGGTCCTATCCGTACACTATGTTGAAAATTTTGCGCAAAGATCTTGGCCTACACCCATTTAAGATTCAACTGGTACAGGAATTAAAGACACGAGACCACGTACTTTCGCCAATTGGGTTCTAAAGCAGTTGGAAACTGACCCGATGTTTTAACGCAAAATTGTGTTCATTGCTGAGGCTCGTTTCTGGCTTAACGGGTTTGTTAATAAAAAAAAATTGCTGCAGATGCCGTGAGACCAATTTACAACAAATGCTACAGACTCCATTACATACATTATTTGTGTACATCAACAATCAGGGGATGTCCCCTATTAATGCAGTAAACTGTGCTGATATCAGGAAAATATGTTATGGGTAGGAGGAAAGACGGAATAGTATTTATGGATATTTGACTTGAATTTATTTGTATCGTAATTGGCAGAAACGACCTCAGTGTTGTGCGATCCACTGGACAATGTGATGTACTGCATGAGCTTGGGCTCCAGGGATCAGCTCGCTTATCTCAGCAGAACACTTCCCATTGTAATATCTATAATACAGTGTAACACAACAAACATTCCGACGATGCTCCAATGTATCAATAGAGTAGGTTAACCTACTGTAACTGATAAGCACCATCACCCTCCTTTGCACACGGTCCAGAAGCTTCAAAATAGACTGTGAAGCCCCTGCCCATATATGGGAGTTGCACTCTAGTTTTGGTCAGATATAGGTGGTATAAGCAGTAAGGATATCTGAGATCTTACACCGATTTAGGAAACCTAGGCACTTGAAAGCTTCTTTAGACAATTGTGTTTATTCCAATGGACATCACACGCAATTTTCATGCCCAGAACATCAAGAGCGTCTGATTCGTCAATAACACCACCCATGGATACAGACGACATTAATGACTCCATTGCCCGTCTGTGGGTTGAAATACAACATTGGGCATTAAAATCGACTCTGTTTAATCGACCCCACTCAGAGATTGTCAAAAGGTCTTGATTGAGTGTGTCATTCATATATTGCCTCATGCCCCCAATCTCCCTAAGGCTTGACTTTTGATCGAATGTGTATGAATGACAAGTATTCCTGTCGTCTGAAAAAGAGAATATAGAATTGGAAGTTTGACATGGAAGGTCGTTGAGAAAAATAGGAAAAGGTGAAGGAAAAAGTACACAACCTTACGGTACCCCTGCATTTAACTGAAACTCTTTGGATGAGACCCCGTCTAAAACAACACGTATGGTACGATCTCTGAGAAAACTCATATAAAACGAGAGAAATCATTACCAGCATCACGCTCGTGGCATCATCGCACCTTAGTTGTTTAAAAATGTAGCCGGAGCTCGAGTAAAGATCAATGGAAATCGCTACCGCACCGTGATCAATGATTTTTTGTTTGCAAATATGGATGACATTGATGTTTGGTCGTTTAGTGTTTCAGCTAGAACTCAGGAATCATTGATGATCTCGCATGTCGTTCCTTCAGCAATTTTATCCAATAAAATTTTTCAAACAATGATAATTTTTCCTATTTTTAAACTCTTTCTTTTAACTCATACTCTCTGTCTGTCTGTCTGTCGTGGGGGCAACCCCCCCCCCATTCCCTCTTATCCAATTGATCTGAAACTTGGCCCATAGTCTGGTTGTGACTACAGATTAATATTGGAGTAGTCACGCTCAGTCACGCATAGTCACGCACAGTTTCTGAGTGATCTAAATGTCATTTCCCCTCATTCGATCGATCTTAAACTTAATCCATACACTTGCTATGAAAAAAAAGTTTAACTTTGACTTATGCCGTTTTCTTTTCTGACAAAAAATGTAGCCCTTTTTGTCCTTTTTTCGAAAAGTGTATTTTTTATGTATTCTGAATTAAGAGCAACCTTTTCTTATACATCAAACGAAAGGTCTCAAAATCGAGCCCTCGCAAATCACGAAAAATTCCCAGCCATTGACTTCTTTCAGGTCATAGTGTGAGAATATTTCCCCATTGTTCCCCTTTTTTTTGAATATTTTCACCCCATGATTTCCAAGAAGATAATAATCAAAATTTTTTTGCAATTATGAACACAGCACTTTGAGACCTTTCGATTGATATATAATATAAGGTTGCTCTTAATTCAGAATACATAAAAAAATACACTTTTCGAAAAAAGGGCAAAAAAGGGCGACATTTTTTGTCAGAAAAGAAAACGGCATTAGTCACGCACAGTCACGCACAATGACAGAGAGATTTAAAGAGAGATTTGAAGTTTTATAGCCTCTTGAAAGAATAATTTAATACTGATCCCAAATTATATAACAGCTTGTCGGAAAAATTAAACTATAGAACGAAATTTTCGTAAAATCTGAAAAAAATCATATTTTCCCCATATAAACACAATTGAAATTTTCAATGGCTTTGCCCCACGAATAAACGTTTTTTGATTGGCCCAAAATTTTGTATTTCTCAGTTTTTTTGCTATTCGCATATTTCTGGGAGTTGAAACCGACAGTTTGAACACTTTTTTTTATTAAGGGCCACCCTAATGTACATGTACATAAGAGTGATATTTTTAATAATTAATCGATATAAAGCAGCTCCCGATATTGACTTTAATTTTTCATAAGATGAACATATAACATAGTATAATAAATATAATTCTGAGCCGACCATTATTAGAACATTTAATTGCACTTACGAAATTAATTCGAATATCCAACATCTAATAGCACCATGACCTCAAACATTCTTAAAATAATTGTATTTAAGTAAATATTTTCATTTTCTGGTAGCATTCGAATCATTTGTGACATATGCACATTATTTTCATTATACAATTTTCCAATACAAAAGATGTTACACCCAATTTACACAAAACAACCTTCTTACATATATTACATCATTTCCATTGTTGGATAGGTGTTAAAACAAGTGTGAGGTTATGTATGAGTTTATGTGATACGGGAATGAGTTGTATTGAAGACGTAGCCGCTTTTTTGAATGACATTTTCATACAATAGAGCTGGCATTTATTGTTCTGAAAATGTTTTGTGTATTTGTATGGAGTATTTATTTATGCAAAATTTTGTTCAAACATGTGGGGGGGGGGAGTTAGTCTTTGGAATCACCTTGGGTTATATTGTTGCATATAACTGCAACATTGTTTTGCCTAAAATATACACACTTAAAGCCAGGCATTGTATCGAATGTGCAACATTATAACAATGTTTAAACAATTTTATATGAATGCCCAGAGTATGAGTAATATAAAATTGCTACAAAAATACAGGGCGTTGGAAACTTCTTATAGAAACCATCTAAAAAATTATCATAAAATAACTGATGAATGCAAAATGCCATAAACTGGTGGAATTAAGAATATATCTGTGGCCTTTTAGGCATAAGAGCTTATGTTTGTCTTTGAAACTCTGCAGGGATACATTTTGAAACTTCGAAGTCTTACATTTATTTTAACTAGCAAAGCCCAGCCCTCGAAATTCAAGTGAAAGTTCTAGGAAATTTTCTTTTATCATTCATTAAATTTATTTCACTATAAATATTTGTTCAACACACAGAAATAAGTGCCTAAAGGTATTTGGACCAGGCAATTCACAATTCCACACAGGGCCTGGGTTATGCAATTATAATAACGAAATTCGATTGCGTTATTGCCGTTATTGGTTTTTGTCCAAAATTATTTTTCAATTCAACACAGGGCTTTTCATATATAAAATTTGCAAACACATTAACAAATTTAATAAACACACACACAGCATTGTATAATTGTATGTATGTATTAGAAGCAAATTTAGATTAATGTTACTCAACAAATATGTTCCAGGTGGTGCAAATCTGTAAATCTAATGGACAGCTAAAAAGAAATACCCTTCAAATGCGATATGTTTGGCCAAAATCGGTTTAAAACTAACAAAGTTACATCGGTCACAAGATATCGCTTTGCTTATTAATATTTTAGATTTAATTTGTATTAAAACCAAATTGTATTTAATATATAATCGCTTACTGAGAATAGTCTTGAAACCACAGTTTTTACAGAGTGGGAATGATTTTTAGAAAAAGTATGGTTTTTTCTACTCTACCAAACAATATTGAAAAAATATTGTAACTTAGAAAAAAAAAGTTTATTAATTAAATCATTTTTGAACTGTACTGGTTAAAATGTTTTACACAGGAAATGTGTTCCTTGTTAAAGTCATTGATGATGATCCAACTTTTCACTAAATCCAGACCACAGGCCGGCCTTCCTTTTATTTTTGTTTAATGGTCTTTTTCTCTTTCTTGGGTACCTATTATAACAACTTCATATCTCGGCAATTGCATATACTGACCCTGTATTCCCTATTCAAGATACTTCTCTTTCACTTCCTGCATGTGCTCTAACAATTTTCTAATATCCTGTTTACTTATTTGCTTGTTGCATTTTAATGTCTTTTAGACATTGTTTCGCAAACCCTTAACCCCCCGACCACCAATTTTGTATGCAAATTCAAATAGTTTTGAGGCCTGTTTAATATCTATGTAAAATATAATTCAGGCGTATTTAGAAAAGGATCTAACAAAAACATTTAAGGCATTAAATATGCATGAGTTACTTAATAATGTTGAATTTAACACTAAAGCAAATTCTTTAGCAGTAAATTGAAGATTCACTTAAACAGGAACGTAGCAGATCTAAACAAAAATTAATTAAATTTGCTAGGATTTAAAAAAAATCATGTAAGTCCGATCACAGGGAAGATTTGTAAACATCCAGTAATTAAAGACTTTATATGGCACTTTTTTAAAAGCAAACAGAAAGCGTCATCTATGTACCACTTATAGCAAACACTTATAGCAAGCAGGGGCTGTGTTAATATTTTTTTTTTTTAATTAATCAGCACTCAGGGGATGCCCCCTACAGATGCAGTGCATTGTGTTGATCGCAGCAAAATAGGTTAAGGTGGAAAGAGGGAGTTAATATAAAAAATATTTATTATTATTATTACTTCAACTGGTTAATTTTTAAATTTCCATTTTTCGTTTTTTCATTTCTTATTTTTAATTTTTCATTTTAATTTTTTATTTTTCATTTTTATACCCTCCACACGTCATCGAAAAACTAATTTCCGACCCCATAAAGTATATATATTCTTGATCCTTATCACAGCTCGAGTCGATATAGCGATGTCCGTCTGTCCGTCTGTCTGTTGAAATCACGCTCATTTACAAAAAAGCAACCTTACTGGATAAGGCTACAATAATATAATTTGCCACAACTCCCAGCAGGTTGGTGTTGAAAATTGGCTAAATCGGGCATCATCGTGATAAGATACGAGCAAAAATATGTAGATACCTCTAAAAAAAACATAAAACCCAGTGTGTTTGTTGTAACAGTTTAGTGGTTGAATATGTAAAATGTAAAATGTAAAATGTAAAATGTAAAATGTAAAATTTAAAATGTAAAATGTAAAATGTAAAATGTAAAATGTAAAATGTAAAATGTAAAATGTAAAATGTAAAATGTAAAATGTAAAATGTAAAATGTAAAATGTAAAATGTAAAATGTAAAATGTAAAATGTAAAATGTAAAATGTAAAATGTAAAATGTAAAATGTAAAATGTAAAATGCAAAATGTAAAATGTAAAATGTAATATGTAAAATGTAAAATGTAAAATGTAAAATGTAAAATGTAAAATGTAAAATGTAAAATGTAAAATGTAAAATGTAAAATGTAAAATGTAAAATGTAAAATGTAAAATGTAAAATGTAAAATGTAAAATGTAAAATGTAAAATGTAAAATGTAAAATGTAAAATGTAAAATGTAAAATGTAAAATGTAAAATGTAAAATGTAAAATGTAAAATGTAAAATGTAAAATGTAAAATGTAAAATGTAAAATGTAAAATGTAAAATGTAAAATGTAAAATGTAAAATGTAAAATGTAAAATGTAAAATGTAAAATGTAAAATGTAAAATGTAAAATGTAAAATGTAAAATGTAAAATGTAAAATGTAAAATGTAAAATGTAAAATGTAAAATGTAAAATGTAAAATGTAAAATGTAAAATGTAAAATGTAAAATGTAAAATGTAAAATGTAAAATGTAAAATGTAAAATGTAAAATGTAAAATGTAAAATGTAAAATGTAAAATGTAAAATGTAAAATGTAAAATGTAAAATGTAAAATGTAAAATGTAAAATGTAAAATGTAAAATGTAAAATGTAAAATGTAAAATGTAAAATGTAAAATGTAAAATGTAAAATGTAAAATGTAAAATGTAAAATGTAAAATGTAAAATGTAAAATGTAAAATGTAAAATGTAAAATGTAAAATGTAAAATGTAAAATGTAAAATGTAAAATGTAAAATGTAAAATGTAAAATGTAAAATGTAAAATGTAAAATGTAAAATGTAAAATGTAAAATGTAAAATGTAAAATGTAAAATGTAAAATGTAAAATGTAAAATGTAAAATGTAAAATGTAAAATGTAAAATGTAAAATGTAAAATGTAAAATGTAAAATGTAAAATGTAAAATGTAAAATGTAAAATGTAAAATGTAAAATGTAAAATGTAAAATGTAAAATGTAAAATGTAAAATGTAAAATGTAAAATGTAAAATGTAAAATGTAAAATGTAAAATGTAAAATGTAAAATGTAAAATGTAAAATGTAAAATGTAAAATGTAAAATGTAAAATGTAAAATGTAAAATGTAAAATGTAAAATGTAAAATGTAAAATGTAAAATGTAAAATGCAAAATGTAAAATGTAAAATGTAAAATGTAAAATGTAAAATGTAAAATGTAAAATGTAAAATGTAAAATGTAAAATGTAAAATGTAAAATGTAAAATGTAAAATGTAAAATGTAAAATGTAAAATGTAAAATGTAAAATGTAAAATGTAAAATGTAAAATGTAAAATGTAAAATGTAAAATGTAAAATGTAAAATGTAAAATGTAAAATGTAAAATGTAAAATGTAAAATGTAAAATGTAAAATGTAAAATGTAAAATGTAAAATGTAAAATGTAAAATGTAAAATGTAAAATGTAAAATGTAAAATGTAAAATGTAAAATGTAAAATGTAAAATGTAAAATGTAAAATGTAAAATGTAAAATGTAAAATGTAAAATGTAAAATGTAAAATGTAAAATGTAAAATGTAAAATGTAAAATGTAAAATGTAAAATGTAAAATGTAAAATGTAAAATGTAAAATGTAAAATGTAAAATGTAAAATGTAAAATGTAAAATGTAAAATGTAAAATGTAAAATGTAAAATGTAAAATGTAAAATGTAAAATGTAAAATGTAAAATGTAAAATGTAAAATGTAAAATGTAAAATGTAAAATGTAAAATGTAAAATGTAAAATGTAAAATGTAAAATGTAAAATGTAAAATGTAAAATGTAAAATGTAAAATGTAAAATGTAAAATGTAAAATGTAAAATGTAAAATGTAAAATGTAAAATGTAAAATGTAAAATGTAAAATGTAAAATGTAAAATGTAAATTGTAAAATGTAAAATGTAAAATGTAAAATGTAAAATGTAAAATGTAAAATTTAAAATGTAAAATGTAAAATGTAAAATGTAAAACGTAAAATGTAAAATGTAAAATGTAAAATGTAAAATGTAAAATGTAAAATGTAAAATGTAAAATGTAAAATGTAAAGTGTAAAATGTAAAATGTAAAATGAAAATGTAAAATGTAAAATGAAAAATGGAAAATGAAAAATGAAAATTGAAAAATAAAAAATTAAAAATGAAAAATGGAAAATAGAAAATGAAAAATGGAGAATGGAAAATGAAAAACGGAAAATGGAAAATGAAAAATGAAAAATAGAAAATAGAAAATGAAAAATGGAGAATGGAAAATGAAAAACGGAAAATGAAAAATGAAAAATAGAAAATAGAAAATGAAAAATGGAGAATGGAAAATGAAAAATGGAAAATGGAAAATGGAAAATGAAAAATGGAAAATGAAAATTGAAAATTGAAAAATTAAAAATGGAAAATGGAAAATGAAATATGAAAAAGGAAAATGAGAATGGAAAAATGGAAAATGAAAATTAAAACATGGAAAATGGAAAATGAGAATTGAAAAATGGAAAATGGAAAATGGAAAATTGAAAAATGAAGAATGGAAAATGTAAAATGTAAAACGTAAAATGTAAAATGTAAAATGTAAAATGTAAAATGTAAAATGTAAAATGTAAAATGTAAAATGTAAAATGTAAAATGTAAAATGTAAAATGTAAAATGTAAAATGTAAAATGTAAAATGTAAAATGTAAAATGTAAAATGTAAAATGTAAAATGTAAAATGTAAAATGTAAAATGTAAAATGTAAAATGTAAAATGTAAAATGTAAAATGTAAAATGTAAAATGTAAAATGTAAAATGTAAAATGTAAAATGTAAAATGTAAAATGTAAAATGTAAAATGTAAAATGTAAAATGTAAAATGTAAAATGTAAAATGTAAAATGTAAAATGTAAAATGTAAAATGTAAAATGTAAAATGTAAAATGTAAAATGTAAAATGTAAAATGTAAAATGTAAAATGTAAAATGTAAAATGTAAAATGTAAAATGTAAAATGTAAAATGTAAAATGTAAAATGTAAAATGTAAAATGTAAAATGTAAAATGTAAAATGTAAAATGTAAAATGTAAAATGTAAAATGTAAAATGTAAAATGTAAAATTTAAAATTTAAAATGTAAAATGTAAAATGTAAAACGTAAAACGTAAAATGTAAAATGTAAAATGTAAAATGTAAAATGTAAAATGAAAATGTAAAATGTAAAATGAAAAATGGAAAATGAAAAAAGAAAATTGAAAAATAAAAAATTAAAAATGAAAAATGGAAAATAGAAAACGAAAAATGGAGAATGGAAAATGAAAAACGGAAAATGGAAAATGAAAAATGAAAAATAGAAAATAGAAAATGAAAAATGGAGAATGGAAAATGGAAAATGAAAAATGGAAAATGAAAAATGGAAAATGAAAATTGAAAATTGAAAAATTAAAAATGGAAAATGGAAAATGAAATATGAAAAAGGAAAATGAGAATGGAAAAATGGAAAATGAAAACTAAAACATGGAAAATGGAAAATGAGAATTGAAAAATGGAAAATGGAAAATGGAAAATTGAAAAATGAAGAATGGAAAATGGAAAGTGAAAATTGAAAATTGAAAAATGAAAAATGGAAAATGAAAAATTAAAAATGAAAAATGAAAAACGAAAAATGGAAAATGAAAAATGAAAAACGGAAAATGGAAAATGGAAAAGGAAAAATAAAAAATTAAAAATGGAAAATGAAAACTGAAAAATGAAAAATGAAATTTGATAAATGGAAAATGCAGAATGAGAAATGAAAATTGAAAATTGAAAAATTAAAAATTAAAAATGGAAAATGGAACATGAAAATTGAAAAATGAAAAATTAGAAATGGAAAACGCAAAATGGAAAATGGAAAATGAAAATTGAAAAATGGAAAATGAAAATTGAAAAATTAAAAATTGAAAATGAAAAATGAAAAAAGAAAATTGAAAAATAAAAAATGAAAAATGGAAAATGAAAAATGGAAAATAGAAAATGAAAAATGGAGAATGGAAAATGAAAAATGAAAAATGAAAAACGGAAAATGGAAAATAGAAAATGAAAAATGGAGAATGGAAAATGAAAAATGGAAAATGAAAATTGGAAATTGAAAAATTAAAAATGGAAAATGAAAAATGGAAAATGAAAAACGAAAAACGAAAACTGGAAAATGAAAATTGAAAAATGAGAAATGGAAAATGGAAAATGAAAAATGGAAAAGGAAAAATAAAAAATTAAAAATGGAAAATGAAAAATGAAATTTGAAAAATGGAAAATGGAAAATGGAAAATGAAAAATGAAAATTGAAAATTGAAAAATTAAAAATGGAAACGGAAAATGGAAAATGGAAAATGAAAAATGGAAAAGGAAAAATAAAAAATTAAAAATTAAAAATGGAAAATGGAACATGAAAATTGAAAAATGAAAAATTAAAAATGGAAAATGGAAAACGCAAAATGGAAAATGGAAAATGAAAATTGAAAAATGGAAAATGAAAATTGAAAAATTAAAAATTGAAAATGAAAAATGGAAAATGAAAATTGAAAAATTTCATTTTTCATTTTTTATTTTTCATTTTCGATTTTTCTTTTTTCATTTTTCATTTTTATTATTAATTTTTTATTTCTTATTTTTTATTTTTGATTTTTAATTTTTATTTTTTAATTTTTTTTTTCAATTTTTCATTTTTCATTTTTTATTCTCATTCTTCATTTTTTATTTTTAATTTTTTATATTTAATTCTTCATTTTTAATTTTTCAGTTTTCATTTTTTATTTTTCATATTTCATTTTTTAGTTTTATTTTTCATTTATCGTTTTAAATTTATTTTATTTTTCATTTTTTATTTTTAATTTTTTTATTTTTTATTTTTAATTTTTTATTTTATTTTTAATTTTTTTTTTTCATTTTTAATATTTTATTTTTCATTTTTCATTTTTATTTTTAATTTTTTATTTTTCGTTTTTCATTTCTCATTTTTCATATTTCAGTTTTAATTTTTTATTTTTAATTTTTCGTTTTTAACACGTTTTTATATGCTATATTTTTGACAACAATTTCACCGAATTTTTTTATAAAAATCGAGTTTTTCACTTCAAAATTCTGCCAAAAATAAAAAAAAATAAAACTAAAAAATTCACGCGATCCGGTAACGAGTTAACGAGTTATTTCTTAAATATTTTTATTGAATTAAAATTTGAATTAAAAATTAATTCAAATGTTATGCTATAACGTCTATAAGAAATAAATAATTCAACATTATTAATTTCTTCAAAAAACAAAATTATGGAAATTCGCCTTTTCCGCTTTTTTTTGTCAGCCGATCTATACTTGCAGCGAGTTATGATCATCACAAAAAGCACGAAAAGTCCCCAAAAATTATGAAAATTGCGATTCCATGACATTTTCCCGAAAAACATTTGCTCGAAAACATTTGCTCGAAAAACATTTACTCGAACGTCATTTTCTGATAAAATTAATACCCGAAAAAATTCTTTAAAAAATTGCGCAATTTTACCAGAAAATGACGTTCGTTAAATGTTATTTGAATATTAATTTAAGGTTTTTTTGTTTTTTTTTTTTTTTTTAAAGATTTTTATTAAATATTTTATTTTTTTTACTTAACTGTAATACAGTATTGTATGCAATTGCAGTTAAATAATCGGTGATCTCCTTAATTGAATATTTCTCAGCAACATTTAAATCCCGATATTTTTTGTGTTTTGGAGGCATTGGAGCTCCAGCAAGAATTTGCTCGAGAACTATTTAATTTTTCGATTGTTCTAGGTCAAGTTTTTCAAAAGAAAAAAATTATCAACGGATGGGTGTTCACAAAACCAACTTACCGGGAAAATCCATTATGCCAAACTTCATCGCAGTTATTTGTTCGAACGGAATCTTCTAGTGTTGCAGTATAAACATTCCACGATTCAATAGAATACCTGGGATTGCGCCTACCAGTTTCATATTTAGACCGCACATCAAATCTGCCGATATTATTGTCCTCAAAATAACCTAATATTTCATTACACTCTTCTGGGAGAACATTGCTTTTAGTTAAAGATTAATAACATCGGCTGGCGGCACAAATGGAACTGATAAAATCATACGAATTTTGCAGAGCATTCTGGTCATATTGAGCTTTCAAGCCCACCTGACATATTTTGCCATATTTGGCCTAAATGAAAGAAGCACAATTTTTGTTTAGCATCTGGGAAAGATACGAAAACTGCGTTTATAATAGCTTATTCAAAATCTGACATTAAATGCAATGGTTTTAAACTAGTGCCGTTTTCTTTTCTGACAAAACATGTCGCATTTTATTTGAATTTTTTTTATGTATTTTTTGTATATTCTGAATTAAGAGCAACCACTTCTTATGCATCAATCGATTTTTATGTGCTGAAATAATAAAAATAAATTTTGAACTAATAAATATTTTTGTTGAATGACATTTCACCTTTTTGGTTGAAAACATAGCCCACATTAAACCTACTCTGTTAAGTTAAAAAAACAAGTTATAAATAAAAAAAATTTTTTTTTTGTTTTTCGAGGAAATAATTTTCGAGTATATGTTTTTATAGAATATTTTTTTCGAGTAAGTGCTTTTCGAGAATATTTTTTTCGAGTAAGTGTCGGCCTACCGAAAATTACTGTGTTACTAAGAAAATCTTTAGAATTCCACTTATTCGTAAACTTCAATACTATCTCTATATAGCCATCCTAAAGATAAGGAATTACATCCAAATTTGGAGGAGTTTTTTGATAATATGTAAGCTAATTTAGAGAAAATATTAAATCCAAAATTAGATTTAACGTGAACTTAGGAAATTTGAGCAGATATAAAGTAAAATTTATTTTCATGATCCAATTTTCTTAATTTTAAATTAATTTTTTTTCAGTGTTTATTTTGAAAAGCATTCCTAATCTAATGTGAGTGAGAAAAGTCATTAGATGTTCCATCATCTCGATTTTTTTTTCTTATATTGGAACGAGTTCTGAAAAAGTATCTTTGGCTTTAATGGGAAACAGCTTCCAAAAATTTCAGTGTAAAGTGGTCCCAGTTGCTTCTAAATTTATCGTGAAATCCCATCATGACATTCTAAAAGCCAATTAAACTTAAGAAATTTTCACTTATGAAAAAGGACATCAATAAATCATCACCACTACTATTTAGAATGACTTTCCCAGGATCTATAAAATACAACTTCGTTAAATTAAAACCCCGTGGAAATTGCTTCCAATTTTTCACCACCTCCTAACCACTAGTATATGATCTATTCCACTTCTTTGGATATTCTGTTTCCATATAATACAACTTCCGTCCTATGAAAATCCCCCGTTAAATTCATAGGAAACCGTGTTGAATTTTTCACCGCATGCAGATCACCTTTATACGGTCTTTTTCACTCCTTTGGATGTTCTGCTTTTGCTTCTAGAACTTTTCACCAGATCTAACTATTCAGAATATTAATGAAGAAACACCTCGAGTGTTTTAATGGCCGTTCAGTTTGCCACGCTCCTGTTATCAAGTGTTTTATTAGAGCATTTCATTTGTTTGTTGAAAAGGATGTTGATTTAAATGATTTAAAATTGTTTGAGGTTGTTTTTTAACCATAAATTTTTAAAGCATTTCAATTACAGAGTCATGTTTTGAAATCCTCTTGTTGTTTTAAATTAAATCACGTTTATTTCAATATTCTGCATGGAGTTATTTTTTTTTAAGGAAAGTCTGTGTTTTTGTTTTCACCGTTCGACAGTCTTCAGTATTCATATGTACAGCACACAGGCAGCAACAAATAAATACAAAACAATACAAATTGTTTCAATTAACTAAATTAAATTTGTACTACAATGTACAAAGTTTCGAGTGAAAAGTGTTCATTAACAGTGAAAAACAACATGAATGACATGTCACTTTTTGTTTTTCTTTCTGCAAGTGATTGAATGAATCAATTTTGAAATGAATAAATGGGAATGCAACGAATGACATGGTTTATAATAAAGTGATCTGCAATTCAATTAATATATGTTGGTAGGGAAAGTACTCGTTTTGAGGATTTGAAGTAGCCCAGCAAAAAAAGGGAAGTCATTCTAACAACTATATTTTAATTTATTACAAAGGAAATCATTTGTCAATCCAAAAGTTTTTAAGAAAGGAACTATAATATTCATTATGCACAATATCGTATAGAAATGGAGACGATCCAAATAAATATTGGTAATTTTTAATTGTTAACGAGATACTAAGAACTAAATATAAAAAAAATTGATACTAGGAAAGGATAATTGATACTACAGTAGGAATCAATAAATGTTGGGAAAAGATACAAACAAATATATTGAAAATTAGAAGTTGATAGAACAAAATTGATAAAAACAAATCTATAATATTAATAGGCTAGGCGATTTCTTGTGACCGATGTTTTGTTCTACCATTTTATCCCGATTTTGACCAAACGTATATTATTTGAAAGGTATTTCTTTTTAGCAGTTTTGCAAATTTACAGATTTTTAAATTTATTCCTTTATTTTGAGTAAATTACATTTAAACTTGCTACTAACACATACATAGAATTATACAATGCTATGTGTGTGTTTATTAAATATTTTTAATGTGTTTGTAATAAAAATGAGTTTGTTTTTTGTGTTGATTTGTGAATTGGCTATAATTGATTAGCATACTTCTAGGATCTTTATTTCATGAAAAAATAAAATTTCCTAGAATATGCGCTCGAATTTCGAGGGCCGGAATCTTCTAGTTACAATTAAAGGAAGGATCCTATGACAAAGTTATTTTCAATTCTTTGGTGTTTATTACAGTTTTAATCACATTTGGTTACCGAGAATAGGTTCTGTTACACAGCTTGGACTGCCATTTATTTACACAGAGAAAACAGATTAATTTTGTCTACCGAACTAAATTTTTTTACATTTTATTTCGAAAATTTTGGATCTAATAATTTGAGACATTTTTTTTAGTACCGAAAAAAATTTAAAAAAATTTTTAGCTTCCTGATTTCCTTTTAATTCCCGTTTCTTAGAAATATTTTTCCCATTTGCTCCGACATACACACACATGTAAAGTTAGAAAATTACAAATGCGTTAACATGCTTGTATTTCCTGTCTTCCAAAATCGCCCTCCCTCCGATTTACTCTCAACACATACACAAACAGTTCGACTTAGGCCATTCATCACTGACAGCAGATTTAATCGCCATTTAAAATTGTTACTTTTTATGCACTCAGGCAGGCAGGATACATTTACCGCAGGCTTTAACAAACAATCTTATCAAATATGCTGTGGGTAATGTGGACAATGGTTTGGGCATTGGTCAACATTTACTTAAAACCGTATTATCACTTCATATATAAAACATATAAATCTACTTTCGTTGACCGCCAAACTAAAGGAAATGACAAACGCCAAAATCGGCCTTTGTCACAATTCCTTTTCTTAGTTTTTATATATATTTTCCCAACAAAAAAAAAAAAAAATATAAATAAAAAAAAATCGAAGAATTCTTCCATTGTTTTGGGGGGTCACGTGTCTTTTGTAAGGATTGTCCACGACTACGACATAGTGTTTCATGGTACTTATAATTGCAATAAATTAAAATTTCTTTTCAGAAAATAACTATCTTCTTCGGTATTGAAAAGGGATTGTTTTGTGGCAAAACATAATTTGTTTGCTAACATCAATTGAAAGTGACTGACCATTGTTTGACCAGTGGTCACATGTGCCAGCTATAATAGAAAACAATCAAACTTTAGTTTGGGAGATTTGTTAAGAGTACATCAAATTATAGGTGATTGTTGGGAATGATTAAACACATGGGAGAAATTAGGTTAATACAATTTTAAGAAAGAAAAAATTACTGTAATGAAGCATGCAAGCCAAAGACCCAAAGAAGGATATTGATACAAAATTAAAAAGCTAAAACTAAATGTTAACGTAGGAGAAAAAGCCAGGAAAATTCGAAAGAGATTATGGTTTTCCTCCCAAGACCTGTATATTTAAAAAACTCAAGGAATGAAAAACGCTGCTTAAGGGGAAGTCGTTTTTATACCGTCCACACCACTGTGCAGTTTGTATCAGTTTGTCATTCCATTTGATTAGCATCAAAATAATTTCCGGAAATCCCATAAACCATATATTTGCTTGATTCGTATAACAACAGAAGTTAGTTCATCGATGACCGGCTGTCCGTCCGTCTGTGGAATTTACGATTACACCCTCAATAATTAAAATCCTTTAATAACATTCTGAATATCTTGCTATTTAAAAGCATACAAATCTGTCCAATCGGTCAATGAAAATAGAAAAAAAAAACTCTTTAAAACATAAAAATGTGCAAAGCGTTTGTTTTTTTTTCTAAAGATATATTTTATAATTGTTCTTATTGCTGTAATCGTTGTAGATGTAGTATTTGCTTCATGAAAGCATGTATGTATGCATGTATGTATGGTTATTAGGGTGACAGTGGTTTGTGTGAAAAAAAATTTTTGGTTGAATTTTGAGGCATGCGGATCGGATTATTGTGACATTGGATCTAAAACTTTAGTGCGCAAAATTTGAGCCAAATCGGATAATGAATTCTGGACGCGCATTGAGTACAAAGTTCAAATATGCATTTATATGTAAAAATTATCAAAAAAAAAATATTTTTCACAAAAATTTCGATATCAATAATTGCGTTTCAATTTAATTAATTAATAAACCATAATCTATAGTTAATTATCTTTCTAATAAAACAACAAAATCTATTATCGGTTGAATAACAGCCATGTTATATCAAGTTCCCCAGGCAATAAATGCGGCGCAAACCACTTGATTAAGGAAATCCAGCTCACATTTTTAAAGACATTGAAATAATTTACAGCAGCAACATTTTTGCATTCTCCTGATCCCAAGATAATATAATGTGGAGTATTTTGCATCTTGTCTATGATTATGCCGTTCTAAATTAATGTCAAAATGGTATGTATTTTTTAGCACTATTTCAAAATCTCCAATTTTACTTTTTCAAAAATTTTGTTCACGAAATTTTCCGAAATCAACGATTGAACTTCAAGGTCTTATTAACAAAATAAATGTGATTAAAAATGCTAAATATTGTAGGTATCCTGTACTTACTTTGGCAAGGGCAGGGTTTTCATTTCAGCGGATTTGAAGAAAAATGTGATTTTTCATACTTTTTCAACTGTTACGCTACATCTTTTTGGTGTTTTCATATTTCAAACATCTTTTGTCAAAATATTATACTACTTGTTATATGTTCTCAATCTTGTGAATTAAGGTTAAATTAAATTGCTATAAACTGTCCCTCTTTAAGGTGAAAAGTCAAATTAAAGGAGATTTACATTTTTTAAAACAAAATATCGAAATAAAAAATCCGAATGAAATTAATATATATACTAAGTGAATATGTTACCAATTTATAGAGTGATTTTAAAATAGCCAAAAACTCACCCAAAGATTAAGGAAAAACGAAAAAAGGAACAATTGTATTAAATTTTACTATGGCAAGCAAATGTTCGAACTATTTTGCCCACCACTGTAACAAAATTTCGTATACAAATTTCACTTTTTTCATGTATTTGTCCTTTATATCATTTCTACCTACTATTCTCACTTTTCACTTTATTTTATCTTGTTGATCTCTTTATTTTCTATTAATGATCTCTTTATTTTCTATTAAGATTCTTTTTTAAAAATTTCTTTTATAAAAAAACACGCACGAAAGTGAAGAAAATGTAAAACACTGTATAATAAAAAAGTAATATGATTAATCCGACAATAATCAACTGGACACTGATGATCAATAGTTATTATTGCCAAATCGATAAATCGTGTAAGGTGGTGTTTAGTATTCGGAGTTATTACAGGGCGATTCAAAAGTGTATATATGTACTGTTTTACATATACTACTTTTTCTTTTACATATAGTAGTATTTTTTTTAAATCCTATTTACTTTTCCAATACTTTTTACACCACAAAACTATTTCCATAAAAATTAAACGAACCTTAATATTTATGAAAATATTTGAGGATTACAAAGAAAATAATATAAAAGCGACTTCAACTTATTAAAGATTTTTTCCAACGAAGATCGACACGTCCCAAAGGTTGTTACACTTATAAATCCGGTTCGAAGGACCAATAAAAAAAATCCGAATGGAAATTTTCCTTGTTCCACAACGAATGAGAAGAGGGGGGAGTTAAGCTTAACTATCTGGAACCAAAAGGGAGCTCGAAAAAATCCGCAGCAAATAAAAAAAAACACAATTTCAATTAAGTTGGGTTTTTTTTCTCCAAAGATGAAGTATATTATATACTTTCCTTTATTAGCACCGGTAGATCCTAGTAGCTATCTCGATTGACACAAAAACTTTTCAATTTTAAATAAAACAAAATTTATTGCTCGATGAAATTTTTTGTATAAAAAAAATATAAAAATGTTTTTTTTTTTGGTGGGTGAATATAGTTCGGCTTAAGCCGAACTCAACAAAAATCTAAATTATCAACAATGTTTTTTTTTTCAAATAAGAAATTACTTGACGCGAGCGCGTAACAATAAAAAAGGACCGGTTCTTAGTTTGCAAAAGGTTGCAATGAAGGTAAAAAAAAGGAAACAGTTTAAGAATGATAAAAAAAATTATTCGTTAAATTAAGAACAAAAGTTAAAAAGAAGTTATTAATAACACCAGAGCCATTTGGGTGTTAAATATCAAATCTGACATGGCTGCCATCGAACTCCTAAGCAGTTCGTAGACCATCTGCTCGCCATTCGGACATAAACAATATATATTTGTGGAAGGATTTCGATAAAACTTGTTGATAATATTTTAGTAATTCTAAAAAATTATATTCTGGACTTATTTTTTAAATTATCCCATGGGGTACTCTTTATGTCAAAATGTGTCCTAGTTTAGATTTTTCTATTCATATTAAGGTATATCAAGGGCTTATATTCAAAAAGTGATATCTACTGTTCTCTGATATAATTGTCAAATATAATATTAATTTTGATATCATACATGATTAATACGACTATTTCTTAATAGGTATTGTAGGAAATCGATCGACAAATACTTTCAGATCTTATTAATAAATTGGTTTTACACGCTCTCTTTAAAATAATTATTGATGCAGATAGCACTTTTTGAATATAAGCTTTCGATATACAAATTTGTTTATACTGTATTAAATATAAAAACTAATTAATTTACATATTTTCATACATAAATACTTTAGAATTATTAAAACATTATCAACAAGTTTTCTCGAAATCCTTCCACAAATACATATTATTTCTATATTTTGTTTTAAAAATATAAATCTCCTTAAATTTGACTTAAAGAGGAACAGTTTATAGTGTTTCAAATTAACCTTAATTTATAAGATTGAGAACATATAACAAGTAGTATTATATTTTGACAAAATATATTTGAAATATGAAAACACCAAAAACATATAGCCTAAAAATTGGAAAAGTATGAAAAATCAAATTTTTCTTCAAATCCGCTGAAATAAAAATGCTGCCCTCGCCAAATTAAGAACAGGATTACTACAATATTTGACACTTTTAATCGCACGTATTTTGTTAATAAGACCTTAAAGTCCAATCGTTGATTTCGGGAAATTTCTTGAACAAAATTTTTGAAAAAGTAAAATTGGAGATTTTAAAATAGTGCTAAAAAATAAGTACCGTTTTTACATTAATTTATAAAGGCATAACAATAGACGAGATGCAAAATACTTTACATAAGATCATTTTTCATCAGGAGAATGCAAAAAAGTTGTTGTTGTAAATTATTCCAATGTCCTTAAAAACCTCGGTTTAAGTATTGATAATAAATGTAAAGAAAATATTGGAAAAAGTAAACAATTTGTTAAAAATAATGCCAAATTATTTCAGAAAAGTCTTTGGGTTGGTTTTCGTCTTTTATATTATTTCGGATTTATTTCAGTGTTTGCTTTTTAGTCATCGTGGTTGCTGATCGCCATGCATTTAGGTTATACACCTATATACATGCGTTTCCGGTTATATGACATAATTTCTCGTTTAATTTAGTTTTTACTAATTAAGTAGCTACCCTAACCTCCATTGCAAAGGTAATGGTTGTGTAGGGTGGCTATATGCATTAAATCGTGCTAATTGGAGATGGCTGTATAGTTTCTTTTAACTGGCCAAATATTTCTTCATTGTGGCCATATAGGTCGGATGGAGTAACAAAATAATAACCAAAAAAACCTCTCTCAAATTTTTATTAAAATATTGCCATATTTGGAAAAATAAAGAGTAAATTTATAATAAAAAATAATTAAATTAGGGATGGTAAACGCAAAAAACCAAATGTCCCAAACATTTAAAAAAAAATAATTTGTTCTCTTTATTTTCTGAAAAACTTCAAATATTCATCCAAAAAAAATTGTAGTAATTTATATATAAAAAATAACATTCTCATCAAATTGCGTTTATTTATGTAACAGTTTTTATGTTCGCAATTCTTAAATTTCATTTGAGGTTTTCTTAAATTCATTGAATTTAAATTAATATTTTCTGTAGTGCGATTCTGTAAATTTCAAATTCAACGATCTGACAATCGCAAAATATACCGACAGCTATTGTTGTTTGCACTAAGGATTAAGTGATTCACTAAGTATATACATCTTAACGACAGTCGACAAATCTATTTTTCTATTTATTTAAATTGTAAACGAATGGCATCTCTGTCAAAATAAGTGAAAAACACAAAGAAGAATAGAGAAAAACAAATTACTTCGTGTTTGACAGGATGATTTTATGTTTATGTTTAATATCTCTATTTTTTTTACTAATATTTCTGTTTATTTATTTGAAAATGAAATAATGAATTGAATATGTTCTTTAATTTTTTTATTTATATAAAAACGTTTTTTAATAGAAGCAAAATATTTTCACTATTTTATGATTTTTATTTATGTATGACGACATTTCAACCTAAAAATTTAAGTTTTTATCGATTGAATAAACAACACAAAAATGGTTGTCGTTTAGATAACAGCAACAGCTGACTTTAACAATAGCGAATATCGTTTAAAAATTTTACTGATAATTTTGCAATTTTCTTTTTTTCACTATTCGACTATCGTTAAAAGAAGTTACTGAAAAGCTATTATGCCAATGCCAATATTTTTTTTAAATGTAAACATTTTTTAAATGTAAACATATTTGATGTTTTTTTGGAATTTCAATTTTTGTTTAACGAATAAAATTTATATATTAAAGATGCAATTGATGTCTTCTAAATTTAAAATTATTTCCGACGTTTTGATATGATTTTCTGAAATTCAATTAATATTTCCTAATTTATAATTTGAAATTTTTAATTCCAGTTTTTAGATTTGATATTTTCTTAAATTTGAATGGAAAATTTAAAAAGTGTAATTTTGTATTTATGTGAATAATACTGCTTTAGTAATTATAAAAAATTTTTAAAAATTAGATGTAATCGCAATCAGATATTTTGTAGGTAAAGCAGAATAATAATTATATATAACTATGCAGAACTGTTTTGAAAGCAAAAAACTCATTGATGAACTCGGTATTTCTATTTTGGAAATACAACAAAAAGTTAGTATTCCAAACTTATGTTCATATTTGTAAAAGAATAATGAAAATACGTATGAAATAAAAGACCAGCCCGTGTATACTCTTAACATTGTTCTGTATGATATCCAGTTGAAAATATTGACATTCATGTTAAAATAGAAATAACTATTGCAAAGCTAATTAGAACAAACAAAAATTGTGGAGCCATCTACTGTGGCATAATCACGCTGAGCAAAATGAAGTGACACTCTGTTAATGCAAAAGAAATGTATTTTCCCCACAACAAAATATTACAGAATTTTATGTTAATAAAATAATATACCGATTTATTTCTAACATGCAGTTATTATGGATATATTCTATATATATTCTATATATGTATATTATTTATTTTATTTAATATGTTTATGTATGTATATGTAAATATTACACAGAAAAATACAACACCAAACGTTATTTTTGTGTTTTTCTCTTTAAATAAATTAATACATAATTTTTTTTTTGCTAAATTTACATTGTTTTTTTTTTTAACAACTAGGCATTTTAGCATTATTTGCTTTAGATGTTGGTGAATTTTTACTCCCTTTATATTAACTCGTAGTGTCTGCTTGTCGAAAAAATTTTGGATCGATTTTAACCAATTTCCCGTGAGCCATTCGATCTGAAATTTTGAAGGCAGGCTCGTGGTAATAACAGAAATGATCTAACAAATTTTTAAAGTGATGCCAAAACAATGGAAGCTTTTAAATTTTTCTCCCAGAGTTGATAAAAAAAAATGTACAAAGGGTTTGTTTTTATTTTATATTATTACCACAACAACCACAAAAACAACAACTCCAGCTATGACAACAATGCAACATATAGAATAACAACAAGAACAATATAGAAACATCATGTTTTTCATTTTTTTTTTATTTTTCAAAGATTTTCCTGGACCTGTTTCACCGATTTTAATGATTTTTGAAACAGAAATCTTCCCATGAATTTGATGAATCTTTCTCACTAAAAATGATCACCCTAGCTGTCCTATTGACGGCGTGATCGTGACAAGAACAACATAGAAAATTATATTTTTTCATAACTTTTTTAGTTCTTCATTCAAATATCGGGCCGTAATCGACCGCTTTGGACGATTTTAAACAGCAAACTTTTCAGGATGTTAGTGAATCATTTTTATGTCAGCGACCACCCTAGCTGCCCGATTGATGCCGCCATCGTGATTTCCACAGACGGACAGACGGACAGACGGACAGACGGACATCGCTATATCAACTCCGGTTGTTATAAGGATCACAAATATATATATTTTATGGGGTCCAAAATTTTTTTCTAATTATTAAAAACGGAATGACAAACTTATATATGCCCTCTGCACACTGGAGTGGAGGGTATAAAAAATGGCTGTCACCCAATGGTTATACAGCAGGTTTTAAGCAAGTATTGCAACACATTTTTTTATCCCGGTATAAAAAAAAATCGTCAATAGGAAAGCAAAAATATAATCTCTTTCTTAGAAAGTTTTTCTTAAAAAAGTATCTCTTAAACTGTACATAATTTTTTAAAAGAAAAACATTTTTTTTAAAAAAGTATGTCTGAAGAAACTACACCTTTTTCGAAAATGTACCTTTGTTAAATATTACCTCTTTTTAAATATAATAGTACCTTTTTTGAAAACAGTATACTTTCTTAAAGAAGTTCATTTAAAAAAAGGTGTCTTGGTTTAAGAAGAGCTATTTATTCTGGTTTCAGATATATTTTTTTTTTTTGCTATCTGATAAGTGGTATAATTATCTGCTCATGTGTTACTCTTAGCAACTGGACTGTGTTCTAGAACTGAATTCAACTAAAACTTTTAACAGTATTCTTCCCTTTATAAGCCAAATCTAAAATCTCTGGAAAACTGAAAACAGATTACATAACATCAGCAGAATGATTTTTAAATAAAATTAGGTATGAGAGCAAAAACTGTAAATAGAAAAGACCATGGCACACCCTACACTCACATAAGCCTCACTATCAGTTCGCCATAATTCAACTAAAAGTGGCGCATAGCTCGGCGTAGGTTGAAGAAAAAGAAGTAATACAGGAAGTAATGTTCTTCAGAAGCTTTCAGTTAGCAAAACAAACTTCCCCACTTCCAGAAATAATTTCTAAAGGTCGTTATGTTTTCTAGAAGAAAATAATGGAGCCGATCAATGCGTGTTTTCTTATCCGAGTCTGCACTAATCGCTCTAAGTTGTATTATAATATTTCTTTGGTCACAAAAATAATAGTCAAAGTGTCTTTTTTTAATTCTTGGTATAGCATTTCTGAAATTCAAATGGCTGCCTGTAATATGGTAATCACGACAACCACCTTCTATTTAGCAATTAAATTTTATTGTAGAAACAGTTCCAGCACTCGAAATTTGAGTGAAATTTCTAGGCAACTTTATTTTTCAACTTAGCCAATTCGCAAACCAACACTATTTTGGTTTATTAATATTGTGAATAAAGAAAAGAAACTCATTAACAAACCCATTAACAAATTTAATAAACACACACATAGCACATGTATAATTTTATGCACATATTAGTAGAAATTTTAAATCCAATTTACTCAAAATAAAGAAAAAAAATCAATAATCTGTAAATCTGGTGAACAGCTAAAGAGAAATACCTTTCAAATAAAATACGTTTGGTCAAAATCGGGATAAAACGGTAGAACAAAACATCGGTTACAAGAAATCGCCTAGCCTATTAATATTATCGATTAAATAATCGATCATGATTGATATTTATTGACATTGGGTTTTAATCATAATCATTTTGAGTGTTATTGCATTGCAATTTTTCAAGCTAGAAACGTGAAATTTTGTGGATAATGAAGATCAATAATATAAAGTGTATTATGTTCTGGCTTAACTTTGGCTGTTATTGCTTGTGACCACCGAATTAAGCCTCGTAAAGATTACCGGACAATGGCAGCGTTTTCAGGCACACGGCTTCTAGTGAAAAGCTTGTAGAATACTAAGTGCAATTTCAGTTCATTTTCATTTTATATCGACAGCCGAGAGACATTTCTATCTTAACTCTATCATTATCTCTTCCACTCCCCTAAGTGCAAAAAATATTGCCGAGGATTGCCGCCTCATCATGATTCATCCTAGTAATCCCATGTGATCGTTTGGACGATATTTGACAAAAACATATGTAAACTTAATTTGAGACAAATTTGTGCAATACTTTTGGCTATGACTAAGAATTTTCCTATATGGTTTATTATAAATCATATAGATTAATTTGAACCTAATGGCAATTTGGGTCGATCTCATAGGGGTCATTTGTTTGGGTATTCTCAGTAATTTCAATAGCGTTTGTCATGTAGCCGATGAAAGCTTATATAAAAAATCTCATCCAATTATATTGATATTAGCGCCCTGTGGTTTCATTACAAGGTTTACATCATATATGCCCACGTCTAATGCACTCTAGGGTGGCCCTTCATTATATGGAGATAAAAAAGTGTTCGAATTTAAAGTCTCACCTCCTAGAAACAAGCGAATAGCAAACAAACTGAGAAATACAAAGTTTTGGGTCAATCAAAAAAAATTTAGAGGTGCCTCAACGCGACTGAAAATTTTAAGTGTGTTTATAAGGGAAAAATATGACTTTTTTCCGATTTTACGAAAATTTCGTTCTATAGCTTAATTTTTAATCGATATCAGTGTTAAATTATCTTGCCAGAAAGCTATATAACTTCAAAACGAATATAACTCTAGGTCATGAGATGTTATGAACATTTTTTCAACTTTAACAAATTGATTAAAACCATAATTTTTTTAGTCTCTATACCTTTAAGTACTCAGATATGAAGTATTGTTTTATTACCACGTTATTAACCTATTGCGAAATGATACCAAAGATGGAAATTTTTTTATAAAATTTTGAAAACTGCTTTTTTAAGTTTTAAAAAATTTTCTTAAAGAAAATTTCAAAAAATGGATCTAGCACTTTAAGGTTTTGTTAAAAATATGTTGGAGATAAATTGTGTGAATTTTTAAGGAAATTCCTCTGCCAGAATTTTTTCTATAAAGAATTTTGTTTGCGGATTTCGAGAAAAATGAGTAAATGTACTCTTTCTAAACACTTTGTATCAAAAATTAAAAATAAAAATAATATGACCCCATTAACCCTTATAGACTTGGGGTCGCATATGACCCGAAGCTAATGAAAGACAATTTATTAAAAAAATCAAATATTTTGTAAGTGCTGTTGAATTTGTAGATGTGACGCCTAAAATACAATAACCAAATGTGAAAGTCTTCCATGGTAAAAATTTGGAATAAATCGAACAACATTAACCCATTCGTTGCCGAGGCCAAGCTTTGAATTTTGGCATATTTAAAAAAATTAATTGGGGTTGGGAAATAAAATTGTCCTATATTTTATGAAAACTTACCCTTAAGTACTTCTAGAGTTAAAAAGATCCAAAATTCAGCAGTATTTATAAAATATTTGAATTTTTTGACTTAATCTTCAGAAACAGCTTGGGGTCATTTTTGCCGCCAAGTCCAAATGCGTTAATGACGTCAAATTATAAAATCATCATCTCATAAAAATCGGTCAACTATAAAGCTACATACCAAATTTCGTTAAAATATACTAGAGGACCCCTGCTGCTCCGCAGCATTATATCATAATATATTAATTTTTATAATATAATACCAAAATTTGCCAAGAGAAATTAATGTACAGTAATGCCAAAATATGCCAAGATAAGTTAACGTACAGTAAAAGTAAAGTTGATTCTCCACGCATAACTTTCCTCAAACCCAACGAATTTAAGCAATTAATAGCTCAAAAGAAGGAGCTTGATCCACTGAGTGTTCTTAGACCTATATCAACAGCCTACGTTAATTAGAACTCTAGTTATAGAGGTTTGAGAGAAGAAAAATATTGAAAAAAGCTTGAATGCAAAGTTTATTCATAAATTCTTTTAATATATAAGATTCTTTTAATATATAAGATTCATATTTGCGACCTGTAGTTTGTTTACAAAGTTTAAATGGACACACAGAAGAACGGTCAGACGGACGGACATCGCTAAATCGTCTCAGAAAATGATTCGTAATAATAATAAGTCAAATATTTTTGGTAGTTAAAAACATTTGTACAAATTAATTATACCCTCACCACATAGTGAGGACTGATATAGAATATAAAAATATACATTATTTTTACCCGAAAAAATAAAAATTAATATTAAAAAAATCAAAGCATTTTCTGAAAAACTATTTCGCAAGGATCAAGATTGAATACTTAATATACTAGATCTCCTACATACACTTCTATATCCATTTTTGTTAAAAAATTTCAATATAACTGTTTTTCGTTCCTTAATATGGATCATTGTTCTTAACCTGCTTAATATTTATAGGCTGTGAATATATTTTATACGTTCCAACAAAATATTTTTTTCCATTTTTTTATAGTATTTCTTATCTTTTTTACTATCTAACTAACAAAACCCATTAACACTTCCTCCCACGGTTAGGCTGACTAGAAATTATACATTTAACTTTTATTCAAACAATAGGCGCTAATGTGGTCAATTAATAAAAGCAAATATTAAAGGAATACACATAAATAAACCTTTACCAAACAATTCAACTCATATTTCCTGGCCTTTGAATGGGGACAGCAATGACAAAAAAAAAATTAAGAAACAGTTACAGTCGCTGGTTAATGAAAAAGATAAAATTCAATTGATAAAAAAAAAAGGATTTCCTTTGTTGAATTTCATAAAATATTTCCGTTATTTCAAACGGCATAATGGGGATTTTGTTTTTTAATATGTTACCTTTTAACAAACATGATACATCATGTTTTCATTTCACATATCTGAATCCTTTTTCTTTACAACTAATTTACAGCAATTATTCACTTTGGCATAGTTAAACGCCCTCCTCGCTGAAAAGGAATGACAGACATTAGCGCCGCTATTGTTAATGGTCACTATCATAAATCTATGATCTGACTAACTCTCTTTTCTGTGGCAAAAGGTAACTCAAAACAAATACTAAAATAATTCACAAACGTTTCGAAACCAAACTGGAAAACTTCACATAACATGACATGCCATTAGCACCACATTTATTATAAACAACAAAATAAACTATTCCCGACTTGGCCTAAACAACTGGATGAATGAATACTAAATAATATTAATAATAATATATGTATATGTAGCTTAGCAAGTGTGTTGTACAAATGTACCTGTTATGTTCAAACATACAGGTGATCTTATCTCAAACATATTCGTAGACCACATAAAATATGCACCTTGCATTCTAGTACGAGTAGTACGAATATGTTTGCCCACCACATGCTACAAGTTAATGGAGAACAATTAGTCAAAATAACGCGGCCTAAAAGTCTAGATTATCAACGGAACAAAAGAAATGTTACCCAAACACACACACACACTCAATCATGCCTTCTTTCAACTTGAACGTAAGTAACAAAAATTACGGCGTTAAAGACGTTTGACACTAACGAGCGATTTTTATTTCCTGCTATTTAAGACATTTTTCAGTTGATCGTAATTTATGATAGTTTGTGTAAGTGCGGAAAGTAGAGCATGGTTTTAAGGGTGTCCGTTCCGTATGGTTTTGCATAATTTTAATCTCCCAAATAATAATTAACACTGAAAAAGGTCAGTATTTTGATGAATATCAATTGGATAACTTATTTAAATATTCATTTTATTATGGGTGTGAGGTATTTAGGCGCTTAAATAGCCATAACAATTCCAAAATATTCTTAAAATAGTATTAAGGTGTCAAAATGACAGGTCGATTAACAAGCTTAGATAGTCTTTCGGAAAATTTATGGGAAATTGTTATAAATGAATTTACAAATTAAATTGAACAAGCCTGATATATACATATATTTAAAGAACCTCAACATTCCATTTTATTACTACCAATATAATCGTAGAACAGACTAAAGCAGAGCAATGAGTTTTACGATGCTTAAACATATTACCATGTTACCACTTTTTCTACAAGCAAAACAAATGTAAAGAAATATTAGTATACCTTACACTACTATATGGTGAGGGTATAATGAGTTTGTGGTGATGTTTGTAACTACCAAAAATATTTGGCATAGACCAATCTTTTATTATATCAATCAATATAGCGATGCCTGTCCGTCTGTCTGGCTGTCTGTCTGTCCGTGACTGTCTATGTAAAGTTTTTAATCAAACTACAGGTCGCGAATATGAAACTTAGCCCCGATACAAATATCTACTAAAATGGTCATAAGATCTATATTATCATATACAGTGGCAACATTTAAAATAGCTCGTTTACTAATCTATAATATTAATAGGCTAGGCGATTTCTTGTGACTGATGTTTTGTTCTACCGTTTTATTCCGATTTTGACCAAACGTATATTATTTGAAAGGTATTTCTTTTTAGCCGATTTGCAGATTTACAGATTTTAAATTTTTGCCTTTATTCTGAGTAAATTGCATTTAAAGTTGCTTGTAACACATACATAAAATTATACAATGCTATGTGTGTGTTTATTAAATTTTTTAATGTGTTTGGAATAAAAATGAGTTTATTTTTTGTGTCGATTTGTGAATTGGCTATAATTAATTAGCATACTTTTAGGGTCCTTATTCGATGAAAACATAAAATTTCCTAGAATTTGCGCTCGAATTTCGAGGGCTGGAATCTGCTACTGAACATAAAATTATTTTAAAAATTATTAGTTTGTTTTTATAATGTAGTTCTTTTTTTTTAATTATTTTAAAAATTATTAGTTTGTTTTTATTATGTAGTTCTTTTTACAGTTATTTTTTTATTTTAAGTGTTGTTGTTATTTTTATATATATTTTTATTTTAATTAAAAAAAAGAAATGATATATATTTAAAAAGTGTTAAAATTAGATCAATTCTATTAATAAATCGGACAGTCAAAATAGCACATGTGAAGTTCTCTACAGATAAATAAAAAATATACTTTTTGGTAAAATTTTTATTAAAAAAAGAAAATTAATTAAATAGGCAATATTATCCTAGAATATCTCACAGATAAAAAACCGTACACCGAAAAATGAAATGTTCTACAAAGAACATTTGGTAAAATTTTTATTAAAAAAAAGAAAATTAATTAAGTAGGCAGTATAAAAAATGTATACATTTTAGTCAAGCAAAGCATCAAGATCCTGAATTTCGTAGATTTGTCCTAGAATATCTCACAGATAAACAACCGTACACCGAAAAATGAAATGTTCCACAAAGAAAGTGTTTAATGCTATCGAAGACTCTGAAAAAAACTAAAACCACAGACAGCATTATTAAAAAAGTTTTTTGAAAGACGACCGAGAGAACCGACCATGATATAGTTCGAATGTGCAAGGTGCATCCTTTTTGACTGCACCCAGAATTTGGTGGTAACAAATTCAGTAAAACATTTAAATTAATTTATCCACCAGCACAATTAAAAACAGACTGCTTGAAGAAAATGTGTTTGGGCGAATTGCCGGAAAGAAACCACACGTTTCTAAAAACAAAAACAGAACGAAACGTTTAAAATTTCCTAGAATCATTATTAGACAAGTAAGAATATTATAGTCGGTCTAGCCCGACTATACGATACCCTATACCATGGTTTAGAGACCTTATCTCTACGGTCCAACTAATTGGATATAGAAAATAAGCATAAACCAAATTTGAGTGGCATTTTTATAAATTTTTTTTCGCTGTAGATATGAAAAAGTTCATATCGGATACTATATTTATATGGGGACTAGGTCGAAAAATGGACCGATACTGACCATATTTGGTAAAGTCACTTATACTTTGAAAAAATATATATAAACCAAATTTGAGAAAAATCTGTGCAATATTTTTGTTTTTTGATAGATTTAAGTGAAGATCGGGAAGAAGCTCTATATGGTGCATATGACTAAGAATTTTCCTATAGGGATTATTTTTGAACTACTGATTAATGGATGTAATAAACCCATACAAACCAAATTTGACTGAGATCTATACGAGAATTTGGAACTTATGGCAATTTATGTCGATTTCATAGGGGTCATTTGTTTGGGGACTAAGTCTGAACATGGACCGATAAAATATATATATTTGTGATCGTTATAACAACTGGAGTTGATATAGCGATGTCCGTCTGTCCGTCTGTGGAAATCACGATGACGGCATCAATCGGGCAGCTAGGGTACTCGCTGACATATAAAATGATTCACTAACACCTTGAGAAGTTTTCTATTTAAAATCTTCCAAATCGGTCGATTAGAGCCCGAGGTTTGAATGAAGAACTAAAAAAGTCTTGAAAAAATATAATTTTCTATGTTGTTCTTGTCACGATCACGCACTCAATAGGACAGCTTAGGTGATCATTTTTAGTGAGAATGATTCACCAAATTCATGGGAAAATTTTTGTTTCAAAAATTATTAAAATCGGTGGAACAGGTCCAGGGAAATCTCTGAAAAAGTAAAAAAAAAAATGAAAAATATGATGTTTCTATATTGTTCTTGTTGTTATTCTAAATGTTGTATTGTTGTCATAGCTGGACTTGTTGTTTTTGTGGTCGTTGTGGTAATAATATAATAAAAACTAACCGTTTGTAAATTTTTTTTTATCAACTCTGGTAGAAAAATTTAAGTTTCCATTGTTTTGGCATCACTAAAAAAATTTGCTAGATCATTTCTGTAATTGCCACGAGCCTGCCTGCAAAGATCCAAATCAATTGAGTCACGGGAAAGGGGTTAAAATCGACCCAAAATTTTTTCGACAAGCAGACACTACGAGTTAATATAAAGGGAGTAAAAATTCACCAGCATCTAAAGCAAATAATGCTAAAATACCTAGTTGTCAATAAAAAAAATAATGTAAATTTAGCAAAAAAAAAAAATTTTATGTATTAATTTATTTAAAGAGAAAAACACAAAAATAACGTTTGATGTTGTATTTTTTGTGTGTAATATTACACATATTAAATAATACAAATAATATACATATATTCTATATATGTATATCCATAATAACTACATGTTAGAAATAAATCGGTATATTATTTTATTTACATAAATTTCTGCAATATTTTGTTGTGGGGAAAATACATTTCTTTTTCATTGAGTGTCACTTCATTTTTCTCAGCGTGACTATGCCACAGTAGATGGCGCCACAATTTTTGTTCTAATTAGCTTTGCAATAGTTATTTCTATTTTAACATGAATGTCAATATTTTCAAATAGATATCATACAGCACAATGTTAAGAGTATACACGGACTGGTCTTTTATTTCATATGTTTTTTCATTATTCTTTTATAAATATGAACATTAGTTTGGCATATTAACTTTTTGTTGTCTTTACGAAATAGAGTTACCGAGTTCATCAATGTGTTTTGTGCTTACATAACAGTTCTACATAGTTATATAGTATTATTATTCTGCTTTACCTACAAAATATCTGATTGCGATTACATCTTATTTTTAAAAATTGTTTATAATTAATAAAGCATTATTATTCACATAACTACAAAATTGCACTTTTTAAATTTTCCATTCAAATTTTAGAAAATATCAATTCTAAAAACTAGAATTAAAAATTTCCAATTATAAATTACAATTAATTGAATTTCAGAAAATCATATCAAAACGTCGGAAATTATAATTTTAAATTTAAAATTGCATCTTTAATATATAAATTTTATTCGTTAAACACAAATTGAAATTCCAAAAAAAAACACTACCTATGTTTACACTTAAAAAATTTTTACATTTAAAAAAATGTTGACATTCAGGAGAAATTAATAGCTTTTCAGTATCGCGATTCAGTAACTTCTTTTAACGATAGTCGAATCGTTAAAAAAAGAAAATTGCAAAATTATCAGTAAAATTTTCAAACGATTTCGCTATTGTTAAAACCAGCTGTTGCTGTTATCTAAACGACAACTATTTTTGTGTTGTTTATTCAATCGATAAAAACTTTTAGGTTGAAATGTCGTCATACATAAATAAATAACATAAAATAGTGAAAATATTTTGCTTTTTTTTAAAAACTTTTTTATATAAATAAAAAAATTAAATAGCATATTCAATTCATTATTTCATTTTCAAATAAATAAACAGAAATATTAGTAAAAAAATAAAGATATTAAACATAAACCTAAAATCATCCTGTCAAACACGAAGTAATTTGTTTTTTTCTATTCTTCTTTGTGTTTTTCGCTTATTTTGACAGAGATGCCACTCGTTTACAATTTAAAAAAATAGAAAAATAGATTTGTCGACGGTCGTTAAGATGTATGTACTTAGTGAATCACTTAATCCTTAGTGCAAACAACAATAGCTGTCGATATATTTTGCGATTGTCCGAAAACATTAATTTAAATTCAATAAATTTTATAAAACCTCAAATGATATTTAAGAATTGCGAGCATAAAAATTGTTACATAAATTAACGGAATTTGATGAGAATGTAATTTATATACAAATTTTCACAATTTTTTTTGGATGAATATTTGAAGTTTTTCAGAAAATAAAGATAACAAATTATTTTATTTAAAATGTTTGGGACATTTGGTTTTTTGCGTTTGGCATCCCTAATTTCATTATTTATTATTATAAATTTATTCTCTATGTTTTCCAAATATGGCAATATTTTAATAAAAAGGTCGAGAGAGCTTTTTTTGGTTTTTTTTTTTTTGTTACTCCATCCGACCTATATGGCCGCAATAAATATTTCGCCAGTTAAAAGAAACTATACAGCCATCTCCAATTAGCACGATTTAATGGATATAGCCACCCTACACAACCACTACCTTTGCAATGGAGGTTAGGGCGAGCTATTTAATTAGCAAAAAACCAAATTAAACGAGAAGTTATGTCATATAACCGAAACGCATGCATATTTTTCCAATATTTTGTTTATATTTATTATCAATACTCAAACCGAGGTGGAGGGTATCAAAGATTCGGCACAGCCGAATTTAACACTCTTACTTGTTTTATTGCTGCACGTAGAATGGTAAAATTATACTGCGTAAGATTTTCATTGACAAGAAATTTATTATTTGAAGATTCTCCAAGGTGTTTCAAACAAAAATTAAAGCCTTTATTAATTTTACGGTATATAGCAAATGATTTTAAAAATTAGTTTTTGTCATATGGAGACCCACATCTTAACAATTATTACCGCACCTTTAGAGTTATTTTTATTTTTGTTATTTGCATTTTGTAACCGTTGTATAGTTTTGATAGCAGGGACAGTTGTATTTATTGTGTTGCAAATTTTTTTCAAATATTAAAAATAGATTTTCCTTTTCTTTATAAGGAATTTCATTTAAACGTGGTTCGCAGGCACCGAACTGTGTGCTATTTAATTTGTTGATCAATAATTCGTTCCATTTTTCGTCACCATTTTTAGTCGAAATCCCATATAAAGCCAATTCACTTAAATCTATAAAAAAAATTTTAAATTTGGTTTATATGTCTTTGAGAAAACTAAGTGACTTTACTAAATATGGTCATATCGGTCATTTATTTGACCTAGTCCCCATATAGAAATTGGATCAGATATTAACTTTTTCTTATCTGCACGCCCCAAATTAATAACAATATCACTACAAATTGGTTTATGGTTATATTCTATATCCAGTTATTGGATTTGCAGAGAATTCTTCGAAAACAATTCTTCGAAAAAACAATTCTTCGAATAGCAGTTCTTCGAAAAACAATTTTTGTAAAAACAATAACTATAGAGATTTTCGACTATAGCGGGAAATAATCAATAATCATGCTCAAAAACGCCATCAAAATTGTTTTCGAAGAATTCTTCTCGAAGAATTGTTATTCGAAGAATTGCTGTTCGAAGAATTGTTTTCGAATATTATAAATAAATAATAAAATGGAAGGAACTGCTATTCGAAGAATTGCTTTTCGAAGAATTGCTTTCAAAGAATTTTCGCTGACCAGTTATTGGCGCAGCAAATTTGGATTCAAGACCTTCTCTCGAAACGCGTTGTATATGATACTGTATAGTCGGTCAAGATCGACTGTAATTTGCTTACTTGATTTAATTATACCCTATACCACTATGTGGTCAGGTATAATGAATTTGTGCTGATGTTTGTAACTACCAAAAAATATTTGACAAAATCCATCTTTTATATACCGATCGACTCAGAATCTCTTTCTGAGTCGACTTAGCGATGTCTGTCCGTCCGTCTGTGTGTCTACGTAAACCTTGTTATCAAACTACAAACTGAATATATTTTGATGAAATTTAGTATATAAGCTTCTATCAGCCATTGGATTAAAGCTATTGAAATTGGTGAAAATCGGTCCATGTTCAGACCTAGTCCCCATACAAATGACCCCAATGAGATCCACTTAGGTTGCCATATTATCCAAATTATTATGCAGATCCATTTATCAGTAGTCCAAAAATAAACCTTATAGGGCAATTCTTAGTCATATCCCCCACGTGAAGCTGAATCCCAACCTTCTCTTAAATCTATCAAAAAAGAAAAATATTGCATTGATTTTTCTCAACTTTTATTTGTATATGTTTTTGCAAAAACTAAGTTGCCTTAGTAAATATGGTCAGGATCGGTCCACATTTCGACCTAGTCTCCAGATAAACATAGCATCCGATAGTCATATCCCCCACGTGAAGCTGAATCCCAACCTTCTCTTAAATCTATCAAAAAACAAAAATATTGCATTGATTTTTCCCAACTTTTATTTGTATATGTTTTTGCAAAAACTAAGTGCTTAGTAAATATGGTCAGGATCGGTCCACATTTCGACCTAGACCCAAATTTGGTTTATGCTTATTTTCTATATCTAGTTAGTCAGATCTTAGAGATAGAATCTCTAAACGCATTGTATAGGGTATCGTATGGCCGGCCTACACCTACTATAAATTTTTTGCTTGTTTTTTATTTATTTATTATTTTTATTTTCTTTTCTAAATGATCTAGAAAGACTCCCAAACATGAGCAACATTTTGGCAGAAAATGAGAATTATCCAATTTATATGTTTAATTTTTCGATTATAACACGATTAAATTTTTTTATAGCCATAATCAAATAAAAAGTTATAAGTTAAAAAAAAAATATTTTATAAATTTTTAAAATTGTTTTAAGAAGTGATCCGTGGTTCAGGATGAAGATTGAGCATAAAATTCCGTATTTGGAATTTTAGTAGGTTCCGCTGAGTCGAAGTTAATACCGAAAGAGAGCACTCCACCCTACTGTGTGTATTAGAGAATTAATTCTGATTAAAAAAAATTAAGTCTAGAACTTGTTTTTGTTAGTAAATAAACAGCTTAAAAGTTTTGACCTTTACTTATTCACAGGGTGAGAATATATCACGCTTTGATTGTAATTATTGTTCTTAAAATCCTTTATGAAACGAACAAATAATTTTCGACTTCAATAAATCGTATGCTTTTAAGTAAATCATATCATAATCATATAGGAATCACTAATTCAAAACAAAAATCCTTGTATTTAAATCGCTTCATACACACTCTAACTAACACATAATATTCTCTGTTTGATATGATAAAATAGCTGACATTAAATAGACAACATTACAGTCCATCTTTAGACACGCTACAAACAAATTAAGCATGTGGTATTGATAGACATACAAAGTATTTATCGTTGAATAGATTAGAGTAGAACATGTCCTCGAACATGTTATTGTTTGTTTATCATACATTTCGAATATGAGTGTGTCATTGGTTGATATCAATGAACTTTATGGGCTAGTGTTGTTCGTAGTTGCTGTTGTTCGTTCTTGTTGTTGTTGCTATTGTTGAAAACAATAAGGAACATAATTATTAATTGCAAATAATTTTTCTTAAGACTCATTAAATGTAACCGAACATTAAAGCATTGACAGCCCATAAATCTGACAGAAAAAGCGACGACTACTCAAACCCATCACGCAGACAGACACACACCAACATACAATAAACAGAAGGACAGACAGACAGTGCGTTACGATACAATGAAGTCGAAGTGAAGTAGTGGTAATGAAGATAATGAAAATTAGTTTCTAGACAAACAATTCAATACAAAAAATATATTTTAATATATAAATGTTAAGCACAGTGATTTGACAGGCCAATAAAGCTAGCAGATGGGGAAAATTAAATAATTCAGTGTTTATTATTTGAACTTTAAACTTTAACATCTTAGCCAACTAATAAGGTTATTTTCCTTGTATTGTAAATAAAGAAAATTTAGCCATAATTTTCAAGTTTTTTTTTTTACAAATGTTTGCTTTAATAAATAGTACAATTCTAACCACTGTTCTCAGTTTCGTTCTTATTTATATATTTGATTTGAAATAAATTTGCTTACAGCTTTGTTAAGACTCCTCTACCGCCACCGCTACCACCACCAATCACCCCAGTCAGCTCCACTGATTTAGGACACGTGTTGTTGCAATGACAAGAAATTAATAAGCACACTTCATCCTTCGCTCTTTGTAGTTTTCACTCAAGCATTCAAGTGTGATTTTTCTTAATATCGTACAAATATTTTGTTGTTTTTTTCATCATTCTTTTCTGGTCACACCCTCCCGCTTGTTTGCAACACCTTGTAATGTTGTCGATGATTTTCCAACTACAAATAGTCAACTGTACTTAATTTACGCTTTTCCATCACCCAAAATGCCATACTCTGATTAATGCGGACGATTTTGTTGTAAATGACAGACCATTCCAGCAAATCTCCTGGTTTTGAAATCATTGGCTTTACTGTGTTCTTGTAAATGTATGTGTGTGTGAGTGCATTTAATAATATCTGTGCATTAGTAGTGTAAATTCTACTAATGTCAAACGCTCCCATGAAATTTATTTAATCGCATTTTAAGGTGCAATCATGCTGAACTGTCGTCTTTCAAATTCTCCTAAACCATGTTTTTCTACTCACATTTGTACTTGTTCTTGTAGTACGTGTATGTATTTGTTTGCAACACTGGTATTGGTTTGTTTTTGTGGGTGTTTTGCTTAAATGTGTGTGTGTGCGTGTGTATGTGTGTGTGTTGGTAAAAGGGGTTACTTTTTGCGGCGGATTAGTTGGTTGCCATAAGATGGAATGTGTCTGTCTGTCTGTCTCTCTGCCAACTATGAAAGTTAAATTGTGGTTTTATCTAAAATTTAATTAAATGCTAATTTTAAGCACACGGCTTAAAATATACAGAAGGATTTAAAATTTCAACGAAATATCGGTGTGATTAGAAAAGAAATAGCATGAAGGAGTGTTTTCGTTAAACAGTGAAAAAGGGTTTACTGACATGTTGGCGATAATGTCAATAATGTTAAATCCAATTTTTAGATGTTAACTGGAATGTTTTTAAATTAAGATTGAGAAATTAAGTATTTTATTTTAAATTGAACTAATGGCCCTATATCAAAACGACTGTACATAATTTAAAGATATTTTTGCACAAAAAAGTTTTGAAAAATTGATTTCCTAACATTTGCTGTTCTTAACACTAATTATTGTTAGCATTATATAAGCTCAGTCTGGCCGTGCTCTTACATTTGCAAAATTTTCAAACATATGTAGTAAATCTGCTTATAAAATGATTAAGTTAATAAATCCTCATAATAAACACGAAATACGGCAAACAAGGAGTCAATTACTAATAAAGGAAACATACACCACAAATTCGTAAAAAAGCAAAGTTTAATGGGAAACAGTAAATGTTACCAAAACAAAATAAAATAAAATGAAAAAAAGAAAACAAAGGTCCTTTACACCAACTAGTGAAATTTATCGACAGGGTAGTAAACCTTCTTTTGCATACTAACATTTCAAGTATTATATTTATTTAGCTAGACTTATAATAATTAATCCGATAACAAAAGATTTTGCACTTGTTCGTTCATTGGGCACACAAAACCAGCTACATTCCCTTCTGCTGGCCATTAATTTGTAGGAAAATATAAATGTTTAATTGTCATCACATATGTATATACTACTACCAATAACCCAGCAATATATTGCGTTGGCCAACAGTTGTGAAATATGCATTTAGTCGACTCAACATCAAGATTTTTTTTTATGTTTGTAAACTGAGCATTTTGGTTCAAGAAAGTTAAGTTATTCTAAGAGCAAAACCGATTCCACTCTTGATTCTGGGTATATTCCAGTAAGTAGAATAAATTTTTAAAGTGAAAAAAATTTAATTTCATATTACATAACTGAAAACAAGTCTTCTGAAGACAAGGCGAATATTAAATATTGAATATTGGGGGAAAATCTTTCAAAGTATACGTTTTTTATATGAAAAGTATTTTTCACCTCTGTAGAAAAAGTATATTTTAGAAATATTTTTTAGATCTCTTCACATTTTTATACCCTACTAGCTGAACCCGGTGTGCTTCGCTACCCCTCATCGTTATAAAATAAAACAAAATAAGAAAAAAATATTTGTACATTAACAAAATATTATTTATTTAATTTAGAATTAATTATTGCAATGCTTTAGGATATAGAATATTTTTACTTTGTCCATCTGGAGCATAAACATATAAGTCGGTGGGTTTCCCTACACGTGAGCATGCAACATAAAGCTGTCCATGCGAGAAACATGGATTTGCTAAAATTTAAGCCGCAAACTAACTTGAAGAGATTGACCTTGAGCTTTGTTAACAGTCATCGCAAACGCTAATCAAACAGGAAACTGTAATCGTTTTAAGTCGAGTGGTAAATCAGTTGGGATCATTGGCAAAAGTATATCTGTTCCTTTATATTTTCCTGTTATAATGGTCGCTTCTATTAAATTATTTAGCATTTTTTTTACTGCAAGTCGAGTGCCATTGCAAAGCCGTGGTGGATCGATATTGCGCAGTAAAATAATAATGGTGGAAAGCCTGGCACATCAATAATCGAATATAAAAAATTGGGTGTAGTGAGTGAAAGTTTCACACTGTGAAAGTTTAAGGAAGAATGGTGTACAGGTCTGGCTTCCTACAAATCGGAAACAAAGGGACGTGGCCCGCCGACTTTCACATGGAGTGTATAGCTATTTAAGAAAACACCTTACTTAGCAAATCAATCCATGCCAAATATTGAGTTATATGGGCGGGGCCTCGCCCCTTTGTCCACTAACAACTTTATATAGTCAAGGGCTTAATAGAAGTTATTACGGATTTTAATTTTTCTCCCAGTTCTCATGTAGTACTATTTATATTAATTTCAATACGATATATAGGTTTTTACTCTCAAATTCACACTTTCTCCGTTCAATTTAAATTTTTTAAAAATCAAACTCAATTTTTTTCGAAGCAACTTCAATTTTATTAGGAACAAATTAAATTATTTTCGACACATATTAACTTTTTTTTATTTTAAATTCAATTTTTTTTTTTTTAGAATTAAATTTTATTTTTTTCAAATTCAATTTTTTTCACTTCAAACTAATTCTTCCACGAATTCAATATGTAAAGATTTAAAAACCAGTTTTTTTTTCTTTTATTCGTGATTCCTTTTCTATTATTGTGTTATTTATAATACTGAAAAATATTTTCCAGTACAATAATAAAAACACCGATTAATGAATTTACTAAAAAACATTCATTCTTTTATTCTTTACATATTGAATTCGTGGAAAAATTAATTTGAAGTGAAAAAATTGAATTTTAAAAAAATAAAATTTAATTCTAAAAATAAAAATTGAATTTAAAATAAAAAAAAATGAATATGTGTCGAAAATAATTTAATTTGTTCCGAATAAAATTGAAGTTGCTTTGAAAAAAATTGAGTTTGATTTTTAAAAAATTTAAATTGAACGGAAAAAGTGTGAATTTGAGAGTAAAAACCTATATACCAAATATCATCGCCGTAGGTTAAAAAATGGCCAAGATATGACGATTTTAAATTTTGGGTTATATGGGCTGGACCACGCCCCTTTGCCCACAAACAACTTTATATAGTTAAGGACTTATTATTTCGCAAAAATATTCTTTTGTGAAAATTTCATGACGATCCTTCCAGTAGTTTAGAAGATATTAAGATTTTTATTTTTCTCAAAAGGGGCGTGATCCCGCCCACTTTTCTTCTTGTATGTATTTCTATTCATGCCAATACCATATGTACTAAATATGACCGCTGTAGGTAAAAAAATTCCCGAGATATGACGATTATAAAAATTTTGGGTTATATGGGCGTGGCACCGCCCCTTTGTCCAATCAAAAGTTTATATTGCCTATTATTCCTTCCAGAGTTACGGTAACATGCAGTGGAAATTTTAGGAAGATCGGTTCAGGGGTTTGGCCTCCTATAAAGCACAAACAAACACACATTCATTTTTTTATATATATAGATAGATGGAAATCAGATTAATTATAACTTAAGGTAAAATGGGGCGAGAAAGGGGGATTTGGTAATAAAAAAATGTTTGGCCACCTTACCTGTAGATAAAAAGTGTATAAAACTTTAGGTAAATACATATTGAAAAAAAAGTATTTTCTATAGCAAACATTGTTAGTGGTATAAGTAAGTATCTGAATTAAAAAAAGGGGGTGGTGAAGTGGGCGTGGTTCATAGTTATATGGCAACGTTAACAGTATTAAGAGCAATATACTACCAAACAAAAAAAAAATCCGTTGGAAGGAACAAATTTGTACAGAGAACAAAAAGTTTAAGACTTTCAAACAAAAGGGGCGTGGAAGGGGGCGTGGCGTTTGTTTCTACCTCGCCTGGAGTACAATGTGTATACAATTTGAAGTAAATCTGTTAAAAACTATATGAGAGCAATTACATAATTTTAAAAAAGTGGGCTTAAAAGTGGGCGTGGTCGAAAAAAGTACGCTATTAATCATGCCAGTGTCCCAGTTAAATGCTGTGAAAATTTCGGGAAGATCGGTCCAGAGGTTTGGTCTCCTATAAGGTACAAACAAACAAATAAACAAACACACATTCCATTTTATATATGTATATAGATAGCAATATGTGGTCAGAGTATGATGACCTTGTGCTGATGTTTGTAACTTCCAAAAATATTATACCGATCGACTCAGAATCACTTTCTGAGTCGTTTTAGCGATAACCGTCCGTCCGTCTGTCTGTCTGCACTTATTTATCAAATGGAATCAAAAAGTTTCAAATTTTCTTAGACTTTCATTTTTTTTCTTTTAATTTTTCGGAACGACTTACCATTGTTAAATGCATTTAATTAGTTAATTTGACTCGTACTTTGTTGGATAACCTTTATTTATAATAACGGCAGTGCATCGACGCACAGTGGCGCCCTTGTAACAAATGAGGTTACAAAAATCAAATATTTCGTGTTTTCTTAGGACATTTTGAATAAACTCATCCTATAGGAAATTGTTTAGAACATATAACCCTTCAAAGTTGACCGATTTTTTCAAGAAAACACACAATTTTTAGGCAATTTCGTCCAGTTTCAGGTAGAATATAAAAAAAGTAGGTAACTAACTCAGTATATTATGGAAAAAAAATTTTACTGTTTCCTTTGTGTTTCTCCACGTAAATCGCTATTTACCAACTGTCAATTTTTTTTTACTATTTTTCAACTTTGATTGAAAATAAAAAAAATTTAATTTTGTATATCTGCCATAATTTCAAAATATTTTCTTGGATTTTTCCTTTACCTAAGTCAACAAAGTGCAGTTGCTCGTAGCTGCTGCTTCGACATTATTCCAGAACTTGTATGGCGTGCCTGGTAACTTCAGGTACAGATAAAGGAAAAACAAATAAACTATTACTTCAGATTAGCAGGTACGCACTTAAAATAGAAATATTTTCAACCATTCAATCACAGAACAATTATATTGTTACAATATTGACTTATGGTCAACACAGGTATGCATACATCGTACACAATATCAACATTGCGTAATTCCATCGAAATCTCATGTCTATACAAGTAACATGGGAACATAACCCTTCCATACACCCTTAATCCAAACGGCACCTATCATGTAATAGATCAAACTATATATTGTAAAAAAATAATCTTTGGAATAGTCTATGACTGAAAAATTATTATTGATACTCTGAAAACATGGCGTTGAGCAACTCAAAATTGTTTGATCAATTTAGAAGCCCAACCACCCCAGGTGATTTCCAGGGCCGCCTTAAGGCATGTCGGGGTCCCTGGGCACAAAATAATTTGGGACCCCACTGGAAAGTAAAAAAAACGAATGACAAGAATTTTTTGTTATGATTTTAAATTTATTATGTTTAATACAAATTTAATACATTTTATTTAATGTTATAAGAAATATAACCTAGGTATTTATGTTCTGATTCAAATTGGCTACGGTAAGGTTTTTCGGGATTTCTGTACCTCAAAATCTTCTATTATATCCTCAAAATCAATTTTTTGAAGGACATCACTTTCAATGTACATAATTGATAAGTTAGTTAGGCGTTCTTGTAACATAGACATTCGTAATTCATTTTTTATTCTCTTTAGCCGAGAAAATAACCGCTCTCCGCTACAATTAGTGATCATTAAACAAAGAAATATTCTTGTAGCAACTTCAACATTTGGAAAAGTTTCTTCTAACTTATCGGACTTTATTAGGTTATGTAAAGCTGAGATACTCAATTCCGATGATTCCGTTGCAATGTTATTGAGATACTGCCTTAAATGAAAACATTCTGATAGGAACTCCTTAGCATTAATGTCTTTGTGGTAGAATTCGGCAAATTCTTTGCATTTTTTTGAAAACTGGTCAGAATCAATTGTGATTAATTGAGAATTTCTTGGTATGCAGCAGAACGCTTTTTTAAATGAACATGTAATATGTCAATTATGGGAATAAACGTTTCTACGCGGAATTTTTGTTTTCCATCTAACTGTACAGTCACCGCTGATCCGTCAAAAAAAGTAAGACATGTGCTGCGAATTTTTTTTCTTTCAAACATATCTTTATAGTCAGCATTGGGAATTTTTCTTTCTTTAACGGCCGATTCGTACTGATCGAAATTATCGCGTGCCTTACTGACATAATCGATTAAAGATGCATAAAGTTTTGTTGCAACGTCCAGTGTCAAAGTGTTTTTTTGTAAACTTATGCTTGTTTTGTTTATAACTCTTAAAAGATCATTCCAAATCTCCGTTAGAAGCATAGTCTCAAATTTTTCCATTTTTTTTGGCTAGGCTTTGAGCTTCGTTTCTTGTTTCTCCTAGTTGATTGATGTCATTTGCAATTGATGTTAAAGCTTCAGATATATGAAAATAACCATTTTGCAAAGCATTAATAGCATTAGCACGTGCAGACCATCTAGTATCCGGGAGAGACTTCAAAACTTTATTTGTTCCCAAATTCGCTGTCATAATTTTCTGTCGTTTGGTCGAAGCCGAGAAAAAATTAAATAATTTTTGGACGAATTGGAAGTAGGATACTGCATCTGAAACACATTGAACAGCTTCAACACCTATCAAATTTAATGAATGTGCCGCACATGGAAAAAAAATTGCAAATTCACCTTTTTCTTTTATTCTTGCCTGAACACCAGAATACTTTCCTGCCATATTTGATGCATTATCGTAACTCTGCCCTCGGCAATCTTTTATAGGAATATCAAGACTTTCAGTAAAGTTTAAAATGGCACCTGCTATGTATTGAGCATTATATTCATCCATAGGCAAAAATTGCAAAAATCTCTTAATAGGCTCTCCGTCTTTGACGTATCTAACGATAAAGGTGAGTTGGTCAACATGTGAAAGATCTGGTGTAGAATCCACACTTATAAAATGGTATTTTGCAGCTTTTAGTTAATTAACAATCGCTTTTAGCACTTGCTGTTCCACTATATTAATAAATTCATTACAAATATTTGCAGAAAAATATGATGTATTTCCTTTTCCACTATTTCCGCAGTTTCGCATGTGATCAGCAAGAAAAGGATCAAATTCACTAATTAGTTCTAAGCATCCCAAATAATTTTCGTTATTTTGAGACCGTAATATTTCATTATCACCACGCCCCGGTAGGTGAGTAGGTAGCGTGCTCGTCTATCATGCGGCGCACTGTGGCTCAAATTTTGATTTCATTGGCCAAAAGTCAAATTTTTTTTTGTCATCGATTTTTAAAATTTGTACTCCTTTTTGTAGCTTATATATCCAGATTAAGGTAGCCAAAAAATTAGGTTAAACTATTGATAATTGTGGGCGTGGCATGCTGTCAAACTCAACTGTTTTTTTTAATTCAGCAAAAGGTGTTTTTTTTTTGTTTTTTATCAAAAATAAATGGTTACTACTCGCAAGCTATCATCGATATTGGCCTGCGGTCTTTTTTATAATGTTAGTAGGATTATAGTCTTTAGTTTTTGTAAGTAGTCACAGTTCTAACGTTTGATATTAGGGGCGTTATGAAATATTTATGAAACCACTATATTTTTCTCAAATTTAAACTTTAGTGGAATAGAACTTCTAAAGGAAGTAAGGGAACAAGAAACGTATACCACCCGGAGAAAGGCGAATGTATCCTGTTTAACCCTATATATACTTTTGCACCCCCCACGAGCCCCCGGTAGAACACTTTTTTCATTTTAATGAAATTACTCTAAAAAAATTACTCTAAAAAAAATTTTGTTTTTTTACTTTAGACTACGTAAAAGTAAAATAATTAAATAAAATACCTGCGAAAGGGTTTATTGGCTTTGTTTTGATCAGCAAAAAAATAAGTCATAAAATGATCACAATAGGTTCTACAGTAAACAAATGATCTCTTTCTTAATTTACCTGTTGTCAAATTTAAGGGTCAACCAAAGTCATAAACAATTTTATAAGTTTGTCAATAATCGCGGCACTAAACCACTAAAGATAAAAAACCACCCCATATTGGCGAGAAACTAATTAGTTTTACCTGATATTGAAGTCTGGATAACAAGTGCAGTTTTGTTCAATTTAAGTACTACCTGCTATGAAATTAAAGATCAATGTGTGAATAACATGTACCTAAAAATGTATAAAATGACGGATTCTATAAGGGATTACTCAATAATAAGTTAATACTTCAAGTGTACGGACGTATATTCGCAAGTGATAAAAAGTGATAAAAAAGTGATAACAGACGCAAATAAAAATATTGAGAAAAATATGGAGAACTTTAGTTATAAAGAACTGGCCGAAGAGTATTTTCGAAACAAAAACCAGGAAGATGTTCTTAGTTACGTTAAAATAAAATTAAACTTAAATTCGTCTAGTACCGAAATACAAGAGCAATTATCTAATTTCGTCAAAGTACTAAAAAAACGATTGAAAGAAGTTAACTACTGTAAACAAAAGTTTTATAATAAAAGTGCAAACTGGTTAGAAGGCCAACTTAATGTTGGTGGAGAAACAGCAAAGCTAGATAAGGCTGGAAGACCACGCAAATCATTGGACAACTGCAGCGATAGATCTAAGAGGCGGAAACTTAAAAATTTTAACGAGGAAATTGGTTCTACAAATATAAAAGAATCTTTTCTACATCAATTACGAGCACAAAACCAATTAACAAAAGTGGATATCATTGAAAAAACTTGTAATGCTAGTCCAGTGAGAACAAAGCGAATTCTTAAAAGTATACCAACTCCGAGCGATGCAAAACAGTTCACAAATGAGGAGGCATTAGCATTATTCCTGGATTTGAAATTAACAAAACACCAATATATTCAGCTCAGATTGCGTGCGATTGAAAAAGGCTCAAATATGTATCCAGCATATCATCACATAACAGCTGCTAAAATAGACTGTTTGCCATCAAAGGACACTATTACAATCACACCAATTTCGGCAGAAGTACAACTACAATCTTTACTTGATCACACAGCCAAACGCTTGCTACAATCAATAACAGGAACTGAGTTAAAGAAATATGGAAACACAAAGTTAATTCTATTTTGTAAATGGGGATGTGATGGTTCTTCGGGACAAAAACAATACAAACAAGTTGTATGTGAAAATATTTCGGACTCAGATATGTTCATGGTATCATTTGTACCATTGCGATTGAAAAAGATTTTGGAAGATTCGGAGCCTTCGAGTAGTACAACGCAAACAATGGATATTTGGAAAAATGAGACACCATCTTCTACGAAATACTGCAGGCCAATCAAATTTGAATTCAAAAAAGAAAGTCATGATGCCATTAACAAAGAAGTTAGTGATATCAAGGCCCAAATAGCAACACTACAGCCATTACAATTACAGTTAGATGGGCAGCAAATTGAAGTAAGCTACCAATTAGTGCTGACAATGATAGATGGAAAAGTAGGTCAGGCTTTGACTAACACGAAGGCTGCATCCAGCTGCATTATATGCCAAGCAACATCAAGCCAATTAAACCAAGTCCCGACAAAATCATTCGATAATACCGATGCCTTCGAATTTGGATTATCACCACTACATGCAAGAATACGACTTATGGAACACATACTAAAAATCAGTTATGATTTGGATTTCGGGCCTTCAGGATCAATAAGAAACAACGAAACCAACAAAGAGTTAAGAAGTTCAAAAAAGAAACATGTTCAAGATGAATATCGCAAATTTGGATTGATTATAGATCAGCCAAAACAAGGGTCAGGCAATACAAATGATGGCAATACCGCAAGAAGATTCTTTTCAGATCCAGAAACAGCATCTGAAATAACAGGAGTGGATTTAAACCTTATTTTCAGATTTAAAATAATCCTAGAAGTACTTGCGTGCAATGAAGAAATTGACTCTAGAAAATTTGGAGATTATGCTAAGGAAACTGCAAAAATATATACAACCAACTACCCATGGAGAAATATGTCTGCAACAGTCCACAAAATCCTTTATCATGGAGAAGATGTCATTAAATATCATTTGGTGCCACTTGGAGATCTATCAGAGGAGGCTCAGGAAAAAAGGAACAAGGATTACAGATTTTATAGACAGCACAATACTAGAAAAATGTCACGAAATTCCACAAATGAAGATCTATTTAATATATTATTGGCAACGTCAGATCCGTTCATCTCCAGTATTCGAAATCAATGGAAAGTGGAACATCGGGATTTAGATGAAGAAGCCAAAAAACTACTAAAGAACAGAAATAGCACAGAACAAAATATGGAATATTTGCAATCAATATTTGAGTCTAATGAATAATAATTATAATTGCCTTTCATTGTTATTTAAGTACGAAAAACATAGTATTAGTAAAAAATAATAATAAACAGAAGCTACCATTGTTACAAATGCTATTTAAATCTATTGCAGTTTTTATTCTTAAAAGGTTTCCCACATATGAATGCAATGTTTTAATAGATAAGAAAGATTCAAAAAATAAGAACCCATATTTTCATATCAAAATTAAAAAAAAAATTAGAATCATTGCGCTAATGTTTAGCAGATTTATTTAGCTAGTGTAACAAATTAGGCAGCAAACACTAATAAATTTTTCTGTAGTAATAATAATATTCCTTGAGTGTAAGCAAATTGCAAATTTGATAGCAAACATTTTTAATTTTTTAGTAATACTAGTTAAATTTCTAGTGAATTTTACTATTTTGTTGCGTGTAAAAATTTTTTTGAGTGTAAAAATTTTTTTGAGTGTAAGCATTAAAAAAATTTCATTATTACAAAAAATGTTTATAATAATTATTTAACTCCAAATATGACACTTTCTAATAAATAAAAATAAATAAAAAAAAACATATATCACGCTAAAAGTTAAAAAAAATCAAAAGTTAAACTTTGACCTAGAATTCCTTAAAAAGTACTCAATCAATTTAAATGAAATTCACACTGAGTCAAGATCAACTATCTATCTATCTATTAAAAAAAACAGTACTAAAATATTTTGATCGGTTCAAAAGTTACAGAATTTTGGCCAATGAAAAATGATTTTCAGCCACTGTGCGGCGGTCGTGGGTTCGATTCCCACCAGAGGCTTTGGTGTGTCGCTGCAAAAAAAAAAAAAAAAAAACTAGCCAAAATTAGAATCTGCAGACAAGCCACTCGGCTTCGCGGAACTAGGCGTAAAAAAAAAAAAAAAAAAAAAAACAAGTCCTCTGGAAGCCAAAAATTTCACTACTCCAACAATTCTTTTAAGTACATTCTTCCAATAATTGACTTGTGTATTATATTGGGACAAAAACTCGCTGCTTCTTGCGACATATTTCATCATTGATTCCCTGTGTTGTAAACTGTTCTCATGCTCCATTAATAAATTAGTTATATGTTTCCAGTCTTTATATCCAGTCTTTATATCCCTATCCATTTGGAGAACTCAAATTATGACCAGTACCAGTAGTAGTATTAAATAAACGGCAGCAATAACAGTATACAGAGTTCTTTGACGGTGAAAATAAGGGCCATTTTCGTTCTAAGGACTCACCATTCTTCAATATACGGGTGAACATATTTTTAGTCAAGTATCTAGTTTTTGTTTTGCCGCTTGAATCTGGAAAAATTTTAGAAGTTACGGAGAAGTCACACTCTTCATTTTGAAAAAATGCTGGCCTTTTTTGAGTCCAAATATCGCGTACTTTTTCCGTTAAAATTTCATCACAGTACGTACCAGGATCAGGAGAAACACTTTCTATGCTCGTAAATAATAAGTCACAGAAGCTTGAATTGGAGGATTCAGCATCTTATGTACCTGTTACTGTCTCTACATCTGGAACTTGCATAATATTATCATTTTTGTCAGACGTAAGTTCTTTTTCCCGTTGAAATTCGAAAGTAACCGGATCTTGAGATGATGAAGGCGAAGAATCAGTCTTCCTGTTTGTTTCTTCCACCGTAAAAAATTAAGTGAGTTTAGGAAGTTTTTCGGCTATTTCTTTTTGAGCTAGAACTTTTTTTTCTTTTTTGTTGAGCACTTAAATATGTTCTTTTCGACATAATTAAATTAATTATAAAATAATGTAGACAAGTTGTTTACAACTAAGACGTCTTTTAAATAAGTTCAATAATTCACATTAAACACTTACACACCTTCACTGAGTTGACACACTTATTGACTGCGTTAAACTTTGACATTCATACGGGAAATCCCCTAAATATACACAATGTCAACTATTACTATATGCACACGTCAGGGTTGCCAGTTGTTTTTTTTTTTTGTTTGTATCGCTAAATACAGTTGAAAAATCGCCTAAATACATTTTTTTAGTATATGTTAATATTTAAGTTTCGGCTAAATTTTTTTTCTATTACTTTTTGTTTTTGAAATTAACAAAAAATAAAATTAACAAAAAAAATTGCTGAAAATCACTAGAAAAATACAAAATATTTAACTTCTATCTTTCGTGTAATCGAAATCGGTCTTTCGGGGCCCCCATGAGGTCGGGGCCCTAGCCACAGGCCCCGTGTACCCTTATGGCAAATACGGAATTGGTGATTTCGTGGAAGCTGCTTTAGAAGAACTTTATTGCTCATACGATAATCTGCAGGGAAGCGTAAGTATAACAAATAATCTTCAAATATTAAGGCAAAATGGATGAAAGTATGTCAAGGCATTCAGAAATTCAACTCCAAATACGAGGACTTGCTTAATGATATTACCGTCCTGGATATATTGGCAGAAGAAGAACCAACCACATCAAGAGGAAGGCCACAAAAAATTATGAAAGAGCGCTCAAATTTTACAAGAAAGAGGAAACTTGCCGATGCCACCAATGACTTGACCAAAGACCATTTATCGGAAGCGCTGTCTAAATAAACATAGGCTAATGACAAAGTTAGATCGCAAATAACAAAATCTGTTACTAATGTAGGGCCACTAAGTCTTAAAGAGATTATAGAGAGCATTTCCACGCCCCCGAAGGCACACCTCCAAAAGTATAGTACTGAAAAAGCTTTGGTCTTGTTTATTGACGTAGAACTTCCTAAGGACAAATATGAGATACTACGTGCATCTTTAATGCGACACAGAGTTGGCCTTATTCCCGGATACAAGCACATTTCGACAGCCAAAAAAATGCAGGACTACTGCATATGGAGATTACGGAAGTTTCTGTGAACGTCAATGTGCAGGATCTTATGGACCATACAGTAACACGGCTGTTGGAGAGTCTTTCTGAAAATGAGTTGGCAAATCTTCCTGAGAAGCTAACATTAAGCAATAATTGGGGCTGCCATGGATCATCCGGACAAAGCGTTTATAAGCAATAGATATCTTCCAATTACGCTACAATATCAGACGGAAATATGTTTATGGCATCTGTTTTTCCTTCGCGACTTAAATCTGATGTTTCCGTACACTGGAAAAATCCACGGCCATTATCAGTGCATTAAGGCCGCCCAATGATGTTTCCGTTTGCAAGGAAATCGCCGGAACTCATAAGGACCCCGTTGGAGGACATTCAAGAACAAAGTTACATGCTTAAGCCCGCAGTGGTGAAAATTAGAGAAGGAAAAAATCTTGAGTATAAATAGTTGCGATTTCCACCAAACAAAAGTCGCAAACGAACTGACAAATACAGCCTCAACATTGTCAAGCCCGATTTTCAAAAAGGCGGAAAAGAACTTCGGAAGTTTGGACGATCCAACAAACGATGAGAGCAATTATGAATATGGAATCTCACTATTGCACGCAAGGATAAGGTGTATGGAGTTTTTGCTAAAATTGGCGTATGCCCTTCCACAAAATGACAAACACTTTGACGCAAATACATTAGATAAGGATAAGCAAAAGACCTGAAAGAAATGAATGCAGGATGCGTATTTCAAAGAAGTTGGACGAAAAGTAGACTACCCCAGGTGCGGATGCCGAAACTCAAACAATGAAACACTTCGCGGGGATTTTTTGAAAATGATGAAGCAGTAACTCGGATCACTGGAATTAACATTGAAATCATTATAAGATTGGGAACGGTCTTGAATGTTTTAAACTGCAAAGAAAAGGTCAATTCGATAAAATATTGAGAATATGCTTCGAAAACTGCATCACTTTTGGCGGAAATGTATCTACTGAAGAAACTGACCCCGATAGTCCATAAAATATTGGCGCATGGCAACGATATAGTTGAATGTCAGTCTTTGCCAATTGGAGAGCTTTCTGAAGAAGCTCAGGAGTCCCTCAACAAATCTTATAAAAAATATAGATGCTCGAACAAGTTCAAAATATTTTGCTAGAATCGCAACAAAATGTGTTATAAGTGGTGAAAATTTGAAACCATTCGGGGCATCGCACCTAAAATACACAAAGGTCTTTAAAACGTAGAAGAAATATTTTAAATCAAATAAAAAAATATAGAACAAATGTCAACGCGTTTGGTGCGGAAACTTTTTTGAGAGCCTTTTTGGCTAGGGCATGTAAAATTTGATATTTGCAAAAAAAAAATAAAAAAGTCATAACCCTAATGTACATAAATAAATATTGGAAAAATATGAATAAAAGAATGTTTAACTTGGTACGAGTTATTACAATTGTAAACATCATGTTCACGATAGTAAAAGACTTTATTTTTGTACGGCAGCGTTTAGTTTTTTAATTCTGAAAAAATTACATAAATTTTCATTAATAAATTAATTTTATGTCATTTTTGTTTACATGTTGTAGCTGATAGTGTGACCATATTTAAAAAAAAAAGAAGCACTAAACGAAAAACTATGTAAAACAAAATTATATAATTAAAAATAGATTTTATTTATCTTATAAGTTATAAATAATATATAAAACAATTCTTAAAGACAAAAATTACTTTATTTACTAAAACATTTGAAAAACTAAAATAAAATACGGTCACTCTACACCGATTTATTCGTCGTTCGTCGGCGTTAGAAATAGAAATAAACCTATCGCAGAGTTCGTTACGCACTACGTATTTCGTTCGACGCACTGATTGTGTGCATTTTCATATACACAAATGTGTTTTATTTCTGACGACGAATATTCGGAACGAAAAAGTTCGTCGTTCGTCCAGGTTGTGTTTTCAACTTTAGGTTGGGCAATTGTCTATCACATGCCATTTAATTCATTTCATTACCTCAATTGGTTCAAAAGTTATGCTTTTCATTCATTGGCGACATCAATTTCCGATATGCTTCCAGGGGTATGATTCCGTGCCTTCTAGATTTCTTCCCATAATATATTTAAATTTGTAGCTTTAATGCGGTCAATTAGTGTGTATACCATCCTCCACAGATTCTCGATCGGGTTTAGATCCGGAGATTGGGCGAGCCATTTACAAGATCAATTTTGTACGAACTTTTAAATATGTTTAGCATCGTTAACTTATACCAACTTCCATAAAGCATCATAACGTCTGGCAAAATAATCTTGCATACTATTTGCTCAATAGTCCCCCCAATACACGTAATTGGGCTCACTCCGTACCAAGAGATGCTTCCTCAGACTAATATACATCCTCCCCCCATATTTCACTGTTTTTAATGAGTGCTTTAGATAAAATTTTGTGTTTGTATTACATTTCACATACTTTTTGTCTTCTGATCCGAAGTGACTGAACTTTGATTCATCCATAAAAAGAATATTGTTCCACCAATTCTCGTTTTTTTTAATGATTCTTAGCAAATTTCATGCGTTTCGTTTTTTTTTTTAGAAACGTGTGGTTTTTTCTGGCAATGTGTCAAGACAAATTATTTTCTCGCAATCTTTTTTTAATTGTGCTTGTGGATAAATTAATTTAAATTTTTTCCTTAATTTGTTCCTAACATTCGATCTATAGCTTGGTCGGTTCTCTCGGTTGTCTCTCTACGCTTTTTTTTAAATTAAATTAAAATTAATCTTAATATTTTTTTTTTCAAAAATTATATGACGATTAGACCACAGTATTATTATTCCAGTTAACATCTTTCTGTTTATGTAACAACTTCTTTAGGTGATGGTAAACCTTGAACCAAATCTCGGTTGTTAAGAGACTGGTTCCTCTATGGATTTTTTTTATTTCTGAGTATTTATCAAAATAAAAGGCAGTGTTCACAATATTTATTCTAGACCTTATTTAACGACATGTTGTTCTAAAATGATTCGCTGGGTTGTCTCCAAACTGTATAACAACATTATTGCCAACTCAAGAGAAAGGACTATTAATAATTTTCCTAAACAAAGGCCAACACTACAAAAAAAAAACTCTGATATCATGCTAATCATAAAAAAAATAGTAGTAGAGCAATATAGACTAAAGAAAATTATTATTTAAGACGATTAAAATAGCAACAAATGCAAATATTGCACGTGTACTTTATTTTTTTTTACAACAGCGGGTTGTTAGAAGCACAAATATATTTTTCGACTTACATATGGGTAGATTATTTTATTTTTTGTTGGCTGCTGAATTTTTTTTTTTTGATTTTTGGTCTATTAATTTAGGGTTTGTTTCAGTTTTTTTTTCCTGTTGTTGTATTTATTCATTTATTCTAATATTTGACTTTATAAAGATGTCTGTCTAAATGGTAAAAAATCCTTTTGCTGATTCAGCATAAAAATTGTACAACAGTGTTTACCACAATTTACTGTAGTTTTCGTTTGTTCGTTAAGTGTACAAAAAGTAAGTAATTTATAAAGTGTTGGTGGGTGTTTGTTGATGTTTATAAAGATCTTTCAAGTCATTTAAATACAACAGATGTTTGCATACGGGGAAGCTTAACTTCTATATGAGATGAGATTTTTACCAAAACAAAAAAAAAAACTAAAGTGAGGATAAAGATGATGATGGAATTATTTAAAAAAAAGTAAATATATATATTTATTAATACAACTTTTTGTTATATCATGGTCATAATTTATAGGATTTAAACAGTAACGCAGACTGGTTCGCCTGCAAAAATAAGGAAATCTATACTCAGCATGTTTGATGATTTTTTTTTTGTCCAAATGAACCTTATGTTCTTAAAATTTGATTTTATATTGCTTGTCCTTATAATTAACAATTATTGTGTGGAGTTTTTTTTTTTTCTCTTTTGAAACAAGACATGCAAGGTGTTAAATTTAATGACCTTTCTACTTGAATTACCTTTTAACTTTTTCTGTAGTCGGCTTAAGATATTTGAAGCCTAATAATGTTGTATTTCATGAACTGTCAATAACTGTGTGAGTGTTAGTTTTCGAAAGTAAAAATGACAAAAAAAAAAAAAACGTTAGATTAGACTATTTATTTATTGTACACAGCGGTTAAAATGTGTTGATTTTTGATTTTTACGCTTTTATGTCAGCACCTTACGACCGGCACAGGTGCTTGACCATTAAAATTACGAAACTTTGCCACCTTAATTATTTATGGTTATGTCTATATGTCAAAAATTCATTCATAATTATGAAAAATGTCCTTTTTTTGGGATAACGTTAATTAAAACATTTTTTTTTCTTATTAAATTTCTAATTGTCATATGTTAGTTAATGGCAGTTAATTAACTTTATATTTTCGTGTAGACATGGTTAATGGCTAATGAATTGTACAATTATATTATCGTTGGCTTTTAGTTTTATAACGGTAAACAAATAAATAAGGGGTTGGCGAAACTGCACGTAAAATTACAGATCTGAAGTAGGAAACAGCCACGAGTAGTACCAATTGTCCATAAAACAGCTAACAAATGTAATATGGTGTTATCTGACGGGAAAAAAAGTTATCACCATTGGAACTGGTTGTATAGCTAATTTATATTTTTGAGACAAAGCACAAGCAGGCATTTGGTACATATAATTCTCTTATGATCTCATTTGTACTGGAATAAAAGCTTTGGCATGAAACTCTTAGGCTGTAGTGCTCATTCCGGCCTTCGTTTATCTTTTGGTTAATTCGATAACAGGACCAAAATAAAATAACTTCGTCAATTTATCAAAGAACATAGAAATAAAGGGTGTCCCAAAATTTCAACAAGATTTCAATTTGCCGTCATTTGTGCAGTAAAGTGTTGACTACGAAAAGAAAAAGACAGTTTGACAGCTTCCTGTTAGGTTAGGTTAGGCTGAAGAAGAGGAGCCATGTATACACACAGCTCATATCCGTTGTACCCGAATATACACTTAAGCCAGAAATTCGGCTTGTTATGCGCTCTACATCCCCGTGCTCACCCGGTTATCTACTTCTTATTTAACTTAGAAATTCGGTCCCGTCAGCAAATTCCCTGAGTGTTTTCCAGGGTATACCCCTAAGAGCCGCTAGGCCTTGTATCATGCCGTTGGATAAATGTCTGACCCTTGTTCCGCAAATGCAGGACAGTAACATAGGCAGTGTTCTAGGGTCTCGTCATCCTCTCCGCAAGCTCTGCATGTGGCCAATTCCGTCCGTCCTATACGGTATAGATGAGCCCTCACTTCAGAGTGTCCAATGAGGATGCCAATAATCCTACTCAGTTCCCTTCTATTCAGACTAAGGATTTCCTTAGTCTTCGAAGTGTTTGGAGAGCCCCATAGTATCTTCGTAGCCTTACCCACGTCAGTTTCCTCCCAAATTGAAGTATGTGAATTAGTTGCCCACTCCGATAGTTTCAATTTGAGAGCCTGGAAAGGTATTGGGTTTTCCAAATTGACACCCTCCAGGAAAGAACCCTTCCTGGCCAGTTCATCTGCAATCTCGTTTCCCATTATACCACTGTGTCCTGGGATCCAAATTATTTCAAGTTTGCCTCTTGTAGTGAAGTTCGCAATTTCTTCCTTACATCTGAGGACAGTCCTTGATCTAGTTTTGTCCGAGGATATCGCCCTGATAGCCGCTAGACTGTCCGAAAATATTTTCACGTCTCCGGGGCTTGGGATTGCCCGTACGTCAATAGATCTTATGCATTCCGTTATCGCGACCACTTCGGCCTGAAAGACAGAGTTGTGGTACGGAAAGCGTAGGTGTATGCCATTGGAACGGTCCTCATCATAGAAACCTATACCAGTCCTACCATGCAGACTAGATCCATCTGTGTAGTAGTGTGACCCTGGAAGGTTTCGTAGAAAATTTTCGTTCAACCAGCTTTCCCTGTCAGGTATCCTTATACTGCAGGGTATGTTTGTCGACACTTCCGCGATTCTATCACAGCTAAAATCCACTGTGTTGAATTCCGGTATCTGGTCCAATATTGTTTGGTGTCTGGTCATATGGTCGGTGATGTATTCCCCTGTTACTCTTAGTCGTAACATGGCCAGAGCTGCCTCATATTTAATTCTAATCTCGATCGGGTGTATACATAGAATCGTCTCTAAAGCCCTCGTAGATGTAGTCCGTATTGCGCCGCTGATTCCTATGCAGCAGAGGCGTTGTATTTTTTGGAATGGTTTGATATAGCATTTTCTGTTCATTGATGTCCATGTGACTACGGATGCGTAGGTTAGAATTGGTCTAACGACGCTTGTGTAAAGCCAATGAGTCATCCTCGGGTTTAAACCCCATTTTGAACTTATAGCTCTTCTGCAAATGGCCCATATCCGATGAGCCTTCGCGACTTTGCTCTCAATATGGTCCTTCCAAGTGAGCTTTTTGTCGAGAATCACCCCAAGGTATTTTACCGTTTGTGTGATTCTAATCGTTTTGCCCTGGAAGCGGGGTTCATAGAATTCGACTATTTTCGTCTTCCTAGTAAAGAGGCATATTTCAGTCTTTTCCGGGTTCACATGTAATCCCCTTGGTTATGCCCAATCGTATGCTATTTCGAGTGCATCCGATGCCCTCCTACATAAATTTCTAGGATCTTTCCCCCTTGACAGTATCGCTACATCGTCTGCGTAGCAGACAGGTTGGAAACCCTTATCGGTTAGAATCCTTAGAAGACTGTTTATAGTGGTCACCCAGAGAAGGGGGGATAGAATTCCCCCTTGAGGTGTCCCACAGCAAACCTTGTCTCTTATTTTAATGCCACCAACCTCGCAACTTATCCATCTATTCCCTAGAATGTGACTGATCCAGGCTTTGATATCCTGGTCGATGTCGAAACGTTCTAGGGAGTGGAGTAGCGTATTTGTTGATACATTGTTAAATGGTCGAACGACGTTTGTGTATAGCCAATGTCTCATGCTGGGGTTTAAACCTCATTTTGAACATATAGCTTTTCTACAAATGGCCCATATCCGGTGAGCTTTCGCGACCCTGCTCTCAATATTCACCATATTTCACAGTTGCCTGTTACTTGATAGAAGTAATGAAAGTTTGGCGACTACAATTTCGTACAAAACATGGTCTTCAACTATGAAGAGAATAGCGGAAAAGTTCAGGCATGCTGGATCAAATGATGTTGCCAAGCACACTGGCCCTATAAAAACAAGGCGTTCAGATTTCAAGATCGAAGCAGTGCAAAAGACAGTTGATGAAATTCTAGGAATCAAATCGGCGTCATGGACAAGAATTTGAAATTTCCAGAGGGTCTCTACAGCATATTCTCATAGAAAATCTGTATTTCCACACTAATGAAGATCAATTGATACAAGAACTAAAGCCCAATGACCATTTGTGGCGAAGATAGTGCATTGAATGGATTACTGAACAGAGCCGCAAATTGATGCTGATTTTCGAACAAAATCATCCTAAGTGATGAATCACATTTTCACCTTGATGACTTCGTTAGTCGTCAAAATTGCCGCGCATTTGTGGCTCAGAACGTAAATGTGATTGTCATGTCTGGTTTATTGCATATTTTGGGCTGCAGGAATCATATGACCATACTTGTACTTTAAATAGGACTGGTCAAGCAGTGACTGTTACTGGTGCTCGTTATCGCGACATCATAACAGTCTCCTTTCTGCCCAAATTGGATGATATTTATGTGGACGGTATCTGATTTCAACTGTATGGTGCCACATGTCAATTACTACGTGTAACATTTCCCGGTCATGTACTCTCCCGTTTCGATGATCAGAATTGGCCCCCTAGATCGTGTAATTTAACACTATTGGATTTCTTTTTATGGAATAATTTTGAAGTAAAAGCCACCAACCACCCGTGCATTGATGGAGAAAATTCAACGTTGAATAAACGATGAATAAATTAATAATAAAAAATTTTTTATACACTCCTGATGAAGTTGAAAAACCGTCAACGAAACGTAGAGTGGAGATGAAATAAATTTTGTTTTAATTTATTTTATTTAAAACTTATAAGCTGACCATCATAGCCCAAAAGAAGTAACGAAATTCAGCCACATTTATGCAAAATGGTCATGGAAAATTTCGACAAAGGAGAGCATGTGTTCCGAGGAGGCCTTTTGGTCTCTGTATTGTTCGTATTCTTTATGGTACAATACAAAAATAACAACGTTTAAAAAAAATTAAGAAAATTATAGTCGGTCGACTATACGATACCTTATACCATGGTTTAGAGACCATATCTCTTCGGTCAAACTAATTGGATATGGAAAATAAGCATAAACCAAATTTGAGTGGCATTGTTATTAATTTTTTTGGCTGCAGATATGAAAAACTTAATATCGGATGCTATATTTATATGGCGACTAGGTCGAAAAATCGACTGATTATATTATATTTATATTTTGAAAAAATATGTACAAACCAAATGTGAGAAAAGTCTGTGCAATATTTTTGTTTTTGATAGATTTAAGTGAAAATCGGTAAAAAATTGCCAAAAAATTGCCATACGGGATTTATTTTTGGACAACTGATTAATGGATTTAATAGACACACACAAACCCATTTTGACCGAGATCTATATGATAATTTGGATCTTATGGCAATTTAAGTCGATTTCATAGGGGTCGTTTGTATGGGGACTAGGTTTACGGAATTTCACCAATGACGTTCACCGTATGGCCGATAGAAGGTTAGGTTAGGTTAGGTTGAAAGTGGCTGCTAAACCAAAGGAAAAGCACACTTAGACTCTGGGGTCCATTGTGATACCACGGGACGAATAGGTGTTCCCCTCAGTCCCCACCGTAGAACCAGTTTGAGCTCCTGATGAAGCCCCTGATATGTGAAATGTCCACATTTGAGAGATCAGAGAGATCGTGAAGAAACGGCGATCCCAATGTTCGAAGTCTTGTTCTGGAGAGCGCCGGGCAGCTACGACAGAAGTCACTTGGCGAGAGCCTGAGGCGTTCAGCGTGTCTCCCTATGAGGCAGTGCGCAGTGATAACAGCAACTACTGTTGAAATCTCCCCACGGGGGAGTGATAGTAGCGCGCTAGTGCGCTTATGATTTAGACCCGGCCAGATCTGTCTCGTGATCCTGCACTTTGATCCATTAGCCCATCTGTTGTCGGTTATGCCGGCGGTGTGAAGCCGAAGTTCCAGCTTGCAAGATCCCAGGGGTATACCAACACATTCCAAGTCCGCTGGAACCCGTAAGGTAGTGCCCTGTCTTGCCAACTCGTCAGCTTTACAGTTTACCGGTATATTCCTGTGCCCTGGGACCCAAATGAGTCTGATGTCGAACTGCTTGGCCATCTCATTTAAAGACGTGCGGCAGTTAAGGGTGGTTCTTGTTTTCAGGAACATTGATTCCAAGGATTTTACCGCGGCCTGACTATCAGAGTATATGTTGACTGCGGTTGTAGACTGAATATTCCGACCCAACCAGTCAGCAACTTCCTTTATTGCCAGTACCTCTGCCTGATAAACACTGCAGTGGTCTGGCAACCTGCGAGCCAGATTTAGTCCAAGCTCCTTTGAATAAACTCCGAAACCAACTTGACCACACAATTTCGATCCGTCAGTTTAGAAATTTATCGAACGCCTGCTACCTGGAACACCCCTGACCAGGATTCCCTGGTCGTTATCAGAGTTTGGTAGTGTCGTTCGAATACACTCCTCGGAGTGGTGTAATCCACGTTCAATGGTAAGTTCCTGTTATTCAGGATCACTCCATGGCCACAATTATGACCACGCCATTGTATTGTGCTTCTTAGTCGAATGGCCGATGAGGCCGCCGACTGCTTTTCTAATATGTCGAAAGGTATTAGGTGTAAGAGGATGTTCAAGGCATCCGTAGGTGTAATACGAAGGGCACCAGTGATACACATGGAAGCCATTCTCTGTACCCTTGCAAGAAGGTTGGTACTAGAGGCCTTCTCTAGAGCAGGCCACCAGACCATGACCCCGTAAAGCAGTATTGGGCGAACCATCGCTGTGTGGATCCAGTAAGCAATTTTCGGGCTGAAGCCCCATCGCTCACCAATGGCCTTTTTGGAGGAGTATAAAGCCTTCTTCGCCCTTTCCTCCAAGTTCCGTCTGAAGTTCAGCTTCCTGTCCAGGAATACACCTAGATACATGGCTCCATCAGAGAAGGCGATATCAGCACCGTAAAGAGAAATAGGGTCGAAGGTAGGTATCTTATACTTCCTCGTGAAAAGAACAAGTTCCGTTTTGGTCAGATTTACCCCCAGACCGCAACTACTTGCCCAGCTAGATAGCATAGGGAGAGCCCTCTGTAGAATGTCTCTAACTGTGGATAGAAACCTCCCATTCATGGCTATGGCCACGTCATCAGCATAGGCGACCACGTTGCAGCCTTGTCTCTCCAACGAAAGTAGCATTGAGTTCAGCGCTAAGTTCCATAGAAGTGGTGACAGAACGCCTCTTTGTGGCGTTCCCCTGTTCACGAATCAGGATATTAGAGCCGATGGAAGGTTATATTCCAAATTTCATTAAAATATATTCATATTTGCGACCTGTAGTCTGATTACAAGGTTTACATGAACACACAGACGAACAGACGGACGGATATCGTTAAATCGACTCAGAAGGTGATTATGAGTCGATCGCTATAATAAAAGATGGGTCTAGGTCAAATAGTCAAATATTTATGGTAGTAACTAACAGCAGAACAAATTCATTATACCCAAACCACATAGTGGTATAGGGTATAAAAGCTGTCTTTTCTGTTTAATTCAAATCTTGTGTGATTTTGGGACACCCTTTATCTTTATCTTTGTTTACAATTACGCTCATCATAAAATTCTTTGTGATACTCCTTGGAACTGGGAACTTTAAAATTTGAATATAAGTTTTCCTATAGTACTTTTTCTTGAAAAACAATTTTTCTTAAAAAAATGCCTTCTGTTAAAAAAGTATCTTTTGCTAAAAAAGTACCTTTTGTTAAAAAAGTGCCTTTTGTCAAGAAAGTAACTTGTTTAAAAAAAAACCTGTTGTTAAAAAATTACCTTATGTTAAGAGAGTATCTTGTGCTGAAAAACAGTACATGCCTGGTTTAAAAAAGTACCTGAGGTTAAAAGTATCTTGTGATGAAAAATAAAGTACTTAAAAAGTATCTTTAGTTAAAATAGTACTTATTGTTAAAAAAGTTCCTTTTGTAAGAAATGTACCTTTTTTTGAAAGAAGTATCATTTAGTTTAAAAATTACCTTGTGTTAAAAAAGCACCTTTTGTTAAAGAAATACCATTTGTTAAAAAAGTACATTTTGTTAAAAAAGTACATTTTGTTAAAAAGGTACATTTTGTTAAAAAAGTACCATTTGTTAAAAAAGTACCATTTGTTAAAAAAGTACCTTTTGTTAAAAAGTACATTTTGTTAAAAAAGTACCTTTTGTTAAAAAAATACCATTTGTTTAAAAAGTACTTTTTGTTCAAAAATTACATTTTGTTAAAAAAGTACATTTTGTTAAAAAAAGTGTCATTTGTTAAAAAAGTACTTTTTGTTAAAAAGTACATTTTGTTAAAAAAGTACTTATTTTTTAAAAAGCACCTTTTGTTAAAAAGTATCGTTTGTTAAAAAAATAACCTGTTAAAAAAGTACCCATTTTTAAAAGGTACGTTTTATTAAAAAAGTACAGTTTGTTACAAAAGTGTCTTTCTTTAAAAATTTAAATTTTTTTTAAAAAAGTATCTCTTCTTAAATAAGTACCTTAAAAATTAAATTTTTTTTATCTCTTGTTACAAAGGTATGTACATTTAGGTAAAAAAGTTGCTTTTGTTCAAAATTTGCCTTTTCTTTAAAAGGTACCTTTCTGGCAAAAAGTTTTTTCTGTTAAAAAAAGAACGTTTTAAAAAAAAATACCTTTTGCTACAAAAGTACCTTTTGTTAGAAAGTACCTTTTGTTAAAAAAAAGTCTTTCCTTAAACATGTACATTTGCTTAAAAAGTATTTCTTATTAAAAAAAAGTACCGTGGAACTAACTTGTAAAACAAAATAATGATAAAATAGTGCTGCTGACTCAATAAATGGTAAGTAAATGATTTAAATTGGACTCAAGTACAATCGCTATTGACCATGGTCAGATCTAGCTCCCATTGAAATTTCAACTAAAAGTTCCTCCAAAATGGTGGTGATATAAAAGAGCACCCGTTATGAATAGTTTCATATCTCGATTCAGCAAATACATGACAAACTCACTCAACTTCGAGATCTGTTTATGACCTCAGTATGGTTGTGTATTGTATAGCCGATGTAACTATTTTTGTCTTGTTTAACTTTATTTAAACTGAAGTTCATAAATTTCTTTTTGGTCTGTCATCTTTTTCAGGGAAATGAAAAACACAGTTTGATAATTTTTGCAAAAAATATCTTGTTTTGTATACATCATATTTTTGCAAAATTTTTTTAAAGAAACTTCCCCTAAAATGTTAAATATCATCTTCACAGAATGTAATTTTTCGTTTAACATTTTCCCATAAAAACTGAATGTTTTCTTTCAACAATTTCACATTAAATTACAAGAAATTTATGGCTAAGAATTACTTTTCGATCATAAAAATCTGGTTACTTAAAGAAATAAATCTTTAATCTTTTCAAATCATTGTTAAACACGTCACAATATCAACTTCGTTTAATTACGCAATTTAACGCCAAAATAAAACATTACGAATTTTTGGGTAGATAAATAAAAAAAAAAAGAATCTAATAAATCCTTCAAATCAAACAATATGAAAGACAGAATATATTGTTTACACATTTCAGTTGACATACATAGTTTTACAACCTACTCACGCAAAAATATATTTTATATGAGAGCAATAAAAAATAGAAACCACATTTTTTCTATTATTCATTTAATAATAAAAAATACAATATTATCTTAGAAATAGAAAATTTTTTTATAAAAAGTTATAAAATTTAACCACTAAAGTACTAAGATTTTGAATCAGTAAAATTACTTTAAATTCTGTCTTTGTCCCCAGCTTAGGGTCCTATAGTATGTACCTTTTTAAAAATATTTACTTTTATAGAATATTTCTCTTTTCCTTAAAATTTACGTTTTGTTATTACATCTTCTTTAAAAATGATTAATGAGTGAATTATGCGCGAATAAACAGCAAAACAAAATATCCTTGTTAAACAAAAACATAAATAAAGAAACAATTTCCACAAAAACATATTTAAATAAATACACTTTGTCTGCTATTAGCTTTTTTTTTTTAGCCAACAGCAAATTTCAACAGCCAAACTACACAAAAACATGATCATGCAAGTTAAAGCCAAATAAAAAAAAAATATGTAAATAAATGTACGTACATTGGGTCCTAGCTAAACGGGCTGGTTCATTATTTAATTTCGCAATATTTGAAACACTATTTGAAAAATAAATTAAACATTTTTTTAACTTTCCAGAACTGTTATCAGTTCATTTATTTGACATATTCATTCGACAAATGAATGTTAACAACTTGGCCGAAAATCGGGTTGCTGGTGTCCCTTTTTTTTTCTCAATTTGTATTTAGTAACAAAAAGGTTAACATTTTTTGTTGCCTTTTGTGTAATGCTTAAATAGCAAATTTTTTGTTTATAATAAAAATATATAATATATGAGTAAATATCCTTTAATATCCTTTTCCTACATCTATTTTTGTTCCCAGTTAACATTTGCACATTTATTATGAGTCCACAAACCTTCTGCAATCACTTTTTAAAAGGTTATATTACGACGATTCGGAAATAATAAATTGTTGTTGATTCCATGTTGTTCTCAGTAAATAGAATTTGTAAAACTTAATAAAATGAAGAAAATTGTTGGCTGGGTTCTCACATACAATGTAAAATAATGTACATACATATACTTTTACAAAATGCATTTTTAACGACTGCCTGTCATTACTTGTAAAAAATTTTTACATCCTGATTTTTAAATAAATAAATGAATTTAAATATAAATTATGTATGTATATATATGTATATATCTGTGGTCACAAGCAATAACCGCCTAACTCGAAAATCATGCTTTCGAGAAAAATAGCTTTTTATATAAATGTAATGAGACTTCATTACGACTTAGGTCAGTATGTTTTCATTAATAACTTTTTAAATAACAATGCTAGAAAAATGGGGATTTCACGTAAATATAAAGCATTGTTAGTAGAATATAATAGCATACATAACTCAAATCGTTCTTAAGTCGACTTAGGCGGTTATCGCTTGTGTCCACAGATATACATATATATATATTACGGTGGCCCCTTCATTATATGGAGAGGAAAAAAGTGTTAAAACGCTCGGTCGCACCCCCTAGAAATAGCAAAAAAAAAGTGAGAAATACAAAGTTTTGGGCCAATCAAAAAACATTTAGAGGTGGGCGATTGAAAATTTCAAGTGTGTTTATATGGGAAAATATGACTTTTTTCCAGGTTTTACGAAAATTGTGTTCTATAGTTTAATTTTTCCGACAAATTGTTATAACATTCGGGATCAGTGTTAAATTGTCTTTCCAAAACGCTATAAAGCTTCAAAATCAAATAAAAACTCGCCAAGAAATAGCAAATGCCCCAGACCACTTTTGTGCCAAAAAAAAACTAGGTCATGAAATTTGATGGCATTTTTTTCAACTTTAAGAAATTAATTAAAGCCAACATTTTATTTTAGTCTCTATACCTCTAACTACGCAGATGTGAAGTATTGTTTTATCAACACCTTGTTAACCTATTAAGCATTGAGACCGAAAATGGAAAATTTTATTGATGAAACTTTGAAAACTCCTTTTTCGAGTTTTGAAAAATTTTCTTAAACAGAATTTAAAAAAATTTATTTTGCTTTTTAAGGTCTTGTTAAATGCATATTAGAGATTAACTGTGTGAATTTCAGGTACATCCCTATGCCAGATTTTTTTTGACAAGGATTTAATTTTTGCGGATTTCGAGAAAAATGGGATTTTTGTAAAATATTCTGTAAATGTACTCTTTCTAAATACTTTGTATTACAAATTCATCACTTTTCTACTTTTAAATGTTATATTTTATCTGAATAGCCTAGGGTGTCGGAAAAAAATAATATGACCCCGTTAACCCTTTTGAAAGTGGGGTCATATATGACCCCAAGCTAATAAAAACAATTTATTCAAAAAATTCAAATATTTTGTAAATACTGTTGAATTTTTAGCTGCGCTGCTTAAAATATAATAACTAAATATTTAGAACTTACGTTCCTAAAATTTGGGATAAATCCGAGAACGTTAACCCATTATTTGCCAAGGACAGCTGTAGATTTTAAGAAGTTTTAAAAAAAAAAAAAATTACCGAAAACGAGTTTTTCTATTAAACTCGTTGAAACCACTATTTAGAACTTAAGAAAAATAATTCGGTTAATTTTTATTTATTTAACCCTTCAGTGCTCCTGGGATCAAAATAATCCATTGTGATATATCTTTGGCGCATTTATCTGCTAATTGCTCGAAAATATAAATTAAAACAACTTTTAACGAATTTTGTTATAAAATTATTTTATGTATAAAAACTATCTATATTTTTCTAAATAAAATAGGAAGACCCACAAATGACCCAAAGCTAATAAAAGACAATTTATTCAAAAGAATATGAAATATAAAATAAGTTCTATTTATTTTGGTGTATTTAAGGATGCTTTAGTGTGCGATTCAAATTGTTTTCTGTAATCACTAATTATAGAACGAAATTTTTATAAAATCTGAAAAAAAGTCAACGAGGTTGTAAGTTTTCATTTTCTTATCCTTCGCTTAAATCAAATATAAATGTTATAACCTGTGTCATAACGAAATTTGAGCAGAAAACTATTTTGAAAATTTCTTTCGACTGAAAAATATTTGAATTATAATTTTTTCACCATAACAACTTTTAGACAAAAAATATTTTATACCAAAAAGAATTTTATCCACCATAAATTTTTATTTTTTTAGAAAAAGTATATTATTTTATATAAAATTTTTTTTAATATTTTATACCAAAACAAGTAAGAGTGTTAAATTCGGCTGGGCCGAATCTTTGATTCCCTACACATTTTTCATTTTCAATTTCCATTTTTTTTTATCATTATCCGTTTCCATTTTTCACTTTTCATCTTTCGCTTTTCGTATTTAGTTTTTCGTTTTTAATTTCTCATTTTTCATTTTCGATTTTTCATTTTTCATTTTCCATTTTCCATTATTCTTTTTCATTTTCCATTATTCATTTTTAAATTTTCAATTTTCATTTTTCATTTTTCATTTTTCATTTTCCATTTCCATTTTCCATTTTTTATTTTTTCATTTTTCATTTTCCATTTTACTTTTTTCATTTTCCATTTTCCATTTTTTCATTTTTCATTTTTATATTTTTATTTTTCATTTTTCATTTTCCATATTCAACTTTCCGTTTTTCATTTTTAATTTTAATTTTTCATTTTCCATTTGCCATTTTAAATTTAAAATTTTTCATTTTCCCTTTTTTTATTTTCCATTTTCCATTTTTCATTTTCCATTTTCCATTTGTCATTTTTCATTTTCCATTTTTCAATTTTAATTTTTCATTTTTAATTTTCCATTTTCCATTTTTATTTTTTCGTTTTCCGTTTTCCGTTTTCTATTTTTCATTTTTCATTTTCCATTTTTCAATTTTTATTTTTCATTTTTCATTTTCCATATTCCATTTTTCATTTTTCATTTTCCAATTTCCATTTTCATTTTCCATTATTCATTTTTAAATTTTCAATTTTCATTTTTCATTTTCCATTTCCATTTTCCATTTTTTACTTTTTAATTTTTCATTTTCCATATTCCTTTTTTCATTTTCCATTTTTCATTTTTCATTTTTCATTTTTCATTTTTGTATTTTTATTTTTCATTTTCCATTTTTCATTTTCCATATTCCACTTTCCGTTTTTCATTTTTAATTTTTAATTTTTCATTTTCCATTTGCCATTTTAAATTTAAAATTTTTCATTTTCCCTTTTTTTATTTTCCATTTTCCATTTTTCATTTTCCATTTTCCATTTTTCATTTTCCATTTTTCAATTTTAATTTTTCATTTTTAATTTTCCATTTTCCATTTTTATTTTTTCGTTTTCCGTTTTCCGTTTTCTATTTTTCATTTTTCATTTTCCATTTTCCATTTTTCAATTTTAATTTTTCATTTTTCATTTTCCATATTCCATTTTTCATTTTTCATTTTCCATTTTCCATTTTCCATTTTCCATTTTCCATTTTCCATTTTCCATTTTCCATATTCCATTTTCCATTTTCCATTTTTTTTTATCATTATCCGTTTCCATTTTTCACTTTTCATCTTTCGCTTTTCGTATTTAGTTTTTCATTTTTAATTTCTCATTTTCCATTTTCGATTTTTCATTTTTCATTTTCCATTTTCCATTTTTCTTTTTCATTTTTCATTATTAATTTTTTAATTTTCAATTTTCATTTTTCATTTTACATTTTCCATTTCCATTTTCCATTTTTTACTCTTTCATTTTTCATTTTCCATTTTCCTTTTTTAATTTTCCATTTTCCAATTTCATTTTTATATTTTTATTTTTCATTTTCCATTTTTCATTTTCCATATTCCACTTTCCGTTTTTTATTTTTAATTTTTCATTTTCCATTTGCCATTTTAAATTTAAAATTTTTCATTTTCCCTCTTTTTATTTTCCATTTTCCATTTTTCATTTTCCATTTTCCATTTTTAATTTTCCATTTTTATTTTTTCGTTTTCCGTTTTCCGTTTTCTATTTTTCATTTTTCATTTTCCATTTTTCAATTTTAATTTTTCATTTTTCATTTTCCATATTCCATTTTTCATTTTTCATTTACCATTTTCCATTTTCGATTTTTCATTTTGCATTTTTAATTTTTCATATTCCATTTTGCATTTTTCAATTTTTATTTTTCATTTTTCATGTTTCATTTCTCGTTTTCCAATTTTAATTTTTAATTTTCCATTTTCCATTTTCCATTTTCCGTTATTAATTTTTCATTTTCCATTTTTATTTTTCCTTTTTCATTTTCCATTTTTCATTTTCCATTTTCCATTTTCATTTTTAATATTTAAATTTTCAGTTTTCATTTTTCATTTTCCATTTTCCATTTTTCAATTTTCATTTTTCATTTTCCGTTTTCCATTTTCCATTTTACATTTTTCATTTTTTATTTTTATTAATTTTTAATTTTTAATATTTAATTTTAATGATAAAAAAAAATATGTGGTAAAACTTGCTTAGGCCAATGTGACACGTGAAGTATTAATATACACACAACTGTAATGACTTCAACAATACGAAGAATTACAACATATACAACATATCTTAAGAAAAACAACAAACACACTGAAAAAGTTTATTTTTTCAAAGTTTCATTCATAGCTCGTGAACCCTAAACAGCAACTGCTTTGGGATGTTAATAAACGATTTTATACAAAAACGAACGGTCTAGCTTAGATATCGACGGCATGGTCGTGATTTCCACAGACAGACGGACAGACGGACACACTGGCAAGACGGTCATCGGTAAATCAACTTCCCTTGTTATAAGGATCAAGAAAATATATTTTTTTGGGGTCTCAGGAATTTATTTCGATGCGTTACAAACGGAATGACAAACCTATATATACCCTCTGCCACTGAGGTGTAGAGGGTATAAAAATATGTTTTCACCACAGAGACCGGTTAGAAACAAAACCCCAATCTTAAAAAGTTATTTTTCAACGTAAAACTAAATGGTCTAATGAAACTCTTAAAAAGAGAGTTTTATTTTGCCGTCATAAAATAAAACTCTTTTGAGAAATATGTGGGTATTGCTTGATTCATATTATAAAATTGCTTGAGTCTTCTGATTCTAAAAAATAATAATTGATCGACAGGGTAGCTTTACGATCTTCACCGGATCTTTTCCAATTTTCGCCGAATGTTTCCGATATATCTCAATCTCATACATCACTTTTGGGGCAGTATTTGAACTCCGAAGGAAATGGGAATGAGGATGAGAAAAATAAAGCTTTCTATGAAATCGATAATTTTTCTCCAAGGCCCTTATCAATTCATAAAACTTTTTGAGTTCTGGAACGAAAAAAAAATATCCGTTTTTACATAAATTGGGGAAAATTGTACAGTGTGTTCCTGCAACACAGGTAAGCGTGCTCTTAAATTGGTGTTTAGCGAACTGCGGTCAAATCTGTCCGCAGAAAATGAGGAAAAAGTTATGTTCGTAAAATTAAACAAATAAAATTTTATTTAAATTACTACACTCACTATAAACAAACAAAATGAGTTTCATTTTAGAGGGAAAAAGTAAAACTCCACAAAAGAATTTTATTTTATATTAGATAGACTCATTAAAAACCAGACTATAAAAAAACAAGAAAATAAACAAAATTAGTTTTATTTAAAACGGAAAAAATAAAAGAAAGTAAAGTTTTATTTTTAAGAGTTTCATCCGACGTTTTATTTTTTCGTTAAAATAACTCTTAACTGTGAAATAGACATCATTTTTTAAGATCGGCATAGATTCTGAAAGACCACTTCTATACAAATCTATTGGTATATGAGAGAATAGGTCTCCGTCGAGTCTAACATGGAGAGTTGTTGAGTTTTAATTTTCTGGAGAACTGTTATTTACGGTCCCTGTTTCGCCATAAAAATTTTTTTAGGAAAAAAAAATATTTGATACCAAAAAAAAAATATTTTATATTTTTTGCACCATAAAAAATTATTTTAGGAGACAATATTCAATACTCAAAATTTTTTTCCTAAAAATATTTCACTTTTTTAATTTTATTAACTTTTAGGAAGAAAATATATTTTGCATTTTTTATGAAGCATGATTTTAATTTCTGTCCTTTTTTTGCCTCTAAATTTTTTGCAGCGTTTCTGTCTGGCTTTAACTTTTCGCACCAACTAGTAAATAGTCCGATCCCTGAATAACAGGGCTGCATTTCTACTGGATATATTGGGAGCTCATTTCAATATGTTTCCCATTTTCTTGACCTTAAAGATATCATATGGACCTTTCTTTCTTCCAGACCCATGTTTCATATAATTTCTTATGAGATTTCTAATAGCATTGTATACATTTTGTTGAAGAACTTTGATTATATGGCCAACTTTTTGTAGGACCAAGTTGGGGTTTGTTAAAAATATCTAATAATTTTTGCACGTATTTTTATCTCGTTAGTCATTTTAATCAGTGCATAATAACTGACATATTTTTGCCAGATATCTTGATTCGGCTATGCCGAATCTCTGATACCCTCCACCTGGGTTTTACGTTTACATTAATATAAGGACTTCTTGCACTATTTGCAACAAATGTATATAAAATATTTGAATATGTGTAAACACTTTGATAAACCTATTACTGAATTATTACAACAAATGCTCTGAATTTTCAGCATTTTATAGAGGTGTCTACATATTTTAGGTCATAAATTGGCACAATGACACCCGATTTATCCCATTGTAAATGCTAACCTGATCCAGATAATTACAAATAATATTAAGTTTAACCAGGTAAATGGTTTATTTTGTAATTTTCTTTTTAATTTAAATTTTTTAATATAAAGGTGCATTTTATTTTTTACAATCCTTTTCAATTTTCCAGACCTATTAGTATAGGGCACATTTGTGAGTCCGCATAGATCAACTTTCAACTCTTACTTGTTTTTATTGTATTAAATCTATCTTTGTGTGTTTAAATTAATTAAGATAATTTAGATGAAAATATTTAACAAATTGTTTTTTTTTTAGTTAATATCTGAACATTTTACTGATACAAGGCAAAACTAAAACTGCCAAAAATTTCAGTCAAAACTATTTTGAATGTATTTGTTAAATATCGCATAATTTTTTTCAATTTTAAACTTTAAAGTCTTTTTAAGTCTGGTAATAACTCTATAATATGAAGGAAGTAAATATGTGGATTCTTTAATAACAATGATAAGTATGAAACATTTTTTTGTGCATTACATTAAAATATTATAAATTTGAACATAATTAATTTTAGAAACATAATTAATTTTAGAAAAATGTCCGATTTGTTTTTCGATGATGAAAACACATCAAAGAAACACAGAACATAAAGATTTTGCTTCAGTTAGTTGAGAGACGAGAAGCTAATGGATGGCTGGAGCAGGTCAAAGGTAACGACTATAAATTCGGATGCAAGGCTTTTGAAAATATAGTAAAATGCGATAAATCAGATCTAAGTATACATGCTTATAACCACTGTTATAAAAAATCGTTTAAAACCAACAGTATTGACATAATTTGAAATTGTAAAGATGCTAAATTGCAAAAAAAAAGATGCTTAAACGTACTGGAGTCTAAAAAAAAGATGCTAAATTTTTTTTTCAAATTTCATTACCTTTATATTGAAAAATTATATACTTATTAATAAATTCTTTGGTTTTTAAATCGAAAAATTAATATAAAACATACATAAGTTTCGATTTATATTTTTTAAATTTTAATTAAAATTATTTTGGATTTCATCTGAAATTTTTTTTAACATCAAATTGAGTTTATTTTAAACTTAAATTAAATATTTTTTTTTTATTTAAAATATAACAGAAATTACATTATCAAAAGAAACGATTATATTAGAATAATTGGTTAATGGAATCTAACATTTCTGTGATGTCTTCATCTTCAAGTTCTTCTTGGCTCTGATATTTTTCTGACGATCGACTTTTATCAACGACATCGCTCGGTATATTGTAAGTGTGACAGCACCGATTTTTCAATTTCAATCCTTCTTTTATAGGTATTAAAGAACATAACAACTCGGATTTTATTCTGTTCGAAGTTTACTTTTAACTAAAGCCATTAAACTAAACAAACGTTCAACTTCGGCTTTTGAGAAAGACAAAACTAATATAGACAATACAAATATTGATAACTCCTTAAATGGATTTTCGCCAATAGAATTTTTCAATCCATAATGAGGTTGTATTCAGTGTTGTATCCCAGTTTTGTTCTGTGATATAACTCCATTGGATTTGAATTTTTTCGGTTTCAGATGATATAAATTTAAACTCTTCTAATATATTGGTTATCTGTTCTTTTACCCGATTTAATGTGTTTTGTATTGAAAATTTTGGCATTTTTTTAACACAATAATATTTTTTGGCAATCGACTTTCTAATTCATTAAAAACTGTTGTTGGTGTTTACATTCTTCTATTTCAAAATATTTTGTTATATTTGTTGAAAGAAACGAGCAGAGTGGTAAAAGGAGTAGTACACAAAATTACTGTACTATACTTTGAGAAATTAAAACATATCAATACCATTAAAATTATATATTCAAAAATAATGAAAAAAAAATATCAAAAAAAAGATGCTAAAAGCAACCTTTTATTAATAAAAGATTCTAAGTTAGCATCTACCATCTTTTGATAAATTTTGGATGCTAAACGACAAAAAAGTTGCTAAATTTAGCAACTAAAAAGCTAAAACGGCAACCATGAAAACCAAGAACAAATATTCTGTTTGAGTTATAACATCTCATTTGCAAGCCATTTTAATTGTGTAAATTTTAATTGCACATCTAGCCATATCAAAAAGATGAATTATACAGAATTGTAAAAATTTTTTTTTATAACATGTTTGTTTTTTATATTATTTTTATGTAATTCTCGTGATATTTTTTATGTTATTTTTTATATTTTTTTCTTTGTTTTTATGTTATTTTTACATAATTGATATTGAAAATGTACAAATTAATAATAAATTTAAAAAAAGTAGTGTAGGGGAAAAAAGTGGGTGTAGGGAAAAAAGGGTATTTTTTTTCATAAGCGTAGAGATTTCTGAAAAAATCTCCTGGCATCACTAGTACCTATTAAAAACCAATGTAAAAATTCACAAGACAACGCGACGTAAACTTGCTTTGTTCAAAAGCTTCCATAAGACTGAATGGAATTGTTGCTTACTTTAATCTTTGGTGAGTATTTTCGTTTTTGTTCGGCTGTATACATATAAGAAGCCGATTAGAGTTCGGTTTACTCGTGCTGCTATGCATATGTTTGTGTTTTAACAAAAATATACGATATCCCGGTCATCATTTCGAAGATGGTTTTAACAAAAATTACATTACTGTGTCTTCTTCAAGCACTTTTGATGATTAAGAACTGAATAATCGCATGCGCTATTAGAAAAAGACTAGAAAATGATTTTTGCTTTCTCATAAAAAGTGATTTATAGAAAAATTACATTAAATAAGACTCAAAAATGAGTCGAAACTGATCAGAAAAGCGGATAAAAAGGACTCTCAAGAAGATTCGCGGGTAAGGTAATATTTAATCCCAACAAAAGAATATTTTGTGATCAGCAAAAGGGGGCATAATGAGTCATTAAGACTCTACATGATCATTTATTGCATAAAATGCTTACTGGGATTTTATTCACTATCTGTAGAAACAGGGTTTTTAAGTAAAACAAATCTGCACACAATTTCAATTCTATTTCGTTCGCAATGATATGCTCACTTTGTTTACTAGCTACCAGTGAAATAAGAAAATAGTATTATAATACAGCGTAATGATGAATTGTACTTCTCAATTAGTTTATTTTTAATGTGCCATAAGAAGTTCGGTTTGTGCTAAGAAAAGCATGAATATATGTTTCCCAGGGCGAAGCTTCATCATTGCACTTTGATTGAGTTGAGCTCCGCGACTATTCATAATGTTAATAGCTCGTGTCGTCCGCGGTTATTCTTAATGTAGATAACTCTTGAAACAAAATTTTGGGAATGGCGTTTGCCTCCGTCCCCGATATTAAATAACAAATTTTAAAAATTTATTGTAATTAACATCTGACAAAAAATAGTATTTTTCTAAACACCAATTTTTTTACAGGGTAAATAAATATTTTATGGTTTACCTACCTACTACTTTTGAATGCAAGTATGCAGGGTTTATACATGTACTAAAAATACAACTCTTAAAACCATACTATTTTTGCAACTCTCAAAATTTCAGATCAGAATTTTGTATAAATAAAATAAAATACCGATTTATTTTAATATGCGCTTATTATGGGTATACATATACAGAATATATGAATATTATTTATAGTATTTTAATATTGGCAACAGTAGTATGTATCAATTTGTAACATTTTGTGATGTTATAAAAATCGGAGAATATTGATATTGATTTTATATAGTTTCTTTTATTAATTAATTAACTTAATTATTACACCAAAAATATTGATATTGATGAATTTTTATATTATTAACACAACGACCACAAAAACAACATGCACAGCTATGACAAAATACAAAATTTAGGAAAACAATATAGGGAAACGTCATATTTTTTTTACCTTTTCAGTGATTTCTCGGCACCTATGAAACCTATTGTCATGATTTAAAAACAGAAGCCTTCTCATGATGTTAGTGAATCATCGAGCGCCCTAGCTCTCCTATTGAGGGCGTTATCACAAGAACACATATTCAAATCATATTTTCTCAGGACTTTTTTTACTTCTTCGCTCAATTCTCGGGTCCAGATTAACCGATTTGAACGATTTTAAATAGCTACCTTCTCAGGATGTTAGTGAATCATTTTTTATACCAACGAGCACCCTAGCTACCCGATTGAAGCCGTCATCGTGATTTCCACAGACGGACAGACGGACAGCCGGACAGACGGACATCGCTATATCAACTTCGCTTGCTATAAGGATCACAAATATATATATTTTATGGCGTTCAGATTTTTTTTTCTAATTATTACAAACGGAATGACAAACTTATATATACCCTCTGCACACTGGAGTGGAGGGTATAAAAAACAAAAAAAAAAAACAAATAATCCTTGCGATAAAGGTGTAAAACTATAAGTCTAAAATAGAGTCATCTGAGGAGAATAACTGCAAAACTCTCCACAAAATGTTTGTTTACAGTGTTATCATGGCCCTAGAAAGTGTATACTTTTCTAAAATGAAAAAGTCAAACGTTAAAACACAGTGTCTGAAACTTCTCCTCAGTATCCAAATTTATCCAAGTTGCATATATATAATATTAATAGGCTACGGGATCTCTTGTGACCGATGTTTCGTTCTACCGTTTTGTCCCGATTTTGACCAAACGTATATTATTTGAAAGGTATTTCCTTTAAGCCGTTTTGCAGATTTACAGATTTTTAAATTTTTCCTTTATTTTGAGTAAATTGCATTTAAAGTTGCTATTAGCACATACATAAAACTATACAATGCTATGTGTGTGTTTATTAAATTTGTTAATGTGTTTGTAATAAAAATAAGTTTTTTTTGTGTTGATTTGTGAATTGGCTATAATTGATAATGAAAAAATAAAATTTCTTAGAATTTGCACTCGAATTTCGAAGGCTGGAATCTGCTAGTTATATATAATTTTAGGGTCATATTTAGAAAAATCTAAATCTGAATCCCTTATCAAAAGCAGCTTCATAGTTAGTATTAGGTACTAAATAGTTTAATACGACCCAAAAGTCAACTTTGATATCTGGAAATTATTCAAATTATTTTTTGATTTATTCCTCACCACCATATTTGCGTTTTTCAATTCATTTTTCAAACATTTTTCTTTCACTTATGTGTCTTCTGATAACATTTCTTCATTCAAATTTAATTCAATTTCAAAGAAAATGCATCTCAAGCAACATGTACTTCTAGTGTCACCTACGTTAATGACAGCTGTCATTGGCAAAAGTTTTCTTCTAGACATCTCCCCAGACTTAAAAGTAAATATTAACGAAATCTGATGTTAAAGATATCTTTTCTTTACCCTTTTACTTGTCACCCTTTTTAGTTGAGTATCTTTTGTTGATGGTACAGTATACATTCCTTGACAGATTCTAGTAACAAAAGAAAATGCCTAAAGGGGAGCCCCAATTGAATTTTTATTTTTTTTATTGAAAAAAAAAAATGTGCATCCCGAAGAGGGATGTAGTAACGATATTGCAACACCATTGTAAAAGTATTACAACAAATATCATTAAAATATAGAAGCAAAAATATACAAACAAAAACAACATCAACTGAAAATGTGCAATATTTATTTATATTTTTTCTCTTAGAATGTTAATGCGTTTTTTTTTTTTTGTTCAGCTGAAAGTCATGAAAAGGGAAATTGCATGAGTAATACGCAATAATTTTATGATGCAAAAAAAGAGGTTGAATGACCTGGGTTAACATAAAAATCAATGGGTTATAGCAAAATATTGAAATAACAATATTTAAGGGTGGTTGTGAAAAGATTTTTTTTTTTTTTGTTTTTGTTTTCTACCTTTCTTATAAACAATGTGATTTACTCCCTGTTTCGGTAAGGATTCTTTTTTGCATTCATTTCTTACAATTTACATCATTTGTCTTGTTTTGAGGTTGAACACATATAATTTAATTAAGCTACCATTATTAATGCGTATTAGAGGTATGATTTTGTTAAAAGAAAACTATAACCACACACACACACACACACACACACATATAATTATTGATGAATTGATTTTACATATTCGTGAATTGAAAAAAAAAATACAACCCTTTGTATAAAATTTCATTACATTCCTTTAAACTCAATTACGACTCTGTGCTGTACTGAACTGTACTCTGTGTACAGCCATCAGAGGCTCCTTACAATGTTATGGCTGTCATTATGGGCAATTTTGTTGTCAATATTTATCAGCACCAACTATTACTCATGATTCGTCTACAATGTAAAGTTATTTAGTGATTTGGGCTGTAATTACTTTTATTTGACAATTTTGCACGCTTTTCTGTCAAATAATTACTTATGAATTTTTGTATAGAGTAATACAAGTAGTCCGACCGCTAGTTTGACACACTGGCAGTGTTTTATTTTTCAACAAATTATCATCTAACAGGCTAAGTAATTGACAACAATAATCTATTGACTACATTGCCTTTGACTAATTTCGATATATTCATATTGAGCCTTTGTTCCTTCCAAAGTTAAATTAGCCTCATCAGAGTAGTTAGTGGTCATGTCTAAGCACGCTTAAGTGGCTTTATATAGAAATCACGTCCGTTTTTTTTTTTTCTTTTTCATTCTGTCATTGATTTGGGCTAAGGACTTCTTTCTTTGTCAGTATTTCGTATATTCTTTTTACACATGACTTGATTTTAAAGTGGTTGATTTCTGTGGAAAATTCTTTGGTTTTTCTTGGTCTGTTTTGCATTCATTGTAATTATGTACGAATTGTTGATTTTTAACTGTCAGTTTTGTTGGTTTTGTGATTTGATTATAGGGTAATTTTCTTTTGAGGGGTTAGAGGTTTTTTTTTTAATTTTTAATGATATGTTTGTTCTTTTAACAGTCTAATAGAATATTGTACAATAATTTAAAAGTATTTATTCTGATTTTTACTTGAGGGAAAATGAGCTTTAAAATGCATGTCAATTGATTATTACGGTAAATTGGATTTTTATGATATATTTTTGTAGGAAATTTTTTTTTCAGAACTAAAACAAACAAACCGACTTTCTTAAATGGATTTAAAATCCAAAGATTTGATTAAACCCTCAACACAAGTAAATAAAGTATTGTTAAAAAATATTTTACAAACAACAAATTTTAAGTAAAAATGTTTAAATGTTTTTTTTTTTTCAAAAACATCTCTGTTGCGACATTTTTTTACTGCCAATAAATTTTCTTAAATTTGAATTTTTTCTCAAAACTTCTGTACTCGCATTATGAAATTGAAATGTCAAACGACCTCAGCAGCATCAAAGAAAAAAAGGTTTCTATTCTTTACAAAACAAAAAACGAAACAAAAATATTCATTCATATACATCTATTTAGTTGCTACAACTACCTGTCCTGCTGAGAAAATTGATTGCATTTTGCACGTCAAACAAAACAAAAAAACTGCAATGATCAAAACAGTAAAAAACTTAGATTTTGTTTTTGTTAGTCAAATACACACAACAACTGCAGAAAATTCATGCAAAATAAAAAAAACTTATAAATGGCCGTCATTTAGTGGAAATTGACTTGTAACCAACTACAATTTACAAAAAAATAATGTGCAAAATAAAAACACAACTTAAATGAAATGTTACTCCCAAATAAGAAAAAAATTCTCGAACAATGAAGACAACCTGCTGCTCATAAAAAAAAAACACATTACAAAAGATGAAATTTGTTTTTATGAAAATTTAAAATAAAGTATAATTTCTTTGGCTTCACCGACTTAGGAGAAGCTTATAAAGTCCAACTACCTATTGGTATCAACATTTCAAATGATATCTGGGGGTAAATAAATATTAAAACAACGGCAAATTGAGAAGAAATAAAGGTGTCTGTTTGAAAATCATCGAAGTACGGAGAATATGGGTGATGAAAGAGAAATTCGTCTCCCAATTCAAAGAATTGTTGATGAAAAAGCACTTTCTTCTCGGCCAAATGAGGCCATTTTTTTAAATCGTGGTTGAATCCAATTTCTATTTGTATATTTATTGATTTATTTATCTATTTATTTAAGTCTATGGACTTAATCCATTCAGAATATTTATAAAGACTAGCAGAGCCCAGCCCTCGAAATTCGAGTGCAAATTCTAGGAAATTTTATTTTTCATTCAATTTATTTATTTCAATGTTTTATGACCTAATTCACAACAGGGCATATGCTATGCAATTATTTTAATGAAATTCGATTGCGTTATTGCCATTATTGGTTTATGTCCAAACTTATTTTTTAATTCAACACAGGGCTTTTCATATACAATTTTTGCAAACAAATTAACAAATATAATAAACACACACACAGCATTGTATAATTTTAAGTATGTGTTAGTACCAACTTTAAATGCATTTTACGAGTGCAAATTCTAGAAAATTTTATTTTTCATTCAATTTATTTTTTCAATGTTTAATGACCTAATTCACAACAGGGCATATGCTATGCAATTATTTTAATTAAATTCGAATGCGTTATTGTCATTATTGGTTTATGTCCAAAATTATTTTTTAATTCAACACAGGGCTTTTCAAATACAATTTTTGGTAAACAAATTAACATATATAATAAACAGACAGCATTGTACAATTTTAAGTATGTGTTAGTACCAATTTTAAATGCATTTTAGTCCATTTTAAATTTAAAAATATAAAAATCTGTAAATCTGGTGAACATCTAAAAAGAAATACCTTCCAAGTGAGCTATGTTTGGTCAAAGTCGGGGTAAAACTGACAAAGTTACATCGGTCACAAAAACTCGCCTTGCCTATTAATATTATAGATACCAATATATACTAATATAACAAAGAGGTAATGTGTGTGTGTTTGTTTGTTTGATTGTTTGTAGGAAGTAATCTCCGTAACTACTCATCTGATCTTCCTGAAATTTTCACTGACTCTTACCGTGGATATGGGAAGTGCTATAGGCTAAAATAAAAAATCTAGAATTCAGTCGTTACGGTTAGTGACATTTATATTTGTAAAATATTCTATAAGTTGATATACATCATTAAAATTATTTTGTATTTTCCTTAGCAAAATTTTTACAAAAAACGGAATAGTGACGATTCATTCGCTGAGGTACATTGAATGTTATTTTATTTTTAATAGTGGGTGAGGTAGAGAAGCAGCACGCAAATATTTCTAAAATGCATAACTACTCTGTAAATATTCCTAATCAGACCGGTTTGTGGCATTTCAGCCTTCATCAGTGATTGCATTAAACATTTTAATAATTATTATATTGTAATTGATTAGATTGTTTCTATATGAAATTTTTTTTTACTTAGGACGACCGTGAGGATGGAACCTGCGTCTTTCTCACATACTCTTGCACTTGCCCTTTTTAGTCATCCGCCTCAACACACTCACCTCAGGCCTTAAGCCGATGGCACAATGAATACGTTGCGTCCGATAAGTCGACTTATCAAACGTACTGGCCGTATTGCAAGGCACATAAAGTACGTCGTCGCCGTACGGCTAGAAATAAAATCAGCTGTTAATGTTGACATTTTTATACAAATTAAAATTGAATTTGAAAGTTAGAATTTTTTTGAAATACAAATGGAAATGGAAGACACCCTTAAAATAGTGTTAAGCATTATATGTTTAAATGAAGCGCGAAAATATCTGGAGATAATGGCGACTGGTAATGTAACAATTTTTTTTATTATTAGTGATTTACTATTATTTGCCTTTTTATGTAGGTCGAAGGTATTGGGTTCGGCCATTGTTTTCTGATAGGGACGATAATGGATACTTTGCTAGGAACTTCGAGGAAATGTATTTTGGGGATTCTGAACAATTTAAAAAGACAACCAGGATGAGCAAGGCATATTTTGATTTGCTTTTTGAATTGCTAAAGGAGAAACTAGAAAAAAACTCTAATCGAGCTTCCATACCAGCGAAATGTAGACTGTTTTTGACTCTTGCGTAAGACTAATTTGGTTTCATTATACATACATATATTATAATTGCATATATTATTAACATTGCAGTTATCTGGCTCACGGTGGTGGGAAACATATGTATTCCTCATGTTTCAAAATGGGGCTCAGTACAGTTCGAAACATAGTTGAAGAAACTTGCACTGAAATTTGGACAGTATTGGGTCCCATTTATTTAGCAATTCCTCAGGAACATGAGTGGCTTCGCATAGCTCAGGACTTCCATTCTATGTGGCACTTTCCAAACTGTGTAGGTGCCATAGACGGAAAGCACATTATAACTGTATGTCCACCAAATTCGGGGACGCAATTTTTTAATTATAAAGGACGATTTTCCATCGTTCTCCTGGCAACATGTGACGCAAACTATAATTTTACATATGTTGACATAGGAGCGTATGGTTCGCAGAGTGATGGGGGCGTGTTACGGAATTCCGGGCTTTGGCGGAAATTGGAAGAAGGGAGCTTGGGTCTACCTGCAGATTCACCACTGCCTGGTTCCAACACAATATTTCCTTATTTTTTTATTGGTGATTCTGCCTTTCCAGTGAAACCGTTTCTCATGCCTGTATTCAAGGGTAAGTTTTTTAAAGCAATTTAATATACATTCAATTAAAATGTGTTTCGCAGGTAATTTGACACCAGAACGCATGGCCTTTAACCAACGGCTATCCCGGGCACGTCGTGTCATCGAAAATGCTTTTGGAATTCTAACAGCACGATGGAGAATACTTCTATCTCCACTGCAAATGAACCCCGAAAATGCAGAAAAAATTGTCAAAGCCACAGTCGTTTTGCATAATTTCATAAAAAGGCTGTCAAACGTACAATGTATACGTCGAAAGTTGAAAACATTTTAACTTCGACGTACGAACGCATTCGCCGTATGCGCCGTATTCGCCGTAACGTGTTCATTGTGCCATCAGACATTGCGCATGCATGTAAATAACTTTTCTGTCAGTCGAAAAATTCGACTTATCGGACGCAACGTATTCATTGTGCCATCGGCTTTAGAATCCGAGTTTTACCATACAGTTTTAACTTCTTATTAATCTCAGAAGACTCAACACTGTCAAATATCCAATCGTTGTTTTTTATTTTTTATATTTAGAATGAGCTCTGAGCAAACATCTCTATGAATCACATTATACACGAAAGACACATTCATTGTAGTCCTCCTGTTTTTGAGAGTTGGCATTATATTCGCCGCGACGCGCCGTTTATTATATATCCCTTTTGACGATAATCAATGTTGCGCATTTCCCATGACCTTGTTGGCCGATAAATCCAACCTGGCCTTCTTCGGTGCCGGTTCGCCCGGAGAAACCTATTGTTTAGAGTGCTGCGTGGTCTCCGGTATGTTGTAATGGATCCATGTATCATCCATCCGTATTGCGGTTGACAGACGCTAAAGTCTCCTTTGTCAAACGATTGTGTTTATGTGAGCAAAAGCGAAACTCATCTTTCTTTCGAACAGCAGATCATTTAAAATCGAAATTACAGAGCCATCTGATATCTCTATGAAATCGATAATTTCATGCACTTTCACTGTCCGATAGGCCATCACCATATTGCGAATATTCTGGCATTTTAGGAGTTATTGATTCGCCGACATAAAATGCAAATCCAGACATTTTGAAATGTTATTATTGAAAATGTGAACAACTTTAAAGTATTCGACGGTGGGCAAAATTTGCCAAAAATAAAAGCGAATTATCGCCCAAAATTCTTTTATGAAATTTTGGTCCAAATTTCATGTAAGAAGAAAATTTGGGTAACCTTTCGATTAGAAAAATTTTTGCAAAAAAAAAAATCGGGAAGACCCCAAAAATTCGTTCTTGGTAATTTTTTGTTTTTGTTTGTTTTTCATTCGCTTTTCTGAACATTTATTTTTATACCCTATACCACTTTGTGCTGATATTTGTTACTACCAAAAATATTTGACCTAGAATCATATTTTATTATACCGATCTTAGAATCACTTTCTGAGTCGATTTAGCGATGTCCGTCCGTCCGTCTGTGGGCCCATGTAACCCTTTTAATCAAACTACAGGTCGCAAATATCAATGTATTTTATGAACTTTTATTATATAAGTCGACCATAGGATGAATGCTATTGAAATTGTTGAAAATCGATTCATGTTCAGACCTAGTCCCCATACAAATGACCCCTATGAGATCGACTTAAATTGCCATATCCATATTATCATATATGTAGATATCGGTCAAATTGAATTTGTGCATGTTTGTTATATGTATATATACACTTGTGCTCACATAATTAAGTCATGGGTATGCAATGAAATGTTTTTGTAGTTTTTCTCTTAAACTTATTTCTTCCGATTCTAACCTGACTATTTTGTGGAACCCTGCTATGCTAGCAGCTGTTTACATTGATTGAAGCAAAATTAAAAATTTGGGTATTCCCCGAAAAATGTGGAAAACGCCAAAAAGGTCATATGCGCTGTGCTCACATAATTAAGTCACCACGAGTATCGTGAGCAAATTAGTGTGTTGAAGATTTTTTTTGCGGTTTAAATAATAAATAAATTAAAATCAAATAAATTAAAAACAAATAATATCAGCTGAAACGCTATGGGTAAACAAAAAAATTCGAATTCGGCTGAACGGAAAATATTATGGGATTGTTTCCAAAGATACAAAAAATATTGCAAAAGTAGTGGATATTTTGAACTTTCCTCGTGGTAAAATTACAAATGCCATTACGCATTACAAACAATATGAAACTTTTGAAAATATTCCGCGCCAAAAACCGAGAAAAACGACTTTAAATGATGACAGACGCATTGCAAACCTGAGTAAAACTGAACCTTTTTTAACTTCGTCGCAAATCAGAGCTAAAATGGAAACGGATTATGGCGTAAATGTTTCGTCGCAAACCATAAGACGACGTTTGCAAGAAAACAATTCGCATGGACGAATGGCCAGGAAGAAACCGTTGGTTTCCTTGAAGAACACTACGAAGCGGCTCCGATTTGCGACTGACGATCTTGCTAAAGGCCTACATTTTTGGAATTTAATTGTTTGGAGCGACGAATCCAAGTTTAATGTTTTTGGAAATGATGGTAGACTATATGTGCCACGTCCTCCACTTAAGGAATTGGATCCAAAATACATAAAAAAAAGCTGTGAAACACGGTGTCTCATCAGTCATGGTGTGGAGTTGCTTTACCGCATTCGGTGTGGGTCCTATAGTCAAAATTGACGGTATAATGAATGGGGAAATGTATAAGAATATACTAAAGGAAAATTTGGCCACCGAATAGGCTGACAATTTTCCGCTTGCGTGGATTTTCCAACACGACAATGACCCGAAACATTGTTCAAAACTGGTTAAGTCGTGGTTGGCAACACAGTCCATCAAGCTTCTGGAATGGCCGCCGCAAAGTCCGGACTTAAACCCTATCGAGAACTTGTGTGGCATAATAAAACGAGCCATTGCAGCACGAAAACCGGCAAATAAGGATACGTTATGGAAAGTTATCCAAGAGGAGTCGCTCAAAATCACTACAGGCCAGTGCGCTTCTCTTGTAGTCAGCATGCCAAAGCGATGGTCCACAGTATTGACGCAAAAGGGTTATCCTACTAAATATTGAGGTAAGCTAATGAAAAAATGGGACTCTCGACAAAATTTATTACTTATTTCTACAATTTCAACCATTTTTTTTCAGATGACTTAACTATGTGAGCAGCTCTTTTTGGCTAATTTCCAAGTTTTTTATTTTTTTGAAAAGAACCAAAATTTTGTAATTTTTAATTTCACTGTAAATTGATTGCTAACGTATAAGAATAATAAAAAAAAATTATATTAGAATTAAAAAAAAGGGTTTACGTATTTTTGACAATAATGTCGAGTAGCATGCTAGTGACTTAATTATGTGAGCACAAGTGTATATATTTACTAGTGGTCCAAAAATAAACCCTATAGTACAATTCTTAGTCATAGCCCCCATATGAAGTTGCTTCCCAATCTTCACTTTAATCTGTCAAAAACCAAAAATATTACACAGATTTTTCTCAAATTTGGTTTGTATATGTTTTTGCAAAAAATAAGTGATCTTACCAAATATGGTCAAGATCGGTACATTTTTTGTTCGACCTAGTCCCCATATAAATATACCCACCAAACCTTTCCATTACATGTAATGAGCTTTAGAATAAGAAATGAAAAGTGTTCAGTAGTTATTTTTCCATTGTGAAACACGTTTGATTTCTTATTCTAAAGCTCATTACATGTAATGGAAAGTTTTGCTGGAATGTAACAGAACATATACATATTAGAGCGACTCACAAAAAAAGTGAAAAAAATGCCCCCTAGAGATCTGCCTTGGTTTGTTCTATAACGATTCTCAAAATATTTCTGGTCTAGCGTTAACCCATTCCGAGCTGGTTTTTAAAAAAGGTATATTTTTTAGTTTTTTGAAAATATTTTAATTTTTTCCAGATCAACATATCCAATATGGGTATGACATGATAGGTTTTTTCAAGGCTCGTTTAACGGTATATAAAACATATCCAAGCATGTCCTAACTGTTGTTATATTCAATAAAATATGTAATTTTTGATGGGTTTGTATTTAAATAAGTCAATTACAAAATCAAATGAACATATTTTTAAACATTACTCTAGTGAAAATAACATTAATTTATTTATTTTTCCTTAATATATACTAGTTCACGTTTTAACTAAAATCTAATGGCGTGGAAACAATGTGGTTAAACATAGGCAATATGGGTATCAAAATTTTTCTTTTCTCAGGTACATTTCAGTTCTGTGAAAAAAAAATGGAATTTTGTTAATTTAATACATTTTCCGCGCTGCTCCGGAGTAAATTTAAATAAGTATGTGGAGTTTATTAAATTTAGAAGTGAATTTAGTTTCTAAATGACACCAGGATAAATTTCAGACCAAAAGCAAAAAAAACACGAGACGTTTTCTTTAATGCAATGATTTTTTCGCGTTTAAAAAAAATTAATTATTCCAATTACATATATTCTTATTGTTATTTAACTGATATTCTACCTTCCTCCAAACTGAAATTTTGCTAAAAACCTTAGCCTTATTCCATATTTCCAAAATCACATTTATTGTTATTTTGAAATAATTGGATAGGCCAATCTATTTATTTTGTGCTCTGATAAAAATCAAATGCCGTATTACTGCGCACTGCGTTGGTAGTTTAGTTTTACCAAATTTTTGAGCCATTTTTTTAATGAAATTTGTTTTTAAAATAATTTATACCTATTATTATAATTTTTGTCAAACTTAAATGCCTCAAAATAAGTTCATGGTGCATAAATCAATTTTTGAAACTTTGTATGACATAAAGATTATACAAGTAGAAAATTAATAAATTTATGTTATTTCAATGTTGATTTGATTTTCTAATTAACTCTTTTTAATACAAAACCCATTAAAAATTACATATTTTTTTGAATATCACAACAGCTAGGACATGCTAGGACATGTACTATATGCCGTTGAACGCGTCTTGAAGAAACCTATCACGTTGTACCCAAATTGGATACGTTGACCTAGAAAAAATGAAAATATTTTCAAAAAACTAAAAAATAGACCTTTTTTAAGAACGGTTCAGCTCGGAATGGGTTAACGCTAGACCAGAAATATTTTGGGAGTTGTTATAAAAGAAACCAAAGTAGATTTCTAGGGAGGCACTTTTTTCACGTTTTTTCTTTCCATACAGAGTGAGTCGCTCTAGTGCATATGTATAAGCGATGCATACACATTTTAAGTTTGCTTGTTGCGTTTGCTGTTTTTTTTTTTTTTTTGTACAAGTGAACAACAACAAGCAAAAAAATGTGTATGCATTGCTAATAAACAAACAGCCTAAAATGTGATGGTATGTATTTATATTTGCGTATGCTCATTGCATTTAATAATAGCTTTCAATTAAAGAAGCTCGAAAATATAAAAAAAATCATGGTAATTAAAGAAATTTTTATGGCACTTTTTTAAAATCAAACAGAAAGTGTCATCTATGTATCACTTATAGCAAACAACTGCATTATTAGTATTTCAACCGGTTAATTTTTAATTTTTCGTTTTTTATTTTTCTCTTTTTCTTTTTTCATTCTTCGGTTTTCATTTTAAATTTTTTATTTTTAATTTTTCTTTTATTTTTCATTTTTCGTTTTTAATTTTTCATTTTTTATTTTTCTTTTTTTTTTTTTCTTTTTTAACTTTTTATTTCTCTTTTCTTTTTTAATTTTTTATTTCTCATTTTTAGTTTTTTATTTGTAATTTTTTATTTTTCATTTTAAAATTTTCGTTTTTAATTTTTTATTTTTTTTAATTTTTTTATTTTTCGTATTTCGATTTTCATTTTTCATTTTCAAACAGGTTATTACATATCATATTTTTTCAACAAGCCAGTCATAAGTCACACTGATTATGTCTTACGGCTCACATGTTACGCTCTTTTTTTCATTGTATTGTGAAATAGAACTTTACCCCCCTGCGCGTATAGATGTTAACACATAAAAAAAAATTTGTTACGGGTATTTTATTAATTTTGAATATCATCATATAAAATCTAGCAATTATAATTTGAAATCTAATCTTTTTTGTCTCTTATTATTGACAACCTTGGTTATAATATTATGTTTAAAATACGGGTGGATCGTATCAATATTCGGCACAGCCGGATTTAACACTCTTACTTGTTTTTTGTTTTTTCAAAATTCCGTATTTAATTCGGGCGATTTTTCATTATATTTTTGGGTGATTCTGATACTGCGAATATTTTATGTAATGCCGTAAAATATTTGTTTTTGGTATAACACTCTACGTGAAATCGGCTTTTTTTTAAAAAATTTTTCGCGAGAATTATCTTCTGTGCTAGAATTTTTTGGCCTTGCAGTGCAGCTTTTATTTTGAGGTGATTAAATCATTTAATTTTATAGGCGAATATTTTTATAATTAAATTTTTTGTGTTTTTCATTGAAAAACTATACGAAAACTTTCTTACGAAATACTATAATATGAAAAATTTTTTTCGCTTAAATTTATTTATCGCTTCACTTGTTTTTTTTTTAATTTCCCACATGTCATGTAGGTTTTAAATTAATTTTAAAAAAATATTTTCAGCAAATAGAAGACTATATTCAGCGCTTAATATTTGTAACGTTTCTTTGAGCTCGATCAAAATTAATGTTTGTCAATTCTATCCCAAAAGTACACACAGAAAACAGATACATTGTGGCTACCGAATTTATTACCAACCGAATTACGATAATGCTAATAAAAGATTTTCGGGTTCACGATGATGACAATTCTATTGCCTTAACAGTAAATATTTTATCAGAATAGAAAATTTGCAGATGTTATGAAATTTTTATTGATACAATCGAAAATACAGTTGTTCCACTTAAGACCAATTCGGTTGGCAAATATTTTTTCTATGTGTATTATTATATCTATATATATGTGACCTTCTCCGAGAAAAGTGACCTAGTGTGTGAAAATTAAGTTTTGAGAAAAGAACGCATTTATAGTTTCTACACCCTTTTAGGTACCAGAATCCACCGTTTTTGACACAACCCATTTTTTTGACACACTAGGTCGTTTTTCTCGGAGATGGTCACATATATATATATATAAATATATATATATATTTTCGTTAAATAAATGGAAACAATATTTTTGTTTAAAATTTTTTTTATCAAAAATTTTTTATCGCTTCAATACAATTTTATTTCTATATTTAATTTTAAAATTATTGAATTATAAAAATTTTAAAGAAAGAAAAAAAAATAAATAAAATTTCATAATAAAAATTAAAACCAAAACTTAGTTTTCTCAAAAAAAAAAATGATTCGCGGTAAAATATGAAAAATAGTTGGTGAAATAAATAACAATATTCGCCACAGCCTAATCTAGATAATATTCTAACTTCATTTTAACTAAAAGGATCCATTCTAAAACAGTAGTTTAATTTAATTTTATAAATCTGCAATAAATCAATTTATTAACACCTTTAGAAATGGTGACTGCAACTGTTGTTTCTATCTCTGCGAAAATACGTCTGCTTTCGAAATAAAGTGCATGGCTGACGAGATTAAAAATGATAAGTTTGGTGTGACGTTTTTAACGATTTCCCATTAACATAAATTTAAATTAACATTATTGTTAATTGTTATTATATACATCAAATACATGCAGATACTCTAGCACAAACAAACCTACACAGACATTAATATAAAAATGACTAAATATTCACTCAAACGTTTCAGTAGCTTTTATCGAACAGTGGAAATAAAGAAAGGAAATAAATTTGTATCAGTTATATTGCTGGCAGTGTCAAATGGGAACTATTTGAAGAATTTACTTCTATAATTCTTGTCACTTAAACACTAAAATGAAGAAATTCGCGTTAAAATTTTTTTAAATAATTTTTGTTACAATTATTGTTGTTTTTAAATTGTAAGTGAAGGACCACTGTTTGTTCGAATTGTTATTCTCACTCCCATCTCTACGCACTGTAATGGGTTTTGATAAAGTTTCAATGCATAAAATCCGGCAAAAAAAAATGCTTAAATCTACTATGTGTGCATCTCTAACGGATCTACTGTTGTGTTGATAACTGTCAAAGTCATAAAATGACATTTGTCGACAGTGTTTATGGTAATTATTTATTTTGACACAAAACAAAATATACGACTAAAGGACTGACTATCTGTTGAGGTAGTTGGAATACGAGCAAGTAGAAGCATTACAATCATACAGTTTCTATTAAAATTGCAGTAATATCATTGCTGATACTTATTATCAGGGTAACCGGAAATATGCTCTATCATGTTTTTTCCTGAGCCTCGTATTGAGTAATGAATATAATATTTATCTGTTTCAGAACAATTTAAGAATTCTGGCATCAATTTGTTAGAGCATATTTTTGCATTTTTTGTCATAAAAGCATATTTTTGCATATTTTGTCTTAAAGAGCATATTTTGGAATATAAGCATGTTTGTGAGCATATATTAGTTTTTTTCTCTTAAAAAACACTTATTGTTTTTTTTTTTGCGTTGCCAATTTTTTTAGTTTGATTTTACTTTTAAATGTTTATTTGCTATATGTAAAACACATTCAAGACTAAAAACTATAACCACAAAAATGTACGAACGAATTTGTGTGGTCGGTTGTTTTGAATGTGTCTCGTCTCTTGAGTTGAATTTATTTATTTGTTGGCAGCACTGCCAATCGCCAAAGTCGTTAACGTCAAAATGTTGAAAAATCGCTAGGATTGCTCGTTAGTCTACATATAAAAAGCATTGAAAAAAAGTATCGAGTGGTAAAATATTACTACATTGCATACACTGAATTTACTCCCTTTGGCCAAGTGCAATATAAAAAATAAATAAACGGGGAAAGTACATACATTTATTGCATTTCAACTTTTTTTAACTTTATTCAAAAAAAGTAAGTACATTTAATTGGAAATCAATGTATATAAAGATTATTTTGACTTATTTTTTTGTTGTAGAAGATGCCAAAGATTAAAATAACTAAGGCGGCCAGATTGAGAAACATCACCAGGGAATATCCAGATTTCAAAACAGATGGAAATGTTCTGTTTTGCACTATTTGCAACAAGTCAGTCGTAGCAGATAAAGTTTTTTTAGTCAAGCAACACGTAGAAGGTGCAAAACACATAAATTTAAAAGATAGACGGGTACAAAAAGACACACAAGTGTTTCTATCTGAATGTACACAATTGGACAAAGAAAGTCAGTTTCACGAAAAACTATGTGAAGCATTTGTATCGGCAGACATTCCATTGTGTAAAATAAGAAATGCTAAAATTAAGCTGTTATTTGAAAATTTTACGGATTATAGAGTCCCATCGGAAACTATACTTCGGTCGAAATATGCTAAAAATCTTTATACAAATTGCATGAAAAATATACATAAATGCATAAAAAATGAGTATCTATGGATTTCAATAGACGAAACTACGGATGCAACAGGTAGAAATGTGGCAAACGTCATTGTTGGCATATTGGATTGTAACGAAGATAAGGCCAAGCAAAAGTTTTTAATTAACACCGCTGTCTTGGATAAGACAAATCATTCGACCATTGCAAGGCTATTTGACAACTCAATAAAAAGATTGGACCCTAATTTTAATAAAGATTTGATTTTGCTGTTTGTGACAGATGCTGCACCATACATGGTAAAAGCTGGCAAAGCTATTGAAGTGTTTTATCCAAAGATAACACATGTGACGTGTATTGTCCACGGTCTTCATCGAATTTGTGAACGGATAAGGGATTCGTATGAAAACGTTAATAAAGTTATTGCCAACGTAAAGAAAGTTTTTTTAAAAGCTCCGAGTAGAGTAGACATTTTTAAGGAAACTCATCCTGAGCTGCCTTTACCGCCTGAGCCCATTACAACTCGTTGGGGAACATGGCTTGAAGCCGTAAATTATTATGCCAATAATTATGAAAAGGTTTTAGAAGTTTTAGATATGCTGAATAATGAAGATGCTCAATCAATACAAGTTGCGCAAGAAATCTTACGAAATCCTAAAACTAAAACAGATTTGATTTTTATAGCCTCTAGTTTTGGATTTATTGTAAATTTAATAAAAAAATTACAAACAAGTGGCCTTACACTGCTAGAACAAATGAATATATTTACAGATGCGATGAAAAAAATAAACAACGTTCCTCATTGTGATATTAAGTATATTGTTCAAAACAAAGTAAAATCTATTACAGATAAAAACAAAGGCCTGGAGGTTATAAAAAATATTTGTAAAGAGTTGTGTGGGTCTCCATCGAATTCAGCTTTAAAATATGAAGTGAATGAAGTATTAGCGTTTAAATTTGCGCCCATTACTTCAGTTGACGTAGAAAGAAGTTTTTCGATGTATAAAAATATTCTAAGATCTAATAGACAGAATTTTTTATTTGAGAATTTAAGTGAATACTTTATAGTATATTGTAATAATAACCTTAATTGAATAGTGTAGATTTTTTATATTAAGCTCCAGTAACACTACTGAAATTCGAGATTAAATCAAGTTATACTTTAGTCTCTTTTTCAAGTATAAGCTTGAATTTAAGTACATATAATACAATAATTGACTTGAAAATTGAACTGACATTAAACCTGGTAACTGAATTTAAATAGTGTTTACTATGATGTTTTAATATTTTTGAAACATGATCCGTCCATTATTCAATTTTTAAGTTTATTGAAATTAAACAATATCTGTTCAAGTGTTCTATTTAAAAAAAAACAAATAAAAATTTTTTATATATACATATTATTTTTTGCAGCCTTGCTCTTATTTACCTAAGTACTTTAAAATGGATTTAAATGATTTATTTATTTTTGTATATTAATTTTTTTTAACTTAAGGGTGTTTTATCTTACAAAATATACCCCTTTATGCATGGATTAATTTTTGTTATATTTTTTTAGTTAATTATTTTGTTTTTAATAAAAATTGTTAAAAAAAAAAATATCTAATTATTTTTTAGGAGCATATTTTTTACATTTTTAGAGCATATTTTTCGTTTTTTAGGGCATATTTTATGGTCATAAAACACATTTTTTAGAGCATATTTCTGGTTACCCTGCTTATTATGAATATTATGATGTTGTTGCTGCTTTTGGCCTGCCTGAATGTTAGTAAAAGTTTATGATGTTTGTGCAGGGAAAGCATTAGTAAAGAAAGGTTTTTGCTCGAACAAAGCATTTTGAGTGACTTGTCTCAGTCACATTCAGTCACAAGATAGTAAATGATTATTGCATTTATTATTACAGCAGCAACAAACAATGCGTTCAGTAGTCATTCATTATTTGTTTTAAAGGTGGGATTTTCTTTTTTTTTTTTGTCATTCGTTCATTCGTTCTTTTGATGAAATGCTGTTGTTTTTGCTGTTAAAGCAAATAAACGTAAAATTTTATGTTTATTAGATTTTTCTGTTTATAAAGTAAATGTTGTTCAGCTGAGTTTTACAAAAGCGAGGGAGTTGGCAGATTATTTTTCTTAATGTTTATTTTAGGAAATTAAATTTATGTTTGTGCATATTAAACACAATAAATGAATAATTAAAAAAGGATGCTGATTTTTTAAATTAACATAAAGACTGATGTTGTATTAAGAACATTTTATAGCGATTACTTTAAATATTTTAAGGAAAGTCCAGCAATTTTGACCAAAGAAGAAAAAAATTAATGTTACGGAAAAAATCGTCAGTGAAAACTGGATCTCCCCATTACTCTAGTTTCAAGCTACTCGAGCTGCTCGATTATTAGATGAGCTACTCGAGCCGAACGAGTAGTAAAATTTTTCGTATGTTAAGGCATTTAAAAAGGTAAATAAAAGTATTTGTTAGTACAACAAATATTTACTTTTTGGAAGCGTACAACTACCAGGAATATCATGCTTAAAGTTCTCTTGAATCAGACTGTCCTACCGATGTGGACTAACTTCTATTCGAAAAAGCTTAACCACTTTCGATACAAATGCATGCAAATTTACTCCATAAATGTTTGACATCATTTTGCAAAAAATTTCCAAAAAATTTCCAAAAATACATGATATAATTTTATATATTTTAAAGTCAGTAATATTAATAGTGTACCATCCTGAAATATTGAAATATTCTAATAAAAACTGCAGAGTGGGCTAACTACTACTTTCCATTGAAATTATGAATATACTACGTTCATGGAATATGCTTGATGCCCATTTTCAAAAACACTTGGAAAAAATTATTAGTATTTAATATATGTATGTATGTAGAAATATGTTTTCAAATTTTCTAAGCATTCCGAAAAACATGTTGGCGTGTGTAAAAACTACGCGAAAAAGAACAGAAATTTTACAAAAAGTGGAATTTTTTTTTAATTTTTGTTCTCTCTTTATTCATAGATTACTCATTGAAAATTGTAAACCATTTCGAACAAAATTGTGACGTCGCACAGTGGCGCCATTTGAGTTTTTTCGTTGCAAAAATCATATCTTTTGAACCGAATAACATAATTGAACAGTTTAAACAGCATATGATAGATAACTGTTCAGCCTATGAAATGAGCGTTTGGAAGGGGTGCTCCGCTTTGTAGGGGCCTACTTATGGGTTATCAAAGTTAAAATTTGTAGAAAAATCAATTTTATGGTAACTAAAAAAAATTATTTTTAAATTTTTAGATTGTTTTTATTTTTTTTTTCTTTAGGGTTTTATATTTTAAATTATTTCCCAACAAATTAAAAAAAATAGTTACTTCTTTTTTAAATTTATTTTTTCAATTTTCTGTAAAATATTCATCACAATTCGTAAGAGAAGGTATATCTAAAAGACTTATCATTTCTAAATTATAATTATTTTCTAACTCTATTCGTGACTTCACATGCCGCAGGGAAGAAATAAGTGGATCGGAAGATGCTGCCAACATGTTGAAGAGGTCTTCATTTTGCCTTACCCTTGATGCTTTGAATGTGTTCTGTAATCTATATTTTTTATAAAATTTGTTAAGAGACTCCTGTGCTTCTTCAGAAAGCTCTCCAATTGGCAAAGACTGGTACTCAATTATATCTTTGCCATGCGCCAATATTTAATGGACGGTCGGGGTCAACTTCTTTTGTGGATACATTTCTGCTAAAAGAGATGCAGTTTTCGATGCATATTCTCCATATTTTGTAGAATTGACATTTTCTTTGCAGTTTAAAACATTCAAGATCGTTCCCAATCTTTTCACGATTTGATTGTCAATTCCAGTGATTCTAGTTACTGCCTCATCATTTTCAAAAAATCTCCTAGAAGTGTTTCCATCGTTTGAGTTACCGTATCCGTGCTTGGGACAGTCTACTTTTAGTCCAACTTGTTTAAAAAAAGCATCCTGTATTTGCTTCTTTCTGATCTTTTCCATATCCTTTATTGATGTATTTTCATCGAAGTTTTCCTCCTCTTGTGGTAGGGAATACGCCAGTTTTAGCAAGAACTCCATACTTCTTCTGACTCTTTTTGCAAATCGGGCATGACAATGTTGAGGTTGTTCTTGTCAGTTCGTTTACAACTTTTCCGTCAACCATGGTCAGGTGGAACTCGTAATTGCATTCAATATATTTTCCTTCTCCAATTTGCAGCTTTGTAGGCTTAATCTTGCTTATTTGTTCTTCAATGTCCTTCACCGTGGTCCTTATGAGTTCTGCCGATTCCCTTGCAAACTGAAACATTATTGGTCGGCAATAATGCACTAATGACGGACGTGGATTTTTCCAGTGTAGTGAAACATCAGATTTTAGCCGTAAAGGAACAGCAGATGCCATAAACATATTTCCGTCCGATATTGTAGCGTCATCGGAAGATATCCTTTGCTTATAAACGCTTTGTCCGGATGATCCATCGCAGCCCCATTTGCTGATCAATGTCAGTTTCTCAGGAAGAATTTTTACCTCATTTTCAGGAAGACTCTCCAACAACCGTTTTGCTGTATAGACTTCCGTAAACTTCGTATGCAGTGGTCGTTAATTTATTTTGGCTTGCGTAATATGCTTGTATCCTGGTAAAACGTCAGCCCCGTGTCGCATCAAGGATGCCCGTAGTATCTCATATTTTTCTTTGGAGAGTTGTAAGTCCATAAACAAGGCCAAGGCTTCTTCGGAACCATACTTTTTTATGTGTGCGTTTGTGGGCGTGGGAATGCTTTCCTTAATCCTTTTTAGTCGCAGTGGGCTCGCAACAGCAAGAGATTTTGTAATCTGCGACCTAACTCTTTCACTATCCTTTGTATATTTAATAGACAGCGCGTGCGATAAATGCTTCGTGGTCAAGTCATTGGCGGCATCGGCAAGTTTCCTCTTTCTTGTGAAAATTGAACCTCCTCAATACTTTTTTTGGCCTTCCTTTTGCTCCTCTGGTTGATGTGGTGCGTTTATCTACTGCCAATATATCCAGGATGGTGTCTTCATTAAGCCAGTCCTCTTATTTGGAGTTGAAGTTCTGAATGGTTCGATTAGATTTCACCCATTTTGCCTTAATATTTGCATATATCAGATAAAAATTATTTTTTATAATTTCGCTTCTCTCAATATTTCCGTATAAGCTATCAAGTTCTTCTAAAGCAGCTTCCGTGAAAAACTTTGGTGTGGTTGACCTTCTAAACAGTTCAAATAATTTTAAATTGTTCAAAGCCATGTTTTCAGTACCTAAATTGTTTAACGCCATGGTTTCAGTACTTGTTGCGCCAACTTTCAGTCGTAGGCTAATCCAGACATTATGCTTATTTTGCAATATATAGGCTTATGCTACCATGCCTAAAAATTTACCTGTTCCCTGCATACATATGGATTTAGGCTGAATTATGCAATTTTGATATTATGCTCGTGTCTAAATAAGATTTGTGCCTACCTGGAGGGACCATAAGTCAATATTGTTCTTGACCATTTGTACTCCAAAGTAATTTTTAAGTGAGGTGCGTACCTGCGAATTTCAATGAGTAGTTTTTTGTGCATCCTGTGTCTGTAACGGAATATTGGGAGTAGACTTTGGCAGAGGCTCACAGGTAGACAACCGACTTAAAATGCAATTTTCAAACTATTATATCAAACTACTGTCAGTCAAAACATGTAAGGGATGCACGCCATACAAGTTCTGCAACCATGTCTTTTTAACCTTTTTTACCTCTAGAAGTTAAACGGGCACGTACGGGCAGATAAAACCTTTTGAATTATGTAAAGAAATAATCAAAGAACATGTTTTGCAAATATGGCAAATATAGAAAAATATGGATTTTTTTTATTTTCCGTCAAAGTTGAAAAATAGTGAAAAAACAGATAGTTTTTAAATAGTGATTTACCAGGAGAAACACAAAGCAAACAGTTAATTTTTTTTATCATTATATATTAATAAATACATCAATCAATACAAACAAAAAATAAGGCGATTCATTACCTATTTTTCGTGATATTACACCTGAAATCGCAACAAATTGACTAAAAATTGTGTGTTTTTTTTTGAAAACCGAAAGTCGGTCAAGTTTGAACGGTTATATCTTCTAAACTAAAAATGTGATATTATTAAGAGTAGCATATTTGAAATCGTTGAAAAGTTTCCTATAACATGGGTTTATTCAAAACTTCGTCGGCGCACACGAAAATATTGATTTTTGCAACCTCGTTTGCTCTACGGGCGCCACTGTGCGTCGCATAGTGGCGCCCTTAGAACAAGTGAGGTTACAAAAATCAAATATTTCATGTTCGCTTAAGATATTTTGAATAAACTCATCTTTTAGGAAATTGTTCAAAGATTTTTCAGTTTTCCAAAAACACACAATTTTTAGCACAGTTTGGTACAGTTTCAGGTAGAATATAAAAAAAAAACTAGATAACTAATCGTATTTATTCAGTATATTATAGAAAAGAAATTTTACTGTTTGCTTTTTGTTTCTCTAGGTAAATCGCTCAAAAAAAAAAGCATAATTTTTTATATCTGCCATATTTCCAAAATATGTTCTCCTATTGCTCCCTAATTTGACAAAGTCCTGCTGCTCCTAGCTGCTCCTTCGACTGCTAGGGGTAAAAAAGGAAAAAAGACATTGTTCCAGTTAAAAAAAACACAATTTTTAGGCAATTTGGTCCAGTTTTAGGTGGAATATAAAAGAACTGGGTAACTAATCGTAATGTCTTTTATTTCTATTGATTTATGTATTTACTCAGTATATTATAGAAATAAATTTTACTGTCTGCCTTGTGATTCTCCAGGTATATCACTCTTTGCCAAATGTTGATTTTTTTCCACTGTTATTCAACTTTGATGGAAAATAAAAAAAACGTTTTTATAATAATAATAATTTTTTATAATTTTAAAACATGAAAACCTTCAAAATGAAACATAAAAAATATAAAATTGTTAAAAATCATGTTTGTAGTTAACATAAACATTATTTATTTCATGCCGTTAATAAATTTCAACTTTGATAACCCTTAAGTACGCATCTAGAACGTGTAGTACTTCGTTCAGTCATTTTATAGGTTTTATAGGTTATCTATTTATCTATCTATACCTTTTGACTTATTTGATTATCTCAATCGGTTCTAAAGTTATGATTTTTGCAATGAAAAAACTTAAATGACGCCACTGTGCATCGCACAGTGGACCATTTGACGAGAAGGCGGTCAAAAATCTATAACTTTTGATTAGATTGGAATTTTGATATTGGAATTTTGTTTGGTAGGTGAGACTTTAGCCTTAAAGTTTTGCTATAAAACGTAATTCTCGACTGAAAATAAAAAAAGTTACTGAGGGTTTAAAATACATTTTCATTTGTAGTTGAATTTTAGTACAAAAGTGATGTGTTAAAAGGTAAGAAAAGGTTTTTTTAATATAATGTCTTATTTTTTCAGTTAATTTTACTAATACTTTAATAATACTTTTTAACAAATTTTTAAGTTAACTTTTCAGAAAATGCCAAACTTTGGCCCCCGTAAACTTTTTAGTCCTAGTGTGCACAAGGGCCAAAGGTTGTTTTTTTTTTTTTTTTTTTTTGAAAGATCCCGAGTTAAAATATAATTTATTAAGCAGCCAACGTAAAAGTTACCTTATATTGGTTCAATATAGAGAAGTTTCAATGAAAAACTCGTATGTTTTTGCTTTAGTTAAATTTTTTTTATTGTCTTCTTAAATATTTCAATATCAATTTTTATGGTAAATTTATGAAATATAACAATTTTTATTGTAAATTTACAAAATATATAAATTTTTAAATCAAGAAAAATTTTTAACTATTTAAAAAAAGTGTAACTTATTGTTAGTGTAATGAAAAAGTACTTTAAATCAACCAATTTTAGTAAAAAATTTAGAAGAAATTGATTTTCATCTTCTAGAAGTTGTTTAGCTTCTTCGTCTAATTCAATAGAGGTAGTTCTCCATTTGTGATGAATGTTGGACATATATGGATCTGAAGTGCACAACAAAATAGTGATAAGGTCTTCATTAGTACAACATCTGGACATTGTCCTTGTGTTGTGCTCGCGAAAGAATCTGTAGTCTTTGTTCTTTTTTTCTTGCGCTTCTTCAGATAGATCTCCTATTGGTAGCATATTGTTTTGAATTATTTGTTCCCCATGGTACAAAATTTTATGAACTGTGGATGGCATATATCTCCAAGAGTATTTTTCATTATAAAGTATAGCTGTTTTATTGGCGTAGTCTCCAAATTTTTTTGCATTTATCTTTCTACTGCATGCTAGAACTTCTAATATGATTTTGAATCGTCTTATTAATTCATGATCTAGACCTGTGATAGATGCTGCAGTTTCCGTATCGGAAAAAAATCTCCTTGCAGTATTTTCATCATTTGTGTTTCCTTCCCCTTGGTTTGGTTGGTCGATTACGAGGCCTAGCTGTATATATTTTTGTTGAATTGGTTTTGTTTTTTGCTTTTTTTTCTTCATTTTCTTTGTTTTTTCTCACTGTTTCGCCTAACGGCACAAACTGTAATGAATAATAATTGTGGAAACATTATTATAAATACTCTTTCTTGCAATTATGTAAAATAAAAATTTTTATCTTTTATTACCACTTTTAGAAGCATAAAAAACCCACACCCTTACCCCTTTTAAAAGGTGAAGCATACATGCTCATATCTTAAAGGGCTATGTCGCAATTGTTTTTTTTTTACCATTTACCTGTTATTTAAATTGTTTCCTATTTTGTCAGGTATTTAAACTATATAATTCTAATTCAGACTATTAATGTTTTTGAAAGATACCTATGTAAATGTACCTGTAACAATTAAGCGCATTATATCTCAACCCTTTTTTTATAAGTATATAACAACTCCTGACAACTCTACCGACACGCAAAAAAATACACCGCGGTGCACCGGTACGACCAACTTTTGTATTCATAACACTCAGACGGACGGACGAACATCGTTTAATCGACTCAGAATGTGTTTCTGAGTCGATCCGTATAATAAAAGATGGATAAAGGTCCAATTTTTTTGGCAGTTACAAACATCATCTCAAACTTAATATATCCTAACCACATAGTGGGCAACTTTTGTATTCATAAATTTTGCAGAAAATATCTAACCTTGGGTCAGAAAAATTGTTCTGGTGCACACGGGCGAAACTGGCGGGTGTATAATGAGGCATAGGAGTATAGGGGAGGGTTTGGACTATAGAAGAGTGCAAGATTTTTTCTAACTGCTTTTGACTGGCAGGAGTTATGCTCTATTAAGTAGGAGATTTTCGCAAAATTTGGACCTTTTTTAAAATTTTTTTTTAAATTTCGGAATGACTCAGTGACTTTACCTTTTTAACATTAATAGTATGGAAGCCAAAAAATTATACAAAATTTATTCTACTTCAAAATCTTTTAAATCAAAAAAGCTACAGTCATTCAAAAATAAAAATTTACAAAGAAATTTTTAATTTTAGCAAAATACTGAGAAAGCCCATTTTCGAAGACCCTGTTCGCTGTGATATAGTTGAGATAGGGTCGCAATTTTTTGACTCCCGAGGCTTACTAGTATTTACTTTCAAATGAATAACATAACTTTAAAATCGCGAACAAAAAAAAAATGATTTTTGTCCGCCTTCTCAAAATATGGTCCACTGTGCGTCGGTATAATAAAATTCGACTAATATTGACCAATTTCTATACAATTGTCTGAATATATGCTCTTATTTAAAGCAAATTTCCCTAAATGACTCAGAAGTTTATATTCCTTAGAACTGCCGAAATAAAGCGAATATTTCAAAGCATTCCGTCAAAAATTAAAGCTTAGAGGAAGTACTATTCGATTTAAAACAGAAAAAAGATTTCTAAAAAAAAAAAAAATAATTTTTTCACTGACCATATTCACAGGTGGATTCATTTAAAAAAATTAAGCCATTCCGATTAAGATTGAGGTATGGGAGAAAATCTGTTCGAAAAACATCATCAACACAAATGTGTAAATATTTGCTCTTATTTCAAGTTATTTTCAAAAAAATAAAAAATCATGACAAATTTTTACTGTTTGCGGTTGCAAATATATGGAAATATCTCTTCTTAGAATTTCAAAACAATTCAGCAATAATTGTGCTGTTGGCAAACTACTACATATGTATGAAAACAATCACTTCAAGACATTTTGATAACACTTAAAAAAAAATTCTAAAATACATGGTAAAAATTACAACAAATTGAAATCCCCCATTAATGGTGTGGGGTGGGCGAACTGCTGCTCGAGAAGATCAGTAATATATTCCTTTCAACATCTGCAACATTTTCATAGATGACTCCTTTTATGCTATTGGAGAACTACTGTTCGAAAAAGATCAGACATTTTCCATAGAAATATATTAAAAAAATACACTCCATGCAAGTTTTCGTTGATTTGCCAAAAATACTTAAAGAACACATTGTACAATTTTTACTCTTTAAAGTTGCAAATACGAGTACATTATGTCCTAAAAATTTTGAACAAAATTCAACTGTTGGCAAATTACCGCTCGAAAAAGTAGATCATTTACTAATCGAGCTTTGACCGTAGGCTCCAAATGAAATCCCCACGAAAAAAAATTTTCTCGCAAATAAAAATATGACAAAAAATTTGAACTTATACATTTAAACAAAGTTTAAAAAAAAAATTTTTTAAAAAAACTGTTTGTAACAAAAACATTTGAACTCTAAATAAAAAGAAATGGATAAAAAATTTTCTAAAACGTCATATTTTGAATAACCTATAAAATATTAGTATGCCTGCTTACACTTCTATACCGTTATGAGAGAAACTTTATGATTTTTCTTTTTTTTGTGAAAAACTTTCATAATTTCACTCATATCTTTTGATATAATATCTGGACTTATTGCACTATTCATAACAAATGTGAGCAAAACATTTTAAAAATAAAATAATTTAATAAACTTAACCCTTTCACTTCCCACTTTTGGTTTGCCAAAAAATAATTTTTTGAATTTTGATTCCTATTAGGAAGCCTCAATATAGCATATTGGAAAAATAAAAAGAATTCCATCACGCCCCCTTCGCCCCCAAAAAGTTGTACACTACAGTATACATTGGCAATCAATGGTTGTAGGAATCCATTAAATTTTTTATTTTTTCTTTCACATAAATAATAATGAAAATAACTGAAACAATTGCTTCCACTCTGAATTCATAAATTTACATCGCATTTAACGCATTTTATATATGTTCTTTTTGTACAAGTTGGCAACTTACAACGTCCAGGTTCACTGGCATCATCCTATAAAACTGGGATATGTCCAACTCCATCCAACCGAATATCTTTGATTGGAGCCACATAACGTCGTCTATCTGTTTTTTTTTTTTTTTTTGGAAATGGACTATTTGAAGGGCGTCCAACCCTTTTTAAGGGATGTTTTCGAGACAAAAATAAAGCAAGCTGTTTATTGATGGGAATACTTGCAACTATTGCATCTTTGCGATATTCCAACCAAGAAGCTGTTATAGCAATGTCAAAGAAGTGCACTATAATGCAAAGGGTCCACTTTTTGTATTTAAGAAATATACGGTAATAGGCAAATGGCAAATTATAAAGCCATTTTGTGACGATAACACTACCATCTTTGCTAATTAATTGATGTGATGAGCCACGCCCATCCTTCTTTAAATATTTGTCGCTTGGTAATGGTGGTGCGTCGAAGCTGTTTATCCAAGCGATTCCCGCAGCTTGTATATTCTTCGCCATTAGGAAATGAAGAATCTGTTATGAAATGAAAAAGTTATCGAAGTATAATTTGTGACCAATAGAATTTCTAGGGATTCTATTTATAAGATTTATTACAACTGCTGCGACAAATCTCATGGCCTTTACAACGTCATTACTGATTTCCGTAGATGCCCCTTGCCACTTGCCGATGCCACTTTTTCCATATAGGAAGAAAAATTTTATTCCCCATGAGTAAGGCTTATTTTTGATGTATTGTTTTATTGGCAATTAGCATCAATGCTCAGAGTTTCTTCTTTGGGACTTTAGCATTGTTATCTATGACATGTAATGCTGTCCGTAGATGGAAAAAACGATTTTTTTTTTATATTCTCGGTGAAGAGTGGCAAACTCAAACCTCTTTCCTAAAACAAGTCTATGCGAGGAAATTTTACCATGCCCATATATCCATGTAATCCAAAAAAAGCTTCAATTTCCTTGGCTGTGCAGGGGTTTAACCGCATTTCATTTTGCATTGCATATAAATTTGTGTACTCTGCTGCTTTTTGGAAGAATTCTGGCGGCAAATATTGTTGAAGGTATGAATGTGAAGTTTTAACATCGTTACGTAATCAATGGGTTCCGACAAGGTGCTCCGAATATGTCTCCACTCAATATTCTTCTCATCAACAGACTCATAATCCTCAGGAGGAGATGGTGATATGCATTCAACTGATTCGGCTGTTGCCTTGCTTCTGCCGAAGTTCTTTTCGCTGTTGTTACATTTTCGTCCATTAAAAAATTATCCGAAGTAGCATGAGAAGTTCCGACACTAGTTGTTGTGTAATACATGTATGTATGTAAACACAATAAAGTGTTTAACTGAAAAGAATCAACAAAACCTACATACATATATATACACACGTACATCTGACAGTTCAGTTGGCACTAAATTTTCCTCATTTGGCCTTTGACCAACAGTTTCTGTTATTTCTTGGCTGAAGAAGCTGTCTATGGAACATATTTATCATCGTTACTCAGCGCAGCAAAATTATAAACCTCTTCAGTATCAATATCATCGGACTCCTCGTCACTATAATCCTGCTTGTTTTTTATATCTTTAACCGTACCAGCTTTTTCATCAGAAAAACTGCCATCACTTACGTCTGAACAATCTTCCAAACAAGCCAAAATTTGCTCGTTTGTCATAACTCCAGGTTTTGTACGATTAATTTTTACTTAAAAGTTAAAACCACAATTACAATTTGAAAAAAGTAAAAACTAAAACTCAAAGTATTTAAAGATATAAATATGATAACTACAACTCCTCGTTCACTTTTGAATTGATTTTTACAAGGATATATAAATAAATCTATTCACAAAATCACAGAGAAAAATTTTTGCTTATCAACCTTTCACTACTTATGTACACTACAGTGTATTTCGCTTTAGATGGATGCCTAAGCCTCACCGTTGGTCCATTTTTTTTTTTTAACAAAAAATTAATCCTTAAATATGCGGCAACTAGAAAAAAAATTATTTGAGGGAAATAAATTTCACTTTTGAACCCGTATTTAAAACTTGAAGTTGACAAATCGCAGCAAATACATAAAACACGACCACAGTTACCAAAGTTGCAACTAAAATAAACAAATGATCAAATTGTTACTTTAAAGTAACGCTATGTCATGGCCTACGCTAGAACAATTATATTTGTGCAAAAAAAAATTCAAAAATTGCAATAGGTCATATTTTAAATTTTTTTTGAAAATGTCTACATTACCATGGGAACGAAAGGGTTAATAAAAATAAGTTATTACACACTGAATTTTTAAAATTTTTTTAGAGATGTCTCCATATGTTAGGTCATATCTTGGCATAATGATGCCCGATTTACTCCATTTTTAATACCAACCTGCTCGAAATAATGGCAAACAAAACTGTCCTAAGTTTTGCCAGGTATATGATTTATTTTGTGAATGAACACGATTTTAATAGACGGACGGACAGACGGAAAAACGAATATCGCTATATTGACTCGAGTTGTTATAGGGATCAAAAATATATATACTTTACCGCAAATTAATTTTTCGATACGTTACAAATGGATGACAAACTGATATATACCCTCTGGACAGTTGTGTGGAGCGTATAAAAAATTGTCAGTTTTTTTCTATACAATCAAATGAGTTATTAATGGTTCTGATTACATTCAAGGCTGCCGCTTTTAATAAGTGACTTTTAAAGCGAATGTAGCTATTTCAAATATTTGTTTTCTTAAAATTACTATTTTCGAAAATTTATCATCTCTCAATTAAATTTAATCAAATTCTGTTTAATACCACCAGCCATTATCTTCCTTCCTGCTCATGCAAACTTATGACTTACTTCCCAATACATTAACCATTGCGCCAGAAGTTAACGACAAGACATAAACAAATGCATAATAATAATTATATATTTTTTTTTTTGTTTCAAACATTTTGAAATTAAACTAAAGTTATTATAAGATTTGATGTTTTCCAAAACTCATAACTCCTTTTTACGAATTCATTAACCGGAGGGAGTTTCAACAACATCGACTGATGAATTTATGAAATCATAATTAAACTTAAGAAGAGATACGAAATGAAACCATAGATGAACATTAACAAACACACACACACACACAGCTACACACAATAAAACATAAAGCAATAAGTACCAAAAAAAATCATACAAATGGACGACGCGACGGTGTGTACGAAAAATTATGGATATTTAAGACGAAAAGTTAACTTACGACGTTACGTTACGTATAATAAATTGCAGTCATATAAAAAGAAAACTTTTTCTTTAACTTCTTTTACTCCTTCAAGGTGTGTGTTTTTTTGTTGTTGTTGCTCTTGCTGAACAGACTTAATTAAGCGTTTTAACACCAGTCAGTCAATGCTTGTTGCTTTTTTTCTTCTGTTGGTAATGAATTAAAACAAGAACAAAAACTTGATGAAAGATGATGAATTTTATATAAAATACTTAAATACCTGTAATTTAACTTTTTCAAAACTTTATTTATGCTGCTTAGAGTAGCGAGCGGGTGGGTGTTAGCTGCAAAAAAAACCCCCAGAGTAATGAATTCAGTTAATTTCAATACCGATTCTTGGTTGCTGTTTTATTTTAACATTTTATTTTACAATTTGGTAAAGCATTTTAATTTAAATTGACTTCCCAATGGTAAAACAACAACTACATACCTAGCAGAACATCATCTGCTGCTGTTGTTTTTCATTCTACAACAACAACTGCATAACTTTTCTTTGGTTAAACTAATCAAAAAGCCATGAAAAACTTTACAAAACAAAAAAACAAAAAAAGAATATGAAACAAGAAACAGAGAAAAACTTAAAATGATGAAAAACTATTTTATGCAGAAAAGAAAGGAAAAATTAAAATGAAATTTCCCAAAAGCATGAAATATGTTTTCGCTGATGAATACTTAAGCGAAATAATTTATAAAAAAAACAAAAAAAAAAAAAAAAAAAAAATTAATTCCACAAAAAAATCCTCAGGACTTAAAGTGGGAATATAAAGTGGGAGTGGGATAAAGGACAACGCCGAATATTAAATACACTTCACATACAATAGATAAGATTTGGTTGAGGAATATGTTATTCCAAAAAAGCATACTCCTCCATATTCTTCTTCATAAGGAATTCATAATATAGGTTTCGATCTAAAGATCTAATTGAGTAAAACTACGTCTTAAGTTTTTCATGTTGTGATCTTGTTTGCTTTCAAAATTACTTCAAAGAACTACAACTTTCCAAAAAATATATATATTTAAATCTGTAATAATAATAGGCAAGGAGATTTTTTGTGACCAATGACTTGTTCCATAGTTTTCTCCCAATTTTGACCAGACATATCTTACTTAAAAGGTATTTCTTTTTATCTGTCCACCAGATTTACCGATTTTTAAATTTTTATATTTTATTCTGGAGTCAAATGCATTTAAATTTGCTACTAACACACACATACATAAAATTATACAATGCTATGTGTGTGTTTATCAAATTGGTTAATGTGTTTGTTTGCACTAAAAGAAACGACTTTGTTTTTTTCATTCACAATAATAATTGTGTTGAATTGAAAAATAATTTTGGAGATAAACCAATATTTAAAAAGTGTTGAATTTTGAATTGGTTAAAATTGATTAGCACACCTTTGGGGTCTTTATTAAATGCAAAAATAAAATTTCCCAGAATTTGGGATCTGGTAGTATATATAATTGCGTTACAATGCCATATAATTAATATATTTCCAAATTTGTGTCCTTTAATATCCCTTAAACATTTTCAATAGACTCTTTCGAGAATTGTTTATATGGAGGACATAAGTTTTTGTAACACATAAATATTTAATTTATTGTCCATAAAAAAACCCCATCTTTTCTTTATATACGAAAAATATAATATAAACAAGTAAGAGTGTTAAATTCGGCTATGCCGAATTTTTTGATACCCTCCACCTGAGTCTTAAACTCCATATTACACCAAATGTTGAGTACGGCTACAACTTTTAAACTTTTGCCGATACAGAAACATTAATTCTGAATACCAAAATTAATTTTTTCAATTTTCGTATTCCATTTTCCATTTTGCGTTTTTCTTTTTTCATTTTTCAATTTTCATTTTCCATTTTCCATTTTCCACTTTTCATTTTTCAATTTTCATTTTCCATTCTTCATTTTTCAATTTTCCATTTTTCAATTCTCATTTTCCATTCTGCATTTTCCATTTTCCATTTTTTAATTTTCATTTCCCATTTTACATTTACATTTTTCATATTTCATTTTTCAATTTTCATTTTTCATTTTTCAATTTACATTTTCCATTTATCATTTTTCAGTTTTCATTTTCAATTTTCCATTTTGCATTTTCCATTTTTCAATTTTCATTTTCCTTTTTCCATTTTTCATTTTCCATTTTCTATTTTCCATTTTTAATTTTTCAATTTTCAATTTTCATTTTCCATTTTTAATTTTTCATTCTCCATTTTTCATTTTCCATTTTTCATTTTCCATTTTTCAATTTTCATTTTCCATTTTCCATTTTTAATTTTTCAATTTTCAATTTTCATTTTCCATTTTCCATTTTTAATTTTTCATTCTCCATTTTTCATTTTCCATTTTTCATTTTCCATTTTTCAATTTTCATTTTCCATTTTCCATTTTTAATTTTTTAATTTTCATTTTTCAATTTTCATTTTCCATTTTTCAATTTCATTTTCCACTTTCCATTTTTCAATTTTCTTTTTCCATTTTCCATTTTTCATTTTCCAATTTTCGTTTTCCATTTTTCATATTTCAGTTTTCGTTTTCCATTTTCCACTTACCATTTTCCATTTTTCAAGTTTCATTTTCCATTTTCCATTTTTCATTTTCCATTGTTCAATTTTCATTTTTCATTTTTCAATTTTCATTTTCCATTTTTCAATTTAATTTTCCATTTTCCATTTTTCAATTTTCTTTTTTCATTTTCCATTTTCGATTTTTCATTTTCCATTTTCCATTCTCCATTTTTCATTTTCTATTTTCCATTTTTCATTTTTCGTTTTCCATTTTCCGTTTTTCATTTTCCATTTTTCATTTTCCATTTTTCATTTTCTATTTTCAATTTTCCATTTTTAATTTTTTAATTTTCAATTTTCATTTTCCATTTTCCATATTTCATTTTTCAATTTTCATTTTCCATTTTCCATTTTTAATTTTTCAATTTTCAGTTTTCATTTTCCATTTTTCATTATTCAATTTTCATTTTCCATTTTCCATTTTTCAATTTTCATTTTCCATTTTTCATTTTCCATTTTCCATTTTTAATTTTTCAATTTTCAATTTTCATTTTCCATTTTTCATTTTTCAATTTTAATTTTCATTTTTCATTTTCCATTTTCCATTTTCCATTTTCCATTTTGAATTTTTCAATTTTCAATTTCCATTAGTCATTTTTAATTTTTTAATTTTCATTTTTCATTTTGCAATTTTCATTTTCCATTTTTCATTTTAATTTTCCATTTTTCATATTTCAGTTTTCGTTTTCCATTTTCCACTTACCATTTTCCATTTTTCAATTTTCATTTTCCATTTTTCAATTTCATTTTCCGTTTTTCATTTTTCAATTTTCTTTTTTCATTTTCCATTTTCCATTTTCCATTTTTCATTTTCCATTTTCCATTCTCCATTTTTCATTTTCTATTTTACATTTTTCATTTTCCATTTTCCATTTTTCATTTTCCATTTTTCATTTTCCATTTTTCATTTTCTATATTCCATTTTTCATTTTCTATTTCTTATTTTTCATTTTACATTTTTCATTTTTCAAATTTCTTTTTTCATTTTCCATTTTTCATTTTACATTTTCCATTTTCCATTTTCCGTTTTTCATTTTCCATTTTTCATTTTCCATTTTTCATTTTCCATTTTCCGTTTTTCAATTTCCATTTTTCATTTTCCATTTTTCATTTTCTATTTCTTATTTTTCATTTTCCATTTTACATTTTCCATTTTCCATTTTCTGTTTTTCATTTTCCATTCTCCATTTTCATTTTCCATTATTCATCCTCCATTTTTCATTTTCCATTTTTCATTTTCATTATTTCTTTCATATTGGGGTTTTTTTTTATTATAACGTGATAACGATAAAAAAATATGTGGCAATACTATAACAAGAGGTATGTTATTGTGTTTTTGGTGTTGTTAATATATATGCATCATTTTTTTGTGGCATTTTTTATGTTGTTGTACAATTATTATGCGGCCTACACACGAGGCAACCGGTTGAAGCAATGGTTGTAGCAACAATGATACACACGTAGCAACGGTTGCCTCAATTAGCCAGAAATATCAAAAAGTTTTGATATTTTTCGTTGGTTGAGGCAACCATTGCTTCAACTGGTTGCCTCGTGTGTAGGCCGCATTATGTTCAACCACTAAACTGTTACAACAAACACACTGGGTTTTATGTTTTTTTTAGAGGTATCTACATATTTTTGCTCGTATCTAATCGCGATTAAGGTGGATTTGGCCCATTTTCAATACCAACCTGCTGGGAATTACGGCAAATGATATTATTGTAGCCTTAACTGGGTAGATGGTTTTTTTGTGAATGACCGTGATTTCAACAGACAGACGGACAGACGGACATCGCTATATCGACTCGAGCTGTGATAAGGATCAAGATTATATACTTTATGGGGTCGGAAATTAGTTTTTCGATGCGTTACAAACGGAATGACAAACCTATATATACCCTCTGCCACTGACGTATGGAGGGTATAAAAATAAAAATTTATAACCGGTTATAGACGTCTGAATCTTGAGACCAATTGGGGCCAGACTGCGTTTATAAATTTTCATTTCATGATCCTGTTTTCTCTTTATAGGATTTCAAAATTTCAAAGGATTACATTTGCGCATTATTTTCTGATTTATTTTATTTTATCTTATTAGAACAAAAGAATTCCAATAATTTTCTATAAATTTAGAATATTTCCAAGTTTTTAAGATTTAAGTAAAAAAAAATACAGAAATAAAAAATAAAGAATATAAAATTTATGTTTTAGTATTAATAATTTCAGCATAATTCTCTCGATTCCGCGCTGTATGAACTAGTTCACCTATAGTTCTTAAGCCTATCCAATTCCTTAAATTTCTTAGCCACGACATTTGCTTTCTTCATATGCCTCTTCTTCCTTCTATTCTGCCTTGTAGTATTAATTGGAGCAATTCGTTATTTTCACCTCTAATAATATATCCAAGATAGTTGTTTTTATTAGTTTTAATCTTTCTCGTTCCTTCTGTAACCTGTTTAGAACTTCTGTGTTTGACACTCGGTCATCTCATAAAATTTTGTTAATGTCTGCTACTTTTAGTATCCACGTTTCAACTCCGTATAGTAGGACTGGCCACATTTGGCATTTCATAAACCGTAAAAGAAGTTTTATGCTTATATCATTGCTTGTTATAAGCTTTTTAAAGTCACAGAAAGTGCTTCTGGCCACTTCTATTCTTATCTTTTTATCACATTCCCAACTCTCTTGTAACCAGCAACCAAGGTATTTAAACTTTGATGCTCGTTCAAGCGGTTCGTTATTAATGTTAATAATGCAGTCAGTATACGGGTTTCTATTTCTGCTGATAATCATATATTTGGTTTTTTCTTTATTTATTTTAAGACCCTAATTGTAATTGCTGTAAGTATTTTCGGCGTTTAAAAGTTATTGCAGATCATCCATGTTGTCGGCCAAAAGTGTCGCGTCATTTGCGTTTCGAATATTATTAATATATTGACCATTTATTTTTAATTCCAACATTCATTTGATTCAATGCTTCTTGAAATATGCATTCCACATAAATACCAAAAAGTAGTGGGGACAGAATGCACCCTTGCCGAACTCCTCTGTTTATAGAGACACTTCCTGTCACTAGGTCACCAAATCGTACTTAAGCTTTTTTGATTCCAGTAAACTGATTTTATGAAGTTAATTTCTTTACTATCTAACCTATATAAGTATTAACCTATATAAGTATTAATACGTGAAGGTAAATTTTTAGTTCCCTTTTTAAACAATATATGGGCACGGAGGAGTGTGAAAATTGGCATAGTTGTAGTTCATATGGAGGAGAAGAATTTACGTTTAATCTGTTGTAAAAATATATTAAATTAAGTAAAATAAAATATAATAATTCGTTACACCCTGTTAATGCGAATAATTTAAGTTATATATCAGACGCTCTGTGTTGAACTGTGAATTACTAAAATTGATTAACATACTTTTAGGCTCATTTAAATATTCATAAATGTTATATATATATAGATTAAAAGAACATTGGGAGACAAACATTTAATGAAAAATAATATTTCCTAGAATTTGCACTCGAATTTCGAGTGCTGGGTTATACTAGTGACTTTTAAAACATCAATTAATTTAACATGTTGTACTCCATCTATCACTTTGTTGTACATCTTTGCAGTTTTGTATTAAAATTTGAATACCAAACAAAGCTTCACGTGTGCCCAGAGCATCTTTAAATCCAAACTGGAATCGGCCCATATGTAATTCGCATGTTTTGTATATGCGTGGATGAATAATTTTCAAAAATATTTTCAATGAGTGACACATCAGACTTACTAATCTAAAATCCTTACATCCTTTTGCGTTATTATTCTTAGGTGATGATATAAATGTGGATTTAAACCACTTTTGCAGATAAATACCAGTGCTATACACGTGATTAAAAACTTTTTCAAGAATTTAGATACATTTTTCATCAAGAAGTTTTTATATTTCGGCTGGTAATTCGGCACAACCTAATGATTTATTATTTTTGAACAAATTAATTGCCTTAACAGTTACTGATTTTGTTATCGGTGGACCGTCTACATCCGAAATTTGTAATTCGACATTTGTTGATCTAGATTCATCTGAAAATAGATCTCTTATATATTGCATCCATATATTTGTTTTACCAGACGCCTCTGAGATGATTTTAGATTCATTTAGAAGAATGTATGAATTCATGTTTTCTCTGATAATGCACATCTCCTATCTTTTTGTGTAGATTTAAACCATCATGATCAGTTTGTAGATGTTCGATTTCTATGAACTGTTGTTCTAACCACACGTTTTTTGCTTCACGGATTCTTCTTCTGATAAGGCGTTGTAAACGATTATATTCAATATTATCATTGTTTCTGTATTTTTTCCTTTCATCCATCAGTAGAAGTATTTCATCGGTTATCCATTGCTGTTTTTGTTTTTTGCGTTTGAAACAAAGCTATCTTTTGTTATATCGTTTAACATAGATGTTGTCGTATCCCACAGTTCTATTGGGTCTAAGTCCACATTCACCATATTCTCAAAGTTGTTTTGTGAGTTACGAAATCGTTAACATGTGGATTTTTTAACTTTTCAAAATCTAAATTGGGATGCTTTTTTGATTTTTTCACAGAAGAAAGTTTTATTCTCAATTTCGTGGAGAGCAGATTGTGACCCGATGGTACATCTGCTTCAGGATATATTTTTGCATTGATGATTGACGAAGAAAATCTTTTATTTATTAGTATGTAACCTATTTGGTTACGTACTATGTTTTGGGTGTTATCTAATGGTGATATCCAAGTGTTCAATCTTGTGGGAGGTAATGAAAAACGTATTTGTTATTTTAAAACCATATTCTTGGCAAAATTGTACTAATCTATCACCACGATCGTTTCGTTCTCCCAAACCAAAATCACCAGTGGCATCTATTGTTTTTACTTTGCCCACCTTGGCATTAAAATCACCGATTATTATGTTTATGTCTTGAGACTTTGTCAATTTTAAAACCTGAGATATATCAGCATAAAACGTTTCTACTTCAGTTTCGGCGCTATCTGTGGTAGGAGCATAAGCCTGTATTATGATAAGTTTTAAGGGTTTCGCCTCTAATTCTATTAGCATAACCCTATTGGAAATTGATATAAAATCCGTTGGGCCAACTATGGTACCTACACCTCTTCTGTGTAGTTTTGTTTCTTTACCAGAGTAATATACTGTTGTTAATTTAAATTAAATTTTTTTTTGTTACATCCCACATGACAGACCATATAAAAGCCCCATCTATAATGTAGAGTATCAAAACACCTGTGTGCGTTTAAGTAAGTGAGGGGGAGTTTATATTCTAAATATTATTTCACTAACATCACGTATATCTTCTTCTTCTGCTTTTTGCTTCTTTTTGCTGCTGCTGCTTTGCAGGATGCATTTAATATGCATTTTGTGGAATATTTAATAAAGTTAGTGGTTGCTTGGATCGGTTGGCATGTCGAGTTTATAAATGTAATGCACTCGCAAAGAACAACCATTTGATGTCTTATTTTAAAGGTATTAAGTAATAAAACTAGTTGAATTACCTGCCATTCTAAAGGAAAACAAGTAGTTGTTACTTTTTTGTTGTTGTTGCAGTCGTTGTTGTTGTTGTTTGCTTTAGAACTTTTATGTGTTTTTCATGATGAAAAATTTAAAGTTCCAATAAACATGAACATCGCAACATGAAAGGTGACGATGGGGAATTCCAAATAAATTTTGATGGATTTTCTTGACGAAAAACTGAAAGCAAGATGATGAATACTTAATCAAATTAATTTTTTATATATTTTATGTTTTGCAAACAAAAATTATTTTTACATAATTTTTTTTTAAGAAAATATTATCCCTCATAACTAAAAGTTTTCCTACAGAAAAATCTCATATTCATAAAGATTTCGGGTTATGTACAACAAATCATTTGAAATGAATGCAATTCTAAAATTGTGTTTGTTTTTATTTTACTTATGGCCTCGTTCATCCTTCTTTTACTTGATGAAACCATAAAATATTATTAGAAATTACTTACTGAATCTTAAACCTCCAACACTCAAGAAAATAAATAAACCAGTAGAATTACATGTCTTCCAAGATAATAAAAATAAAAAATTATCCGGTGTAAATTTGTTTCACTTCCGTCTTCTGCAGTATATAAATAATATCTTTTTGTGGGTTTTAAATACTCCGTTAACAAAACAACAATATTTTCCCTATGCCATTAGTAATATACGGTTGCAATATAGATAATATTAAATAATGGCTTTGGTCTCGCCCATTTTTAGGACCACTGCCCGCATTTATAACTAATGAACTCTCCCACAAACTTTAAAAATTCTTGCTTGTACGAGTACTTTAGATATGGGATATACCACGCCTATGAATATTTATAAGGATTAAACCCGAAAAAATCTGGAACAAAACATATGGTGTCAATCTAAACTCCATAGCTCTTATAGTTCTGGAGATATAAAAAGCGTAAAATCTTTAACTGAAGTTCAAAGTTTATCACCAAAAATGTTAAAACGTTTATGGGTTAAGATTGTATATTATTAATGGGTTTGTGAGTGCTCATGAATGGAATATCCACACTTGTAAGGACGAAAAACGGATTGTTTTTTTTTTTAATTCTTTAGAGGATGCTGCATGCTTAAGGCATATGACATCATGTTAGTAAAATTATATTTGACTAATGATTTATACATGATTTCTTTTTTTTTTAAGCATTTGACAATGATGTCAACTTCTCCAAACATTAATGAAGTGATTTTGGAAAATATTAAGTTAATGAACATGTGAAGATCTGATAACGGGTAATAGAATTAAAACTTATTTTATATAATTATAATCTATACTAAATCAATTAGATATAACTTCTTAATTTGTCACTTTTTCGGGGAGGACTTAAAAAAATTTAAATCAACTCAAGTCCGATAAAGCAGACGGTTCAAATAGTTACTTCATGTATAGTATTTGAAATTAGTGTATTTATAACACTATTAAACAAATTAATGTTAATCTCTTTGGGAATGAATGATTCTTGTGCTGAGCTAATGTATTGATTTAATACAGTGAAACCAACCAAGTTTGTAAGCTTAGTATTTCTTGCTCAAAAAAATGTAACTGTTCGTCTGAGATAAATTTTGTAATTGAATATCCTAAACAAAGTTTTATTTCATTTGTTTTTTATATTTTAACTCACTTTCCGAAAGTCCATATAAAAAAAACTGAAAATATTCTAGACGTTTCTCTAAGCTTTCTGTTTCGATATCCTTAATAACATTTCATGAAATTTTTTATGTATAATATATAAATACTATTATTACCATGTATGTGTGTCATTTTAGTTCTTAAAGTGTACTTAAATGGGCATTTTAAAATTAAAAATATTGTTTTTGGATATATCTTCTAATAATTTCACTTGTGGTCATTAATGGCTACAAGTTCGTGAAGACTTTTTATTCTATTTTTATTTTATTTAGTATATGGAACTATTATTGTAGACTACTTAAAGAATATATTTTTTTGAATTTATCTATAATATTAATAGGCTAGGCGATTTCTTGTGACCGATGTTTTATTCTACCATTTTATCCCGATTTTGGGCAAACGTTTATTATTTGAAAGGTATTTCTTTTAAGCCGTTTTGCAGATTTACAGATTTTTAACTTTTTTCCTTTATTTTGAGTAAATTGCATTTAAAGTTGCTACTAACACATATATAAAATTATATAATGCTATGTGTGTATTTATTAAATTTGTGAATGTGTTTGTAATAAAAATGAGTTTGTTTTTTGTGTTGATTTGCAAATTGGCTATATTTGATTTGCATACCTTTAGGGTCTTTATTTAATGAAGATATTAAATTGCCTAGAATTTGCACTCGAATTTCGAGGGCTGGACTCCGCTAGTTCTTATTATTACATTATTTTATTTATACAATACGTGGTTCCTAAGCGTCACACAGTGGCCCATTTCACGAGAAGGCGGTCAAAAATCCATAACTTTTGATTGGATTGGAATTTTGATATGCAGTTTTTATACCCTATACCACTATGTGGTTTGGCTATAATGACTTTGTGGTGCTGTTTGTAACAACCAAAAATATTTGACCTAGACCCATCTTTAATTATACCGATCGAATCAGAATCATTTTTTGAGTTGATTTAACAATGTCCGTCCGTCCGTCCGTCTGTGTGTCCATGTAAAGCTTGTAATCAAACTGCAGGTCGCAAATATGAATATATTTCGATGAAATTTGGTATATAAGCTTCTATCGGCCATGGGATGAACGCTATTGAAATTGGTGAGAATCGGTCTATGTTCAGACCTAGCCCCCATACAAATTACCCCTATGAAATCGACATAAATTGCAATAAGATCCAAATTTTCATATAGATTTTACTCAAATTGGGTTTTGTATGCGTTCATTACGTCCATTAATGAGTAATCCAAAAATGATCCCTTTGGCCCCATATAGGGCTGCTTCCCGATCTTCACTTAAATCTATTAAAAAACAAAAATATTGCACTGATTCTTCTCAGATTTGGTTTGTATATATTTTTGCAAAATACAAGAGACTTTTCCAAACATGATCAGGATCGGTCCATTTTTGGACCTAGTCCCCATATAGATATAGCATCCGATATGAACTTTTTCATATCTGCAGCCAAAAAAATTAATAAAAATCCCACTCAAATTTGGTTTTTGCTTATTTTCTATGTCCAGTTAGTTGAGCCTAAGAGATAGGGTTTCTAAACGCATGGTATAGGGTATCGTAGAGTCGGTCTAGACCGACTATAATTTTCTTACTTGTTTTGTTTGGTAGGTGGGACTTCGGACTTTAATTTTTTTCTATAAAACGTAAATATCGACCGATAATAAAAAAGTTATGGAGGGTTTAAAATACATTTTCATTTTTATACCCTATACCACTATGTGGTTTGGGTAAAATGACTTTGTGCTGCTGTTTGCAACTACCAAAAATATTTGAACTAGACCCATCGTTTATTATATAGATCGACTCAGAATCGCTTTTGCGATGTCCGTCCGTCCGTTCGTCCGTTCGTCCGTCTGTCCGTCTGTGTCCGTGTAAACATTGTACTCAAACCACAGGTCACAACTATGAATATATTTTAATGAAATTTGGGGTATAAGCTTTTATCGACCATAGGATGAACGCTATTGAAATTGGTGAGAATCGGTCCATGTTCAGACCTAGCCCCCATACAAATTACCCCTATGAAATCGACATAAATTGCAATAAGATCCAAATTTTCATATAGATTTTACTCAAATTGGGTTTTGTATGCGTTCATTACGTCCATTAATGAGTAATCCAAAAATGATCCCTTTGGCCCCATATAGGGCTGCTTCCCGATCTTCACTTAAATCTATTAAAAAACAAAAATATTGCACTGATTCTTCTCAAATTTTGTTTGTACATATTTTTGCAAAATACAAGAGACTTTACCAAACATGATCAGGATCGGTCCATTTTTGGACCTAGTCCCTTTATAGATATAGCATCCGATATGAACTTTTTCATATCTGCAGCCAAAAAAATTAATAAAAATCCCACTCAAATTTGGTTTTTGCTTATTTTCAATGTCTAGTTAGTTGGGCCTAAGAGATAGGGTTTCTAAACGCATGGTATAGGGTATCGTATAGTCGGTCTAGACCGACTATAATTTTCTTACTTGTTTTCTTATTGACATTACGTAGAAGTGGTGTTTTGGTTAGACTTGTAGCTTATAAATGTTCCTCTTTTAATCGATTTCTGGCTGTGTTATCGCCAATATAAACTTTTAATTATTCGTTCGAGTAACTGGTAACATTTACTGCTATTTTCCGTGGGTCAACGTTTTCTCGATGTAACTCGGTAACCGTTGATTTGTTAATACCAAAACGATGGATAACTTTATCCATTGATTTGCCTTCTTCCAGAGCCTGCATAACACCAAATTTGCTATCAGCTGACAGCTGCTTCTATTTTAAAACTAATAATTTTAAGTTTTTGAATTAAATTTTTATTTTAGAAATAATTGTTTACTTATTTGAACTTCTAATACATTGGGTTGCATTTTTTTCTCGCCAAATTTTTTTTTTTTTTTTTTCAATTAATATAAAAAATTTAGTTCGCAGAAAAGCTTAATGATACTACTAATTACAACTCTAAAATACAACAAATAAAAAAACAAAAGGAGAATTGCATTGGATAACCGTTATTAGTTTCGTGGCTCGATCGAATACGATATAGCACAGAGTTGAATTTTTTTTCTCTCTATTGTAGTTTTAGAAAACAGAAAGAAAGAGTGAGCACGTTACGTTTACAGTGAACAATTTATGCAATCACAAATGAGAGAATTGGTTTTACTGTACAGAAATGGGAAAATTCAGGCTAAGTTATAGGAAAATGCCTGTTAAGTCTATAGGAAATGCATGCTTAATGGTAAAAATGCATGTCATGTCAATGTTTTTGTTTTTTCGAAAGATTTTTTTTATTTGCAGCTTTGAAAATCATTTTTCTTAATTCATCATGCAATTTCCTTACATATGCATGCAATTTCCGTACATTTGGCATGTAAATTTTTCTCCCATTTTTAGCATGCATTTTCCCATAAATTTGCCCAACTTTAACAAACATTTTGCCATTTTTGACATGCATTTTTACAATTTGGCATGCATTTCCTTTAGACTTAACAGGCATTTTCCCATAATTTAGCATGATTTTCCCACTTTTACCAAACGCTTCCCTTATTCCCTATTGAGAATAAACAGATTTTTGGTTTTGGCTGGGGGAAAGTAAGTATTACTCTTTCGAATAAAGAACAAGAGACTGACAAATTTTTTCCTGCTTACATTGCAATATATATGGAATTATTTAGTTAGAATCTTTGAGACATTTAAATGGTTTCTGGTTTTAAAAATCGCTCCATATACAACACTGATTCAAATACTTAGAAAGTGAGTTTGGTGTAACTAGCAGAGTTTAGAACATAAACACAATGTTAAAATGTTAAGCGACAACTCCATTTGTTGTTCCTAACACAAAACGATATATGTAGGCAACAGAGATTAAAAGGTATTAAATATGGAGTTTAAAATAAAAGGCTTAAATTATTCTCAAAAAATTTGTTATATAGTGTCATATTATTGAGTTCTTACAATTATCTTTATAACAATTAGAAATTAACGGACAGGAACAAGAGCAATTTTTAGCACTTTAAAAAATTTTATTTAATGTGCTTTTTTTAGAAATTCCAGATCAGGGTGAAAGTACTAGACCAGTATAGTAAAACCTCCTAAGTGTTTGGCGTTCTTTGGAATTTTATGACCTTTTATATTAATTCCTTAACTTAATGTTCATTCCTCAGCAAAATTGTAGCTGAGGTTTAAATAAATAATTTGTAATAATATATCAAAATAAAAAAATATAATAAACAAGTAAGAGTGTTAAATTCGTCTGTGCTGAGTCTTTAATACCCTCTACATGGGTTTTACAATTACATTAATATGTGTCCTTATTGCATACTACCAAATTATTACAAAAACACACTGAATTTTTAACATTTTTTAGAGATGTCTTCATATTCTTGGATATATCTTGGCACAGTGATGTCTGATTTATCCCATTTTCAACAGCAACTTGCTCAAAATAATGGCAAATAATATTGGCATAACTTTACCCGCGTAACTAGTTGATTTTGTGAATGAGCGTGATTTCAACAGGCAGACGGACGGACGGACATCGCTGTATCGACTCGAGTTGTTATAAGGGTCAATAATATATTTACTTTATTGGGTCGCAAATGCATTTTTTGGTACGTTACAGAATGATAGACTGTGTATACCCTCTTCACAGTGATGTGAAGGGTATAGAAATACTGATGTATGATTAATATTTTTACAACGGATGCCAGAACATTGTTTCAAGATTTGTTTCTTTCAATAATTAGTTCCTGTTTAACTTTTTTTATTAAGTCTGTTCATTTCAATTTTATCTGCATGTTCTCTATTCAGCATCCATTGTCGTCTAAAAAAATTACGATTCACATGAGCATACTGATATGAATGGGTAGAGGTTTAGTTTTGGGTACAATTGTGCGTTTTGGTACACTTATTTCGGTGGCATCCTTAATTAAATTTTTAAAGTTATCAATCCCCATATTTACGTCGTTTATATTCATAAATTCAGCATCGTATTCTGAGATGTTAATATTTATATGTTCTTTGAACTGCGCCCAGTTAGCTCTACTAAAAATCGTATACAATGTTCGTAGAGTGATAATTTGAGCCATAAAGGTTTACTTTATTCGGAAGGTGGTCAGAGGTTAACTCATGCAAAGCACGAGGTTCCGAAAGTTTCATTGGTATACTGGTCAAGAAAAAGTCTAATGTTGAATGGTTGGTGAGATTCGATAGAAGGTACTTAATCCAAATGTTATTGATTTCAATTTTCTGCTGAAGAATATTTCCCCAGCAGTTGGCATGCAAACATCCCCATGAGCGATGTCTGCTGTTGAAATTTTACGAAAATATCTTAAATAGCTATTTATAGTTTTAGTTTCCTGAACAACTTATAATAAGAAATCAATCGTATACCTAAATTCTATGTTCTTTTGCTTACTTTACAGCTCTGTTCTAAACTTATGCTGTCTTGCTCAGTGTTTAATGCTTTGTTTTTTTCTACTTTGTTGAAAGTGATAGTTAATCTTAAACTGTCAAAAATTAATTCTAACTACATATGTATGTATTAATATTTTTATGAAATTTATAATGCTTGAACGCTTCTTACCCTTTATTTTAGAAATCTCTTTTGTGGTGTGGCAAGTGTGTGCGTATGAGTGTTGCATGCATATGTGATCTTTTTCTTAATAATTCATTTGGGGGTTTTCTTATTTAACACTTTACAATTGACACTTTTTTATTTAAAACTAAATGGTTTTTATGCATTAAGTAACTGTTCATGCATGTTATTTTTATAAAATATAATGGCTCATAATATATTAGACTCGTTCTTAGTGTTAAGTTAACAAGTGTAAAGTTTGTAATTATTTATAAATAATAAGTATACGCTCATCATGCTTATTTCATTTTGATTTAAATTTAATTTTTTCCCCCTTATCTATTGTTTTATTATAACTGAGGAATATTTAATATAAAAACCTTGATATTTTCCTTTACATTTTTCTAAAACACTCCTGTTTTATGATATCTTTCTTTACTCTAAAGTAATTTCATTATCAAGGTCGACATTTCCGCTCTTTTTTTTTCCTTTTTTTCTCTTCCTCATAACAAGCATAAAAACAATTGTAACAATTCATGAAACTGCCACCAAAGGATTTAAATAAGAATCTACAACAGCAAACCAGTCACAAATCTAAATTATGTTAAGCTAAACTAAGCTACTAACCCATTTTATTTTATATATTTGTTGTGCCACATCCAATGACCTTGACAATGAAAATCATTTTTCTGCTTAGCAACAATCTAAAGCAGTTTCTGTAGAAAAAGCTTTATTTTTATATGAAAGGGTCCTTTATTTCCCACTCATTTGCTAAATATTATTAGGGAGTTTTAAGTTTAGAAACAATATAATAAAACATCAAGGTCTTGGTATTAAATAATGCTTGTAAATGGCAAGGTCATTTAGTTTGTTTAAAAAGCAGTAAAAAAATAAACTATATACAGTAAAAGCTGCAAATGAGAACTAACAACTAAGCTAAGAATATTGTTATCACAATTGTCTTTTAATAGAGTTTTCACTGTTTATGTATGGTGTGAAAAGTTACAAAAGCAAGAAATGTGTCAAGTTTAAGGTTTTTTCTTGTTATTACAAAAGCATGCTGTCAAAGTTATGGTGAAGGGTATTAGGAAAAGCTTATTTAAAGATGACAGTTTTTAAAATTTTAAATTGAAAAATGCTACTGATTTGAGATTTAAATTTGAACATGCAAAACGAAACCGCCTTTTATATAAAATGAATTGATTCTATAAAATAATCTCACCCATAAAAACAAAGTTTTTATTAAAACTCTTTCTTAACTTACACATATTAGTTTTGAATCTTTCCCTGACTGTGCGTGACTTTCCGTGATTATTTTAAAATTAATCTTTGGTCAAAACATGTCTAGGGGCAAAATTTCAGATCAATCGGATGAGGGGAAATGGAGTTTAAATCACTTCGTGACTATGGGTGACTGTATGTGACTGTGTTAGAATTAACTTTTGGCCACAAAAAGTCTATGGACAAAGCTTCGGATCGATCGATGAGGGAAAGTGAGGTTTCAATCTCTCCGTGACTGTGCGTGACTATGCGTGACTGTGCGTGACGACCCCATAATTAATCTTTAGTCACAACAAGACTATGGGCCAATTTTCAAAACAATTGGATAGGGCGAAAGGGGTTGCCTCACGACAGACAGACAGAGAGTATGAGTTAAATGAAAAAGTTTAAAAAGAAAACATAAATAAACAAATAAACAAAGGTAATAATAACGCTTCTTTTTCTTACCTTTACTGCCATTGGGAATATATGAACAGTCTAGACAGAGTTTTTCTTAAGTCCTACGAACACTAGTCCGGTAGACATTAAAATCCGGTACATGTTTTTACGAGTATTGCCTCCTACAATCTATTGAACTTTAAGTCAAATGTGCTATCGGATCAAAATTTCTTTAAAGTAAAGTTTCCTTTGGCCCGATTTAAAAAAAATTATTTGTTGAATTAATAATCAGAAGAATGGCAAGGATAATTTATATTTCCTATTACCAAACAAGTAAGAGCATTATAGTCGGGCTAGACCAAATAACTGGATATAGAAAAAAAGCATAAAATAAATTTGAGTGGCATTATTATTAATTTGTTTGCCTGCATATATATATGGGTACTTGCTCGAAAACTGAACCGATCTTGACCAACTTCACCTTTCTGCAAAAACATATATTACTCAAATTTGAGAAAAATCTGTGCAATATTTTTGATTTTTGATAGATTTAAGTGAAGATCGGGAAGCAGCTTTATATGGGGGCTATGACTAAGGATTGTCCTATAGGGTTTATTTTTGGACTACTGATTAGTGGGTGTAATAAAGTCACACCAACACAACTTGTCCGAGATCTATGTGATAATTTGGATAATATGGCAATATGGCTTATATTTCATAGGGGTTGGTCATGGGGACAATGTCTGAACACGCACCGATTTTCAATATCGTTCATGCTATGGATGACAGAAGCTTACGTACCAAATTTTGTCAAAATATGTGTACCTTTGCGACCTGTAGTTTGATTACAAGGTTTACATGGACGCACAGACGGACAGACGGACAGACGGACGGAAATCGCTAAATCGACTCAGAAAGCGATTCTGAGTTGATCAGTATAATAATAGGTCAAATATTTTTGGTAGTTACAAACATCAGCACAAATTCATTATACCCTGACCACATAGTGGTAGAGTGTATAAAAATTAAAAATTAAAAATTAAAAATTAAAAATTAAAAATTAAAAATTAAAAATTAAAAATTAAAAATTAAAAATTAAAAATTAAAAATTAAAAATTAAAAATTAAAAATTAAAAATTAAAAATTAAAAATTAAAAATTAAAAATTAAAAATTAAAAATTAAAAATTAAAAATTAAAAATTAAAAATTAAAAATTAAAAATTAAAAATTAAAAATTAAAAAATTAAAAATTAAAAATTAAAAATTAAAAATTAAAAAGTTAAAAATTAAAAATTAAAAATCAAAAATTAAAAATTAAAAATTAAAAATTAAAAATTAAAAATTAAAAATTAAAAATTAAAAATTAAAAATTAAAAATTAAAAATTAAAAATTAAAAATTAAAAATTAAAAATTAAAAATTAAAAATTAAAAATTAAAAATTAAAAATTAAAAATTAAAAATTAAAAATTAAAAATTAAAAATTAAAAATTAAAAATTAAAAATTAAAAATTAAAAATTAAAAATTAAAAATTAAAAAATTAAAAATTAAAAATTAAAAATTAAAAATTAAAAATTAAAAAGTTAAAAATTAAAAATTAAAAATCAAAAATTAAAAATTAAAAATTAAAAATTAAAAATTAAAAATTAAAAATTAAAAATTAAAAATTAAAAATTAAAAATTAAAAATTAAAAATTAAAAATTAAAAATTAAAAATTAAAAATTAAAAACTAAAAATTAAAAATTAAAAATTAAATATTAAAAATTAAAAATTAAAAATTAAAAATTAAAAATTAAAAATTAAAAATTAAAAATTAAAAATTAAAAATTAAAAATTAAAAATTAAAAATTAAAAATTAAAAATTAAAAATTAAAAATTAAAAATTAAAAATTAAAAATTAAAAATTAAAAATTAAAAATTAAAAATTAAAAATTAAAAATTAAAAATTAAAAATTAAAAATTAAAAATTAAAAATTAAAAATTAAAAATTAAAAATTAAAAATTAAAAATTAAAAATTAAAAATTAAAAATTAAAAATTAAAAATTAAAAATTAAAAATTAAAAATTAAAAATTAAAAATTAAAAATTAAAAATTAAAAATTAAAAATTAAAAATTAAAAATTAAAAATTAAAAATTAAAAATTAAAAATTAAAAATTAAAAATTAAAAATTAAAAATTAAAAATTAAAAATTAAAAATTAAAAATTAAAAATTAAAAATTAAAAATTAAAAATTAAAAATTAAAAATTAAAAATTAAAAATTAAAAATTAAAAATTAAAAATTAAAAATTAAAAATTAAAAATTAAAAATTAAAAATTAAAAATTAAAAATTAAAAATTAAAAATTAAAAATTAAAAATTAAAAATTAAAAATTAAAAATTAAAAATTAAAAATTAAAAATTAAAAATTAAAAATTAAAAATTAAAAATTAAAAATTAAAAATTAAAAATTAAAAATTAAAAATGAAAAATTAAAAATTAAAAATTAAAAATTAAAAATTAAAAATTAAAAATTAAAAATTAAAAATTAAAAATTAAAAATTAAAAATTAAAAATTAAAAATTAAAAATTAAAAATTAAAAATTAAAAATTAAAAATTAAAAATTAAAAATTAAAAATTAAAAATTAAAAATTAAAAATTAAAAATTAAAAATTAAAAATTAAAAATTAAAAATTAAAAATTAAAAATTAAAAGTTAAAAATTAAAAATTAAAAATTAAAAATTAAAAATTAAAAGTTAAAAATTAAAAATTAAAAATTAAAAATTAAAAATTAAAAATTATAAATTAAAAATTACAAATTAAAAATTAAAAATTAAAAATTAAAAATTAAAAATTAAAAATTAGAAATTAAAAATTAAAAATTAAAAATAAAAAAAAAAATAAAAAATAAACAATAAAAATTAAAAAATAAAAAATGAAAAATGAAAAATAAGAAATTAAAAATAAAAAATCCTCCCGACCATTATCAGTTAAAATAATTAACCAAATTAATTACCATCTTATATATTAAAAGAATTTATGAATAGACTTTGCATTCAAGATTTTTTTCAATATTTTTCTTCTCTCAAACCTCTATAACTAGAGTTCTAATTAACGTAGGCTGTTGACATAGGTCTAAGAACACTCAGTGGATCAAGCTCCTTCTTTTGAGCTATTAAATTCGTTGGGTTTGAGGAAAGTTATGCGTGGAGAATCAACTTTAGTTTTACTGTACGTTAACTTATCTTGGCATATTTTGGCATTACTGTACGTTAACTTCTCTTGGCAAATTCGTTGGGTTTGAGGAAAGTTATGCGTGGACAATCAAATTTACTTTTACTGTACGTTAACTTCTCTTGGCATATCTTGGCATTACTGTACGTTAACTTCTCTTGGCAAATTTTGGTATTATATTTTGGTATTATATTATAAAAATTTTGGTATTATATTATAATATAATATAATGCTGCGGAGCAGCAGGGGTCCTCTAGAGTAAAATGAAAAATAAGAAATGTATAGTGAAAAACGAAAAACGAAAAATAAAAAATGACAAATAAAAAATGAAAAATCAAAAATGAAAAACAAAAAATGAAAAACAAAAATGAAAAACGAAAAATCAAAAATTAAAATTTAACCATTTGAAATAATAAATATTTTTATATTAGCAGAGGCCCTACAGTTGATTGCCATAAGTGATAGATGACGCTTTCTGTTTCATTTTATAAAAGTTCCATAAAAATTACTAGATGTATACACATCTCCCCTGTGATCGTACTAACATGATTTTTTTTAAGATAGAGGACACGAAACGCTATGGTCGATTTTTTCAACTTTGTAAGTTTGATCCGCATTTAAGCCGTTAACTATCCGCTAAAACAAAAAATTATGCTCCGCAAAGTGTTTCTTATGTAGTCCTATTCTTCCCTTTATTTTAATTAATGACTATACTTTTTCCTTTAATGCTTATTTTCTATTTTTTAGTACACGTCTTTGTCCTAGAATTTCAGCACCGACAAAAGTACTGACATATCGTGAGTATGTTGCATGTATAGTATGGCCACTGGATGACTTTTATCTACATCATCAATTTGAACATTTTCATTCAAACGCGATTTCCAATTTTAACGCTATTGGCTTTTGGGATAAGATTATTTTAATAATTATTATTTTATTTTAATTTTTCACAATTTATTTAATATTTCGCGATTATTATTTGCAATTTAATTGCTGAAACTATTGCAAATATTATTTTAAATAAAAACTTAATTTAATTTGAAACATGTTTGCATTTCATCTCTGTCACTCACAGATTTGTTCAATCTTAATGACAACACTATCCTATTTAATATTCGAAATTCGAATATTTCACTTCTCCTTATATGAGAAATTTTCTAATGAATTTACTTAGAATCAATTGTTTTCATAGCTTAACACAAGTTAATCTCCCCTAACAAGAATTTCCTCTCCTCTATGTGAGCATAGCCATACATATGACAAAGTTTCTAATATTTATTCGAATTTCGAAATTCTAAGGGTGACTTTTATTGAGACCATGCAAGTACGCGTAAGCTCCCTATCAAAATTTTAAACTCCAAGAGAGTTTCATATTGCTTTGTTATGCTCTCAAATTAAATTGTACAACATTTCAATAAGACTTATTAAGGTGGTAATGCAATTCCAGTTGGTAATTTGGTGAGTGTCTCGTGACTGTGTGAGTGTGTTCATTTGTGGTGGTTTTGAACTTTTGTTCTTAATGAATGGGAGGGTGAAATTCATATTTCCACTATTTTTACAATATTGAACTTTATTGTGTGTGTTGTATGGACTGTTGCTTCCTAGTAAGTGGATATTGAGTGTACGTACATAAGTACATTGGTGTATTGTGATCCATGAAATGCAACTTAACAAGGAAATGTTATAAAATTGTATGATACAAGGATATGCACAGTCAGTCTATTACGAACCAAGCACGAGACAACATATAACCTTGTAGTGAAGGATATTTATTAAGCGAACAGAAATAAGAGAAATTATTTTTGACGTAATTTTTTACGAACAATATTTTTTGGCGCCAAAAATATTTCAAATAAAAAAAAGAAAAATTGAAATAATTAAAAAATAAAATAATATTTTAATAAAAAGTGTAAATTACATTTTGAAATTTTAAATCATGGCTATAGCCTACTATATACCAGATCAAGCCAAATTATTGGTTGGCCGCCATAGAGCACGTGATGCTGCAAATAATACACGTAATTCTACTCAACATTCATCAAGATTACCACAACAAACTGCCCGAGTTAATGAAACTGCCAACTCCAGTCCACCCGTTAATAGAGGTTATGGAACCACTATCAATATATCAGTGCCTACATTTACAACAACACCACAAGAACCTCTCGGATGTTGGGATTTTCTAACACAAGTATTTTGTCATGCCTTGCGTTTTTACCATGAATCATCGCAATTACAGCCGACGGTTATACAAATATCGGTTAATTTCAATAGTAATATGCCAGCCGCTGACACTACAACGACAACAGCAACAGCAACGGCTATGGCAAATACAACCTTATCAGACTTAGCAGCGACTTCAACACCGGCGGCCTCTAATGTAGCGGAAAATGTGCAAAACGACATTCATAACGACCAGAAGCCAATTAAATCTTCAAAACGGAAAAATTAATTTTTTTTCAAAATATTTTTCCAAATTTATCTCAAACAACGATTCTTAATTTTTTCTTTTTAATTATTTTATTAATTGTATGTATTAACTGAATGAAAAGGTTAAAGTTGTGTAATGTTTTTATTTGTAGCAAGTAGCGGCTCAATCAAAGCATATTGTGATTCCAAAAAAGTAACCAGCTAAAGATCTGATTTATTTTTTTTTTAACAAAAAAAAAAATTTTTTTGTAAAATGTTCTTTATTATAAAAAAATATAAAATCTAAAAAAAATAGCAAAATAATTGAAATTATATAAATAACAGCTTAAAAGTGATGACTTTTTCTACGTTATTAAATTCATAAAATTTTTTGTTAAAATTTTGTCAGATTTCACAAAGGATATTTCCCTTCAATTTACAAATATGTATTGTAATACTTTTTTGGAAATAAAATTTTTAAAAGAAGATGCCTAGTAAAAATAATGTAAGGAACGGTTTCGATTGAAAGGAAAACCAAAATATTTTCTTAAACTCTATAATTAATTACAAATTTATAAAAAAAAAAAGTACATAAAATTATCTAAAATAAAATTGCATCAAAATTTCTTCAAAAATTTGGGTTTATTTATTTTTTTGCTTTAATAAAAATTAAATAAAATATACAGAAATTTTATATATTTGATTCTTTTTTTTTTTGGAAAAAATATTTTTTGAAATAATCCATAATAAATATATTTGTTTAAAATATAGTTAAAAATGGAATTGGGTTTTATTAATATTTCATAAAATAAAATAAATTTTTTGTTCATTTAAAAATTCAATTTCAAAAAATTACAAGAAAAATAACATAAAAGACAACAAATTTAATATTCAAGTTGACGGATTAAAAAAAAATTGAAAATATTAATATTTTTTCTTTTTTTGAATTATTGTGCCCATAAGTGGTCTAAGTTATATATTTTCAAATATTTTATCATTTACGAGTAGTTTAAAAAAATGTGAATAAAAATGTTTGATTATTTTTTTATATTGACTTAGGCCAATTAAATTATTATGGGCACAATTATATAATCTTAAAATTTTTAGAATCTTAAATTTGTTTTCTATATAAAAGGGCTACAATACCCAAAAACTTTAATATTTTCCAAAAAAAAAGTTGATAATGTAAAATTATTAATTGTTGTGTAAAAAGTTTTTTTTTTTAATTGCAAGTAAATTTGAGAATTTTAATTTATTTAACTTAAATATAATACATGTCACTTATGACTTTCAGCCATAAAATTTATTTCCCATAATCTTATAAAAATAATTTTTTAAACCATTTAATAAACTTCTAAAATTTCTTTTGTCATAAAAACAATTTTTTCGGACACTTCACAAATTATATAAAAATAAACTTTAAAAACCACTTGCAAATATTTTTAATCGTAAACAAAAATTAACTTTAATCCTACAAAAAATCATACTAATATTCTTAAAAATATTTCACTTAAATACTAAATACATATATAAAATAATCTATCGAAAACTGTATGCTAAAAATAGAAACAACTCTGTAAACTTAACGTACAATATTTTTGCAACAATATAATTAAAATAAATGGGACTTTGTTAAAACACAAGAACTAAATATTTATACAAACATATTATTTTAAGTAACAACAACCAACAGCCAGACACTACAAAAAATATATATTGAATGGTGTACAAACTATATTTAAGATAAAACTAAAAATCAATAATACCAAAAACAAAAATTACTAAATGTGAGCAAAATATAAACCTACCGAATGAATCATTTCTTACTTATTCAATATAATTCACTTAAAAATTAAGACTTTTTGATATAAATTTGTAAAAAAAAAAATTATAAAAAATACTCACTTTATATGAATATACAAAAATAAAACAAAATCAATAAATAAATAAATACTTTTAGACAATTTATTTTTTTTAAATATGATTTCAACTATAGACTTTTGGTTAAATATAAATTTTAAAATATAATAAATATATTTTGGTTTTTAAATAAATCTTTTTAACTTGAATGTATTTTCAATTATTTTACCCGAGATTCTAATAGATTTATAAAATAGTAACTATATAAGTTCAGGAAGAAATATAAATATTTATTCATCTTATTTTTAGAAAACAAGTGATGGCCAGAAGGAAAAATTTGGCTTCTACTCGTTTTTGAATTTCACTTAACTCTTTGAAAGCGTTGCAATTTTTTTTAAAATTTTAGTATTTGATTTTTTAGTAACATTTAGAATTTTTCTGAAAGCTAAAATTGCAAAAAATCGCACATGGCAAATTATAGTCCCAAAGAAGAAGAAAATCTATAAATTGTGGTACTTTTATAAAGATATAATTTACTAATTGTTCGTCTCTATGTCCGTCCGTCTGTCCATCCATATGTCTGTTTGGCCATGTAAACCTTGTAATCAAAGCCTTTAGCAACAAGAGGATGAAAATTATTGTAATTGAGGAATATTGATACATGTTCAGATATATCACCCACACAAATATACCTTATTAATTTATTGAAATGATCGTAGGATCCAGAATGTCATATATTTATATCGATAAAATTTAGTATGTTTTCCTTTTATACCTACTATTCAGTAGTCCAACAATAAACCCTGCAGGGCCATGTTTAGTCATAGCCCCCTATATAAAGCCGATTCCCGATCTTTACTTAAATCTATAAAAAAAAAAAAAAATTAAATAGATTTTTTTTTATTGAGAAAAATAAAGACTTTACTATATATGGTCATTATAATATAGCACAATTTTTTTCCCAACCCATATTAAGGGCTTCATATAGTTTACTGGAACAATTAATTTATTTAAATATGCTCAAATTCAATGTTTGGCCTCGGCAAGGAATGGCTTAACGTTGTTCGGTTTATTCTAAATTTTTAGCATGGAAGAACTTGCACATTTGGTTATTATCTTTTAAGCGTCACATCTAAAAATTCAACAGCGCTTACAAAATATTTAATTTTTTTTTTAATAAATTTTCTTTCATAAGCTTGGGGTCATATGCGACCCCAAGTCCAAAAGGGTTAATGGGGTAATATTATTTTTTCAGAAACCCTAGGCTACTAAGATAAAATATAATATTTAAAAGTATGAAACTGATAAATTTTTGATAAAAAGTATTTAGAAAGAGTACATTTACTGCATATTTCACAAAAAAATCATTTTTCTCGAAATCCGCAAAAAAATCTTTGTAAAAAAAAATCCTAGCAGAGAAATTTTCTTAAAAATTCACACAATTCATCTCTAACATACATTTAACAAAACTCTAAAATGCCAGATCCATTTTTTGAAATTTTGTTTAAGAAAATTTTTTAAAACTTGAAAAAGGAGTTTTCAAAATTTTATCAAAAAATTTTTCCATTTTTGGTATCATTTCGCAATATGTTAACAACGTGGTAATAAAACAGTACTACATATCTCAGTATTTAAAGGTACCGAGACTAAAAAAATTATGCTTTTGATTAATTAATTTAAGTTGAAAAAATGTTCATCACATTTCATGACTTAGAATTTTTTGGCACAAAAGTGATCTGGGGCATTTGTTATTTTTTGGCGAGTTTTTATTCGATTTTGAAGTTATATAGCTTTTGGGAAACATAATTTAATACCGATATCGATTCTTATAACAACTTGTCGAAAAAATTAAACTATAGTACGAAATTTTCGTAAAATCCGAAAAAAATTCATATTTTCTCCATATAAACGCCGCTAAATTTTTTTTTTGATTGACCCAAAACTTTGTATTTCTCAGTTTTTTTGCTATTCGCATATTTCTATGTGTGAACACTTTTTTATTTAGGCCCACCCTAATGGTCATCAACGATAATTTTTTGGCCTAGACCCCATATAAAAATAACACCAGATATGAACTTCTTCATATCTACACGGCATAAATTACTAAAGACTTGCACAAAACCATACACACATGAAAGTAGAGATCATATATAGTAAAACTGCATTCTTAGTTTCTCATTTCCTAATCTTTTCTCCTTTTGAAAAGTCTTTAAAGTTTTAAGGATTTAAAAATTTCTAAATTTTTTTTTAAATATTTCCACCCATCAGTTTATGTCGATATGGGTGCAAATGAATGAGGACAATTGCATGACGAAAAATTGTAAATAATGTCATTTGAAATTTTATCCTTTCATATCTCTGAAAATTTCCAAAATATTTTTCTCAAAAAAAAAAATATATGTTGAAACCTTATGTATGCTTCACCACATAGTTCAATTTTGTTCATATAGCTTTATTTGTTAAGCCTTAACAAAAAATCATATTATTAATCTAATATTAAAAATAAAGAAATTGTTGGACAATAAAAAATAACGGTTAGAAAAATATTGGACAGTACTTGTTGGACTTGGACAGGACCCTATAGAAGTGAAACAAGAGATTGTATATACTTTGTCATAAAAACAATCATATTTTTAAACTCTTTCTTTTAACTCATACTCTGTCTGTCTGTCTGTCTGCCATGGAGTAACCCCAATCCCCCTAATTCAATTGATCTAAAACTTGGCCCATAGTCTTGTTGTGACTATAGATTAATTTTGGGATTGATCTGAAGCTTGGCCCGTGGTCTTGTTGTGACTACAGAATATTTTTAAGATAGTCACACACAGTCACACATAGTCACGCAGAGTCACGTAGTGATTTAAACCCATTTTACCCTTATCCAATCAATCTGAAACTTAGTTCATATGCTTGTTTTGACCAAAGATTAATTTTAAATAGTCAGTCACGGAGACAGTCACGGAGAGATACAAAACTCATATGCATAAGGAAAGAACATATTTTAATAAAAACGTTCTTTTTATGGGCTAGATTATTATTATATACTAGCTGTTTTTACCCGGTCTTGCCCGGGATAAAAAGGCCTTTGACTTGAAAAATGGTTCACTATGCTTACCAGGCGCTGAGTACTTAGTTCCCAATTAACAAATTCCTCAATAAAATGAACTTTCTCCCCAAAAATTTTTGTGGGCAGTAAATAGATTTTTTATTTCAATTAAAAATTTTTTGATTTTTTAATTTAGAAGATTTTATAAGCAAAAATGCTTCAAAAATAAGCTGCGAAAGCGCTTAAAGTTTTTTTTTCCAGTTTATTTATAAACATCAAATACAACGGAATGGTTCGCAAATTAAAGGAATTAGAACTTTTAAAAATTGAATTGCTTCATTCAATAAGTGATCATCATTGAGCAGAGACGTCAAATTCAAGTTTCAGAAATGAAAGACTGATACGACGTTTAATATTGTCTCGCAAGGTTTCTTTAAGTAACTGCTTATAGTATATGTGTGGCCTATTTTGATCAATAGGTAATTGTTTCACATACGTAGATAAAATTTATCATACGACATTTCACTAAGCTGTGTTCCGCGAGCGCGTCGCGTCCGTATCCGTCGCGTGCATGCATTTATTGTAGGACATATATTGAGAGAAGTATGCAAATGTTCACTAAAATAAATATTTAACAAAATTCATTAAATAAAAATATGTAAAAATTTAAAAATGAATTTGGGGAGTAAGTTCATTTTTTATTTCGATTAAAAAAAAATGGGGAATTTGTTCATTTCTTTTGGGTACCTTTTTTTTAAGTTTGGGGAATTTGTTCACCGTGTAGTTATCTCCGTGTAAACCAAATTTCAGAGAAATCCGTTGAAAAGTACAAATTTGTATAGGGAAGAAATATAACACACAACAAAATATGAATTTTATAAGAAAATTGGGCGTAAAAGTAGGCGTGGTCGGTAAAAATCATATAGCGACCTTCCCTGGAATATGTACCAAATTTCGGAGAAAGCCATTGAAAAATAAAAGTTTGTATAGCAATCAAATAAAGAAACAAATAAAAGGAAAAAAATAAGTTTTATATACATAGAAGTTGGCGTAAAGTAGGCGTGGCCTGTAAGAAGCATATGGTGACCTTCCCTGTCATCTGACCATCCCTTGAAAAATAAACATTTCTATAGTGAACAAATATACCAAAAAACAGAAAATTAATTTTGTATAAAAAGTGGGCGTATAAGTAGGCGTGGCCATCAAGAATCATATGGAAACCTCTATGGAGTACAGAGATCGTGTGTAGCAAATTTCAGAGAAATCCGTTTAAAAAAAATTTGTGTAGCGAACAAATGTACCAAAAAACAGAATGTGAATTGTACACAAAAAGTGGGCGTCATAGTAGGCGCGACCGGTACGAAGAATATGTCGACCTTCCCTGGAGCAGAGAGATCGTGTGTACCAAATTTCAGAGAAATCGGCTGAAAAATAAAAGTTTGTATAGCGAACAAATATACCAAAAAACAGAAAAGGAATTGTATACAAAAAGTGGGCGTAGAAGTAGGCGTGGTCGGTAATAAGTACATGGTGACCTTAGCTGGAGTACAGGGATCGTGTGTACCGAATTTCTGAGAAATCTGTTAACAAATAAAAATTTGTATAGTGAACAAATATGAAACAGAAAATGAATTTTACATAAAAAGTGGACGTAAAAGTAGGCGTGGCCCGTAAAAAGTATATGGCGACCTTTCCTGGGGTATAGAGATCGTGCGTACAAAATTTCAGGAAAATCCGTTGAAAAATAAAAATTTGTATAGCGGTCAAACAAACAAACAAACTTATGAGCACTCAGATATGATGTATTTTTTTATTACTACGTTTTTAACCTATTGCGAAATGAGACCAAAGAGGGAAAATTTTTGTGATAAAATTTTGAAAACTCCTTTTTCAGTTTTAAAAAATTTTCTTAAACAACATTTCAAAAAATGGATCTGGCACTTTAAAATTTTTTTATTTTAAATATATATTAGAGATTAACTGTGTGAACTTTAAAGTAAATTCCTCGACCAGAATTTTTCTTACAAAGAATTTTTTTTTTTTTGCGGATTTCGAGAAAAATTAGTTTTTTTGTGAAATATTCAGTAAATGTACTCTTCTTAATTATTTTGTATCAAAAATTTATCAGTTTTCTACATTTAAATATTATATTTTATCTTAATATCCTAGGGTTTCGGAAAAAAAAATATTTGATCCCATTATCCGTTATGGACTTGGGGTCACATATGACCCCAATCTAATAAAAGAAAATTTATTCCAAAAATTCAAATATTTTGTAAGTCCTCTTGAATTTTTAGATGTGACGCTTAAAATATAATAACCAAATATGCAAATCTTCCAAGTCGACCAACGTTAACCCATTCCTTGCCGAGCCCTAACTTTGAATTTTGGCATATTTAAAAAAATTAATTGATCCAGTAAACTAGAGAAAACCCTTACTATGGGCTGGGAAATAAAATTGTGCTGTGGGGAAAATTTATATTGAAGAGTGTGTGAAAAGAAACTCATTCTTTTAAGCCAAAACAATGCCAAATTTGATGTGGCATCACTATCACTACGGTAACAAAGCTCTTGACTGGTATAACAACAATAACGGTTTTTGTAACAATAGAGGGAAATCCTACGAACAATCCGGAGCTTAGGCCAGTGGAGAAATATTGGGCTCTTGTGAAAAATGGATTTGAAGAATACAAAAAAATTTACCAAAATATGGAAGATTTTAAACAGGTAGTCCATCCTGTTCCAAAAAAGCCCAAATAGATGTGTTTCTGCAAAAAGTCCATAAGTTCATAAGTAGTGATTAGAATATTTAAAATTATTTTGTTCCAAGCTTTTTTATAATTTCAGTTAAATAAAAAAAATAAAAACTCTTGTTTCAATGGTTTCCTTATTATTACATTTTATATATGTTAAGATTTTTTCGATCACACTCCTTGGTTCATAATTTTCTTTACAGAAATGGACGCTCATGATTTGTTTTCCGGGATCTCCGTGGAAAATCAGGAATATCGTTTAGACCTGTGTTATACAATATTTTTTGTAATTTGTGTTTTAGTAGAAAATTTTTTATGCAAGAGTTTATTTAAAATTATTTTTGAAAGAACAAGACAAAATTTGACTCATTTTCATTTTATACGAAAGAAATTATATTTTACCTTTTTCTAGTATTCATTAATAACTTTATACTTCTACTACTAAATTTGGAAATATGTCATAAAAATTTAACAAGCATTGTAGATATCAAATCGTTATTTTAAAAATCATTTATCTTATATTTTAAAAGAATTTATGAAAAAACTTTGCACTCAATATTTTTTCAATATTTTTCTTCTCTCAAACTAGAGTTCTAATCAACGTAGGCTGTTGACATAGGTCTAAGAACACTCAGTGGATCAAGCTCCTTCTTTTGAGCTATTAACTGCTTAAATTCGTTGGGTTTGAGGAAAGTTATGCGTGGAGAATCAACTTTACTTTTACTGTACGTTAACTTATGTTGGCATATTTTGGCATTACTGTACGTTAACTTCTCTTGGCAAATTCGTTGGGTTTGAGAAAAGTTATGCGTGGACAATCAAATTTACTTTTACTGTACGTTAACTTCTCTTGGCATATTTTGGCATTACTGTACGTTAACTTCTCTTGGAAAATTTTGGTATTATATTACAAAAATTAGTATAATATAATATAATGCTGCGGAGCAGCAGGGGTCCTCTAGTTTTAATATAATACTATTTGTAATAAAATAAAAAATGATTTCAATATTTAACAAATTATTTAATCGAGGATTAAGTTAACCAAGGTCGCACTGTACATCTGTTTTTAATTTACTTGAAACATTTGTTCCAATCTCTTAACTTTTTTCACAATTGATAAAACTGTTAAGCTAATACATCTTCTCACCCTAATTATTAATGTTCATAATTTTAAACCACAAAGACACAAACAAAAAACATTAATAGATAGACATCAAAGTCCAATATGTCATCACAATTAAACTTTACAAATTCTACAAAGTCATGCCTTGAACAATGAAATGATTTTGAACCAAACGAAAAAAAAAAAGAAAAAAAATATAAAACGAACTTTCCAAAGTCTAAGTGAATGAATGAATGAATCTAAAGGGTTAAATTAAAAGGTTATGGTTAAATAGCATTTGTTTAACCACAATCATAGAATGTTAAGTCATCATAGCCCGGGTTGCCAAGCAAAAGTCAAAGACAAAGGGCACTGGGACAGACATTATCACAACACCCCACTTTAAACCAACTAAACACCACATCATCGCGATGTGGTGCACTACCACCACCATCATCAGCACCAAAAAAAAAAGCTTTCAAATTTAAATGATTTCTTTCTAAAAACCAAAAAAAACAAGAAAACACCAATAAACCAAACATCTGTGACAAATGATCTATTTGAATAGATAACACAAACAAATATGATTGCCACACTCATTACTCACAATTGGCAACCCTAAAACAAGATGAAGGAAAATAAAATTTTATGAAAATAATTATGCAAACATGAATATAAGCGCTAATTTGTTTGTTATCTTAATTTCCAAATCTGAAAAAAATACACCAAATTTTGGTTAAATTTAATTGTAGGGTTTTTACCTGCCACTAGCAACCAAGCAACCAAGCAAACACCCTTACATGTTACCAGTATATGGAACTAACCATATAGAAAACGGCTATTAGATTTATTGGTCAAGATAGTAGAAAGGAAAATTACAGAGTCTAAATATGTCGCGACTGGCTGTTGTGTTGCTGTTGTAACACTTTTGTGGGTTGTTGCAGTGGTCAGTGGTTACTTATGATTTTCACTTGTATTTCGTTAAGAGGTGAGGAATTTTAACGCCTACAATTATGTTAGGAATTTCGTAAACGTTTAACTTTATGCAGAGGACTTTGGCAAAAGGTTTGACGTTGTTGTTTTTTTTTCTAAGTGAGTGTAATTGCTTAAAATTAGCGCAACATATGTAAGGCTGGTAATTAAATTTTATGGTAACAGTTGTTATTTTCATTCAATCAAATTAAAGATAAGGTTAAAAAAATTTTATTTTTTAATGTTTTTCATTTGAAAAAACAGAAGAAATAAAATCATATCGGTTCGGTTATTTGCAGTACTGCAGCTTTTCTATAAATTTTTTCTTATATAATTGGATGATATGAAAGAACCACAAGATTCAAAATTTTGTAGTAACAAAATCATAATAGCTAAACTTTCCTATCAGATATTGCAAAGTGCTAATTAAGTACACTGAGCATGTAGAACTACTCATTTTACACAACTTGCAACTGAGTATAAAAATAACACAGGCAGTACAATACGAAAGTGAAAGCGAAGACGATGGCAAAATACTTTTAAGGACGATGCAAGTGCAGATAAAACGGGGGATTTTGAATTTTAGATTGCTTTGCTAAGACCAAAATAACAACATTCATCTGAGATTGGTCGGTTGAATTTGGGAATATTGCCAAGGCATGAGCCAAATTAATGTTTGAGTCGAAATGAAATTACCAAATAAGTGCCAAATTTTATTTTCCGCAGTTTCCAGGGTCATTTAATTTTTTCCCTTTTTCAAATGGAATTAAAAAATAATTGGTTTTTTAAAATTCATTGAAAGGTGAAATCCAAATATAATAAATTTCATATAGGAGGTGATAACTATATGGGAACCAAGTCGACAAATAAGCCGATCAAGACCATATTTAGTGAAAACACTTACAAAAACATATTCAAAGCGCATATGAGTAAAATAATATAACTTATAAGTCTTCGAGAGCCTACTTTATCTGGGAATTATGGCTCTTTGTTTTGTAACTGATAGAGATAGAAATCAAATTTGATCACGATTGTATGTAACAATCTGTGTCTTAAGGTAGTTTAAATCGATCTCACAGCGGACTAGGTCTGTACGTGAGACGGTTTTAGTAACATCGTAAGCTCGTTAAAGCTTATTTACATAATTTCCTAAAAACATATTTATATATGCAAGCCGTAATGTGCGTAAATCATTTCGAAGCCCGCTATTAATAAAGAAAAATTAAAAATGTTTTTGAAGTACGATTACGTCATTGATAACACTGCACTGGGAGTGAAAATCCAAGTCATGGTAAAAGTACCAAGCCAATATAGTAAAACCTCCAAAGACGTTTGGAGTTCTCAGTCTAATGATAATTTCTAATTTCAAATATCCGTAAAATTTTAGGTTCAAATAAATAATTTTAATTAATACTAGCTTTTTTTACCCGGTCTTGCCCGGGATCCAAAGGCCTTTAACTTGAAAAATGGTTCACTATGCTTACCAGGCGCTGAGTACTTAGTGCCCAATGAACAAATTCCTCAAAAAAATTAACTTTCTCCCCAAAAATTTGTATGGGATTGTGGAATTTGTTCATGATGAAAAAAATTCACCAATGTTTATGTTTTTGGGGAGTAAATTCATTTTTTATTTCAATTTAAAATTTTTTATTTTTCAATTTAGAAGTTTTTTTAAAACACGCTACAGCAAAAATACTTCAAAAATAAGCTGCGAAACCGCTTGAAGTTTATTTATTTTGTAAACATCAAATATAACGGAATCGTTTGCAAATTTAAGGAATCAGAAGTTTTAAAAATTGAAATAATTCATTCAATAAATGATCGTCATTGAGCAGAGACGTCAAATTTATAGAAGTTTCAAAAATGGAAAATGAATGCAATGTTTAAAATTGTGCCTTAAGCAACTGCTTTTAGTATATGTATAGTAATTATTGCACATACGAAGAAAAAATTTATCATAAGACTTTTCACTGGGCTGTGTTCCGCGAGCGAGTCGCGTCCGCATCCGCGCGTTTGGCAGGTACACCCGTACTGCCACGCAGTTAGCGTTAACTTATTTTAATCGCCAAAATGTATATTTTGGATCATTCCGATATTTTTGCAGAGCTTTGTTCGTCGCGTCCGCGTCCGCGCGTTTGGCAGCCACACCAGTGCTGCCGCGCAGTTGTGGCCAACTTATTGTTATTGCCAAATTATATTTTTCAGATCATTCCGATATTTTAGCTAAGCTATGTTCCGCGAACGCTTCGCGTCGTGTCTGCATCAGCGCCCCGATTCCGCGCACCGAAATGATGCTATTGAAAAGAAAACAGATATTAAATAAATTTGTTGTAGGACAGATATTGAGAGCAGTATGGAGAATTTGTTCATTTCTTTCGGGGACATTTTCTAAATTTGGGGAATTTGTTCATCGTGAAGTTATTCCCCAATTTTTTGGGGAATAAGTTAATTTTTTTTGGAATTTATTCACTGGAGACTAAGTACTCGGCGCCTGTTTACCATTGCGACTAACTATGTTTTTGCATGGTGTATTTTGAGTGTATGATGTCTAAAAGTTACGAATTTTTCTAGAGCTTTGTTGTATACAACATTTCTGGTTTTTCCTTCTGGTGCATATACGAAAATATTATACTCAGGAGCAGGCGACATAAAATTGTCTATGAGAAAAATAGTCGTTTAAGGAGTTTCAGAATCCCTGGATTCAGCTTGTCTTAGCCTCTGGATTTCTAGACGCACTTAAGTAGATTCAGGTTTTTCCGGTTCTCTTAATAAAGCTTGCTGAGCTGATTTTCGCGAGCACGTCGAAATGATGCTATTGAAAAGAATACAGATTTTAAATGCGTATATTGCAGAACAGATATTGAGATCAGTATTTTCACTTAAATATTTAACAAAATTCATTAAATAAAAATATGAAAAAATTTAAGATCGAGTTTGGGGAGTAAGTTCATTTTTTTATTTCGTTTTAAAAAGAAATGGGGAATTGGTTCATTTTTCTTTTAGGGACCTTTTTTTAAATTTGGAGAATTTATTCATCGTAAAGTTGCTCGCGTGTGTACCAAATTTCAGAGAAATCCGTTGAAAAATAAAAATTTGTACAGCGAAAAATACACCAAAAAACAGAAAATGAACTGTATACAAAAAGTGGGCGTAAAAGTAGGCGTGGCCGGCAAGAATCATATGGCAACTTTTCCCGGAGTACAGAGATCGTGCATCCCAAAGTTTAGAGAAATCCGTTGAAAAATAAAAATATTTATAGCAAACAAATATACCAAAAAACAGAAAACGAATTTTGTATAGAAAGTGGGCGTAAAAGTAAGTGTGGCCATATGAATCATATGGTGACGTTGCATGGAGTACAGAAATTATGCCTAGCAAATTTCAGAGAAATCCGTTGGAAAATAAAAATTTGTATAGCGAACAAATATACCAAAAAACAGCAAATGAATTGTATATACAAAGTGGGCGTGAAAGTAGGCATCTGGTAAGAATTATATGGCGACCTCTATTGGAGTACAGAGATCGTGTGTACCAAATTTCAGAGAAATCCGTTGAAAAATAAAAATTTGTGTAGCGGTCAAACAAACAAACATACAGAAAATGAATTTTATATATGTATGTGTCAATCTACCGTTTCCTTTTTCTGTCAGTATAAAACACAAATAAACTCACGCAAAAAAGTACACCGGTACGACCAACTTTTGTATTCATAACACACAGCCCGATGGACGGACATCGTTAAATTTACTCAGAAAGTGATTTTGAGTCGATCCGTATAATAAAAGATTGGTATATGTTCAATATTTTTGGTAGTTACAAACATCAGGGCAAACTCATTATACCCTCATTATAACATAGTGGAAAACTTTTGTATTCATAAATTTTGCACAAAATATCTGACCTTGCGTCAGAAAAATTGTTCTGGTGCACACGGGCGGAAACTGGCGGGTATTCAATGGGGTGTAGGAGTGCACGGGAGGGTTCGGACTACAGAAGAGTGCAATATTTTTTTGATGGCTCTTGATGGGCAGGAGTTAACCTCTATTAATTAGGAGATTTTCGGGAAAATTTTACCTTTTTTACAAAATTATACAACATTTATTTTACTTTAAAATCTTTTAAAACAAAATACTTACAGTCATTTAAAAATTAAAATTTACAAAGAAATCTCTAAGAGTATTTTTATTCGACATTAAGTTTTAATTTTAAATAATAATTTACAAAGAAATTTTTAATTTAAGCAAAATGCTGAGAAAGTCCATTTTCGAGGACCCTGTTCGCTGTGATATAGTTGAAATAGATTCGCAATAATTTGCATCCCGAGGTTCACTGATATTTACATTCAAATGAGTAACATTACTTTAAAATCGGTAACCATAAAAAAATGATTTTTGGCCGCCTTCTCAACAATAGTATCCACAGTGCAGCGCTTCTGCGATCGTTCCAAATGGTAATAAATGCTTTGTTGTTTCTGCCATAGATAAGCCTGGGTATCTATGTATGTGTTTTTAAAGCGCTGCTTTACGAATTTAATGACTATTTCAAAATAATCACCCTCTTTTTTATTGCAATTGCTTTGCCCGTTGCCTTTAGCGTGCTATTCCAACGCTTAATTGACCGTTTTTTGTTGACTGTTTGCAAGCAAAAATACCGAGTAAGTTCATTGGCCAAATTATATTCTATCTCAGAAGTGTGATTATTTCACTCCTTTTTATACCCTCCACATCACTGTATCAGTTTATCATTCCATTTGGAATACATTGAAAAATTAATAACTCGAGCCTATACAGCGATATCCGTTTGTGCGTCTACCTGTCTATCTACATATATGTATGTCTGTCTGTTGAAATCACTCTCTTTGAGCGAAATAAATTATATATCAGGATAAACTTAGGATAATATTGTTTGCCATTATTTCGAACAGGTTGGCAATTAAAATGTGATAAATCGGGTACCATTGTGCCAAGATAGGGCCTAAGGTATTGTGATAACTCTAAAAAAAAATGCTAGAAATTTAGTATTTTTATTAATAACTTAGTATCTTCTTTATCAAATTGTTTACTTTTTCCAATATATTTTACAATTTTACAATTATTGCAATAATTCCAAATATTAGTGTAATCGTAAAACCCAGACGGAATGTATCAAAGATTCGGTATTTGTCTAATTGAACACTCTTACTTGTTTTATTTAGATCTACTTTTGCTAAAATAAAATTTAAAAAATTTTTTTAAACCATCACATTTTCAAGTGCAACATTGATAAATGATGTTTTGCATCCCTTAGGTGTGTTCCGCTAACGGAACGAAAAAATAAAATCTCTCAAAATGCTAATAAATGGTCAACAGGCGTTTGAATACCATCTCTCTACTTAATCAATAGCGGTGAAATGGCTTTTGTCTTTTGTGACATTGCTGACGTTTTGGCATTTCTATTTTTTTTTGTTTCGCCACCAAAATCTCACATGGAAAATTAATTAGTAAGGTTCACTCCTCCTGCACACATATATATAGAAAATTACGGAAATTACAAACACATTTTTTTACTTTTGCCAAGATATTCACCGACAGACACAGTGGAAGGAAGTGTGAACAACGTTCAAATACAATGACACTCTTTGGTTAAACGAAATGCAGATTTCTCGTGCCTGGACTCTGTTTGGTATGAGCAGAGGGAAATGGACAAAAAAAAAATATTTATTATGTTTAAAAGAATGTTGCTATATTAAATTGATTAATTTACAACTAAAACCTCCCCGAAGATGGAATATTTTTTTTTTAACAATAAAAACACTCCTTAACTCGGTGGGTAACTAATGAGGCTCAAACACAATGTTAAGAAGACTTTGGTCTATGCAAGCAGATGATACACAGTTGGATAAATTATCTTTCAACTACTAATAAGTGGCACTGATTTAATGGCCACACGTAGCAACAACTACTACAACTACCTAAGAAGAGATGGCTGGCCACATTACAAAATACTGCGTAGCAACACCAACACCAATATTTTGATGTTGGACTTCACTCAAAGAGTCTAAAAGTTACATTATTAGAAGAATGAAGAAGACCAACAAGAAGAACAATAAGTATTTCAGCAACAAAAAAAAAAAAAAACAACAACAACAATAGAAAAACTGTCTATTTTCAATTTCGTTAATGACCCAAACGCCGTAAAGCAATTTATACACAAACTTAAAAAGAATCACCAAAGCAACAACCATAGAGCAACATTTAACGTCCAGTCATCAACGTCGTACAACAACTTTATGTTCAAACATACATAACTGCATGTACGAGTATATCTATTTGTCTGTTCATATTACAAACGACACATCGTTCGTAACAACAACAACAACAACCAAACAAACAAAAAAAGACAAATAATAGCGCAGCAGGACATTGACAACACTGCTTCATCATACCTTTCTGAAAAATCAAGAAGAAGAAAAAAACACAGAGAGTTATAATTGACTCTATTGCATGTCGCCATAGTGTACGAGTACATAACTAAGGTCTTTGTAAAGTTTATATATTTTACATTTTTTCGGAAACAACACAAATTTCTTCCATTTTTTTTCCGACTCTGTTCCAACAAAATAGAAAATTGTTAGCAATTTAGTTCGTTTAGTGTAACTGCATTGTTTTGGAAACCATAAGAAAAAGAAGAACTTTTTTTTTTGTTTCAGATACGTAAAGACAATTAATCATAAACATTACATCACTATGTTACAGTTGGTTGTTTTTCGTTAAAACTTTAAGGCGTTACAATTTCATTTTTACATTTTTCTTTTTCTCCAAAATAAAAAAGAAAGACTTTTCTTAAACTATCATTGATATCTTCACAAATCGTCTACTAATTTTATGTGTTTCAATAAATATTCGAAACAGAAATATCATTAATTTTCTTCTGGACTAATCAAACATTCCTTTTTTTCTTTCTTTCGTTTTAGGTAAGCCTCAGCCATAATGGCTTTTGTGGTTATTGAATTCTACTCGTATTTTGGTGGGTGTTGACATCATTGCTTGACGTAATTTTTTAAACAAAAATTTTTGGTATGATATTATTTTAACATGCTTTAAGATATTTAATGATTAATAACAGTTAAACGATTTAGACTAAAGCTTGATTGCAGTTTAGAAAATTTATTAACAAATCAATAATAAAGAAAAATCAATTCATAAGTTTAAGTTAATCAAGAAGAGCTTCAATGTTTTCATAAAGAATGCTTAGGAAAAAAATTTTATAATGTACCGCGGATCACGTAGAATATTGTTTCTATATATCCTGCATACGTAAATAAATTGTTGTTTCATAGACTTCAAAACAATATTTTCGCAAATACTTTATTAGTATTTGTACTCCACATAGATGGTAATATCTATTTACTTTGTATTAGAAGTACCGCGGCCATTATTTCGGTCCCCGCCCATATTTCACTCACTTTAGGGATCTATTTTGTAAGGCATGTACTCTGGTACAATCCCACAGTGGAACGACTTTACCCATTATAAATCTAAAAACATTTATTGCTCAACATTTGTTTAGTTGCCATCTCGTTGATACGAAGGCGGCTCAACAAGAAAATTTATTGCTCCGCACAGTCTCCTTATAGCTCAATACACTTTTTCTCACGTTTCTTAAAATTTGTTATCTCTGCCCAATAATACGATTACTCGAGATCCTCAAAATAGGTATTTGTTGACTATTACTTCATCGTTGAAGCTTGATCTGTTTCCGTTAAGCCATTTCTTTACATTCTGTGAACAGAAAAAAGTGCTGCTAAATTTATCTATGCCGACTAAAGACTTGTGCACCCGTGCATTTTCTTGATAAAAAATCATAAACTTATTGACTGTGCTCTATAAAAATTTTACAGTAGTCTTATTAACAGTAAGGTGTGAGATCGGAAAAATCTTAACATGCATAAAATGTATTAATAAGGAAACCATTGAACCTAGAGTTTAATTTTTTAAACTCTTTTAACTCATAGTCTCGGTCTGACTATCTGTCGTGGGGCAACCCCATTCCCCCTTATCCAGTTGATCTGAAACTTGGGCCATAGTCTTGTTGTGACTACAGATTATTTTTAAGATAGTCACACACAGTCACGGAGTGATTTAAACCCCATTTCCCCTCATCCAATCGACCAAAGCCAAATTTTAAAAATTCACGCAAAGTCACGCACAGTCACGGAGAGATTGAAAACTCATATGCATAAAGAAAGAAAGAGTTTTAATAAAAACTTTGTTTTTATGGGTTAGATTATTTATTTAATTAAAATTATATTACAGGTTACAAAGAAATATAATTTATAATTTATAGTTCTAACCACTACTTATAAACTTGTGGACTTTTTCCCATCCCTTTAGGTATTTTATAGTTGTTTTCGTGCCTTATTTGGAACAGGTAGTCTACCTCTTTCTAGATTTTGGGACACATGTTTTGTGCTCTTCAACTCCCCTTTCACAAGAGCCCAATATCTCTCCACTGAATTAAGCTCCGGGAAGTTAGGAGGATTTTTCTTACCGTAGTGAGAAGATGTCAAATCTGTCCAAAAATATGTGGACACATTGTGTTGGATTATGAAAGGAATGAGTCTTTTTTGCAAACAATCCTTAATATAAAGTTTGGTATTTATAGAACCAGTTTTAAAATATGACTTGCTTCTTTTGCCGTTAGTCGGGGGTCACACAAGGAAATTTTTATTCCGCAACTTTTTGGCAATTCTCTTTTGAACTTGCTTTTATGTCCACACACGATAATTTCTTCGGCAATTTTAATGTTTTGTTTTGCTTTTATTTTCTTATAATTTGACATTTGTGCTCTAGTCCCGATCCAAGTATTCTTTGCATTTAACAAAATAAATGCAATGGTTTTCCTCAACCAAAGTTATTAATTTTTCAATTAAGTCCCGATTCCATTTAAACGCCATTTTAATAAAGCAAACAATAATTACGAATTATTCACACCAAGAAGCGAAACACCGAATGAAAAGAAATGTCAAATATTCAACCAAAAAAAAAAAAAAAAGAGAATGAGAGAATTGCTTGAAATAGCCGAGAACCGGCAATTACTTTTCCCTTTTTATTCCCCTCACCGCAAACATCTAAAAATTCAAGAATTGCGCAACTAAAATCGTCGTGTGTGAACTGCGACTTACTACACACCAGGAACTTTTTTTTGGAAATTTCGTCTGCTTCCGAAACTTATCCTGTACTTTTCCTTGGTACTACAAACGTTTCGGCGGGCATTACGCAACAAAAGTATTTTTTATGAAACCTGTATTTTCTAGCCTTAAAAACTTCATGCGGACCTTTCTTTCTTCCAGAACTATGTTTCCTATCAATAGCCAAATTCTTCTGATAGTTTCTAATAACATTGGAAACAGTTTGACACCTGACCTTTGTTTCTTTGATCACCTTTTTATAGGACCGAGTTGAATTCTTTTGAAAATATTAAAAACAAATGAATAAGGTTTTCATTGAGCCTAATAGCTGACATATTTTTTACAAATAACTTGGCCATAAAGAAAATCTTTATTAAGATTTCACTCCTTAGTTTAAGAAAGCAGTGTTGATTTTTAATTAATTACGAGGGAAATTCGCAGACTTATTGTACTGCACTCGTATTTACAGATACATAAAATATGTACTTGGCCTTACATTCTTCTGACATACATCCAGTGTTTACAGGAAGCGAGACTTTAAGTTCATACTTAAAGAAAACAATTCATAAGCAAGCTCAATTTTGACGAATGAGCACTGACGCTGTGAACCATTTAAAGAGGGAACGAATTTAAGTTGAAACCATTGAAAAGGGATGATATCAAAACAGCTAAGATTTCTTTGCCAGCATATTTGGTTACTTAAAAGAGGAGCATGTGGGCAGCAATAGGTTCGTGCTACAAAAACCATTTTAATAAAACTGAACGACTACTGTTATAGGATGCTATCTCTTATTATAGATACAATAAAAGTCCGATTATCCGACATCGAATTTACCGCAACACTCAGCTAACAGTAATTTTAATGATTAGAAAATTTTTTTGCTGTTTTCGATTTCACAAAGAAATTATTTTTTATTATTCGGGGATTCACAGAAAATAAAATTCAATGAACTGATGTATCAAAAAAAATTTTTTTGGTACACTAATGTCCTAAAAAATAATGAAATAAAGCAAAATTCGTGTAAAATCAAAATGAACCATTAAATTATCGGGAATTTCCGATCATCCTGAATACTATCATATCCAAGCACTCTGGATAACAGGGAGTAATTAATTTCGTTAAAAACGGCCTATTCTTTTTAAGATCAGCTGATATTAGCTTGAGATAAGGATTGTAATAGAATTGGGACAAGGATTCGTGAAAATAGTTTTTCTTAATCAGCTATTCATTGGGACCAGTTAGTTTACTACGTTGTCTTCAAATGGTAAATATTCTCAGAAGTACACTTTTATTGGATTCATATAAATACTCATTAGATTTTTAAGTTTTTTATTCAAATCCTCAAAGAACAACTTCCAAATAACAAAATATTTCTTTCTTCAGAATATTGTTTTTTAATAAAAAAAATCATCTGAGTCCGATCACAGGGGAGATTTGTAAACATCTAGTAATTAAAGATTTTTTATGGTACTGTGAAAATCAAACAGAAAGCGTCATCTATTTATAACTTATAGCAAACAACTACAGGGGTTCTGGTAATATAAAAATATTTATTATTTATTTTTTCAAACGGTAAATTTTTAATCTTTCATTCTTAATTTTTCATTTGTTATTTTTCATTTTTAATTTGTCATTTTTCACTTTTTATTTTTTATTTTTCATTTCTTTATTTTTCATTTTTTATTTTTAATTTTTTTTTTTAATTTTTTTTTTCTTTTTTTTTAATTTTTTATTTTTTTTTAATTTTTTATTTTTCACTTTTCATTTTTAATTTTTATTTTTCATCTTTTTTTAATTTTTTAGTATTCATTTTTCAATTTTCCATTTTCTATATTTCATTTTTTTATCTTTCAACAGCGACAAAAAGATTATTACATATCATAATTTTTTCACCAATACAACCAAGGCAAACCTATTTTGTCTTACGTCTTACATCTTACGCTGTTTTTATACCCTCCTCACCTCAGTGGCAGAGGGTTATATAGCTTTGTCATTCCGTTTGTAAGGCATCGAAAAACTAATTTCCTACCCCACTAGATATATATATTATTGATCCTTATCACAGCCCTATTCGACACAGCAATGTCTGTCCATTTTGCTGGGTAAGATTACAATAATATCATTTGCCATTATCCCCAGCAGGTTGGTATTGAAACTGGGCTAAATCGGGTATCATTGTGCTAAGATACTAGCAAAAATATATAGATATCTCTAAAAAAAAAAAACATAAAACACTCTGGTCTGTTGTAATATTTTAGTGGTTGAACATAGTAGTTGTACAACAACATTCACAGTTCAAAAAAGCCACACAAAAATGTGATGCAATCAAACCAACAACCACAACTACCATGAGCTATGTTAGTAGTATTGCCACATATTTTTTTATCGTTATCACGTTATAATAAAAAAAATCACTAATATGAAAGAAAAAATGAAAACGAAAAATGGAAAATGGAAAATGAAGAAGGGGAAATGGAAAATGAAAAATTAAAAATTAAAAATGTAAAATGGAAAATAGAAAATGGAAAATGTAAAACGGAAAATGAAAAATGGAAAATAAAAACTGGAAAATAAAAAATTTAAAATGACAAATGAAAACTGAAAATTGAAAAATGGAGAATGGAAAATGAAAAATGGAAAAAGAAACATGGAAAATGAAATTTGAAAAATGCAAAATGAAAATTGAAAAATGAAAAACGAAAAATGAAAAATTAAAAATTGAAAAATAAAAAGTAAAAATGACAAATGGAATTTGAAAAATGGAAATTGAAAATAGAAAATGAAAAATGATAATTTAAAATGAAAAATGGAAAATTGAAAATGAAAAATGGAAATTTAAAAATTAAAAATTAAAAAAAATAAATAAATTAATATGTTGTATTCTTTCGACCTTCCTAAATTAAAATTTAATGAATAAATAGTCGAGCTCGAGGTCTTTGTTGAATTTATTTATTATTTTAAATTATCTTCTCCAATATTTCGACCAGCTTCGCTGATCATCCTCAGGGATATTTATATTAATGTTTACTCTAAAAAATTAAATGAACGATCTTTCACCTTCGTAGTCAATTATGAGTGCAATTATGGTTGTACCAAATATTGGTTGTAATATTGAGTGTAAGATGCAGGCGGAGGGTATCAGAGATTCGGCCCAGCTGAATTTAACACTCTTACTTGTTCTGATTGTATTGTGAAATAGATTTTTACTCACGCGCGCGTATTGAAGTTTAAACAATTGTATATAAAAATAAATCAAATATGAATTCACTTTGTATTAAAAAAAAACACTAAATTTTTTTTTCCAAAATTAGTTTTTTGTCAATATTTTTTAAAAAGAATTTCCCACGTTTTATGAAGAAATTTCTTAAATTTTTACGTATTAAAAAAGTTTTTTTCCAAAGAATTTTCGAACAATTTTACTCAGATTCGCTTTTTTCTCGTTGCGTAACAATATTTGCAGGCAATTGAAACATTTTTCGTTCATAACAAAAATTAAAAATCATTAATTCTTAACAAATATTAATTAAAAAGTCCCAGATTTTAAAGACCAGATAATATATTATTTCTAGTTTCCCAATGTGACTATATTTGTGGATAAGCCATCAAGTCTGGCAATCCATTGTTAAATTCACATGTCTAAGATTATTCATTTTAAATCATACAATTAAAGTGGTCCTTAAGAGTCATCCAAAATGAAAAATTAAGCAATCGAGAAACATTAGTTAAAATAATTTCTTTGTTTAACGCTGTTGCGCCGTCTTGTTGACAATAAACGCTTTTGCCATGACTACCATTAGTCCTCCGGATTTAATTATTGTGTCAGCCGTACCTGCACAAATTTTAAATTAGTTATCATCCTCTCTAAAGCCATAAATTCTTAAATCGCCCTAAGTAGTCGTCATGTTTTTTCATTAAAAATGACTCACTTAAACCACATGTGTGCACTTGTTAACATCTTCTCTCAGCCCAACTATGTAATTAAGCCTCATCTCTATTGATTTTACCCAGATATTTATATGGTTCTTGAATGGTATAATTATCAACTTCCGTGTTTTGCAATAACACTACTGACCTCAATTTCAACCAACTCCTCCTCCAAACATCAGCACAACTATTTGACCAACAATAAACGCCCCTTATTCCAATTCCCATTTGCGGCGATAGCACAAAGGAAGGAAAAACAAATTTCAAATAACAATTTGAAATTCCATATGGCAAAAAAGTAAAAGTGAAACGCAATATGGATATAAACAACAGCAACAACTACAACTAGTTGGCAGAAAGACAACAATTAGTGGAAATCAAATATCAAAGTAGAAACATGTAAATGGCATTTCTTTGTTTTCATATGACCGTTAAATAGAAACGACTAACTTTATTCAGAGTATGAGGATGTGTAGATGTGGCTTAAGCAAATAACAAGAATATGTTGGTTTTTCCCAATAATTAACTAATAAAGAAATTCTTGGTATATTTTTGTGAAAATACCATAAGGCCCTTTACTATAATTAAATTCCTGATTAGCTAAAGTTAATCCGAGACGAAAAATGTGAAATTATTTTTTTGTTCGTTCTTCAAAATTACTTAAACATTTTCTCACGTTTTCGTAAGTATTGTTTAAGAAGTAGCCTTCGTTCTTCCACTTCATAAATTTGTACCCTTTATTGTTCTGCTAAAATCATCCGACAAATTACTTTAAATAACAATAAATAAATGCTAACAAATTTTCAATAAAAAGTTTTGCCAACAATATTGATTTTATTATACGAGTATTGTTTACAAAAACATCAAAATATAAATTAATCAATTGAAAATTTAAAAAACTAAAAAAAATACATCCTTTCTTTTATCCCCTTAAGATTTTTGAAAACATTTTCCAATACAATGATTGCAAACAATAACGTAAATATCGTACACATATGAATGAAATGAAAAAAAAAACACTTAAAAATTAAATACAACACACTTACAATACGATTTTACAATTGTATCAATGAAAAATTTGTAATTTATAGCTTATTGCCAAATAAAAACACATTCGTAATTCACATATTGACGACGACGACTACTTTATGGTAAATTTTTGTTAAAAGTTGTTAAAGGGTTACTGTGAAAAATTGTACGTTGTATTTGTCGACAGCAAAATCTGAAATTTATAAACAGTTAGAGAAGTCATAAAAAACAATTTTGTACGCTACTACAAAGCAGAGCAGACCAAAATTTGACATAAGTGATGTTTGTACAGAAAATACAAGTACTCACTCGTACAGGCATACGTGCTATTAAACGTACATACATCCATACATATATACGTATATACATACTCGTACATAAGTATGTGGTAGGTAACCCTTATCCTCTTATTATCATGGCATAAACAAGGAGTAGCAGCAGTAAAGAGGCATCATCAATGCCATTTTACAGCTAAAAGCCTTTTAAAGGGAAAATCCTAAAAAAAACTTTTAAAAATTATAAGAATTTTGTCATTGATAGTTAAATACGATTAGAACAATTTAAATCACTCTCGATAAAAAAAACCATGTGAGTCCGATGACAGGGGAGATGTGTAAACATCTAGTAATTAAAGATTTTTTAATGGCACTTTTTTAAAATCAAACAGAAAGCGTTATCTATGTATCACTTAAAGCAAACAACTGCAGGGGCTCTGCTAAAAAAAAGTATTTATTAATATTTAATTTAAATTTAATTTAATTTAATTTTTAATTTTTCAGTTTTCATATTTCGTTTTAATTTTTAATTTTTCATTTTTTATTTTTCATTTTTTTATTTTTATACCCTATACCACTATGTGGTTTGGGTATAATGACTTTGTGCTGCTGTTTGTAACTACCAAAAATATTTGACCTAGACCCATCTTTTGTTACACCGATCGACTCAAAATCATTTTCTGAATCGATTTAACGATGTCCGTCCGTCCGTCTGTGTGTCCATGTAAAGCTTCTAATCAAACTGCAGGTCGCAAATATGAATATATTTTGATGAAATTTGGCATTTAATCTTTTATTGGCCATGGGATGAACGCTATTGAAATTGGTGAGAATCGGTACATGTTCAGACCTAGCCCCCATACATATGACCCCTATGAAATCAACATATATTGCCATAAGATCGAAATTATCATACAAATCTTAGTCAAATTGGGTTTGTATGTATATATTACATCCATTAATCAGTAGTCCAAAATGATCCCTATTGGACAACTCTTTTTCATAGGCCCCATATAGAGCTGCTTCCCGATCTTCACTTAAATCTATCATAAAAGAAAAATATTGCACTGATTCTTCTCAAATTTTGTTTGTATATATTTTTTCAAAATACAAGAGACTTTACCAAATATGGTCAGGATCGGTCCATTTTTGGGCCTAGTCCCCATATAGATATAGCATCCGATATGAACTTTTACATATCTGCAGCCGAAAACCTAATAAAAATCCCAGTCAAATTTGGTTTATGCTTATTTTCTATATCCAGTTAGTTGGGCCTGAGAGATAGGGTCTCTAAGCGCATGGTATAGGGTATCGTAAAGTCGGTCTAGACCGACTATAATTTTCTTACTTGTTTATATTAATTTTTCTCTTCTTATTTTGCATTTTTCATTTTTATACACTATACCACTATGTGGTCAGGGTATAACGAATTTGTGCTGATGTTTGTAACTACCACCCAAAATATTTGACCTAGACCCACCTTTTATTATACCGATCGACTCAGAATCACTTTCTGAGTCGATTTAGCGATGTCCGTCCGTCTGTGTGTCCATATAAACCTTGTAATTAAACTGCAGGTCGCAAATGTGTACATATTTAGATGAAATTTGGTGTGTGAGCTTTTCTCAGCCACAGCATGAATACTATTGAAAATGGCGAAAATCGGTGCTTGTTAAAATATATTCCCCATACAAATGAAATCGACTTAAATTGCTATATGCTCTAAATTATCACATAGATCTCGGTCAAATTGGGTTTGTGTGTATTCATTACACCATTAATCAGTAGTCCAAAAATAAACCCTATAGGACAATTCTTAGTCATACCCCCCATATAAAGCCATTTCCCGATTTTCACTTAAATCTATCAAAAAACAAAAATATTGCACAGATTTTTCTCAAATTTGGTGTGCATATTTTTTTGCTAAATATAAGTGACCTTGCAAAATATGGTCGGGATCGGTCCATTTTTCGAACTAGTCCCTGTATAAATATAGCATCCGATATGAACTTTTTCATATTCAAGGGGAAAAAATTAGTAACAATGCCGCTCAAATTTGGTTTATGCTTATTTTCTATATCCATTTAGTTGGGCCTAATAATAATAATAGATATGCTCTCTAAACGCATGGTATAGGGTATCCTATAGACCGACTATAATTTTCTTACTTGTTTCAAAATACATAGGTTTAAAATAGGTATTTTAGGCTAAAATTCGTTTATGAATACAATTTTATCGATTTTTGCTTAAAATCGATTTGAAATGCTGTTTAAAATTTCTATGAATACGGCTGTAATAATACAACAAATAATAAGATAAAATAACAATTTCAGCGATGGAAACTTTTTCCATGTAAAAAACGCAATACAGTTCAGCACCAAAAAGGACTAAATTACAATGAAAGGATAAGCGATAGTTTTATGCTTGAAAAAAATTTATTAAAAAATTATTTGTACAGAGCAATAAAACATAAATATAAAGTAAGTGAAATTTTTTTTTGTTAAAAATCTTAGTCTTCATATTAAAATGTATCATTTTTCAGGCAATAGACAGTTTTTATATTTTTTTTTATAAGTAGGTATGTTTGAAGTGAACTATTTGTGTTACAAACATTTGAAGAATTTTATAATTATCACAACATGAATTGTAAGGATTTAAAATTATATTTTTGTACATAATGCTACATCTAAAATTAAAATTCTTGAATAAATTATCTACAAATAAAATATATTTATGTCTATATTTTAATATTCATTTACATACGAGTACTTACTTGAAATTAACATTTGCATAAAAATGTATAAAATGTAAAATTTTTTTAACATAAACTGTTGTATTGAAAAGGCGCTAAGCACTTAAAGTGGAAAAGAGATTGCTAATTTTGCGATTTTTTAAAAAGGCGCTAATTGGAAAAATTGTGCTTTTAGATCGCTAAAAGGAGCTAAATCTAAGCGAAAAACGCTAAGTTGGCATCGCTAATTTCTTTAATATAATGAGATCTTAAACTCTGACACTCTCTGTCTCTCTCTCTCTCTCTTTTCAATAACGAACTATGTTAAGCAAAGCAAAGCAACACAACAACAAAATTTTTACACTTCTTTTTCACATGCTTGTTTCATTTTTGCAAATTAAAGTAAAGTTTGAGTGTTTCTGTGAAAAAATATTAAAATTTATTAAAAATATTAACAATTAGTAAATAAATAATATTAAAAGTAATGCAAGTGATGTTTATGGTGTAAAGTTAATGGTAACTGAGTGAAATATGCATGTATAATAAAAAGCTAAATATAAGAAAAATTAAAGACAAAATTTGTTGAATAAAATTTAAATTGGTGCCGGTCGGTCATTTCGTTTTGTTGTTTATTTCGTGAAGTGGTTAGTTTAAGAAACGAAAAATTAAGAAAAATGTGTTTATTTCATTTGTTAAATATTAGTAAAAAGTTTATTTAAAAAAGATATGAGTAAATATTAAAGAAATTACGAAATGTGCTGTTGGTCACATGTTTTGCCATCTAAATGTTCACTTATAAATATAGTACGAGTATATTGTGTTTGTGGTAGCTCTATTTATATTTTGTTTCTCGGTACAAAGGTATAAAAAATTTAAGGGAGCAGTAATGACCAAAGGTAAGACACATTTTTTAAAATAATTTTTAAATATAAAATTGAAAGGGAAGAACGTTTTTTAAACAGGAATTTTTAACTTAAAAACTATGTAAAAATTCACATTTACATTGATATTATTTAAGAAATCAATTAATTTTTTATATAAAAAAAAAAAACAATCCCAATAGTTTTTCCCACAAAAAAGTTGAATGAAAAAACTTTGGAATTATAAAATTCCCACGCAAAAAATTTGCATCATTTATATTAACCTAGTTAATTTGAAGTAATGGTCATTGAAACTAAACTGACCATTAAATATTTCTTTTTGATGAACATTTGATCTCAAATCATAAAGCAAAAACAACATTTGTTGCAAGCTCCCTTATGCACCACATATGAATTGATATGATTTACATTTTTTTGTGTTGGTTAAGCAGAATTTATTTTTGATTCAAGTATCACTTATGAACTGGTCAGTCAGTTTTTGTCTGGATAAATGCTGGACACGCGTCATGCTAATTGTCATAATCAATGACGTAATGCCTTAATTGATATTATTGACAGGATACTCGGATTTTAACCAGACCATATCATTCTTTTATCTGCAAATATTAATGAAAATTAATGCATAAATGAAAATCGATTTTATGGTAAACATAAGATTGCAAAAAAAAAAAAAATAATACATTCTATAATGTTCAATGTCCAAAGCCTTAAACACAATTTTGATAGAAATTAAGATGTGAAAATCAAGCATATCTAAATAGACAATTGATAAATTGTACGAAAATCTATTGGTGGCATGTGTATATTTGGTACTAATCCAAATACTCGAAATAAAAAATTATCCAAATAATATTAAATGTGTTACAATGAAGCAGTAACCATGTGACATTTTGATTTTGTTGATTGTTTAGTCGTTGTAGGTACTCGATTTTGAGAGCCGTTTATTGTTTGTTAGTATTTACTAAAAGTTTTGTCACGTGCTAGATTATGGGTAGGTATGACGACAAACACGCGGAGATTAATCCAGCATTAAGACATGTATTTAGTGGCTGTATCAATAGGTAGATGAAAACTCCAGCAAAAAAAAAATATATTTTTATATGAGGATCTCTTTGCAACCCGTAATTTGTTACGCTTTTGATATTGTTTTGTGTTCACAACATATTCTTGGTTTGTTAGTGTATTCAGAATCTATAAAGAATTAAGGGTATTTTGCTTAGGATTGCAATGTTAAATGAAAAATCGAGCAAAACTAAATTGAAAACGTGTCCTTTAATGAAGGGAAATTAGAGCATTATTAAACATGCTGCAAAGATAAAGTTGTCATTTAGGTTTTGGTGTGAAAAAACCGAAAGAGTTAAAAAAATTATTCTTAAGAATTATTCGTATTATTTTTTCATTCAATCTCATTCTTTTGTGAGAGCTGTTTTTTTGTGAAACCCCCTTTAAATTTCTTAAGTTCTTTTAAAAAATCATTGCACGTGATCTTGTTGAGTATGCTTTTAAACCGTTTTTTAAATGGCCACTTCATTTTTATAGAAACACACGTGTTCATTCTTGTTTAACGATACAATTTATGCGTCAAATGAAGCACATTTTGGCCGGCTTGAAGATGCTCAGCAGGATACACAAATAAATATTTACTGTATAATTTTTAAAATCAGGCAAAAAATAAAAAAATTAAAAAAAAAATTGTACAAATTATTCATGATTTACATAATTAAATGTAAAAAAGTTGATTTAAGAATGTTTCAAACATAACAAAATTTTGAAAATTTCGCAATTTTATTTTTGCAATTGACTATTCTAAATATTTTACCCTTCCTCTGAAGGGCAATCTCTTAAATTATTGAAGAGTGAAGAAGAAGTGAAATTTATTGAAAATGCTCTTTGCTATTGCCCGGCGCTATCTAGATCGTATGCTTCATGATATCTAAGATGCTGGAATACATCTTAAAAGCTTCATAAGAAACTCAAATTTGTTTTACGGTGAGGTCTGACCCAAAATACCTATTCTTCCCTAGGTCAGTGTGCTTATAAATATTTACATTTGCAGCAATTTATAACCTAATTTTGAATGAGATAATTTCTATAAAAAACGTCTTCAGTATTAAAATGGTTTCTCTAATTAAAAATATGTTTTAAAAACGTTCAAGATTCGTAGGGTAAACGTCCCTAATGTCGGCATGTACCAGTAGTCGGCATTTTTTTTTATATAAAATGTAAATAAATAAGAATAACGGTTATATATTTATATAAAATTTAGCTTTCCTTGGAAATATACTTTTTTCTCTTTATGAAATGAGTTAATTTGAGTAGGATGCTTAATTTGATGTATTTTTGTCATCGGTAGAGTTAGTTTTTTTTAGAAATTTTTTAGTGTCAAAGCCACCTTAAACAAGTAAGTATTGATATTAAATTGAGTGATTTTTTTTTAACAATAAGTGTTTCTTAAGAAAGAAAACAATTTAAATATTGTCTTTAAAGTGAAAAATTCGGTACAAAATATTTTTTTGTGCATTTTAATTGCTGCCGACATTATGAACAAAAACTTCTACGTTTTCCAATGGTCGGCAGGGGGGGGTGACGACTACTGGTAAATTGGTTTTTTCTCAGATTAAGCTAAAAATTTAAAAAATTGTTTATTACTCATCTCTCTTTCCGCTCTGTATAATGAAAATGAGAAAAAAATAAGTTTTCCCAGTAGTCGGCATAGTTCATATTGAGTATTGAAAGACCTGCCGAGTATAGGACATAAGTGTTCCGAAGTCGGCAGCAACTTGTTTAGCTAAATTCAATAACTGGGAATCTCAAAACAGGATGAAGTTTTGATATTCGGTAGAAATAATAGGTACTTCATGACATTTCAGATATTTTTCTGTTTTCAAATATGTCCACCAAAGGAAAAAGGCCGATGCAGCAATATTCTGAAGAGTCGATGAAAAGTGCTTTAAATGAAATAAGAAAAGGGACAACTTCTATCTCTGGTGCAAGTAAAAAATATGGTGTGCCGCGTACCACTACACAAGATAGAATCCATGGCCGTATTGCTGATGGCGCAGGAAAATGGGTCCACAAACAGTTTTAACTGATGCAAGAGCAACGTCTGGCGAAATGGTGTGGAGATCTTGCAAAATGTGGATTTCCGTTAAAACCTCAAGACTTGTTGAATACTGTCGAAAAAATAGTGAAAGAAGATCAACGAACCACACCATTTGTAAATAGTAAACCTGGAAGGAAGTGGTATTTGGGCTTCTTAAAACGGCACCCTAACCTAAGTCTCAGAGAAGCGGAAGGTATTTGTAAAGGGCGAGCGGTAATAACCCAAGAATATATAGGAAAATGGTTCGAAGAATTAAAAAACTTTCTTACTGAAGAGAACGCTTTGGACATTTTAGATGATCCATCTCGAATTTTTAATGGAGATGAGACCAGCTTCAGTAAGTGCCCTAAAACGGGAAAAGTACTGGCACCAAAAGGATATAAAAACGTTTATACCATTCAAAAACGAAACGAGAAAGAAACCGTTACGGTCCTGTTGGTTTTTTCAGCAAATGGCCAGACAGTGGTCCCAATGGTTGTTTTTCCATACGTGCGGCCACCTAAAGATGTCGTAAATAGCCTTCCTGAGAATTGGTTTTTGGTAAATCGGAAACCGGATGGATGGTAAGCGAGAAATTTTATGCATATATCGTCAATGGGGTTCATAGTTGGCTTAATGAGCACAATATTAAGCGACCAATTCTGTTATTTGTGGATGGTCATAAATCTCATATGACTTTGGAGCTGAGTAAGTTTTCCTAAATTCTCATTTGTTGCTCGCACGAATATGTCGATCCGAAGATAGTTAGTACCCCAAATACCAACTTCTTCACCTTATAATCGAATCTAAGTGCCTCAACTCGAGGCATTTCTATTAAAGCTGTCCACTTTTGTTGCGTTACGTACATATATATCTGGACCTCCAACTCTTCCAACTTGTTTTTCAGCTCTGTAAATTGTGCACTCCACAAAGTTTTACTTCTTAAATCGATCAATTGCATTTCTAGAAATCCAGTATCAATTCCAAATGGGTGTCATTAATGTTTATATTCCGAGGATTTTGCTAGTTCTGAATTGCTCAAATCTGTTAGAAAATTCATCTTTAATGCTTTTTATAACTGTGCTGAAGTAATTTGTGTCAACAGTTACACTGGTTTTATCGCGATATTGCTACAGAAATTGAAAACGAAGTAATTTACCGCTCTGAACATCTCCTGAAAAAAGAATCTTCAAAACAATCCAATTCTTGTAGCTAAACATAGGCTGGGTTTCCTTTCCTTGTTGTTTTGGATTCAGCTCATTTAATTTCGCTGTGATATCCACCATAAAGTAAAATTTTGGCAACTATTTGTTGTTCTCTACTTCAGGGTGATTAATGCCTTTTTCATTTAGGAATGTATTTATTCATTCAAGGACAAAGCATAACGTTTCAACACCTTACCTTTGGGAAGCCATCGCACTTTATTGTGAAGAAAGAAGCCGGAATACTGAGTCTCTATTTCGTTTAAGAATTCTTTAAACTGCCGCTGGTAGAATGATTTTCATAAGATGCTGTTAGCAATCTTGATTACCAAATTCTTGATCTCAACTATTTCGGCCGGAAATATTTGGGCACAAAGCGCTTCTTGGTGTATTATGCAGTTAAACGTAGGAATTTTACGAGTTTTATTTTGCTCTAAAAAATCGTTGTTGGCCCTTAATTTTTTCCTGTCATACTTCTGGCTCCATCAGTTGCTATTGAAACGATTTTATTTAAATTGATCTTATTGTCTTCAAGGCATTTTTGCACGGCATTCACTATATCTTCCCCTCTAGTTTGTCCCGAGCAATCTGTAGCAATCCTAGAAGTTCTGCTTTTGGACCTTGTGGAGATATAAATATTCAATGCCGGCGTTATTCGAGAGCTTCCGGCGGACTGACAACAATGACGACGCGTGTCACCGGGGAGGGGTGCGCTGAAAAGCGAGCACAAGTGGCTGAGAGATAGAATCGGTGCCTAAACCTCGCTTCGATTCGGAATGATTTTTATGTACAATACATGAGGAAAGTCACATATACATATTTCAATTAGAACAGGTTCTATTTTTGCATGACAAAATATGAAAATACAACACTGCTTGTGGCGAAAGAAAAACAGAGTAAATTTTAAAGATTAATATTGAAAGAAAAATAAATTGTTTAGTATTAATTAACAATTAAAAAATATATAACATTTTTTTAACAATAAATTTTTGTAAATTCACAAATTAAATGAGCTGTTGTTTACATTTAGAAGTTATGTCATACGGAAATACATATGCACGTGTGATAGCAAAAATTATGAATCGTATGTAAAAGACAATTTTGACAGACATGCGGAATTTCATATGGATAAAAAAAGTGACAGTACATATGTAAAAAACACTTCGTATAATAGCACCTTTACTTAAGAGCGGCTGCAGCGGCGGAAAAGTTTTAATTTAAATTGTATCAAGTTAAAAAAGTGTGAGGTCAAAAAATGTGTTTTTTTTTTTGTATTATTATGAAGTTCCCTTAAGAAAAATAAATATAAAACTGTGCTCAACAAATTAAGAGGTAAATTCAATTAGATCTTCGCGAGATTATCGATTTGAGCAAATAATTTTTTTTTTAATTAGTAGTGCCAAATTTCATGTCGATATCTTCATTGGTTCAACAAGAATTTCGTTTTTTAACAACTCAATATGTTTGGCGATTTTAACTATGTCTGTTCTTCTTATTTTGTTATTTGGCCAAGTATTTAAATATTTTAAATTGATTGATTTAACTGAGCTAATAAGGCCTAAAGTGTTTTGTGTAAATAAAACAGCGTTTCTTTACATATTTTCCGACGTTTCGTCTATACTTGTAGACTATCAAGGAAGTCGTACAGAATTATACATAAAACAAAAAACATAAAACATGTATCTATAATATTAATAGGCAAGGCGATTTCTTGTGACCGATGATTTGTTAAACCGATTTTGACCAAATGTACCTTATTTGAAAGGTATTTCTTTTAGGCTGTCCTCCAGATTTACAGATTTTTAAATTTTTACAGTTTTTTTTGGAGTAAAATGCATTTAAAGTTGCTAATAACACATACATAAAATTATACAATGCTAAAAGTGTGTTTATTAAATTTCTTGATGTGATTGTAAGTTTGATTTCTTCATTCACAATAATAATTGTATTGAATTGAAAATTAATAACCACCAACCAATAACCACAATAATCGATATTTAAAAAGTGTTGAATTTTGGATTGGCTAAAATTGATTAGCATACCTTTAGGGTCTTTATTAAATGAAAAAATAAAATTTCTTAGAATTTGCACTCGAATTTCGAGGGCTGGGATCTGTTAGTTTAAATAAATACACAAAACTTAAACTAATGTCACAGAAAAGTTATACTTAATAGCAACGCTATAACTGGCACTTATATTCTTTGTGTCTTCTTTAGTATTCATTGTTATACCTATGTTTTTTTGTTGAACAAAGAAGTTCCATTAAATTTTGTTTGCGGAATGAAATATCTGCTTCAGAAAAATTATTGATGTTGTAGAAAGCCTTTGGTGACCAAAATAGTAGTACAAAAAGTTTCAAAAAGAAAGCGTTACAGACAAACAGCGCTTCGGACGGGGAAAAAATATCAACTGATGAACAACTCTTCAGGGAGATCAAAGATTTGCTTTCAACATTTCAAAAGGATCATTCAAAACTATTTTAAAATATATTTTGCGTCGCAAACGCGTCAAATCTTGATTTGTTCCAAAAACACTAAATTTTTTTGAAAGAGAACTTCCCATTAATATCTCTGAAACAATGCATTTTGAAGGAAATAAATCCCATAAGACTTGAACCTATGCTTGCATTATGCATTATGCATTATGAATTCCTTCAGCCGGGAAAAACTGTATATTATTGTTGAGTCTTTTGAGCCGTTTGCGTGAATCCATTCCCAAAAAGGGCCAGAATTATGTTTTTTTTTTTCAATACGTTAATGCACCATCTCACACCGCATTTCGAATAATTCGCGCCTGATTTAGCAAAGGGTGACCTGGTTGTTTACTTAACTCATAAGACTCCTCTGGGGACACCGTTTTGAATCGACAGAGGAGATAAAAGGCCATTCCAGAATTCGACCTTAACTACTGTTTCGCCGACTGGAAAAACGTTGGCATAAGTTTATTGTAGCGGATGGGATGGAATTGGTTTGGAAGAATAAGTAAAGTTTTTTCGATTTATAACAAAAATGACCTTTCCCTTTGAACACAGCAGTTCTTCAAAGTTCCTAAAATTTTCAAAATCGGTTCAGGTTCCCCTGGAAATTAATATAACTTTAAAAGTTTAGTAAAGGGTCCGCCATCTAACGTTTTTTTTTCAACTAGTGCTTATTTCGTGAAAGGTAACACTTACCTCATGTCTGATTTGACAGATAATTAGTTTTATCCTTCCGCTGAACGAACATGGTTGTGTATACGCTTGAACAACGCTGGGAAATATTGCGACATTACTTTGAAAATCATGGTAATGTTGCAGAATGTGTGCGAAAATTGCGTACGGATTTTGGAAGAAGAGAAGCTCCGTCAGCTCCGTATGTTCGTTGTCTTGTGAAAAAAGTGAAAAAAATTGGCATCCTCATCAATAAACCAAAGCGTGAAAAGCCAAAAACAGTGCGTACACCCGAGAATATTGCTGCTGTGGCAGAAAGTGTGCGTGAAGCGCCATCAACATCAATTCACCGTCTTTCTCAAGAATTGAACATTTCGGAGGCATTATTGAGACGAATTTTGCATAAATACCTTGGTATGACGCCATACAAAGACCAATTGGTTCAGGAGTTGAAGCCAACTGACCATCCAATGCGTTTTCGCTTCGCTAAGTGGGCCTGCGATCGACTTACAAAAGATGCCGATTTTGCCAAAAAAAATCATCTTTTCAGTTGAAGCTCATTTTGATCTTGGCGGGTATGTAAACAAGCAAAATTGTCGCATTTGGGGCACAGAAAACCCGCACGCATACATTGAAAAGCCGACATACCCAAAACGAGTCACTGTTTGGTGCGGATTTTGGTCCAGAGGCATAACTGGGCCATTTTTCTTCGAAAATGAGCAAGGAGTGGCCGTTACAGTCAATGGCGATCGTTATCGGGCCATGTTGAACGAATTTTTGTTCACAAAAATTGAAGAGGAGGATAGTGGCAACATTTGGTTTCAACAGGACGGAGCTACGTGCCACACAGCCGAAGCTACACTCGATGTTTTGCTCCCTGTTTTTGAAGATCGCATTATCAGCCGCAGAGCTGATGTCGTTTGGCCGCCTCGGAGCTGCGACTTGACACCGTTGGACGATTATTTGTGCACACAATCGATAATGTGCTTAAAAATTGGACCGATCGTGTAGATTACTGCATGGCCAGCCAAGGCAGCCATTTGAATGAAATTATTTTCCATTATTAACCGGAAGGATTGTACTTTCAAATAAAAAAAGAAATTTGAGATAATATTCAGTAGTTTTTTTTAAGCATTTTCAAAAAAAAAAAGTTATTTGGCGGACCCTTTATATTTTGTGGCATTCTCTTAAATTTGTTGCATCTATAATTAATTTTTTGTTACCGATGTTTGGTTCTACCGTTTTATCCCGATATTGACCAAACGTATATTATTTGAAAGGTATTTCTTTTTAGCTGTTCACAAGATTTACCGATTTTCGTTTTTTTCTTTATTTTGAGTAAATTGCATTTAAAGTTGCTACTAACACATATATAAAATTATACATATGCTATGTGTGTGTTTATTAAATTTGTTAATGAGTCTGTTATCTTCATTCACAATAATAATAAACCAAAAAAGTGTTGGTTTGTGAATTGGCTAAGTTGAGAAATAAAGATGCCTAGAAATTGCACTCGAATTTCGTGTGCTGGAGTGTGCTAGTGTTTGATAAATAGGTTACGCTTTTATTATTTAGACCCTATACCACCAGAATCAATTCTGATTGGATTTAACGATGTCCGCCCGTTCGTCTTTCTGTCTGTCTGTCTGAAATTTGGCATGTGAGGTTCTATCGACCATAGGACATAGGACGAACGCTATTGGTGGAAATCGGTGCATGTTCAGACCAAGTCTCCATACAAATGACCCCTATGAGATCTACTTATATTGCCATAAGCACCAGTTATGATATACATATATATCGATCAAATTTGGTTTGTGTGTATGTTTAATATAACCATTGATTAGTTCCCCAAAAAAGCCCTCAAGGACCATTTTTAGTTATAATCCCCTTATAAAGGTGATTCCCTATCTTCACTTAAATCTACCTAGAAACATTGATCTTTCCCAAATTTGGTTTGTATATGTTTTATTCGCATAATAAGTGACTTCACCAAATCTGGTCATGATAGGTTCATTTTTCGATCTAGTCCCCTTATAAAAATAGCATCCGCTGTGAACTTTTTCATATCTGCAGGCCAAAGAATTAATACAGTGCCACTCAAATTTGATTTATAATTATTTTCTATATCCAATTAATTGGGCCTAACACACTCTCGGTCCAGACCGACCATATTTATACCCTATACCACTATGTGGTTTGGGTATAATGACTTTGTGCTGCTGTTTGTAACAACCAAAAATATTTGACCTAGACCCATCTTTAATTATACTGATCGAATCAGAATCACTTTCTGAGTTGATTTAACAATGTCCGTCCGTCCGTCCGTCTGTGTGTCCATGTAAAGCTTGTAATCAAACTGCAGGTCGCAAATATGAATGTATTTTAATGAAATTTGTACATAAGCTTTTATCGGCCATGGGATGAACGCTATTGAAATTGGTGAGAATCGGTCCATGTTCAGACCTAGCCCCCATACAAATTACCCATATGAAATCGACATAAATTGCCATAAGATCCAAATTGTCATATAGATCTTACTCAAATTGGGTTTGTATGCGTTCATTACATCCATTAGTGAGTAGTCCAAAAATGCTCCCTTTGACCCCATATAGAGCTGCTTCCCGATCTTCACTTAAATCTATTAAAAAACAAAAATATTGCAATGATTCTTCTCAAATTTTGTTTGTATATATTTTTGCAAAATACAAGAGACTTTACCAAACATGATCAGGATCGGTCCATATTTGGACCAAGTCCCTATATAGATATAGCATCCGATATGAACTTTTTCATATCTGCAGCCAAAAAAATTAATAAAAATCCCACCCAAATTTGGTTTTTGCTTATTTTCTATGTCCAGTTAGTTGGGACTAAGAGATAGGGTCTCTAAATGCATGGTATAGGGTATCGTATAGTCGGTCTAGACCGACTATAATTTTCTTACTTGTTTCTTATTGGTTTTACTTATTTTTTGGCTTCTCGAATAATTCATTTATCCATTTTGATTCGATTTAAAGGAATATTATAATCATCGATAGTCCCTAGTTCGAATTTCTTTATAAAGATTTAAGATTACAAAGTTAGAAACCTCCTTTTAAATATTGGAGTGTAGTGCTCTAAACCCTTTTCAGTTTTTTTCTTCCACTAAAGCATTTAGTTATGCCTTTAACATACATGGTAACACATGTCAGCAAACGAATTAATCGCAGAGAAATGATTTATTTACGCTTTTGGTGGCTACTTGACGCTTGAATGCCTTGTTAGCACCCAACTTATGATATAAATGGCAGAAAAGGGTTAAAATTGTTAATTCACATATGAGTAAACCAAAGAACTTAACCCTCCATTTATGGTATATTCGTGTGTATGTTTGTGTGTGTGTGTGTGTGTGTGATTTTTTAAGAATTACTTAAAAACAATAAATTGAAATGTTATTTAAAAGTTTCAGTTTATTTTTTTTTAGCACCAAACAATGTAAAAGATCCACTTTAAAAGGCTTTTATTGGTTTTGAAATGTGTTTGATTTATTTTTATTAATTTCCAAATATTAATGAGGTGTTCCTTTCGGAAAGTACTCTTATGGTTTAAATTTATTTTACCACCCTTTAAATGGTATGGGAATATTGCTGATTTGTTGGGTAATATTTGGCATTGCATTTTATTGCATTTTTATGGTTGCATATTCCCCTGTGTTTTTTTTATGGAAAATACGAGATTTTGCAGAAATCTTTTGTACTTCTTTTTTATTTTGACTTTATTTTGATTTGTTTTGAAACGTCAATGATTGATTTCAATTGTTTAGTAACATGCAAAAAGGTTTTATGGCTTTTGGTTGTATTTGTTGAACAAGAAAATGCATACTGGATCTTAATTTTTACGAGTTTTCGTTTTTTATAGGTTTGCTTGGTTTTTATGATCCAGGTTTTTGGAAGTTTTTAGTGTTAAATGACAGCTGTAGTTGAATGTTATTTAAACGGATTTCTAACAAGTCAAACAAGCAAAGAGAATAGAAACTTCCCAAGTCTTTTGAATAAAAAAGTATGAGAAAAAATATTTAAGAATTTATATTTGTTTTTATTAGAGTTTAGTTATTTTTTATTTTGTTTGCTTGTGTTCTACGTAAAATACTACATATTCCACAAATAATACAGTACTTTTTATTTGCATTTATTTGTTCAATACCCTTGGCAATCATCAATCTCTGTCGCTGTTTGTTGTCTACCAGAAATATTACAATATGTAGTTCAGGGTACGGTTAACTGAAAAAATAGCAAAAAAAAAAAAAAAAAATAAAAATGAATGAATGAAACACAAAAAATTGCATGCATTTAAATTAGACATTTAAGTCAGTGTCACCCACCCACAAATAATATTCCTGTCAAATAATAACAACACGCTATTCTTTGGAATTTCAGAGTAACTAACAACATCATGCATATTTGCTTTTGGTTAAAGCCAACTACACTTTTCCTACCGTTTTGTGTTTTTATAGATTCTTTTTATTCATGCCCTCTCCTTGTAGTTTAAAAAAAATCACATACGAAATCCACCAATTTAAATGAAATCGATCAATAGCGACCGTACCCAACCTTACATGCCAAATTAAATCATAAGCTGAAAATTGGTTAAGTGACAAACTTGATTGTTATTGGTGTGATTTTCCTGGGAAAATATAAATTGTCTTTACAGTAGCGATACTGTGGTTATTGCTATGAATTTCCATAGTCTACACTTGTTAATTGTCGAAAATAATTTTTCATGAGCTGTCATACAAACAATTTTATTAATCCCAAATTCTGAGCTGCAAATTCTAGGAAATTTTATTTTTTCTTTAAATTTTTTTTCTTTCAATGTTTTTTAATCTACATACATACATATATTAAAAATTTATGATAATAAACATTTTTATAACAGCATAAAGGTATGCTCATCTATTTTTAGCAATTCACAATTCCACACAGGGCGTGTGATATGCAATTGTAATGGAATTTGATAAATTGTTTTTTTTTCTCATGCATCTATTTATTGGATCTTCACATAGTGAACTAACAATAATTATTCAAATCTTAGAACTAATACTTAACTTATTAAATCCAGCCAGTGCCAGAAAAAATTTAATGTTGCTACATAAATTCGAAATATATAAATATTCATTGGCTTAGATAACGTCAAGCATTTATCATAATATCTGCAGTCTCTCTCCTTCTTAGGCGTTGGTGGATGCGATTGTTGAGAATGTCATGTGCTAACAGATTCGGGTGAGTTTCTAGTTTTTTTAAGTAGCTTGAACAGTTTTTCATAATTTCGACTTTAACTAGGGATACGTTTAATTCTCTATGAATTGTGAGTTTCTCACATACCATGGGGCGCGGATAATCAATTTTAGGATCTTATTTTGGCATCTTTGTATTATCTCTATATTAGAAGCTGAAGCGGTTCCCCATAGCTGTATACCGTAGCACCAAATGGGTTTCATGATTGAATTATATATCAATAACTTGCAATCAAGACTTAGCTTTGAATTTCTGCCAATTAGCCACGTAAGTTGAACTAATTTTAATTTTGTGTTAATTTTGATTCTATGTGTTTGCGGTATTTGCTGATTGTTTATTCGGATTTGAGGGCATGTTTCTCTTCTGAGCGTAAAAGTAACGTGGATACATTTGTGTTCACTTATTCTTATTTTCCACTTGTGTAACCAGTTGTCCAATTGAAAAACATGTCGTTGTAAAAGTGTAGATGCTGTTGAAGGGTCCTCATGAATACTCAAAATTGCCGTGTCACCCGCAAAGGTTGAAGTAATCGTGTTTTCATTTGTTGGCATGTCCGCTGCATAAAGGTTGTATAGGAGCGGACCCAGAATACTTATTTTGGCTTAAGCCGTTTGCGTTCCAGCAACATATTTTTAAACAGTTCGTGGTTTATTTAATAAAGCTTGCAATATCATAGATTGTATTTTCATCATCTCCTGCATCATGCTATGCATAGCGTTAGTAAAATTATTGATTGTTTGAACAAGTGAGTCGCGGTGTTGTTTCCAATTTACTTGTGTTTTGATTCAAGGGATCGTTTCCTGGATTTGAAACATTGGGAGGCTGACTTTGAGGGCGTAGCACATTTGAGTATGATTCAGAATGCTGCGAATGAACTGGATTCTGTGGTTGGTTTCGGGAGCCCGCTATGTTAGCGTATGATTGCGCGTTGGTAGTTACATGTACGGGTGAGACATATTTCTTAATTTTCATTTCGCTATAAATTCCTGAATAAACTGGGCACTTCGGGTAGTTAGTTGTGGGATTTTTACCGCAATTGCTGCATATTTTGGCTTTTCGTCATTTTTTGACCTGTCACACTCACTGATGTTGGGTTGCTCACCACACACAACACATACTGGTGGAAGCTTGCAGTATGCCCTTGTATTCCCGAACTCCTGACAGTTCAAACGCTGAACCGGTCCTTTCCTCTTATGCAGTTGTTCAACAGTAATTTTCCTATGTAACAGGTATCTTACGTTGTAGGTAGGGAGCACTTGGTTTTTTTTTAATTGAATGTCGCCGGAAAAGAGGTTGTGGGATATATTCGCGGTATCGAATATTTGATACTGTTTTTACTTTAAATCCTTTACCATCGAGTTCGCTTTTTAGTTCATCCGGGTTAACACACGAGTCGATGCCCTTAACAACTACTTGGAGGCCTTTCCGCTCTTCAATTGGTAGGTATAGAAGTTATTATTTAGTTTGTCGAATTCGGACACTATTTTTCGGAAATTAACCTCATGTAGAACCTGTAATTTTGTTTCCATAATATTTCCTCGTTAATGGGTATAATGTAGAAAGAGTTTTCTCCCGTCAACTCTATCAAATATTTAACCAATTGGTTCGAGTTTTGTTCTCTTAAATAAATAGGAGGAGGTCTTGATGGCTTGACTGCAACTGGTTGATCTTCATCTTCTTCATCCAAAATCGAGAAACGATTTTGGGGTTTGGAGGCAACATTATTCTTGATAATTTTTGATGAAGAGGCAATTTTTTCTGATTTGGGGCTGCGCGCTCTTTTAACTACTGTAATGTATCTATCCATACCAGTTTGTATTGATGATTTTGGAGAATTTGAGTCAAGTGGATTGTTTTTTGAAAATACACTTCTGGTTGATTTATTATTACTTACGGTTTCAATGGTGTTCATATTAGTGCAATTATTTGCAGTATTGCATTTGTCACTATCGTTGTTGTTTTTACTGGTTTTTCTTTATGACCTATTTCTGCTGACGTTGGCTCTGTTTGTTCAATGCATATATTGGGGGAACATGAACGCGCTCTCCCAGAGGTCTTAGCTGTTAAGTAAAGCTTGTTGAATATGGTATCGTGTAGATTGTCTTGATCATTTAATACAATATATGCATTATTACGGTTTATGCTTCTCTCACTTGTTGTTGGGTTTGAGAAACAAATTTACCGTTTATTTATTACAAACACAAAAAGAAAAAGTTTATTTGTTAGTTGTATTGTTGTTGTTTTTTCAGTTTTTTTTTAAACTATATTGATATTTAATTTAATTTGGTTAGTATTATTCACACATATGTATGTGTGCATGTATATACCCATACCCAGATGGCCACGTCTTCAAGACATCCCTAATGATGGGTGCATGACAATGTAAAGTCTTTGAAGACAAATGTAGGACAGCCGGAACAAATCGTCAAAGACATTTTCGAACAAATGTCGCGAAAATCGTGGACGACTAAAAGAGAGACGAAGTCGCTCAGTTTGTCGCTCACGCAAAAAAAAATGAAAAGTTCACCTATATATTCACTGACGACTTTATAGAAGATTAATTCCACCATATTATCGTCAACGACTATTTAGGCGTCAATATCGTTCACTTTGTCATTAACGATTGCATAGGCGACAATGTCAACAACTTTGTCGGTAATGATTGTATGGATGACAATATCGTTCATTTTGTCGTTCATCGTTCATATTGTCATTAATGCTCGCATCAACGACTATGGTTAACGTTCTGTCATCATCTATCGTCTTCTACTTTGTCGTCAATGATTGTATTGGTAATAATATTAAAAAATTTATACCAAAACATAGACTTAAAAATTTTTATTAATTAATCATAAATTTTCAAAAATAAATTATATCAGTACTATCAAAGTATAAGTAGATAGTATTTTCTATTATTTAACGGTTTTCCTTGTCATGCTTTCTTGAGTTCTCTTTGTTGTAGGTATTTTTGATTCGACGAAAGATAACCCGTAGTTCTCTTTTGAAGACTTCATGTGTATGTTCCTCCTTCTTTGTAGATTCTATATAAAATATATTTTAAAGAAATTTTTTTTTTATTGTTAAGTATAATGTCATTAAAAAACACTGTAATTTGTTCACGTCTTGAAAAATATTTACCATATAAAGCCTTGAGTAAATTTCCGTATTTCTTAAATGACCTTTTATCTTCGCTGCCATCATGTTATATAAAACTATTAACTATTAAACTATATGACAACTTTCAGGTCTTTGTCGCTTATCCTGTCGTTAGCGAAGATTTTCAAATTTTTTTTGTTTTGTCTTGCAGCCATTATTAAGTCCCGTTATTTTACTTTCTTTTACACACACAGCTTATATACTTACCAACTTAAAGACAACGTCGCTCATCATGTCGCTAACGGAGTATGACTGACGTCAATTTCCTCACAATATCGCTCATCTTGACATCAACAGACTCATACACGACAAAACTTAATTTTGTCGCGTATTTTGTCGTCAATAGAGTTCGATACACGGCCGTATAAGTTATTTCTCATCCAGCTGGTCGTTAACTAAATTTTTTATTAAATATCTGCACGAACAACTCATAGACATTGTCGCTTAACTTGTCCTTAACAAAATTCGACGGACGACATACACAAGACGTTGTCGCTCATATTGTCGTCAACGGACATTGATACACGACAATATAGATATTTGTTGTTGAATTTGTCTTCAACGCGATGTGATACACGACCAGCTAAGTAATTTGTGTGCCAGCTTCACGTTAACGACAATATCCATTATATCGGCGTTACTGAAAACTTCATCGACAAATGTCGTGAGTGACAAATTATAAAATGTCTTAAAGGAATCGTTAACGACAATGTCGTCTACGACGATTTTTCCAACTGGGTATATAATGTTACGCGTCCAAGCGCAGTGGTTTAAAACTTTTTTTTATTTTCAATTTTATTTTATTATTTTATTTTTTATCACTTGTGTGGCGGAACTAATATATGTTCATACATATGTATATATGTATGTATATTTTTGTTTTACTTATTAACCCGATCGAGCAAAAACACGTCTTTCTCTCATGGCGGTTGAAAAAGATGAATTGTGGATTTAGGTTCTTATAAAATTAATTATTTTATAAGAAATTGATCTTGAAAGTGTTTTTTGTTTATGTTTTTTCAAGTTTTTTTGTTTTTTGTTTGATTTTGTTTTTTTCTGGAAGATATATGATGTTTAAATCAAAGTATATTTTTATAAATTATTATAAATATTTTATTTTATTTAATTTAATATATTTTTAACACATATTATACATAAATTTTATCATACGGCACTTCTCCTCCATGTGAACTAAAACTGTGCCAATTTTCACACTCATCCGTGCCCGCATTTTGCTCAAACAGGGATGAAAAAAATTTCCTTCACGTATTTATATATAGATATCGCTTATGATGAGCTGTTTATTCTATTTATCCTCAATTCTAAGCTTTCGTTAGAAATATTGCCTAAGCTGGAATCGTTATCGTGTTTCATATACAAGTTTTTCTCTCAGAAAATAGAAAACTGCGAGTTTCATGTGCTTATAAAACATAACTTTGTGAAGCGAAAAACCATTTTCGAACTCAAGAATATGTCAAAAGGAAGTATGGCGATACTTCACCATTCTGCAAAATGATTATAAATTTCGCTTTTATAAATTTCGCATTTGAATACGAAAAATCATAAAGCAAGATGGGTGCCACGTGTGCTCGTTCCACTATGATAACGCACCTGTCATCCTTTATTGATTTCACTAACAAAAATTGATTGATTTGCAGTATAAATAGCTATTCGATCCACCATAGTGTACTGATTTGGCTCCCATTGGTTATATCCTATATCCGAATATGAAAAAATAGTTGGGTGGAGAAAGAATTGGCCTAATCAATAAAGTTATCTCAACAATAGATGTTTATTTTAAGGACCATTAAAATCATACTATTTGGAAGGGATAAGAAAAGATAGAGCCTTGAACGTCGCTATAAAAGTGTATCGATCTTAAAGGATTTAATAATAACGAAAACTATTTTGCCATAAAATAACGTATTCGCGTGTTATCATGGACTTAATTGCGGTTTGTAATATCTGCCTTTTTTAATGATTTTCTTATTATTTTTTAAAGTTAAATATTTAACAAGTAATTTTGTACCTTATATGTATATGTATATAATGCCTAATATTTCTTGAAACGGAAAAAAATGTATGCATTATTTTTAAACGATATTTAAACTATGAATTCAAATTATTTCCATGGTATTGAAAAAAGAATTACATATTTTCACAACAAAAATTGGTTTCTGGAAGTTTTTGAAGTTTTTGTCTAACAAAATTGAGGTTATGACTTGGTTAGATGACCTTTAACTTTAGTACCTTTCGAAATTTCGCTCTGAAATTTTACCTTGTTGCAGAAAATGACGAACATATTAGCAACCATATACGTGGACGTGTCCAGAACAACCCGAGCTGACAAAGACACAACACAACAAATATGGGAAAAATTTTCTTTATCGCGACAATGTTGTGTACTAGTTCCAGCAACATTATAACTGTTATGATGTAGAATTTATTTCACTTTGGGTTAAGTTCAAAATCAGGTTATTCATTCCGTCAAAGCACATTTCGGCTAAACCAAATCAAAAATCTTGGATTAACCAGACCTGCAGAGATGCAGTCAGATCCGGAGAGAAAGCCTTCAGACATTGGCGTAAAAATTAAAACTCCCTCAATGAACTGCTACGCAGCCAGGCGAGAAATGAATGTCCCAAAGTACTAAAGCGCGAAGAGTTTCTTCACAATCAGCGTCTTCGTGCTAAGTTCTTTCTGATCCTCGGGGCAGCAAGCGCATTTGGTCATTTGTTAAAAGAGTAAAGAATAATGCCAGTTACGCTATCCCAGCTCTTATAATGAATGACCAAATATTCACTGACCCGGTTGATAAGGCTAACCATTTTGCTGAACTTTTTGCAAAAATATCATTTTTGCCGGATGGCGACCAACCACTGCCCGAACTCGAAAGAGTCTTGTACTCTGCCTAAAATATTCTTCCGAGCACGTGCAGTTAAAAGGTTCTTTCGGATCTCAACATTAATATGTCTCCGGGACCGGATGGTATACCAGCACTGAAACAGTGCTCTTCGACGCTAGCCAGTCCATCGGCCAACCTTTTCTGCCTATCGTACCGTGCGGGAGTCTTTCCCTCTTGCTGGAAGGTTGCTAATGTCCAACCAATTCCTAAAAAGGGTGCGGCAAATAACCCTGAAAATTATCGTCCAATTGCAATCTGTTCTACGCTCTCAAAGGTGATATAGAGCATGATCAATTTCCATCTTGTGAACTGCCTAGCGCCAACTCACTTCTTAATGGTCGACAGTACGGCTTCCGTAGAAATCGTTCCACGGGAGACCTGTTAGCCCTACTTTCTGAGCGCTGAGAAAGTAGAGTGGTTGCTCTAGATATTTCCAAGGCATTCGATCGTATGTGGCACGGTGCATTGATATCAAAGTTTATTGTATTTGCGGTCGATAATGATTTCTCTCGATTTATATCGAGTTTTCTCAGAGACCGAACAATACGTGTTGTTATTGATGGGGTCTCATCTAATGAGATTCAATTCAGGGGTACCCCAAGATTCCGTTCTTTCTCCTTCCCTTTTCCTTATCTTTGTGAACGACCTTCTTGGTCGAACTTTTAACTCTATGTACTCTTTCGCAGATGACAGCAGCATTTGTCATTCATTCTCCTTTAATTGTAGGCCAAGCCTCTTGGAGGTTGGCGGCAAAAGGCGGATAATGAATGACACACTCAATAAGGACCTGTTAACAATCTCCGAGTGGGGTAAAGTGAATAGGGTTGATTTTGATGCTCTGAAGACCTAATGTTGTATGTTGACCCATAGGGCCATGGATTCAACAATGTCATCTGTATATATGGGTGGTATAGGTATTGATTAGTCGGATACTCTTGATGTTCTAGGCATGATAATTCAATGTGATGTTCGTTGGAACGAGCATGTTTTTCAAGTGTCGAAAGAAGCATTCATGTCTTGGTTTTCTAAAACGGTGCAAAAATTACTTCACTCCCTCTAATCTCCTTAAAATCTATACCACTTACAACCGACCGAAAATGGAATACAACTCCCAGAAGCTTCAAAGTCTATTTTGGAGCTACTGGACCATGTGAAAAGGAGTGCGTGTATGCTCATCAATGACAGTAGGATATCCTACTCTATTGACTCATTGGAACAGCGTCGGAATGTGGGTTGTGTGAAATGTTCTTCTGAGATTAGCGATCTTACTCCAAGTGCCCGAGTTTCGGTTCGCTCTACCCGCTTCTCTTGTAGATCACATCCGATTGCAGTCTATTGTCCAGTTGACCGCACAACGCATTACAGAGAGAATTTGTTTATCAGTCGAACTAGCCGTATGTGGAATAAACTCCCCGCAGAGGCCTGACAGTTATATTCTAATAAAATTTAAGTCAAATATCCACAAACACTACTCCCTCTTTCCTCCTTCCCATAACCTATTTTCCTGAGATCAACCCAATGCACTGCTTCTGTAGGGAGCATCCCCTAAGTGTTGGTTAATAAATAAAAAAAAAACATAATCTCCTTTTATCTCGATATACTATTCCCGGCGATATTCAATAGCTTCGATAATCTGTCTATAGTAAAAACTGACTAAAATAGCCATCAACCGCAGACTCCTCCTCTCCATTGTTGGCAAATCTTTTACCACTGAGCCGTTTTTTTAAAATTTGGAAATAGAAAATAATTCGAGAGGGCTAAATCTGGCGAAAAATCAATTCTAATTGTAATTCTTAAATTTTGGCCATCGCAAAAATGGATGTGTCAACTGATGCATTGTCTTGATGAAACAACACTTTCTTTTTCGCCAATTAAGGCTTTTCCTTAAATTTGATCACTTTAATGCTGCTCTAAGTCAGCATAATATTCACCATTCATTTTTTTTTCTCTTTTTTAAGATAATAATTAAAAATTATCGCACGGGCATACCAAAAATCAGACCCGATAACTTTGATTCCAAATGTAACTGTTCTCACCTTCCTTGGACACGATTCTCCCATTTCAGTCCACTGTTTTAACTGTTCCTTATCTCAGGTGTGAAGTGTTGGACCCATGTCTCATCCATGGTTATGAATGGACGCAAAATCTTGGCTTTATGCGATGTATAGCAATTTCTGAATTGTCTAACATTTCATTTGGATTTTCTTAACCGTTTATGGCTAGGTCGACCACTACGCTGTTCTTCTTGGCAGCTCGTACAGCCTCGTTCAAACACCGTCACACAATATTTTATAGTCGTAAATGAAAGAGCAGACTTCCTCAGAATAGAATCTAGTTCGCCTTTCATATTAGTTGGGCTGACACCATTGAAATGAAAGTATTTAATTATACTAGCAGATTCCAGCGCCCGAAATTCGAATGCAATTTATTTTTTAACTTAGCCAATTCGCAAACCAACACTATTTTGGTTTATTATTATTGTGAATGAAGAAAACAAACTCATTAACAAACACATTAACAAATTTAATAAAAACACAAACATAGCATACGTTTAATTTTATGTAATGGTTAGTACCAACTTTAAAGGCAATTTACTCAAAATAAAGAAAAAAAATTAAAAATCGGTAAGTCTGGTGAACAGCTAAAAAGAAATACAGTTCAAATAATATACGTTTGGTCAAAATCGGGATAAAACAGTAGATCGTTTACTGGTTTGATGGCTCAAAAAAAAAAAAAAAAAAAAAAAATACGCCTCAACATGGCGCCTTGAAACTGAAAACATATGTATATGTTTTATAAGGTTGCCACTTTTCACAATCTAATTTTTTCAAACTACTGCCGCCATCGTCTGATTCTTGGACCTATCTCGTATATTGAGTTAGATTAAATATCCAGTTACTGTTCGTACAATTGTCACTTGGCCATATGTTTACAATATCTGTTCTTATGAAAATTAATTGTGTGTAAGTTATTTTGGGTATTTATGAATGGTTGCGGTAAATAAAATGATTATTTCTTATTTAAACTTTTATAATAATAAAATTAGCATATCAACTCCCTGTGAAAAGAAAAATAAACATTTATTATATTTTATTAAATAACATAAAAAAAATAACAAATATAAATCGGGGAGGTTTTCTTTACCTTTTGACTATAAAAAAAAATTATAAAACAGATTTGTTATATTGTTCTTAGCCAGAAGCTCATTAATTTTCATAACATTATATGTCACAGCATCATTTTTCCTGCTTCATTTCTTTTTTTTAACCAAGAAATATCATTAACACTATGATTTAACTATAGACGTAGAACACCTCAACATCACCATCAGCAGCAACTCCATGATGATGTTGTGATGTGTTATGATGACGGATGGGTTGATTGCTTTGTATTCGCATAACATTTTCTTGTATTTTTTTTTAAATGTTTGTGTTATTATTGCCAAAGGTAGAAATGCCGTCGTACACTCATGAAAAATAAACTTAAATGTCATTTCAATGAATTTATAATTGGATATTATATATGTATGATGGTTGGTGATGGGTTTTTTCGCTTTTATTTCTCATTTTTGGTTATGGTAAATTGCCTTTTTGACACAACTACAATAACAACAACAATACAAACTTTAACTTCAATAAGAATTTGCATAATTTTTTCTTTTTTTTTTTCCAGCAACGCAATATTTTTGAAATTTTTTTACCCAACACCATATGTAGGTATGTAATCAAAAGGTTTGTAATGGAACCAACCATATTCTAGAAAGAAAAATAAATAAATAAACATTTTGCATATTGAGCTGATCACTCTTTCGCTACACTTTTTTTCTTTAATCATTTTAATTAATGATTTTATGTAAAGTTATTTTGAAAAAAAAAGGATTTGTATTTTTATGTGTTTTTTTTTTTCTTAAACAATTCATCTGCATACAGAGATAAAATTTGCATACCTTGCTAGACAAAAAGGATGCCTTTTTAACCCCCCTACTTTTGATTTCAAACAAGTTTGTTTGATTTTTCTTTTTGTTAAACATCATTAATCAGTTGAGTTAATTTGTTTATTTTTGTATTTTTCTGTTTTGTAGATCTTTGATTTGGTTGATATGTTTTTTTTTCTTTTTTCTATCTGAGTCATTAACCCTTTTGTTCATTTGTTTGATTTTAACATTTAAATATAAATATTTGCTTTGCCAGTTGTAATTTTTTTTTGTTCAAATTTAAATATCCTGGGAATTTTAGCAACATTTTTACAATTGTTTTTAGTTTTGTTAATTTTTTTTCTAAAGTCTTATTAATGATTGTTTTGGTGTCAGTTACGGTTTTTGGTTTTTCCTGAATTGATTTTTAATTTTAGTTTAATTAAAATTTTAAATATTTTGGTTTTATTTTGTAACCGTTTTCTGTCTGTACAAAACCGTTAATTATGGTTTACATTGAGTTCTTTCTTCAAATAGAAGGAATATGTCAGGGGGTTAAGAGTTTGGGAAACAGATTGTAAATATTTCATTAATGATGTGTTACAAATAAAAAAAATAGCAGAACGCAATATGCATATAAGGGATATTTAAGTAGGTAAAGGAGCTCCTAGTCCATAAACGAATTGCTTCAACAATAACTGTGGCGATAAATTTTAGCATATTTTTCAAATATCAAAAAGACATTAAAAATTATGTAGGAATATGATGAACAAGTATTACTCGCGGTTGTGAAAAATTTCAAAAAATTTTATTTTTATAACCTTCATGCCATTTGAAATAATCAGAAAAAAAAGCTGGGCCTCATAAAATATAAAATATATATAATTATAACAAGAGGAGTTTATAGAGCAATGTCCATCTGTCCGTCCGTGGAGATCACGATAGCGCCCTCAATAGGTCGGCTGCGTTACTTATTTTTAGTGAAAATATTTCACTGTCACCCCTAGCAGGTTGCTATTTAAAATCATTAAAATCAGTTCACTAATTCCCGAGATTTCAATGAAAATGTAAATAAAATTTTGAATAAAATATGATTTCTCCATGTTGTTCTTGTTGTTGTTATTCTAAATTTTGTTTCTTATGCATCATAGCTGTAATTGTACTTGTTGTTGTGGTGAGTGTGTATTTCTGGTTATACTCCACGCGTCAAAAGTCCAAGTCGGCTTTGCACCTCCGTCTGCGCCAGTAGAAAATGTATTTAAATTAAAGCATTGAAATTAAAAATACTGCTAATAAAAAAATAAAAAAAATATAAAAGCTTGGTTTTTTCTCAAGCTTTTAATGGCTCAACCAACTTAAAAATGTCATAGACGTATATCTGTTTTTAATTGTGGTAGGGTATATCCGATCTCTTTTCTTGTTTACGCTTGACCCAGCAATTAAAAGCCTACTCCAATAAGAGACAAGTAAGAAAATTATAGTCGGTCTAGACCGACTATACGATACCCTATACCATGCGTTTAGAAACCCTATCTCTTAGGCCCAACTAACTGGACATATAAAATAAGCAAAAACCAAATTTGAATGGGATTTTTATTAATTTATTTGGCTGCAGATATGAAAAAGTTCATATCGGATGCTATATCTATATGGGGACTAGGTCCAAAAATGGACCGATCCTGATCATGTTTGGTAAAGTCTCTTGTATTTTGCAAAAATATATACAAACAAAATTTGAGAAGAATCAGTGCATTATTTTTGTTTTTTAATAGATTTATGTGAAAATCGGGAAGCAGCTCTATATGGGGCCAAAGGAATAATTTTTGGACCACTTATTAATTGATGTAATGAACGCATATAAACCCAATTTGAGTAAGATCTATATGACAATTTGGATCTTATGACAATTTATGTCGATTTCATAGGGGTAATTTGTATGGGGGCTAGGTCTGAACATGGACCGATTCTCACCAATTTCAATAGCGTTCATCCCATGGCCAATAAAAGCTTATATACCAAATTTCATCAAAATATATTCATATTTGCGACCTGCAGTTTGATTACAAGGTTTACATGGACACACAGACGGACGGACTGACGGACGGACATTGTTAAATCAACTCAGAAAGTGATTCTGATTCGATCGGTATAATTAAAGATGGGTCTAGGTCAAATATTTTTGGTTGTTACAAACACCAGCACAAAGTCATTATACCCAAACCACATAGTGGTATAGGGTATAAAAATACCTTTTAAAAAGTTATCTTTAAAAAAAAGTGGTTTTAAAAAAAGACCTCTCAAAAAGTAAATTTTTCGAAAAAATTCCTCTTAAAAAAGTAAATTTTTAGAAAAAAAAAACCTCTTAAAAAGGTACATTTTAAAAAAGTACCTTTTAAAAAAAGTACATTTAAGAAATTGCCTTTAAATAGGTACTTTTTAAATAATACGTTTTAAAAAAGTATCTTTTATAAACTTATAAAAAAGTACCATTTAAAATAGAACCTTTGTAAAAAGTAAGTTTTTAAAAATAGTATCTTCTACAAAAGTACATTTTAAAAAAATACCTTTTAAAAGAAGTACCCTTTAAAGAATTGCTTTCAAAAACATGCCTTCTAAAAAAGGGACCTTTTGGAAAAAATGCTTTTTAAAAAAAGTAATTTGTCTAGTTTCTCAGTATAAGTTTTATTTGTAAGGTTTTTCACACAAATAGGAAAAAATTCAAAATAGTGCATTTGTGAAAAATTGAAAAACCGTTGTCTTGAGTTACAAAACATTTATTTTCATAGATATCCCACTCCCATCCCACGAAGCGACCAAAAAGCTCTTAAAGGAAAAATCCTAAGCTTTCTTATGAAAAAAAAAAAAAAAAATGCCCTTTTTGAAAAAAAGGCAAAAAATGCAAAAAAAAAAAATTAGCAAAAAAAAAGTCTAAAATTTTTTTTTTTTAAGTATTTTTTTCCGAAATATTGAAAAAATAGCTATCTAAACTAAATTTTCTAAGAACAGTAGGTAATAAGTTACATGGATGACAAAAACACCTGTTTGGCCAAAATGTCAAATTTTGATCCCCTCTAACTCAAAGAGATCTGGACCGATCTTGTTGAAAAATTGTGTCTAAACTACTATCCAATAGGACTAACCTTGGAGCAAAATTCATCCCGATCGGAAGACATCGGTTTCAAAAGTTGGTGCACTTGACATGAAATCCCCCATAAATTTGAATGATATCAGAAATTAAAGGTTAAGTAACTGTATTAAAATGGTAACCGTACTCAACATTGGTTAAAATATTGAGTTTAGACAGGTGTAGGGCATCAAAGATTCCGTAGGGTCGAATTTTAAGTAAACTAATTTTAGGCACGTTCTTTTTTTTAAACGTTGATTTTTGAGGTACTTTTTTTAAAAGGCACTCTTTTAAAAGGCAACTTTTTAAAAAGTATTTTTCAAATCAACTTTTTTTAAAGTTACTTTTTCTAAAATATGCTTTTTCTGAAAGCTACATTTTCTGAAAGGTACTTTTTTTGATATATACTTTTTCTAAAAAGCATTTTTTCCAAAAGGTCCCTTTTTTCGAAGGTACTTTTTTTTAAAGCAGTTCTTTAGAGAGTACTTTTTTTAAGGGTATTTTTTTAAAATGTACTTTTGTAGAAGGTACTATTTTACTTTTGAAAAAGGTATTTATAAATGGCACTTTTTTATAATGTACTTTTTTCAAAAATACTTTTATAAAGGTAATTTCTTAAATGTGCTTTTTTGAAAATGTACTTTTTTAAAATGTAGTTATTTCAAGATGTATTTTTTCTAAAAAGTACTTTTTAAGAGGTATTGTTTCTAAAATGGTCTTTTTTGAATTTAACTTTTTTTTAAAGATACCTTTTTTAAAAGGTACTTTTTTAAGATAAGCTTTTTTGAAAAGATTTTTTTTATTATTTTTCTAAATGTTACTTTCTGTGAAAGTTATTTCTTTTTTTTAAACGTACTTATTTACAAGTCACTTCCTTTAAAAGATATTTTTTTTAAAGGGTACTCTTATAAAACAATACTTCTTTTAAAATGTACCTTTTTGAAAAGGTACTTTTTCGAATAAAAATTATCCTACCATAACAGGTTAATTTTCGACGTATCGATGGATTTATGTGCATTATAAACTGCTTTTTATACCCTATACCACTATGTGGTTTGCGTATAATGACTTTGTGCTGCTGTTTGTAACAACCAAAAATATTTGACCTAGACCCATCTTTAATTATACCGATCGAATCAGAATCACTTTCTGAGTTGATTTAACAATGTCCGTCCGTCCGTCCGTCTGTGTGTCCATGTAAACCTTGTAATCAAACTGCAGGTCGCAAATATGAATATATTTTGATGAAATTTGGTATGTAAGCTTTTATCGGCCATCGGATGAACGCTATTGAAATTGGTGAAATTCGGTCCATGTTCAGACCAAGCCCCCATACAAATTACCCCTATGAGATCGACATAAATTGCCATAAGATCCAAATTGTCATATAGATCTTACTCAAATCGGGTTTGTATGCGTTCATTACATCCATTAATGAATAGTCCAAAATGATCCCTTTGGCCCCATATAGAGCTGCTTCCCGATCTTCACTTAAATCTATTAAAAAACAAAAATATAGCACTGATTTTTCTCAAATTTTGGTTGTATATATTTTTGCAAAATAAAAGAGACTTTACCAAACATGATCAGGATCGGTCCATTTTTGGACCTAGTCCCCATATAGATATAGCATCCGATATGAACTTTTTCATATCTGCAGCCAAAAAAATGAATAAAAATCCCACTCAAATTTGGTTTTTGCTTATTTTCTATGTCCAGTTAGTTGGGCCTAAGAGATAGGGTTTCCAAACGCATGGTATAGGGTATCGTATAGTCGGTCTAGACCGACTATAATTTTCTTACTTGTTTAAAATTGGTTTTGGTTTGGTACGTATTACGTATTTTGTAATCCAAAAGTTAAAATATTAAACATTTAGTCATAAAAGAAGTTAAATTTAATTTTACATCTCTGTGCTTGACACCCTCTCTCGTACATTGCGGTACAATTTGAAATCGAAGGCAGGTGTTTATTTTCCTTTTCCGATGTTGGTTCCCCCCCACTTTAACACACATGACTTCCTTTTGTTATATTTTATCGTTAAGGTTATTTTACGGAAAAAGGACACTACAAACGTTTTACTACTGACTGAATGCTACTCATTTTAAAATTTACGATCTTTAACGAATCATTTTAGTTAAGCTTAGTTTAACTAACAATACACAGAAATAGCCAGCTATCATAAGTTTTTATATCTTTTAAATAAAAATCTCTTTTAAATGATAAAATCCTCTTCATGTAAAGATAATAAGGTCATTAAAGTAAGGGTTGTCCTTTTACACTTCACATGTGTAACAATGAAAGCCACCATACACGTATTTAGTGTTTTTAAAACTGACATATGAGTTTAAATTGAATCAGAAACTAAAATACAATCAACAATTTCCGTTTCAAACTCAAGTGATAAAATTGTCTGATATGATTTTGTTGTTAATTTACGGTAATGAATAAAATTTTGATAAACATTTCAACAAAGGACATTTTAGTTGATAATATAAAATAATATTAGTGAAAATCGGGGTGATTTATTTTTCGGTTTACAATTTGTTGCGCTTTAAATGTTAAGAGTTCTATTTTAAAATTCAATAGTTTAGCCACAATACTCGTTTACTACATGGGTCATGTTTAGGTGGAGTGTTTATACTTTTGTTTAACTATTGAATAGCCCTAAATAAATATGTCAAAAAATCAATTAGTTGTCATTACAAAAGCGTAACCATTGATTGCGAGTACTTTAATGTTAACACGTTTAAAATAATATTTGCCAAATGTTTAATGCTTAATTAAGTTTGCTATTTTAAAATCTTTTGTGTAAATACTGAAAGTCAGGTACTTGGATTGGTAGATGATTCAAAATCGCATGAAATTGTTCACTAGATATTTTACAAACTAAATGAGAATTGTGTACACTTAAAAAAAATTAAAAACTGGGACTAAAGCACTATTAATATAAAAAATTTACAACATAAATCAGTGAATTTATTTATCTCTCCTTTTGACAATAATGTCTAATAATATTTTTGCAAATATATCAAATGGAATTACTGCTTATCTTGATTACCATAATATGAAAATAAAAGAAACAATTCTAAACATTTTAGGAAGTGTTATTAGAAAATAAAATTAATGTTTGGCAATTTATTAAACAATAACTGATAGAAAAAAACACACATATATCTTAATATTATATAGAGACAACAAAAAATAGACTCATTCAAAATAGCAATAAAAAAACTATACCCCAGAGTATAAAGAAAAAATAAAAATATAACAAAAATGTACCCTCACCCAAAATACAAAAGTAAAAGTAACTAAAATGAAAGCCAATTTTATTACCAAACACGAAAATGATGTGAAAGTTTAAATATGATAAGATAATGATTTCCTACGATTTTCAAAAATGTATATGTCCCTGTTGTTTTTTTTTTTTTGTTTAAATTTTTTCAAGTTCTCCCTGTTGTGTTTTCCGCAAAATATTCTCAAGATTATGTAAATATATTTATTCAACCTTTATGTAAAGTCAATGGTAATTCACACCTTATTATACAAAGTTTTTATAAAAGTTTTTCTTTTAAACAAAAATATAAAATGAAGTAGAACGGTTCAACAAAACTATAAAAGGGTTTAAAAACCAATTCCTTATTATGCGGGACTACTTTCTTATAATATTCATAGTTTTTCTTTTTATGCAAAAAAAAAAAAAAAAAAGAAATAAAAAAAATAAACCACTTAACCCAAACAATCATCAACCCCTTTTGTTATTTTGAAAACATAAAATCCTACTTAACCCTATCATCTTTCACTTGAATATCGAATTCATCATCAGTGATCATTATTAATTGTTTATCGTTGCATTTGAATCTAAATGAAATATTTGATTTACGTGTTGATTTTCTACGCCGGCTTTTTTTTAATTTGGGAAATTATTTATTGTTCCTTGAAACCCGCATATTTAAGTTAATATTGTTAATGGTTGGTTAGAGAAATTATAATTAAAATTTTTATCAATACAAAAATAAGTTTTTAACATTCAGTTTATTTTCTTTTTGTGGTCATTTTGTGTGTTTTGAACTAAAACCTCGGAATAACTTCTTTAATTACATATAAATGCGACAGGTAACGCTACGAGTATCGTAACAATTACTTTGCTGTAAAATAGAGAGTAGCAGAAGGATTTTCATGATATTCTCTTAATAGTTACAGTATTGAAACCGATCTTAGATACAAAGTAATTTCTAAACCCTTCATTCGGCTATGGATTTAAAGAGTATTGTGGAATGATTAGTTTAAAATTTGTAAAAGGTTATTTATATATATTCTCGTATCCACTCCGTGTTATTTGTTACGGCTTTGGAGGCATTAAACCATTTTCTTTTAAAATATTTTAGATCATTTGTTGATTTTTATGGGAGCCTAATATCTTTTAACCCTTTCACGACCAATGGGACATATATGTCCCATTTATATTTTTTTCTTGTATTTTCCACATTTTCCAACCGATTGTTTTAAAGCTGACTCGAGTCGACAGAGGATAGTTGCAGATCATACAAAAAAAATGGCACAATTATTCTCAGGACCTAAGACGGTGACCCCAAACTCTGAAAATTGTGTGTTTTTTTTAATGATATTTGTATGTCATTAATTCGGACGTTATTGAACCGAAAACATTAAAATTTTAATATAACATCGACCTGTATTTATGGTTTTCAGAAACACCGAAATATTAGGAATCGGTTTATTATTCAGCAAAATTCAGTACGGGAAAAAAAGATGTTTTATAGTTTTATATTTTTATTAAATTAAAAAAATTTATAATATTAAATCAACAATTAATTAAACTATAAATAAAAAGACTAAGAAAAAGATTAGTTCTAAATATCTCAAAAATATAAAATTAATTATTATAGTTTTTTGTGAAACAAAAAGGTTTTTACAAAAGGAACGATATTCCTTTCCATTTTTAGCACCAACTAAAAAAGTAATAATCAATTCTCTGTGATCTACATTTAAAAATTTACAACAAATAGGAAACCAAAGCTGCAGTTATTATGTAAAAAATAAAAACACAAACCACTGACTTGCTTTGAGCGGAGTAAATTAGTTGCTAATTTTGGCCGTGGACGGCCAATGGGATATATATAGCTCATGGATTTTTTCCTTGAAGGAATTTAAAAATAATATTTTTGACGACACTTTTGTTTTCGTTAAGCACGAATTCACAAAAAAGATTAAAATTTTCAACCAGTTTTGGTTTGGTAATGCAAGGGTTAAGGGTTTTTTTCGATTTTTTTTTCATATATGTCTTCTAAAATCCTTCAAAAATAACGCCTTAAGAGGATTTTTTAAAATTCGAATTATTTTTGGAGTTACAGAGCTATATATATACATATATTTGTACGACAATATAGAAAATTCTTGTAATAAAACTGTAAACGCGTTTTACTCGAAATCACTTTTTTTAAACTGAGGTATCCCTTTGCTCGAGAATCAGAAATCGTATCGAAATTCGGCGGGCTGCGTTTTGTGGTTCATCATGTCAGGCAGGTCCTGAACTAGGACAATTGGCCTAACTATACTACCGGAGGAGGGGTGGGGCAAAACCCCCCCAAAAACAGCTAATTTTTTAATTAATTGATATTTTGATATATCCTAGTTCAGGACCTGCCGGACGTGATTACCAACAAAATGCCGTCCGCCGAATTTCGATACGACTTCCGATGCTCAAGAAAAACGACACCCTGTTTGCCTTCTCATTTTTACGTACCCCTTTTCATCGCTCTGGGAGGGGAAGATAAAAAAAAGCAGAAACATAAACATAGTGCGGAAAAAGTTAGATAATTGCATATACTTTTACGTAAAAAAACCCAAAGTTGATAAATTGAAAAACAACTGAGCTACAGCACTTTTAAAAAAACGATATTTTTGTGGGATTGAAAGGTAGGACATACCTTAATACCTTAAGGATTGATTCTCAGAGCAACTTTGAAATTGTGGCAGTGCAATGAGTTGAATCTATATTAGATCAAGAAGAACCAAATTTGACACAAATAATTTAAAATTTGCGACTGGTTTGTATGAAATGTTCGAATTAAAAAACATTTTTGAATTAACTTAAAAATAGAATTGGGGTGTTATTCCGTAGGTCTTCTTATATTTTGCTTTTTTTTTCATTAAATATACTTTGTTTTTGTACCACTTTGTAGGAATATATACTGGCAAAAAGTCACCATGGGGCATAAAATTGTTATAACTTTTTGGCTTATAATTTATTTTTTTTTGATGTGTAAACATCTATACCGCAGGGGGTAAATTTCTAATTCACAATACAATCACAAAAACAGCGTAATATGTGAGCGTAAGATCCTACGCGTAACATATGAGCATTAAGACAAATCGGTGTGACATGATTGTTTAGTGAAAAATTATGTTATGTAATAACCTTTTTGTCGCTGTTTTCAGCATTTTATTTATTACCAGATGTTTACACTTCTCCCCTGTGATCGGACTCACATGATTTTTTCAGATTATAAAATATACAAAATGAAAATTTTTTTATAATAAGTATGGAAAATTAAGTCACTTAAGAAACCCCCGTTTTCAGCTTCGCAATGACTGGCTAGTTTTAGACCATTTTCATATATTTTTCAAAATTTGTGCCTGTAGCGTTTGAATTTCTGCAACAATTTTGGCTTTCAGTTCAAGGATTGTATCGGGCTTATTCACATATATCTTCAGTTAACCCCAAAGAATGTAGTCGGGTGCTGACAAATCTGGCGAACGCGCTGGCCAATTAATTTCTTGAAATTAACAGCTCTCCAAAAATTTGCCTGATTTAAATGATAAAATTGTATTATTTTGGTTCTTTGTTCAGTTGTGAATCTCTTATTTATTAATTTATTTATTTATTAATCTATGGAATTAATCCTTACAGACTATTTACAAAAACATATACCAGTGAATGAATAAATTTTATTGATAATTATGTGCTCATATAAATTATTATTTTACTTTTTATGACATTTATATTAAAAAACAATCAATAAATCTATAAAGCTTATTAAATTCAATACACATTCGTCTAAGCGGAATACCGTTCGCATAATTTGTGTAACGGGGGTTTGTCGTAGGCTGGGGTAGCCAGTCATGTCCAGGGTCTACCCAAGGACCTTTTAAACCTTAAGCAATAATAAAACAGTTATTTTACCCTTTCTCGGGGTGGCTTACAGAACTGATTTCATAAGTATCTTTTATACATATAAATATATTTCAATAATGAAGCAATCGGCAAATGGTTCTGCGAGTTGACTCCCTTTACTTATTCAGATTCAGATTCAGATTTCATTTATTTTCCCTTTACTTATACCAACCTTACTTACTTATCTCAGTTGATGTGTTGACTGAGTGAGAATTAATAGATATATTTCTGGTTGGTATAGTGTCAGCCAGCGTTCGTGTTATTAATGTGTATGGTGACGTCATGTACGTTAAGTATGGGTGGTCGTAGTCAGTTAGTGTGGTGTATATTATTGAGTTGTTATTGCTTATAGTTGAGTTATTTATGTACGTTGTATTTAGCAACGTTACATTTGATCTATAAAACAGGACAGATAAAGGTGAGAAGAAACGTGTTGGCCGCTGAGGGATGTTAAATAAAATATTGTTGATCAGGAAACCAGAACAAACATCGCCATTAATTATGTTCAAAAGTAACGAAACGTTTAGCATAGCTCTGCGGCTTTTTAAGGTTGGCAGCTCAACAAGGGTGAGTCTGCTGTTATTCGACGGAAGATTTAGTTGGTTAAAATTTAAGCTGCGAAGACAGAATCGTAGGAATTGATTTTGCACCGATTCAATGCTATCAATATGAGTTTGATAGATAGGGTACCATATAATGGGGGCATATTCCAAAATCGGTCTCACAAGTCTGTGGTTTTCTAGAATAGCCGCGTATGTCATAAAATCAAAATGTTCAGGAGAGCCTAGAAACGTTATATTTGAAATTACGGGCTCGATATAAAGTTTTTAAGACTTTTTATTTAACCCTACGATTCATAACCGGGTACCCGTGTACCTTTTTTGACTTTAAAGTGCTGCTGTGCCTATAATTTTTGAGATATGGACATAAAACTCCGAATCATGAGAGATTTTGGCTAAACTAAGATTTAAATACAAAAAAATTCAAAATATTTTCAATATTTTCTTTAAAAAATGATTTTAAATGTTTTACCCCCATAAACACACAACCGGGGTCCCCGGGTACCCTAATGCAATTCCTATGTAAATACCTGACATGTAAATGAAAAAACGTTTTTTTGTGTTGTTTTTATTGGAAATAAATGTCTTTTTTATTTATTTTATCATATTTTATATATATTATATTATAATTCATCCGAATCACTATCGTTGTTATTGTGGCAATTGTAGCATTTAGTAATTGTTATGGCGTGCTCATCGCATATCGGCGTGCTACATATGCTGCAATTTTTTCTAGTTTTTCTTCTGCGCTTATTTGGAAGAAGGTTGCACATGTAGCACACACCCGTATGTACTTTTCTGCCCCTTTGTCGTGCTGACGGAGATGTTGACGGACCTGCAGCACACTCTCCAACGGCCTTCCGATGATGCTTTCAATTGCATTTTTTGTTGAAAATTGGCGCACGCTTTGCACATTTGAAATTCTATTTTCTATAACAGGAATGCACAGGTTTTCTGCCAGTTGACGCAGGAAATTCTTCCTGCGCGTCGTGGTGTATCGTGCAGTTGGATTATTTCCATAATATATGATGTGTGATGCAAATGCGCTCACATCAATGATGTTATAGAAAAATGCCATCTGCCATCTTCTTGTTTGTCGCTGGGTCGTGTATTCTTGGAGCGTTTGGTCCATTACGTCCACCCCACCTTTTGTTTGGTTATAAAAATTTATAATTCCTGGTTTCCCATTTTCGTCAATTTGTGCATCATCATGCATACTAGAAAGAAGGATGACCGAGTTGGACTTCCGCTGCTTATATGAGAGCAGTGTTACGTTGTTGTAGAAGCCAAACAAACTTGAACCAACGTCTTTTTTTTTGTCTTCTTTCATCTCCGCAGGGATGTAAGCTTTGTTGCGGCGGAGTGTACCCACAATGCTGAGCTTTTCTACTTTTAGTTGCCTAGCCAACGGCAGCGTCGTAAAAAAATTATCCATTGTTATATTTCGTCCGCTACCGTAGTATGGCCCAACTAAATCTCTCACCACTCTTTCGCCAACACCAACTTCACGACCAGTTTCTTGTTTGCCAGTATATATTTGGCCATGAAGTGGATATGAGTTTTTGGCATCGCAAATCCACCATACTTTTATGCCATATTTTGCTGGCTTCGAGGGTATATATTGGGTGAATTTGGTTCTACCACGGTATGGATATAATTGTTCATCAATGGTCAAATATTCTGATGGCACATAATATCTGGCAAGATTTGCATTGAGCATTATCCAAATATCGCGAATTGGCGCCGCTTTGTCTTGACGCTGCCGCTCTACCCGTGTTCTGGGGTCGTCAAACCACATAAAACGCAGCAAATCGAAAAACCTGTTTATTCCCATGGTGGCGCGGAATATTGGGTGACTTATGTCGACAAACGTCGTTTTCTTTGAAAAAGAAAACTACCAATGCAACCACCCATGTGGACATAAGTTGTTGTTGCTTGAAAAATGGATTTTTTTTGTTCGTCAACAAAAAGTTAACGGGACTTAGGATGAGAATATAACAACCTATCAAGAATAATAGTGACAAAAAATAACAGAAATAAACACACAAGTTTATTTTGCAGTTTTTTTTTTTCATTAATAACAACGTATGTCGCTATGTGTCGTTTTCTGAGAAAATAATTTGTCAGCGATCAAACGTAGGTTGACATACGCCGATAGTGCCGCAAATTAATTTAATAAACATTTAAGTTACGTCGTTATTTAAAGAAAAAACTCAGAAATGGTCAATATTTAAAAAAAAAAATTTTAATACATGTAAAGAGCGTTAAAAATTAATATATTTGCCATCGTTAACTCAAAACTGACAAAAATTGACATACGCGGTCATTCCAGAAAAGCACGGAAGTGACGTGTATAGTGTTTTTGTTACATATGGATCATTAAACTCTTTACACCAGCGTTTTATAAGACCAATTACTCCTCTTTCTTTATTTACCGTAATTGTAATATGAGTCACGAAACTAAGCTTTGAATCTAATAAAATACTAAGATCTAAGAAGTTATCAACTTTTTCCAGTTGAAAGCCGCCCAACACATAATTTACAGATATTGGCCTTTTTCGAACAAAACGCATATATTTGCACTTTTTAAGATTCAGCTACATTAACTTTAAAATGCACCATGTGTGAAACGAATCCAAATTATTTTGAAGATAAGTATGGTCGGAATATTGGTTATAACTCATAAAGACTTTTACAGCGTCAGCATACATCAGCATATTTGAAAACTGAATAACCTACGGTAAATCATTTATAAATAACAAAGTTCAGAAAAAACACACAATGAATAAAAAACTCGTACATATATGTAAACAAACATAGCTTAGACCAACAAACGCATCTTTTTATTTTGATATCAATTATGTGTATTTCTAAATTTTGTACGGTGCCGTTATGTACACGAACATGTTTCTATCACGTATTTTTTGTTTCGAACACACATAAACCACACAGGTTCGAGTGTAGTTTAATTTTAAGTTCGTTTTCTTGCACGTGTACTGCTAAAAAACAGAACATATTCTTCAACGCTTACATCTAAAAATTAAAACATTATCCACTCGCGATCGGAAAGACTTAAAACAGCCCTATATTATCGACAGCAATTGTAGTAAAATAGAAAACAGAGAAATATTAGATGTTGCTTTCGTTTAATTTCGTGAAAAAAAAATGTTATCTAAAATTAAAATTTTTCTTAAAATTTTTATACAAACTTAAGCACTTCATAACAATCCTACTTGTTGCAACTACTGCAGGAACAAAGTTTACGATATCTAGGAACCAGAATATTTTTGGCATGTTGATATAAATATTGTGGAAGGTTTTGTAAAAAAGTATGAGTAGCATAGCCTCGAATTATAACGACTTTTTCCGCAAATTATTTTTGCCCATGTTTTCCATGTCAAAATTTTTTTTACATAAATAATATTTTTCACCTCAAAATTTTTTTACCTTAAAATTTTTTCACCCAAAAATTTTTTCATCTCAAAATTTTTTTACCTGAAATTTTTTTTCTCCAAAAAATTTCCAAAACATAATTTTTAAACCATAATTGCTTTTATGAGTTCAATATTAAATTAATGGAATTATTGTCTAAGACTATTAAAAATTTGTTAAATGCACTTATGTTCAGTTTAAAGTTTAAAGTTGAACAGAACAACGGGGGCCTTAGCTGCAAAATTGACGACGATTTCAATTATTCAATTTAACTATTGGATGTTTATGCCACCGCACATACTTCCGATGAAATTTAATTCAGCGTTTATGTGCTATATAAAATTCTAACTTATTTAATACCACCTGTAAGGATTTTAAGGAATTTTCACCACTAGATTTAACGTTTTACGACTACATTCCCCCCAAAGGATTTGCACTATTTTTATGATTGTTTTTTTTATATATAAACATGTACTGCACTAGCTAAGTAGTGTGCAGTGCTTCGCTAACAACGATAATAAAATGTTAATATATGAAATTAAGAAGTCGTAAATTTGTTTTTAAAAGCATTTTAATTTAATTGCTTAATTTTCTCAAGAATAGTTAAATAAACTAATGTTTCTTGAATTTAGTTTTGATAAGAAGAAATGGCATTTTTTTGCTTAAAATATTTAAAAAAAAGTTTTGAAATAGTTTCGGATGACTCCAAAATTTTCTTATAAAAATATAAATAAGGATTTTAACTACTCATGTTTTGCATTTATTTATCTGAAACTTTTTGGGCTGAGTTAAAGATATTTTATTCTAAATTACCAGCCATCCCGCAGTTCAATACAGATGTTCTTCAAACAATTCTTTAAGTTGTGTTGTTTGCCTCACTTATTAATTGAATTCATTTATTCGTTTTGTTTTAGAAAATTAATTAATTTTTATGAATAATTATTCCAGTTCTGTTTAACAAGATACTAGATTTGATTTAAAACATCATTTATCTTTATAATCATTTAAGAATTTCTTACAAAATCTGTTTTGTATTTTGGTGTTGGAAAAAGAAAAAAAAAAAAACTCTAATCAGAAAATCACGTGTCAATTTTGTAACCTAAGGGATCATTCGTTACACAAAACACTTGACATTTTTTGGTTTTAAAATGTTGAGCTTTGTGTTCTTCTCCAAATCCAACATCTTTTTGATGATAAGTATAGTAAGAACAAGAACAAGAACGGCATAACATTAGATAATTAAGTGTCAACTATGGACAGACAGACAGTTAAAGACAATCAGCTAAGAAAATGTCAAATGTTTTTAAAGACCCTCTACATCAGAAGGGTTTCCCTTTGTACCATTTACATCTCTTCTATTTGTATTTGCTGTACACTGTCCCCTGTTTTAACATAATTTTAAATTTATAAACAAAAATTTTTCAAAATAAAAATATATTTGACTTAAGACACGTGGTAGAAAGTTGTTGTTCTTTCACATACAAACATATTTTTAAATATAATGATTAGTATGACATTTTTATTATTTGTTGAAGTTGGGGTTACAGCAAATTAAATTGTAGGCTCTTAGGCATGACGCATTATTATTATTATGTTATTTTGTATTGTTATGGTAGTGGGTGTCAGTGTCATGTGTAAAAGCCCCCTAGACATATGAATATCAATGATATGGTTATCACATGTCTCGCTGGTGCTGAAGAGGGCAAAAATATTTCATAATGGAAAATATGGTGTTAATTATAAGTTTTTAATTATTTTTGGAATATGTGCTGCCGAAAATTAATTGTTTATTATATTTTTAAAGACATTTGAGAAAACATTAAAATCAAAATAAATATTTAATGATTTCAAACATGTTTTACAAAATTTTCGTTGGCTTGAAAAAGCTGAACTTAGAACTAATTTGAAATGGAATAAATTTTTTTTACTAAAACTAAATGACTGAGAATCCCTTTATAATGTCCTGGCATTTCAATTTCCATGTGCACAATGATAATTAATAAAATTTGGCATCCTTTTTTTTTTATGGATAACTTCAAACCACATCATTTCTATTAGAACAAATTTGTTTTATTTTTGTGAAATTTCTTAAGTCATTCATGTAAAATTAATCCTTTTTAATTTGTTTGATACTTTTCTTATCGTCATATCATTTTGTATGAGTTAGTTATGTATTTACGACCAACTGACATAACTAATCATGAAACGTGACGTTATTCGTTATGCCTTCATTTATGATGTTTATTAATGATTTTTGTCTTTTTTTTTTTTTTGTTGTAACGCATTCAAGAAGCAAAAAGTCATTAAGTGGTATTTGAATTTGTAACAGTTAAATTTGATGATGTCTCTTATAGTAATAATTTGTTCTGAAGTCGACCAATTGGTGGCCATAGCGAAGGAACGTAATTATAACTTCCAATATAAGTTGTCTGCATTGCAAATTATTTATTAAATAATCTTTCTGTCACAAACTGAAGTCACAAGTGCTAGGGCCCATACACGACACAAGCATGAGTGACAATCGAGTGATTCATCAATTAGATTGACCGTGTATGGGCTTGCTTTGTGATTGTACAATCCGATCGTGACTGATTGAGAAAAATCAAAATAAGTTTGATATTTTTGTGATTGATCAATTATGATTGTGTTGTGCATTATGGTATTTTCTCATTACAATAGAATTTTTCAAGAAGCAAACATCGCGCGAGGATGAATTTTATGATGAACATAAACAATTTATTTTTTAGCCATATTTTTTATTTTTAGCCTTAATAATTTATATTGTATAATTTAATAAAAGAAAGCATTTTGTAAGGTCCGCATCGATCTTTTCAACACATTATTTGCAAAGAAATGATGATTGAACCAGCTTACTGGTGTCGTATATGCTTCGAGCTTGATTGATCAATCACTTGATTGTCAATCATGCTTGTGTCGTATATGGGCCTTATGAGTCCCATCCATTACTAGTCTAAATTTTAAACTGTAATTTCCATAAATTTCCGGATTAAATTTAATAGTTTTTGAAGTAACGGGTGTTTTTTAGAGTTACAGAACTTTAAATTAAAATAAAACAATGAAAACAAGTAAGAAAATTATCGGTCTAGACCGAATATACGATACCCTATACCATGCCTTTAGAGACCCTATCTCTCAGGCCCAAATAACTGGATATAGAAAATAAGCATAAACCAAATTTGAGTGGGATTTTTATTAATTTTTTCGGCTGCAGATATGAGAAAGTTCATTTATTGAACTATTTTCATATTAATCACATTTGTGTTAAAATTATACATTTGTTGGTAAATATATTGAAGGGATTTAAGTTACTGAATACATAAATTGAATAAGGGAAAATAGCTGAACGCATTAAAATAAAACTGAAATTGGTATTAAAAGAAAAAATAACGATTTGACAATAAACCAAATTTGCATTTTAAAATGTTTTTTTGTCTGTCATTTTAAATATTTAACGCATATTTTCCTTGCTTTGCAGCATAGTGTGTGAAATTATTTTCCCTACTCGTGCATTTTTTTTTATGAATTTTTGACCGCATTTCAATATTTTATATATTTTTTAAATTAACACCTCAAAAGTTTTTTTTCGTCAATAAGGAATAAGAACGATAACGGTTATTGTGACCTAATTTTTAAGCATGAAAAAAGTTTACAAATACATAATACAATTACAACAAAAGAAATGTAATAATTTCCGCTTCATATGACCGATGGTCATAAATATTCAAATTGTGTCTGCAATCCATAAAGGAACGCGAAACACATTTACCCAAATCCAGTTTATTTTCTGGTTTCATGCAACAGGATGCTGCAATAAACAATAAGAAAAAACAGCAAGCATCCATCAAAAATAAGATGGAAGTAACTTTGCAAATGAACATCGGAACACCAAAATAATTTTGAAGATATTTTTAAGAAAGGGAACTTGTTTTTTTTTTTTCAAACAATGTCTGGACAAATTTGCATAAAAACTATTATTATATTTTTTGGTAATTCATTATGAATTTAAATAAACAACATACTAATTATGTTAAAAAGAATAACGATTACATAAATCTAAAAAATGAGTCCCATTAGGGTTGTTTAAATGGTCGTGTACTGGTCATGTCTTGTTTCGGTTCAGTTTGGTTTGGTTTGGTCTTCATTTTGTCCTTTCAACACAATTGTCATTGTCATCATTATATTTTTTCTTTTTCTTTTTTGAGAATTCATTTTAGTATCCCATTTAGAGTGTTAATGTGTTATAAGTCTAGGTACCCCTTGATTCCTCAGTCTCTGTTGAGAATGTTAATATTTATTACTGTTCGTTTTTTTTTCTTCCTTTCTTGGAACAGGGATAAAGGGTTGTTACTAATGTTTCAAATTACCAAACTGTTGAATAGTCGTTTAATTTAATGTTGTATGTTTTTTGTTTGTTTTTTTTTTTTTTTGGAAGAAAGATTTATTTAGTTAAGACTATTTCGCACATAAAAGGGTTAAATTATTGTTGTTAAAGAATTATTTATATTTATTAAGAGCTCATTTACATGGTTAATGGTCTCTACCAATATGGTGATATTTGTGATCCTATTGAAATTTTGAAGATGGGAATATTTTAAAAATTTCACAGCGGTTTTTTATTTGTAGGTATAAAAAATATGAACTTTCATTGTTTTCAAAACTTTGTTTGATGTCACTTAAAAAGAGAAGCCGAGGTTACATTTCAAAATGTTGATTCAAACTGCTGTTTAGGGTATCAAGTTGTTTTTTTTTTTTCATTTGAAATAATTTGTATAAAGTCGTGTGTACGAGGGTGGTCCCAAAAATACATTTCTGCGCTAAAAAGTGTTAACCTTATAAAGCTGAACCCAGCACTCTTAATGCATTTTTAAACCTGAACAAAAGTTGATCAACTTTAATGATTCGTTATGTGATAAAATTCTTTCATTTGAAAAGTCTCAATTCAAACAACATCTTAGCTGAGCTTAATTATACTCTGCGGAAGTCAACTCCTTCTTTAAGAACTGCAAATATCGCAATCGAATAATTTAGGCGGCCACGCCGGTAATGGTGAAGAAAATCCGAAAAGTGGTATTGGGTGACCGTGTATGAAATTGCGCGAGCTAGCTGACATAATTGGCATTACAAAAATTACTTATATCGTATATTAACTGAAAACACTGTGGAACAAAATGATGGTCATGGTCTGGGCGGTGGATAGTTTTCATACGGGTTGGTCCTGTGTGAACACAGTCAAATTTTAGGCTGTTTTTTCATTTTTTCGCCAACAGTGTATTGAATAAGACTCAGAAAGTTGTTTAATAGTTTTTTGAACTAATTTCTGTGTTCGGATGTCTCCAACAGAATTTTAAAGGGAATTTTTTCATCGAATATTTTAACCCTATATCTGCAATTTTCACGGGTCATTTAAGTCCCTTCTTGCATAAATACCAACGAAGTATCCTGAAACGTGAGTTTAATGGGTTAAAATGTTCTGTGACTATGTTCTGCAACAAATTTTACTATTTAGAATGTCATCCGATCATGTTAAATCACTGAAAAGATGAATTTTTATTTATCACGTGCCTAGTCCCTTAACAATGTTGGGCAAGTTTTTCTAAATTTATGTTTTTACACATATTTTAATGTTTTATTTTATTTTTATTTTTTATTTGTATAATATTTTAACCCCTTATATCGTATTTTTCCTGGAAATCTTCCCTGGAAATTGAAGTGAAAATGCTAGGAAATTTTATTTTTTAAATTAATAAATAATTTTGAAAGAGCCTAAAGGTATGTTAAGCAATTTTGGCCAATTCATAATCCAACACTTTTTAAATAAAGTTAATTAAATTTCATTATAAATATTTTTCAATACACAGAAGATATAAAAGTGGGTTTGGTAATAAATAGTTTTATAAGAGCCTACAGGTATGCTAATCAATTTTAGCCAATTCATAATTCAACACCTTTTAAATAAAATTCATTAAATTTCATTATAGATATTTGCTGAACACACAGAAGATATATAAATGGGTTTGTTAATAAATAATTTTATAAGAGCCTACAAGTATGCTAATCAATTTTCAATTCATAATTCAACACCTTTTAAATAAACTTCATTAAATTTCATTATAAATATTTTTTCAATACACAGAAGATATATAAATGGGTTTGTTAATAAATAATTTTTAAAGAGCCTTAAGGTATGCTAATCAATTTTAGCCAATTCGCAATTCAACATAGGGCTTTTGATATCTATATATTAATACGTGAAGGTAATTTTTTAGTTCCCTTTTTAAGCAATATGCGAGCACGGAGGAGTGTGAAAATTGGCATAGTTATAGCTCATATGGAGGAGCAGCTGAGAATGATAAAATTTATGTATCATATGTCTTAAAAATATATTAAATTAATTAACATAAAATATTTATAATAATTCATTACACCCTGTTAACGCGAATAATTTATATTTTATATCATACGCCCTATGTTGAATTATGAATGGCTAAAATTGATTAGCATATCTGTAGGCTCATTTAAATATTCATATATTTTTATACCCTATACCACTATGTGGTTTGGGTATAATGACTTTGTGCTGCTGTTTGTAACAACCATAAATATTTGACCTAGACCCATCTTTAATTATACCGATCGAATCAGAATCACTTTTTGAGTTGATTTAACAATGTCCGTCCGTCCTTCCGTCTGTGTGTCCATATAAACCTTGTAATCAAACTGCAGGTCGCAAATATGAATATATTTTGATGAAATTTGGTTTATAAGCTTTTATCGGCCATGGGATGAACGCTATTGAAATTGGTGAGAATCGGTCCATGTTCAGACCTAGCCCCCATACAAATTACCACTATGAAATCGACATAAATTCCCATAAGATCCAAATTGTCATATAGATCTTACGAAAATTGGATTTGTATGCGTTCATTACATCCACTAATGAGTGGTCCAAAAATGATCCCTTTGGCCCCATATAGAGCTGCTTCCCGATCTTCACTTAAATCTATTAAAAAACAAAAATATTGCACTGATTCTTCTCAAATTTTGTTTGTATATATTTTTGCAAAATACAAGAGACTTTACCAAACATGATCAGGATCGGTCCATTTTTGGACCTAGTCCCCATATAAATATATCATCCGATATGAACTTTTTCATATCTGCAGCCAAAAAAATTAATAAAAATCCCACTCAAATTTGGTTTTTGCTTAATTTCTATGTCCTAACTGGACATAGGGTATAGATATAGGGTTTCGAACCGCATGGTATAGGGTATCGTATAGTCGGTCTAGACCGACTATAATTTTCTCACTTGTTACGTATGTTTTATGTATTTTTTAGTAGCAACTTTAAATGAGCATTACACCAAAAAAATGTTCCAAACGGTGCAAATCTGTAAATACGATGGACAACTAAAAAGAAACACCTTTCAAATGAGGTATGTTTAGTCAAAATCGGTTATTAACTACAATCTTTATATCGGTCACCAGAAATCGCCTTGCCTATTACTTTTATAGATTCATCACTAAAATTATTATCTGAATTACAAACAATATCCAGGGTCCCACCCTTCGCCTTCTTCATGCTGTGCTTACTCCACCAACATATTTCTCCCAGGATGGCGTCCTAGCGAATTTTTTACTTTATATCTTTAATTTTTCGATATCTAAAATCTAAGTTGCAAAATTATTTGCTGGTTGAAATAAACCTTGTAAGCTTCTATAAAATCTCCAATAACATTCGCTGTTCTTTCTTATCTTGAGACAAATTAACCACAAACATAAGAGAAATTATTAATATCGAGCTTTCAGGCTTCCATTTTACACTATTTGTCCCTTTTTTGACAGTTTTAATATTAAAACGGAATGCGATTGATGCTTTTGCCGAAAAAATGATACGAGTATCACAAATTAGTAGCCATATTATTGTCTTTTTCTAGCTTACTTTGGTTGAGAAAAATATTATTATTATCCCAGGTCGAAATTTAAAAATTCTATTTTTGCGGGATCTTATGTATACAATTTTGCGATGAAGTTTTCGTCTTCGACAATCCCAAATGAAATTTGCGGCAAGACATATTCATAGAACATTTTAAACCTTCAAGCGCACCTTTTAGGGTATTTTTTAGGCCTTTCTTGAAAAAAGTACCAAAATGACCCAAGAAAATTACTGATATAGGGTTAAGATATTCTACAAAAAATTCCTCTAAAAATTCTGTGGGAGACATCCGAACCTAGAATTTAGATCGGAAGAACTGTTTTTACCTCCTATTCCAAACAGTGTTGGTCAAAAAAATTAAAACTTAAAACGGGCGTAAAATTTTACTGCATCCACATAAGGTCTAAGCGTTTTGGGGTTTTAATATATTAGCATATGAATTATTCCTAAATTGCCATAAGATCCAAGTTATCATATAGATCTCGGTCAAATTGGGTTTGTGTTAGTTTATTATTTCCTTTAATTAGTAGTCCAAAAATTAACCCCATATGGCAATTCTTTGTCATAGCCCCCATATAAAGCTGCCTCCCGATTTTCACTTAAATCTATCTAAAAACAAAAATATTGCACCGTTTTTTCTCAAATATAAGTGACTTTACCTAATATGGTCGTGATCGGCCCATTTTTCGACCTAATATAGCTTCCGATATGAACTTTTTCATATCTGCAGCAAAAAAAAAAAAATTAATAACAATGCCACTCAAATTTGGTTTATGCTTATTATCTATATCCACTTAGTTGGACCGAAGAAATAGCGTCTCTAAGTCATGGTATAGGGTATAGGGTATATGGTATATTTTCTTACTTGTTTTCATTGAATTACTTATATTCAGGAATTGAATGTTGTTGCAGCATTTGAGTGATCAAGAAAAAAGTCTACATGTGGCGAAAAAGAAACTGTTTTTCATCCAAACAATGGACCAACATATTCGTTATTGTAATGGCCAAATTCAAGTAGTTAAAGTTATAACTTCTTTATCAAGAACCCATTCGCCATTTTTGGCCACCTCGGATTACTTTCTGTTCACAAACTATAATTTTTTTTTAGTATTCTACTATCCCATTCTATAAAAACTCTAATGAAGGTTTTTCGATCATAAAAATTTTCCTTCCCGATCTATTTCATTATTAATTACATGCGTATTAAAAATTCAAATGACTGTTACAGATGTTTTATTGTTTTTTATAAAGTATGATTTTGAAATAATAAAATGAAATAAAAAAAAAATTGTTCGGTGGTAAAAGATTTACCAAAACTGAGGAGATCAAGTCTGCAGCTGATGGTTATAACGGGTTATCGAACATATTGAAAATCCAGGGAATAATTTATGGAGCTACTAATAGACTATGATGAGAAATAATGATATTTTTGTATTATTTTTGTAGTTCTTAAAAAAAAACTCGTATATTATATTTGCGGATTAAAACCGAATTTAAGGAATTTAACATTTTATGTCCTTTTAAAATATAATTGCATCATAATAAGTCCTTAATTACTTTTGTTTTTTATTACCCAGCAAAAGAGTTCATTTACCTTTAACTTGTTTTTTGCCATTTCTACAGGATGGTACTGGTGACATGGCTTGACACGAATGTTTGGTATATTAAGGCAACCAAACTGCTTGCACCTAATACGAATTTTATGACTAATGATATTTTAACAAAACTTTATCAAATGTCTGCCATCAATAAATTAATGCAATATCCTTAATTCGAATAGAACGAAATCAAACGTAAAACAAATGAAAATGAGCAACAGTAAGAACAGAGTACAAAATATAATGATAAAACAAATCAAACATTTCATAAAAACAAAACAAAATAAATAAATAAAAATATAAACATTATACTTACGAGTAGTGTAATATAAACCATCATCGTCTTCTTGGCTATGCATGTATAAAAGGAAAAGCCATTTTATTGACCTAAAGGAAAAATATCATGAAAAATGAGACATGTATCGTCGTGTCCGATACAGTCTATACAATATCAAATGTACCAGTTGTGTCTCTCAGACAATCGTACATAAAGACTCTATTTTTTTTTTCTCAACTAATGTCTTGGTCATTTGACAACTAATGACTTGTTAAGCTTCAGTACTTTTTATGTTTTTTTTTTTTTTTTTTTTGTTAAATTTAACATCTATATTTAATAAAGGAAAGCGAATGGAATATCTTATATTTAATGTTTTAACATCATCATCATCATCTTAGGTTTTTGTTGTTTGACATCACTAAAATCTGAAAAATCTTTTAAAATGACGTACAAATTTTTAAATGTTTCAATTCTATTGCAGACTTCAATGTCAAGATAACTTATTGGCACTGCCAATCAGCTAAACCCAGCAAAAAAAATAGTAAACACATTTAAAACGAACAATTTTGTTTTTAAATACCAAGAGTAATATGTGTCGGCTTTTTGCTTTTAATGGAATCTATAATATAAATAGGCTAGGTGATTTCTTGTGACCGGTGTTTTGTTCTACCATTTTATCCGGATTTTGACCAAACGCATATTAGTTGAAAGGTATTTCTTTTTAGCCGTTTTGCAGATTTATAGATTTTAAAATTTTTTTCAATTATTTTGAGTAAATTGCATTTAAAATTGCTACTAACACATACATAAAATTATACATATGCTATGTATGTGTTTATTAAATTTGTTAATGTGTTTGTTAATGAGTTTGTTTTCTTCACTCACAATAACAATAAACCAAAAACGTGTTTGTGAATTGGCTAAGTTGAAAAATAAAGCTGCCTAGAAGTTGCACTCGAATTTCGAAAGCTGGAATCTGTTAGTTTATTATTAATAGCTTCCAATAACTTTATCACATTAATTTTGACATTTGTGCTGCTGTCAAAAACATAACCGATTGACGTTGGGATGAACGTCATTATTACCTAAATGGTTCATAATTACATACCACTTAGGCTTAGGATATCAGTTTGTGCTGATGTTTGTATTGTAAAAAGTACTAAGCAACCCCCATTCTGGATCCTTCTGTCTTTGTATGCGTGTTAAACTTGTTCGGATAGATCGGTGGAAATTTCTCACATAACACAATTAGTAATAAAATAATTTGTAAAGAAAAATGCATGATCCTGGCAGGATTTCAGTGACTTTACCGAGTATAGACTTCAACCGTGTGAAGAATTTAAGTTGCAAGGATTTTGTTGCAAGAAACTTGTAAAACTTTAGGGACTGACAAAAGCACTCTACCAGTCCAATTAATAAGATGTGTTTGAGTGTTGTTTATAAATAATTATAAATTATATTTTTGGAGCACTCACAAGACTTTTCCAATTTAAAAATAAAATCAACTCCTGTCTTCTTCACTTAATTATTCTAGTTTATATAAAAATATTTTTTTTTGACACCATTGGTTTCGCCTAGTTAACAAAATTGTCTTGAAAAAGTGTTTGTTAAAGTATTGTGTGATCAGCACATATACCTTCCGAATATGGTGATTTTCCCATATAAAAAATGCAAAATCACTTTTTTATTCAATGAATTTTTTCCATTAAAGTGTGCTGTAATAGTATAAACAAACATAGTGTTGTATAATATGTGTACGCTTTTTGATGACACAAAATATTGAAACATGATACACCATTATTTTGTTCTGCATTTGTCATTTGGTAATTTCCAAAATTTCAAGAAAATTTGGGATCATCTATAAAAATTAAAAGTTAACCAGTTGAAATAATAAATTCACAATATTAATAGGCTAGGCGATTTCTTGTGACCGATGTTTTGTTCTAACGTTTTATCCCGATTTGGACCAAACGCATATTATTTGAAAGGTATATCTTTTTAGCTGTTCACCAGATTTACAGATTTTTAAATTCTTTCCGTTATTTTGAGTAAATTGCATTAAAAGTTGCTACTAACACATACATAAAATTATACTTATGCTATTTATTAAATTTCTTAATGAGTTTGTTAATGAGTTTATTATCTTCATTCACAATAATATAATAATAAACCAAAAAAGTGTTGGTTTGTGAATTGGCTAAGTTGAAAAATAAAGTTGCCTAGAAAATGCACTCGAATTTTGAGCGCTGGAATCTGCTAGTATAATTTAATTCTAGTGTTTATTTTTTCTACATTATGCTAAGTGGATATATATGCACTACAATAGCCTTCCAAACACCTTTATTTTCCCATGCCAACGATATTTCAAAATTTTCAAATAAAAGTTCTTCGCTCCTAAAAATTGTATCGCAATTTTTGTAATATTCAAAATTAAAAATGTCCACTAAATAAACAATAAAATAAATTTTGTTTATATTTATTATACCAAAATAACATTTCAAAATTGTGCTTGTTGTTTTAGAATTGCCAGAAACCTTCATTGGTCCACTCATATTGAATCTTTTTTCGTATGCCTTACATTAGGGTTTTGCCAGTAGTTTTATATTAATTTTATTTGAAAACTTCATTTATCTCCTGCACTCTTGTTGAGATTGCTCTTTACTATGGCCCATTTCCTTTCAATATGTCGACACTGGGTTGCATTTGGAGAATGTTACATGATGTGAAGAAGCCAAGCTGGGCTAATATGTAGATATTTGAACCATTGTAGTTTTAAATATTTTATGTAAGCATTCGTTACGGTACCTTTTTCTATTTATTGCTCCAGTTGTGATAAATGATCAGTTATAATAAGCATTTCTGTCTTAATTTTTTTTATATGAAGATCTATTTGGGACTGTGAGAGAACTTCTCTTAAAAATTGTCTTATGATTTGAAGCACGTTAAAGTCGGCTTTTACTACATGTCATCCAGTGTTGGCAGCAACTTTTTTTTTGTTTTTCCTAAAAAATATGGGATAGGGCGATTAAAAAAAAAAAAATTTTAAATTGTTGAATAGAAATAATTTAATTTGTTTCTTTAGAGTTCTCTCAAACAGGCTTTCAAGGTCAAGTACTTATAGAAATAAAAGATTACTTACTTCATTCTTTAGTTCCGACGTTTCGCTGGTATTTTTTCGAACTTCCTCAGGGAGAATATTTTATTAAATAAATAATCCTTCTTTGTCAAATTTAAATTATTTTTATAAAATATGTATCACAGGTTTTTAATCGACGACACAAAACACTTATATGTATAATTTAATAAAAATAATCGTAAAAATACAAAATAAAAATATCACAGAAAATCGTTCTTAATAATTTATTTTTTTATTGAATTTATTTAGTCAATTTTTTGGCATATGCAAACATTCCAGAAGTGTTATAGAAAAGCCTCAGCATCTGAGAGTCACTTTCAGAATGTTGGCAAATGTTGTTTCCATTTTTTTAAAATATATTTAAATATATCTGGAAAATTAAAATTTTTAAAATGATTTTAATCTATAAAATACTACATGGACTGAAAAGTACGTGACCTCACATAGAGATGGCGTAGTAAGTGCCAATTTTGTCTATTCAGTAGGGCCAACTGTTAGAAAAACTAGAAAAAAGTTACCGTTATAAAAATGATGCTGATTTTAAAGTTTGAGAAAAAAATGGATGCAGAGGGTTTCGTGTTTTGATTATACATTGTTTTTTTGGTGGGAAAAAATACTGTCCAAGCCAAAGAGTGGATTGATAAACATTATGGTTAATCTTCGCCGTCATATTCAATGGTTCAAAAGTGGTATTCCGTATTCAAACGTGGTCGTACGAGCATAAATGAAGCAGATCGTCCTTGTCGTCCAAATGAGGCAGTTACCGAAGAAAACGTAGGAATAATGTATTAGGTTGTATTGGATGATCGAAAGATTAAAATAAGTGAGGTTCGGCATATATAACATGATCATTTAAATATGAAAAAGCTTTCTGCTGGATGGGTGCCACGATTTTGAACAGCTGAACAAAAACTGAAACGTGTTCATGATTCAAAGTATGTTTTGGAGATGTTTGAAGTAAATTAAACTGAATTTTTACATCGACTTATAACAGCGTATGAGACGTGGATTCATTATTATACACCGGAATTTAATAGACAGTCTACGGAATGGTTACAAGCTTGTGAAAGCCGACCAAAGCGGCCTGAGACTCAACAATCGGCTAGAAAGGTAGCGGCCAGTGTTTTTTGGAATGCATGCGGTATAATATTTATTGAATACTTGGAGAAAGGAAAAACAATAAATGCCAAGTATTATGTTTAGTTATTAGACAAATTGGATAAAGAAATGAAGAAACAAGTAAGAAAATTATAGTCGGTCTAGACCGACTATACGATACCCTGTACCATGTGTTTAGAGACCCTATCTCTTCGGCCCAGCTAACTGGATATAGAAAATAAGCATAAACCAAATTTGAGTGGGATTTTTATTAATTTTTTTGGCTGCAGATATGAAAAAGTTCATATCGGATGCTATATCTATATGGGGACTAGGTCCAAAAATGAACCGATCCTGATCATGTTTGGTAAAGTCTCTGGTTTTTTGCAAAAATATATACAAACAAAATTTGAGAAGAATCAGTGCAATTTTTGATAGATTTAAGTGAAGATCGGGAAGCAGCTCTATATGGGGCCTATGACTAAGAGTTGTCTCATAGGGACCATTTTTGGACTACTCATTAGTGGATGTAATGAACGCATACAAACCCAATTTGAGTAAGATCTATATGACAATTTGGATCTTATGGCAATTTATGTCGATTTCATAGGGGTCATTTGTATGGGGGCTAGGTCTGAACATGGACCGATTCTCACAAATTTGAATAGCGTTCATCCTATAGCCGACAAAAGCTTAAACCAAATTTCATCAAAATATATTCATATTTGCGACCTGCAGTTTGATTACAAGCTTTACATGAACACACAGACGGACGGACGGACGGACATCGTTAAATCGAATCAGATAGTGATTCTGATAGTGATTCTGATTCGATCGGTATAATAAAAGATGGGTCTAGGTCAAATATTTTTGGTAGTTACAAACAGCAGCACAAAGTCATTATACGCAAACCACATAGTGGTATAGGGTATAAAAACGACTCCACTTAAATAAGAAAAATAAAGCTTGTACCATCATGACAATGCACCGGCGCATTCATCTGCTTTGGCTACAGAATTGAAATTAAAGTCTTTACATCATGAATTGCTTCCCCACACCCGTATTCTCCAGATCTGGCCACCAGCGATTATTATTTGTTCCCAAACTTGAAAAGATGGCTCCAGGGAAAGAGATTTTCCACAAATGAAGATGCCATATCAGAGACGGAAGTCTATTTTAAAGGGTTTGACAAATCGAGTTTTTTTTAAGGGTATTAGGATGTTAGAGGGTCGTCGGAAGAAGTGCATTTCACTTAACGGAGATTACGTTAAAGAATAAAATTGATTTCAAATCAAAAAAACTGGTTTTTCATTGTTAGGTCACGCAGTTTCCACGTAGTATATGTAAATCGTAACCTACAGACATGCTAAAAACATTTCGGCTAAAAATATATTCTACTTTTTAATAAGTAATGTTAACTTAGAAGTTTACAGAGTTACGGAAAATAAATGTTTAATATAATGTTTTGATACCTCCCATTTTTTAAAAACTTCAATTTATTAATAAATATTTATAAAATAAATTATTAAACGTTTTTTTTTTACCAAAAACCCAGAAAACCACCTAAAAATAACTCAAATTTATATCCGATAAAAAGCCCTAAAACTAGAAAAAATCCCCTAAATCCAATAATATTAATAGGCAAGGCGATTTCTTGTGACCAATGTAAAAATTTTATTTACAAACCGATTTTGACCAAACATACTTCATTTGCAAGGAATTTCTTTTTTGCTGTCCACCAGATTTACAGACTTCCACCGTCTGGAACATTTTTTTTGGAGAAATGCTCATTTAAAGTTGCTACTAACACATAGCAACTTTAAATGCCTGTGTTGAATTGTGAATCTTATAAAATTATTTATTAAAAGAAAAAATAAAATTTCCTCGAATTTCGAGGGCTGGACTCTGCTAGTGTACATTACTATGCACTCTTTTTTTTATCCCGTGATAGTATATTTTCTAGATCTGGTTTTAATGCATCTTTTTTCGAAGACTTCAGTTGCCATTTGCTACTTACGGGTCTTTAGTCCGTTCGTTGCCTAAGTCTCTAACTAATTCTTTAACAAACATATTTATTATTTCTTACACTTATTTTTTGTACTAAATGAGCCCGAAAATTTTTTCAAATGTGGTTTCCGAGAGTTTGTCAGATTCTAAGATATCGATCTGATACATTTTCTTTTCTTTTGCGGCAATTTTAAAGCTCTCGCTATAAAATAACTAAGACATTCAGCATTTTGTTCCAATTTGGAATCTATAGTCGATTTATATCTACGATATTTCATAGCACCGAAATCGTTTTGATTGGAATTAAATTTAAAGACATTAATTTAAAAACTGTTGAAAATATTTCGGTATAGTCTTTTCAGATTGAAATTCTAAAGTATAATATCTACTTAAAAATTAATGCTTATTTATCCCTTTTCGTAATTAATTTTGTTGCTGGGTTTGGTACGATTCATTCATATTAAATACTTAAGCGTCATCGCGTCTGTCATTAAATTGGCACAATGATTGTTTTTTGCACTCGGAAAATCTGTGTACATCACAGTTTTTTTTAGCTCTTCTTAAGTTATTTGACATTTAATGATTATGTTGGCTATAATGTTTGTTTATATTTGTTGTGCCCACATAAAACAAACTGCAAATTGTCCACCTGTCACTAGTAGTAAAAATTATTTAAGCGAAATAATGATTTATTTGTGTTGAAAATTTGCTACACGTCTATTTAGGGCACGTTTAGACGAATGAGTATAACTGAAAGAGATATAATGAAGTACAGCACTGCATATAATTTCTTCTATATAGTGAATATCTTCGATACATGTACTTATAATTTTCTCTATCGTGAAAACGTCCCTATCAGTGAATAATTTATGAAGTGCAAATTTGTATTATGTATTATTTTTTTTAATCCTGCCAGATTTAAACCCCTTGAAATAAAATCATTACAAATGAAATTAATTTTACATGAAGCTTTTCCATTTACAAATATAGTGAGTTTATCTTGAGTTGAATAAGAATTTGGAAATATTTATGTCTTCAATTTCTAAATATGTTTGTTTTCATCCATTCTAAATAACAAATTCTAAGAATCTTTTAGAGAATAGACAATTTTCCAGAAAAACCATCTAGTCAATGACAAAATGATAACATTAAAGCTAATTAAAATTCACTATTTTCCCCATCAATTAGATTAGAGAACAAATATAAAATCTTAAATGTTGTAGAACGCTCTAGGGGGCATAAGAAAAGACCCCCGCACATTTTATACGTGACATACAATATAAGTAACAGAAATAATACACTTTCAAGTTGTTTTCTCGAATAACACATGGCTTTTAAGAGATTTTTCATATCAACAAAAGTGAAAAGTGTTAATTTTATCACAAATTTATTTTTGTAGACACAAAAGCAGGGGTGGATAGTCAAACTAAAATAAAAAAAAAAATAGCAGGTAAAGACACAAAAAAAAAGCTAAAAACAAACAAAGTGTTCTGTAAAACAATGATATGTCTTGAGGAAATATTATTACGATATGACAATGATTGACATGCGAGTACATTGAATGCATGCTCCAACTAAAATGGCATAAAGAAGTTTTTAAGAATTTCTCTTGTTCAAACATAGAAAATGAAACAAAGAATTGTATCTTTATTGACTGATAAAAAATAGTAAAAATTTGTCAATTTCAAGGATGAAGTGGCGTGCTAACAGCATGAATTCCGATATAGAAAATATATTGAAATAATTTGCTTTTTATAAGTTAAAAGTCTTCTGACAGATGTCATAAATTTGATTATAGCGCATACAAGTTTTTGTTTTTGTCATTGAGCAAAGCTTTTAAGAGAGTATTTACAATGTAATGTATTCGTACTTGATGACAAGTGTCACAAACCGCCGTTAAGTTGTTAAATCCATTAAAATCATTTCAAAGTTTAAGGTCAACTATTTATTTATTGACTCGATTCTACATATGACGACATATGTTAGCAATTTATATTCAAGAATCTTTATTTTCAAGTACACGTTAATAAATTTACAATTATTTTAAGTTGACATTGAACTTTGATTTTAAAAATTCAAGAATTTCAAAGTTGTTCTTACATTTTAATCTCTTTTTAAGCTAAAAAGTCATGAATAATTTTTTTAAATTTTATGCCTTGGAAAATAATCTCACGCAAATAAATGATGAGTTTTCAGAAGTCTGCCAGACATGTTTTAAATTAATGACAAAATATTTAGAATTTTTTTTTTTATATATATGTTCAATATAAAAAAACTTTTGAAAACTTCTTAAAATCCTCCAAATAACTAAAATGTTTTGAAAAAAAGTTCTTTCAAAACCCGTTTTATCTTTTTAATAGCAAGTTAAGTTTAATTGTGTAAAATGTCTGTGAAATGTGTCCCTTTTTTCCAAACAAAATGTTAACTAATTGAAACATGAATTATTACCTTGCGTTTAAATAAAAATAATTATTATTATTTAACACCCTTTTAGAACTCACAAAAAAAAAAAAAAAAAAAAAACAGGAAAATTTTGTAAACTTGACCAGTTGCTTTAAAAATGACCATTATTAAATAAATGAAAGATGGTGATGACAAAAAGTCACATTTTTTTTTGTTTTGAACATCTTAAAAGTGATGCTGTGGTATTCTTGTCCAAGGTGTCTCGATTGTGTGACGTAGATGATTTAAGAAATTATTATAAATCATTAATCTTTTTGCTGTTATATAAAGATTTTTTTTTTTGTTATTTTTTCGTGTTCAAAAAATTTCTTTAGAAAATTTAATTTGATTAATCATCAAACTATTCATTACTGTCTTTTTACAAAATCCTAGGAAAATTATTATATGAGAAAGTTATTTTTTGTGAGAAAAATCAAGTTTTTAGTTTGAAATTTTTTCAAAACTTATTGTCATAAATGCAAAAATGCAGGGAGTAAAACCTTCATGAGAATTATTGTTAGTGCTTTTATTACAAACCAGCCTTTATGACAAATATTATTAATTCTCTCAGCAAACAAATATTCTAAAAAGACACAACCTCTCAGAAATAATACACCTACCAAAAGGACTAAAATATAAAAAAACATCAAAGAAACTGTCGTTTGATATATGGAAATAATTTTTATACCCTCCACTCATTATATGGAGGAAAAAAGTGTTCACACTCTCGGTCTCACCCCCTAGAAATATGCGAATAGCAAAAACACTGAGAAATACAAAGTTTTGGGTCAATCAAAAAACATTTAGTCGTGCCTCAACTCGATTGAAAATTTCCAGTGTGTTTATATGGGGAAAATATGCCTTTTTTTCAGATTTTATGAAAATTTCGTTCTATAGTTTAATTTTTCCAACAAGCTGTTATATAATTCGGGATCAGTATTAAATTATCCTTTCAAAAAGCTGTAAAACTTCACAATCGAATAAAACCTCGCCAAGAAATAGCAAATGCACCAGATCACTTTTGTGCCAAAAAAAAAAACTAAATCATGAAATTTGATGGCACTTTTTTCAATTTTGAGAAATTGTTTAAAGCCATAATTTTTTTTGTCTCCTTACTTGTAAGGACTCAAATATGAAATATTGTTTTAATACCACGTTGCTAACCTATTGCCCGTTGAGACCGAAAATTGGAAATTTTTTTGATAAAATTTTGGCAACTCCTTTTTCAAGTTTTAAAAAATTTTCTGACACAAAGTTTAAAAAAATAGCTCTGGCACTTATTTGTTAAGTACATGTTACAGATTAACTGTGTGAATTTTTAAGTAAATCCCAATGCCAGAATTTTTTTTACAAGGAGTTTATTTTTGCGGATTTCGAGAAAAATGGGATTTTTGTAAAATATTCTGTAAATGTTCTCTTTCTAAATACTTTGTATCAAAAATTCATCACTTTTCTACTTTTAAATGTTACATTTTATCTGAATGGCCTAGGGTTTCGGTATAAAATAATATGGCCTCGTTAACCCTTTTGGAATTGTGGTCACATATGACCCCAAGCTAATAAAATACAATTTATTCAAAAAAATCAAATATTTTGTAAATGCTGTTGAATAATTTAGCTGCGATGCTTAAAATATAATAACCAAATATGTAGAGCTTTCGTTCCTAAAATTTGGAATAAATCCGAGAACTTTAACCCATTATTTGCTAAGGCCAGCTTTGGATTTAAAGATATTTTTAAATAAAAATTTCGAAAAACGAGTTTTTCTATTAAACTCGATGAAACTACTATTTCGAATTAAGAAAATTAATTCGGTTATTTTTTATTTATTTACGGCTACAGTGCTCCTGGGATCAAAATAATCCATTGTGATATATCTTTGGTGCAATTATCTGCTTATTGCTCGCGAATATAAATTGAAACAACTTTTAACCAATTTTGTTATAAAATTATTTTATGTATAAAAACTATCTATATTTTCCTAAATAAAATAAGAATACACACAAGTGACCCAGAGCTAATAAAAGACAATTTATTCAAAAGAATATGAAATACAAAATTAGTATAATAATATAAAATTAAAGAAAATCAATACTTATTGCAAGTCGTAAATGATTACAGAAAACAATTTGAATCGCACACTAAATTATCCTTAAATAAAATTAAAAGAATTAATTTTATATTTCATTTTCTTTTATTAGCTTTGGATCATTTGTTTTTTTTTTTTTTTGGCACTAAAGTGGTCTGGGGCATTTGCTATTTCTTGGCGAGGTTTCATTTGATTGAAGTTTTATAGCTTTTTTAAAAGGATAATTTAATGCTGATCCCAAATTATACAACAACTTGTCGGAAAAATTAAATTATAGAACGAAATTTTCGTAAAATCTGAAAAAAGTTGATATTTTCAATAGCTTTGAGGCACGACTAAATGTCTTTTGATTGGCCCAAAACTTTGTTTTTCTCAGTTTTTTTGCTATTCGCATAATTCTAGGGGGTGAGACCGAGAGGCTGAACACTTTTTTATTAAGGGCCAGCCTACTGCACACACTGGTTTGTATATATATTCTTGAGCTTATAACAAGCATCCGTCTGTCCGTCTGCCCGTCTGTGGAAATCAAGAACACCCCTCAATAGGTCAGCTAGGTTGTTATGGTGCAAATGGTTCATTGACATCCTGAGCAGGTTGCTGTTTAAAATCATCAAAAGCGGTTCACTAGGTCCCGAGATTTCATTGAAATTGTAAAAAGTAATTTCCAAAAAATATGATATTTCTACGTTGTTATTGTTATAATTCTAAATTTAGCTTTTGTTTGTGTGGCATCTGTAATTGTTGTTGTTGTAGTGGTCTTTTTGTTTACAGCATTTGCTTCATGAGTGTGTATGTAACATTATATTCCGTATATCCAGAAGTCCAATGTTACTTAAAGCCGGCGCACAGAGGACCATTTCACGAGAAGGCGGTAAAAAATCCATAACTTTTGAATGGATTGGAATTTAGATATACGGCTTTCTTTGTTTGGTAGGTGGGACTTAAGCCTTCAATTTTTGCTATAAAACGACTGATAAAAAAAATTTTTATGGAGGGTTTAAAATACACTTTAATTTTTAGTTGAATTTTAGTACAAAACTGAAGTGTTAAAAGGTAAAAAAAAGGTTTTTTTAATAAAGGGTCCGCCATCTAACGTTTTTTTTTTCAACTAGTGCTTATTTCGTGAATGGTGAAACTTAGCTCATGTCTGATTTGACAGATAATTAGTTTTATCCTTCCGCTGAACGAATATGGTTGTGTATATGATTGAACAACTTTGGGAATGATTTACCATGATTTGAAAATCATGGTAATGGTGCAGAATGTGTGCGAAAATTGCGTACGGATTTTGGAAGAAGAGAAGCACCGTCAGCTCCGTATGTTCGTTATCGTGAAAGAAACTGGCATCCTCATCGATAAAACAAAGCGTGAAAAGCCAAAAACAATGCGTACACCCGAGAATATTGCTGCTGTGGCAGAAAGTGTGCTGAAGCGCCATCAACATCAATTCACCGTCGTTCTCAAGAATTGAACATTTCGGAGGCATCATTGAGACGAATTTTGCATAAAGAGCTTGGTACGACGCCATACAAGGTTCAATTCGTTCAGGAGTTGAAGCCAACTGACCATCCAATGCGTTTTCGCTTCGCTAAGTGGGCCTGCGATCGACTTACAGAAGATGCCGATTTTGCCAAAAAAAATCAAGGAAAAACAAGGAAAATTGTCGCATTTGGGGCACAGAAAACCCGCACGCATATATTGAAAAGCCGATACACCCAAAACGAGTCACTGTTTGGTGCGGATTTTGGTCCAGAGGCATAATTGGGCCATTTTTCTTCGAAAATGAGCAAGGAGTGGCCGTTAAAGTCAATGGCGATCGTTATCGGGCCATGTTGAACGAATTTTTGTTCACAAAAATTGAAGAGGAGGATATTGGCAACATTTGGTTTCAACAGGACGGCGCTACGTGCCACACAGCCGAAGCTACACTCGATATTTTGCGCCCTGTTTTTGAAGATCGTATTATCAGCCGCAGAGCTGATGTCGTTTGGCCACCTCGGAGCTGCGATTTGACACCGTTGGACTATTATTTGTGGGGTGCCCTCAAAGGTACAGCTGCACACAATCGATGATGTGCTTAAAAATTGGACCGATCGTGTAGGCTACTGCATGGCCAGCCGAGGCAGCCATTTGAATGAAATTATTTTCCATTATTAACCGGAAGGATTGTACTTTCAAATAAAAAAAATAAATTTGAGATAATATTCAGTAGTTTTTTTTATAGCATTTTCAAAAAAAAAAAAGTTATTTGGCGGACCTACATTTTCATTTTTAGTTGAATTTTAGTACAAAAGTGAAGTGTTTAAAGGTTAAAAAAGTTTTTTTTTTATATAATTGTTTCAGTTAATTTTACAACTAATACTTTTTACAAATTTTCGAAGTTAAAGTTTGTCAGAAAATGCCAACTTTGACCCCCGTAAACTTTTTAGTCCTAATCTTCAAAAGGGCCAAAAGTTCGCTTTTTTTTTGAAAGAGCTCGAGTTAAAATATAATTTATTCGTTCAAGATAGAGAAGTTTGAATGAAAAAATCGTATGTTTTAACTTTAGTTAAACATTTCTTTTTTTGTCTTTTTAAATATTTCTATAACAATTTTTATTATAAATTTATAAAATATATAAATTTTTAAATCAAGAAAAATTGTTAACTATATAAAAAAAAACTATAACTTATTGTTAGAGTACTGAAAAACTACTTTAAATCAAACAATTTTAGTAAAAATTTCTTCTAAATAGCCTTGATTTCCATCTCGTAGAAGTTGTTTAGCTTCTTCGTCTAATTCAATAGACGTAGTTTTCCATTTTTGTCGAATGTTGGACATATATGGATCAGAAGTGCACAACAAAATAGTGATAAGGTCTTCATTAGTGCAACATCTGGACATTTTTCTTGTGTTGTGCTCGCGAAAGAATCTGTAGTCTTTGTTCCTTTTTTCTTGCGCTTCTTCAGATTGATCTCCTATTGATAGCATATTGTTTTGAATTATTTGTTCCCCATGGTAATACCCATGAAAATGTATCTGTAAAAATAAAACAGATTTTACACATTAATATAATTTAACAATTAAGCCAACAACAATTATGTCTTAACCTTTTTTTAGAAGTATATAACAACTCGTGTCAACTCTACTGTTTCCTTTTTCTGTCAGTATAAAAAAACAAATAAACTTACGCAAAAAAAAACAAGTAAGAAAATTATAGTCGGTCTAGACCGACTATACGATACCCTATACCATGCGTTTAGAAACCCTATCTCTTAGGCCCAACTAACTGGACATAGAAAATAAGCAAAAACCAAATTTGAGTGGGATTTTTATTAATTTTTTTGGCTGCAGATATGAAAAAATTCATATCGGATGCTATATCTATATAGGCACTAGGTCCAAAAATGGACCGATCCTGATCATGTTTTTAAAGTCTCTTGTATTTTGCAAATCTGAGAAGAATCAGTGCAATATTTTTGTTTTTTAATAGATTTAAGTGAAGATCGGGAAGCAGCTCTATATGGGGTCAAAGGGATCATTTTTGGACTACTCATTGATGGATGTAATAACGCATACAAACCCAATTTGAGTAAGATCTATATAACAATTTGGATCTTATGGCAATTTATGTCGATTTCATATGGGTAATTTGTATGGGGGCTAGGTCTGAACATGGACCGATTCTCACCAATTTCAATAGCTTTCATCCCATGGCCGATAAATGCTTATATACCAAATTTCATCAAAATATATTCTTATTTGCAACCTGCAGTTTGATTACAAGGTTTACATGGACACACAGACGGACGGACGGACGGACATTGTTAAATCAACTCAGAAAGTGATTCTGATTCGATCGGTATAATTAAAGATGGGTCTAGGTCAAATATTTTTGGTTGTTACAAACAGCAGCACAAAGTCATTATACCCAAATCACATAGTGGTATAGGGTATAAAAATACATCGGTACGACTAACTTTTGTATTCATAACACACAGCCGGACGGACGGATATCGCTAAATCGTCTCGGAAAGTGATTTTGAGTCCATCCGTATAATAAAGGATGGCTACATGTCCTATATTTTTGGTAGTTACAAACATCAGGGCAAACTCATTATTCCCTAACCACATAGTGGAAAATTTTTGTATTCATAACTTTTGCACAAAATATCTGACCTTGGGTCAGAAAAATTGTTCTAGTGCACACGGGCGGAAAGTGGCGGTTATACAATGGGGTATGAGAGTGTAGGGGAGGGTTCGGACTACAGAAGAGTGCAAGTTTTTTTTTATGGCTTTTGATGGATAGGAGTTATGCTCTATTATGTAGGAGATTTTCGGGAAATTTTGACCTTTTTTAATTTTTTTTTTTTTTAATTTCTAAACGACTCAGTGACTTTATATTTCTAACATTAACAAATTATTTTACTTTAAAATCTTTTAAAACAAAAAAGTTACAGTCATTTAACAATTAAAATTTACAAAGAAATTTTTAATTTTACCAAAATACTGAGAAAGTCCATTTTCGAAGACGCTGTTCGCTGTGATATAGTTGAAATAGAGTCGCAATTTTTTGGTTTCCGAAGCTTACTGGTATTTGCTTTCAAATTAATAACATAACTTTAAAATCGGTAACTATAAAAAAGGGTCCACAGTGCGCCGTCGAAGTAGGCGGCTTATTTAATTTTTCATTTTTAAATATTAGTATAAAAAAAAGAAATCAAGAGAAAATTTATTTAAGTTAAAGCTTAGTAAATAAAATCTTGCTTTTCTTCTGAAGCCTTTAATGGGAAAAGCTACTTAAAATTATCATAGAAGTATATAACAACTCGTGTCAACTCTACCGTTTCCTTTTTCTGTCAGTATAAAAAACAAATAAACTCACGCAAAAAAAAAATACCTCGGTACGACTAACTTTTGTATTCATAACACACAGCCGGACGGACGGACATCGTTAAATCGACTCAGAAAGTGATTTTGATTCGATCCGTATAATAAAAGATGGGTATATGTCCTATGTTTTTGGTAGAATGTCTTTTTTTTAATTCTAATAGACAATTAGCCTATTTATTTTATCTTTTACGCATGACCCAGCAGTGGATAGCCTACTCTACTAATATAAAAATAATAAAGTTTTTCAGATTGAATTTTTTCTATGGAAAAAACTATCATTGACTTTGTAAAAAGAACAATAAATAAGAAATTATAATAATTACTGGTCAAAGAAAAAAAAAAATAAATAAAAAATAACCATAAATTTAAATGGTATTAGAGCTTAAAGCTTAAGTAATTGTATTTAAATGGTAACCGTATCCAGTATTGGTTACAATACTGAGTTTAAACACAGATGGCACAGCCTGTTTTAACACTCTTATTTTTTAGTTTTTAGATGCTTTGAAGTGTATAGCTTAATGCGTGCTCGGAAGTTTTAACGGACTTCAAAAAGCTATTCTAAACTATAGTTAATTAAAAAATTTATATTGTATAACAGCGGAACACCAGCAATGCTGGAGTTCGAGTTACGACAGTTAAATCCTTTTCTTTTTTTCGATTTAATCGATTAATTAGAATATGTGATTATAATTAAAAATTAATTGAATATATTAAAAGTATTTTATTGTTCGATGTAATTAAAAATTATTCGCTAATCGAATTTTTTATTTTTCTTGATATAAGATTAAGTAACACATGCGTCTAGAGACCCTATCTCTTAGGTCCAAACAACAAGATATTGAAATTAGGCAAATTTGTGTGGCATTGTTATTAATTTTTTTTCTTTCGGATATGAAAAAATTCATATCGGATGCTATATTTACATGGGGACTAGGTCGAAAAATGGACCGATCCTGACTATATTTGGTAACGTCACTTATTTTTTGTAAAAACATATACAAACCAAATTTGAGGAATATCTGTGCAATATTTTTGTTTTTTTTAACGATTTCAGTAAAGATCGGGAATCAGGTTCATATGGTACATGTTCAGACCTAGTCCCCATACAAATGACGCCTTTGTGATCGACTTAAATTGCCATAACATACAAATTATCATATAGATCTTGATGAAATTTGGTTTGTTAAATAAATTATATATAAAATTATTTAAAAGTGCAGTTTTATTTACTGCAGTTATACATTAGGCAAACCCAAGAAATGGTTGGAACTATCAATAAATAAAATTTAAATTCCATTGTATGGACTAATAAATTCATCAATTCATACAATCGAATTTACTTAAAGCGTCAGTTGCCTTAAACTGCGTACGGTTATTTCGAAAATATTATTTAGTCGTCACAACAGAATATTGTAACAGTTCATGGGACTATCAAAATTCGGTTGCCACAACGAATCCGTTTTGAATGTGTAAGACCATATACCGTAAAGTCAGTCTTTGCTTAATATATTTTTTTTTCTCTTCATTCCAATTTAAAAATTTTCTTTTCACAATAATTCCCTTTTTCTTGAATTTTTATCAATATCTTTTATTCTGTTACAAGGCATAAATAATTTAACGATTTGTTATAGTTAAACAAAATTAAATATGTTCATCTTGTAACCCTTTAACTAATATTTGGTTGACCATATAATTCCTATGGGAACAGAAACGAAGAAAAAGGCAAACAACACAAACTGGCCAGCAAAAAAAGGAAATACTAATAACACTGACATACTCGTATATAGGTCTGTATGTACGAGTACATATAAAAGATATAAGATTAATAAAAACTAAATATAACAATATAAGAAAATAAGTGATTGATTACCTTTCGGATTCCCCAAGGAAGGGTTTATTTGAACAATTTGTTATAGATCTGAGCGTGAAACTTACAGACAAACTAAATAAATTTGCAATGCTTGTAAAAGAAAATCATATCAAGAAAGTTAAACAGGATTAACACAACATATACAAAGAGATACACATGTGTAGCCTGCAGAAAGGATAAACGAAAGCAATTTAATACTTAATAATTGCTACAATAAATGACTTGACATTTTTTGTGTTTTGTTGGCATTTTGGTTAAATTTACAACGATTTGTAGGAACCCTAAAAAAAAAAACAGTAGCTGTTTTTCTAATTATGAGTTAAAAAGAGAGAGAGAAGAAAATTATTTATAATTAGAAGTGAAGAAAGACGTGGTTTTTAATGCATTTTCATTTAAAAAAGAAAAAGAAAAATTATTAAATTAGTTAAGAGAAAAGACGTCATCATTTAATGGTTTGGAAAATTTCAACGAAAAAAAAAATTACAAAATAAAATAAACACAAATTAGGAGCATCATTAGAACCTTTCTACACACTTGAGTAAATTACTTAAATCACGTAAAAAAGGACTGAAGCCAAGACCAAATAAAAAAAAAACAAATTATATCAAATTAACTTACAGAAAAACAATACGAAAGAAAAAGACACAGCAAAAAATGTATACATTAACATACATTTACTCGTACAAAAGCCAGAACATCAGATCTTAATTTAAAACTCAACCACAAATGCATTTTTAAAAGATCCCCACCAATAATCAGAGCCAGTAATGTTGAAGAAGTAGAAGAAGAACTTGCCAAGTCATGACGCCGTTTTTTTTTTTTTTTTTTTGGATTTAGGTACCCTACACAAAATCGGTGGTATTTGTTTGATGACCAGTCTAACAAAGGTTTTTACAAATATTTTCGACAATATATAGTTATTATTAGTAAAAAAGTTTTCTTAAATCGTTTAATGATAATTGTTCCTTTGTTTAACTAATTGTTAATCAATGATTTTTCAGCACCAAATCTTTAATTTCTTTGACGTTTTGTTCACCAGTAGATGTTTTTTCACGTCCCAGGCGCTCTCTGCCTTCTTGGAGTTGTTTGTATTACTTGTGAACAGTTTTTTCGAAATAGGTAGTCACAAAAGCCTTCTGCAACATTTCAAAGTTTCTGGAGCAGCATTTTCTTCTGCAAATAAAAGTTAATGGAACTTCTTCGCTCAACAAAGTCAGACATTATTAAAATAGCTAAAATCACTTCAAACTGTTTACAAAACTAGCATCAATATTGAAGCAATGAAAATGGGGACATAAGATTTGTCATAGATAACCCGCGAAGCTCAAATTTAAAATTCAACTTTTCACTTAGGCACATTATTATAAATTTTGGATATAATCATGTTTATATCATGTTTATATGTCTTTAGGCATATTTATGTGAAAATCGAAACTGCTTTTTATGGGGACTATCACTAAAAATGCCCCCTTTGGGCTTTTGTTTGTTTTGACTAATCATTTATAGAAATGTGTAATAACCACAACACGGTCCAAGAGCAACCTAATGACCTAATGAAAAAACGAGGGCAGTAGTTTGAAAAAAAAAAATTACTTTTGTGAAAAGTGGCAACCTTACTAAACATATGTTGTGAATTTCCAGGCTCCACGTTGTTTCGAATTTTTTTTGGAGCTATGAAAAGTAAACGATCGCAGGAAAGAATTGTTCAAAGTTATGTAATTCAATACCTACAGTTGAAAGGTCTAAGTCCAACCAATATATTAAAGCTGAGGTAGATTCTAGATAGCTGATAGCATTTCAAAAAGTGTCATGCATCGGATATTGACCGAAAATTTGGAAATGAGAAAGCTGCTGTGTTTGCTCACAATAGAACAAAAACAGCGTTGCGAAGGTATAACTTTTTCGTATATAAGTAAATTTTCTTAAAAAAGAACCTTTTCTTCACAGAATAGCTCCTCTTAAAAAAGTACATTTTCTGGAATAAGTTAAATTTCTTCTTAAAATTTCTTTTTAAAAAAAGAATATTTTCTTAAGAAAGAATATTTTCTTAAGAATATTTTCTTAAGTAAATTGAATTAAAAAAGTTAATTTCTTAAAAAAGTACTTTTCCTTAAAAAATACAATTTGTTAAAAAAGTACAATTGTATTAAAAAAGTACCCTTTCTTAAAAAAGTGCGTTTTCTTAGAAAAGTACCATTTGTTAAATAGTAGCTTTTTTTCAAAAAGTACGTCTTCTTCAAAAAATAAATTTTCTTCAAAAAGTACCTTTTCTTTGAAAAGTAACTTTTCTTCAAAGATAAAAATTTCTTAAAAAGCTAATTTTTAATTAAAAAGTAAATTTTTTTAGACAGTGCCTTTTCTAAAAAAAGTTTATTTCTCAAAACAGTACCTTTTCTTAAAAAATGACCACCTCTTAAAAAATATAATAAAAGTACCCTTCTTAAAAATTTAAAAAGAAGCAAATTTTCACAAAAACTTCTTTTTCTTAAAACTTACCTTTACCATTTCTCAGAAGTACATTTTCTTAAACATTTTGCTTTTTCATAAAAAGTACCTTTTATTCAGAATCACGTTTGTTTGAAGGGCAATTTTTTTTTAAAGTTCATTTTCTTGATAAAGTACGTTTTCACAAAAATATAGTTTTTCTGAAAATAGTTAAAAAAGTACCTTTTCCTAAAAAGTACCTCTTCGAAAAAAATACCTCTTTCTAAAAAGTTACCTATTCTTAACAAAGATTTTTTATTTAAAAAAACTATCTCTTCAAAAACTATATTTTCTCAAAAAAGTATATTTTCTTTAAAAATAGTACCTTTTCTTAAAAAGTATATTTTCTAAACAAAGTACATTTTCTTAAATGAGTACGTCTTTTTTAATAGTACATTTTCTCAAAAATATTACTTTCCATAAAAAAATTATGGCTGATGGCCACGGCAGGCAATGTTAGTATCATTATATATTAGTCTTATATTCATATAAGTTCAATATCATGTAAATAAATAAATATTAAAAAAATTAATTTTCTTCAAAAATTAACATATCTTTTCATTCTTCAAAAAGCGTCTTTTTTAAAAAACTAGGTTTTCTTCACAATTTAGTGTTTTTCAATATGTGCACCCATATTTTTTTAAAAGTACCATTTTTAAAAAGAGTAAATTTTCTTTACAAACTAAATTTTCCTAAAAATTATCTTTTCTTAAAAACCTTTTCTTCAAGTATATTTTCCTAAAATAAGTACCTTTTCTTTAAAAAGTACCTTGCTTAAAAAGTATAATTTCTTAAAGAAGTACCGTTTCTTAAAAGTACCTCTTCTTATACAAGTACCTGGTCTTAAAAAAATTAATTTTCTTAAAAAAGTACCTTTTCTTAAAAAATACCTTTTCTTAAGAAATACTTTTTCTTAAAAAGTACCTTTTATTTTAGAAGAGCAATTTTTTCAAGCTAATTTTTTTAATAAAGTACTTTTTCGTAAAAAGTAATTTTTTTCAAAAATCACCTATTCTTTAAAAGGTACCTATAAAATAGCCCATTTTATTTAAAAAGTAGCTTTGCAACTACTTTTCTTAAAAAAGTAAATTTTCTTTAAAAAAAAGTACATTTTCTTACAAAATTCATCTTCTAAAAAAATTCCATTTCTTAAGACAATACCTTTTCTTAAGATAGTAAATTTTCTTAAAAAAGTACATTTTCTTCAATAAGGTAAAAGTATAATTTTTTTTTGATATTTAGTCAATATCAAATTCCTTTTCACATTGATTAGCTCTTTCAGGCACTCTCACACTCACTCTCACTTAAAATATTCCTTTATTTTAAGTTCACACATTTTAAATCGCACTTACTTTGATTAAAATTAGAACAAATTTTTAAGATATAACCAATTAAATTGTAATTAAAATTAATAATTTGTAATTTGAAACTTATCTAGGCTAACCACCATTCATGCAAAAGAAGTCTCTAAAATTATTTCGTTTTTTTTTTATAATTTAATTTAAAATTGTTATGCAGTTTGTTGCTTGTATTATACACAATACTGTATATGTTTGTTTTAAGATTTATTGTCCATTGTTGAACACAACTCTGTAAGTTATTTAAAACATGCTACCATATTTTAGTTTTATATATATAAATAATTAAAATGTATTGAATGAATTTTTCTCTTCCCAGAATTATACACTTGTCTTTAGTAATTCTTATGCTTTAAAGTATGCTTTAGATTTACATATCAGAGATTTCTTCTTAAACAAGGTTCAGAAAATACATCAAACACACAATGTTCTGTTCTAAAGCAGCTAACACATATTTTTATTTTCATATCAATTATGTGTGTTTCTAAATTTGGTACGGTGCCGCACACAATCATAGTGTGTTTGGCGATGTTTCGCCGCAATAAAGACAAGTTTTTAACCATGAGACAAAGGAGCAGGCTATACAGTGAACTGAAATGGGAGAATCGTGCCCAAAGAAGTCAAAGATAATTTTATCTGCAGGCAAGGTTATGGTTATGGTTATGGGATGCACATGGGTTAATTTTTATTGGTTATCTTCAAAAAAGAAAAACAATCAAAGGCGAGTATCTATAATATTAATAAGCAAGACGATTTCTTGTGACCGATTTTTTGTTCCACAGTTTTGTCCCGATTTTGACTAAACGTATCTCATTTGAAAGGCATTTCGTTTTAGCTGTCCACCAGATTTACAGATTTTTACATTTCTAATTTTTTTTTGGAGTTATGTTCATTTAAAGTTTCTAATACCACATATTTAAAATTAAACAATTTGTTAGTCTAAAATTTCTTAAATTTGTTAGTCTATTTGCAAAACAAAAATTTGTTTTTTTTTTTCGTTATTCACAATAATAATTGTGTTGAATTGAAAAATAATTTTAGACATAAACCAATAACTGGGCATTAATCAATATTGACAATAATCAATATTTAAAAAGTGTTGAATTGTGAGATGGCTAAAATTGATAAGCATACCTTTAGGGTCTTATAAAGTAATTTATTAAATGAAAAAATAAAATTTCATAGAATTTCCACTCGAATTTCTAGGGCTGGGATCTGCTAGTTATTATTATTATTTTTAGAGGTGTCTTTATATATTAGGTCATATCTTGGCATGATGAGGACCGATTTACTCCATTTTCAATAGCAATCTGGCCGAAGTAATGACAAACAATACTGTTATAACTTCACCTTGTAAATGGTTTATTTTGTCAGTGAACGTTATTTCAACAGGCAGACGGACAGACGGACATCGCTATAACGACTCGAGCTGTTATAAGGATCAAGAATATATACATGAGGTCTTAAATGAATTTTTCGATGCGTTACAAATGGAATGACAAACCCCTCTGCGAAGGGTATAAAAAAAGGCCGAGTTTGGGGAAAAAGAAAGTGTTGTTTCATCCAGAGTTTGCTGCAGTTGACACATCCGCTACAGCTCGAATTGCCTCACCTTGCTCCTTATTCACCAGATTTAGCTCTCTCGGATTATTTTCTATTTTCAAATTTGAAAGAATTACTCTGCGATAAAAGATTTGCCAACAATGAAGTGTGGAGTTTACTGTTGATGAATATTTTAAGAAGAGGGTAACGAAGCTATTGAATTTCGCTGGAAAAAGTGTTTCATTCTAAAAGGAGCTTTTGCTGAGAAATAAAGAAATTTTTGCCCAGGTTTGTTGTGTTTTCTTTGTCAGGTCGAGTTGTTCTGTAGTCGTAGGGTTATTTTAGGGATCAGAGGATCATTTGTTCGCTTTGCACCAATTTTAGAAGCGATCGTCCGTATGCCAATGAAAGCTTAGGATACGTCAACATATATTTACCTTGGCGAACTACATGTAATATGTGCATGGATTCACAAAAAACCGGACGGAAGGACGAACGATGCTAAATTAACGCAGAATTGATTTCGACACGATCGATATTACAAAGGTTGTATAGTGCTCAATATGCCCGGGTTTCGCAATGTAATACAAGTTTAAAAACAGCCTTCTCTTGAAACTCAAGTCGTCCAAATCGCAGAAGATATATATATATGTAAAACCCTGCTTAATATTGAGGTAATCATATTAAGCTGTTTTCCTGCCGGACCAGTATAACAGCTTTCAGCTCTTTCATTGTGTATAGAATGATCGTTTTGTGCTAGTTGCGTACACGTGTGGTGTGGCAGCGGTACTTTGTGTTTTGCCACCAATTTTTTGGCTGCCGCTGATTTTGATTTGATAACAAAATGTTGGAACCGGGTATTAGTGCATATGCACTAGCTAGCTTTTTAACTTAACCTTTAATTTAGTAATAGGTTTTGGATATATTCTGTCAGAAAACCTGGATATGTTAAGCCAACCTGAGGTCAAAAAATTAAAAAAATTAAGTTTTGAAAAATGTTGTTAGAAGAATACTCGGAGTTACTCAGAACCTGGAATAAATAGATATTATGTTAATTTTTATCTATAATATTAAAGCGCCTGTTGCTTGTGACCGATATATAAACTGTAGTAAGTAACAAATTTTGACCAAACATATCACATTTGAAAGGTAGTTGTTTTTAGCTGTCCACCAGATTTACAGATTTGCACCGTCTGGAAGATTTTTTGGAGTAATGTTCCTTTAAAGTTGCTATTTACACATATGTACATAAACAATATACTGTGTGTGAGTTTATTATAAATATCAAAATCCCTGTGTTGAATTGTTTAGCTAACATTGATTGGAATGTCTTTAGGGTCTTATAAAATTAATTATTAAATGAAAAAATATAATTTCCTAGAATTTGCACTCGAATTTCGAGGGCTGAGCTCTTCTAGTTAAAATAGTTGCTCTTAATACTTATTCCGGTTCGAAGGACCATGTAATTTAAAGATGACAGCTTTGCCAAATGAGAATGGTTGAGCACCGTCGATTTCTCGGGTGGTTAGATTAGGGTGGCTTCTAGCTGCCTCAATAAATTTTAATTTAATTTAGCCGCACCTTGCGTTCAAGTGTGTAAATCCAAGTGTCTGTACAATGTTTAAAGAGCATCGGTTAAACTTACAAAGGAAGGGATTTAGATAAATTTTGTTGTTTCAAAAAGTTACTCAAATCCAACGAGTACTAATAAATAAAGATTACAATTCATGAATGTTATCGATAAGTTACACTTGAATTTTAAGTAAGCGAATAAATTTTATAATAAAAAAAAAGAAAATAATTATATTGTTCAAACGTAGTTTGGACAAATTATATAAGGTGGAAATTGGATTTTGCAGTAAAAGGGTGTCATTGAGTCGTCGTTGCTTAACGTGAATTTTATAACAAATTTTAGTCATTTAATGCGGTCTTTGGTAATTGTAACAAATCTTGGTTTTTTGTTTGTGTTAAAATAAAACCTATTCCACTACGAGTATACTAAGATTTACAACCAAATGTTGTTGGGTTTAGTTTTTTTTTTTTTTTTTTTTGTTTTTCATCAACATTTCTTCGGTTGATATGGCGCGACGTCCGCGTGTGTCGTCTTGGTATTGTAAAACCCGACAAGAAAATTAAGAAAACTCTTTGCAATTATATTACTCGTACTCGTATATACACCGGCTTTATGTCTGCAGACATACTTTTACTTCTTACTTGCAATACAAATGCATTGTAATGCTGAAATGATGAAGAGTTCGCCGAAGAAGCACAAGATAAAGTAAAACAAGCGCATTAACGAAGGGTCACTATTTTATTTACGGTGTCTTCATTTTAAATGATTTGTTGGTTTTTTATTGTCTCTCAAATGTACGGGTTCATGGAATGAGTATGAATCCTATGAAAATTAGTATAATTTCGGTATTAATGTAAGACTTAAAACAGTAATATTTTGAGACTTCACACTAGTTCTTAAACTAGTTTGAAGTTCCTAAACTAGTTTAAAGTCTTAGTTTCTTTTTAATAAAATTATTATAAAACGTTTTTTTTTCTGAAAATATGAACATCAATTTTTGTTATCACTTTACAGCTACTACAAAGTAGCTGAGTTGTGTTTAAGAGGCCGTTAAATAATTGTTTACTTTGTCGGCTTTTATCAATCATAAATTTATATTTACACAAGTAATAAGTATCTCAAATGGGCATCTTACGCTCGCATGTACATATATAATGATATACTGAATTATGTTTAAAATCTTCCTCAAGAATTTAATAAAACTCTAATGAAGAAAAATTTGTAATAAAAAGTAGTAAGAAAGAAATCTAAGATTGATTTAGTTTTTTTATATGAAATAATTTTATAATGTTCCAAACGAGTGTTGACAAAAAACTGCCTTAATGTAAAAAGAGTTCGTTTAATCGGCTCAATAATTTCTTATGATTTTTTATTTATTTTTTTTATTTCTTATGATCACCCTGAATTCCTCAAAGCTGTTAGTTTGCCAAACAATAAATAAAAAAATTAATTCATTACTAAAGACACTCCCATATAATTATTTTAATGATAAGCCAATGAAAATCCACTTAAAATAATAAATTGCTTACACTTTTACCTTTAAACTCTAAACACAAATAAATTTTATTAATTTTCATTTTGGGGGAAAATCGTATTCCAACAAAATTCCTATAGAACTATAGTTAGTTAATAAACAAATTTTCACATAAAATTACAATTTCCACACCCAAAAAAAAAAAAAGGACATAAAAACCACAAAAAATAAAAATACACTTAAGAAAATTTATGGCCTTTTTACTGTGAACGCTAAATCTACATATACGTACTTACTTACCGAATACGATAATAAACTCATTCTATGTGAGCAGAAGAAAGCAACACATGAGGGCAGTAGATTAATGAACGATAAGAATAAAAACATGCACAGATAACAGGAATAAAAGTATAATAAATATCTATCTTCCTGTTTGTTGCTTTAAAATTAAGGATGTAAAGGTGAAGGTGTTTGAGACAAACCAAAAAAAAAAAGTAATAATTATATTTTTATTAGACATTTATTGCCTAAAAATGAAAACATACAATACATTTTAATCATGGCCAGGGTTAGTGAAAGAAAGCTACGGGATATTTTTTATATGGTTTTTGTGTGTAAAAATTGATAAATTTGTTTGAAAATGCAATGTGTGGACAGTTGTGGTAGTTTCAAGGATTTTCTTTTTTATTTATTATTTAAAACAGAATATAAAGGTCAATCTTTTCTGTTACTTTAGACTAATATATTTCTATTTAACACCTGGTTAATATCGAGCTATGACAGCGAATATAGTTTAAATACAAAAATCAAAATTTTACAGGCTTAAAATGTGCATTTACTGTAAATTCGTACATCGTATATAATAAATTTTCTTGAAAACCAAAAATCGTATATTATGGCACTTAAGCTGTTTTTACGGTTGTGGCTTGATATGTTGAGGTTTTTATAATACAATTATCGTAGGAAGTTTAATAATATAACCAATAAAAACAAAGTTTTTATTATAAGGAAATGCATATGAGTTTTGAATCTCTCCGTGACTGTGCGTGACTATGTCAAAGTTAATATTTTTTCACAGCAAGTCTATCGACCAAGTTTAAGTTCGATCGGGTAGGTTGATAAGAGGAGCTATGTATACACATAGCTCATATCCGTTGTGTCCGGATATACACCTAAGCCAGTAGGTCGGCTTGTTGTGCGCTCTACATCTCTACGTTCATCCGGTTATCTACCCCTCTACTAACTTAGAAATTCCGTTTCATCAGCAAATTTCTTGAGTATTTTCCAGCTTATCCCCCTAAAACCCGTCAGGCCTGGCAAGATGTCGTTGGATAGATGTCTGACCCTTGTTCTCGCAAATGCAGGACAGTAGCAGAGGTAGTGTTCTAGGGTTTCGTCATCTTCTCCGCAAGCTCTACAAATGGCTGATTCCGCCCGTCCTATACGGTATAGATGAGCCCTCAGCTCAGAGTGTCCAGTGAGGATGCTAATTACCCTAAGTTCTTCCCTACTCAGATTCAGGATCTCCCTAGTTCTTGTAGTGTTGGGAGAACCCCATAATATCTTCGTAACCTTACCCACGTCTGTCTCTTCCCAAATTGATACATGCGAACTGGTCGCCCAGTCTGCCAGTTCCAATTTGAGAGACTTGAAAGGTATTGGGTTTTCCAAATTAACACTTTCCAAGACAGAGCCCTTCCTGGCCAGTTCGTCAGCAATCTCGTTTCCCATTATACCACTGTGTCGTGGGATACAAACGATTTCAAGTCTGCCTCTTCTGGAGAAGTTTGAAATATCCTCCTTACACTCGAGGATAGTCCTTGATCTAGTTTTGTCTGCGGATATCGCTCTGATAGCCGCTAGACTGTCCGAAAATATTTTCACTTCTCCGGGACTTGGGGAATCCCGTGCTTTAGTAGACCTAATACATTCCTTTATCGCTACCAATTCAGCCTGAAAAACAGAGTTGTGGTCCGGAGTACGGAGATATTTCCCTGTGGAACGGTCTTCATCGTAGAAACCTACCCAGTCTTACCATGCAGACTAGAGGCGTCCGTATAGTAATGTGACCTGGAAGGTTTTGTGGAATATTCCCGTTCATCCAACTTTCCCTGTCTAGTATCCGTATACTGCAGGGTATATCTGTTGACACTTCCGCTATTCTATCACAGCTAATATTCACTATGTTTAGTCCCGGAATTTGGTCTAAAATAGTCTGGTGGCTGGTCATGTGGTCGGTGATATATTCCCCTGTTACCCTTAGTCGTAACATGGCCAGAGCTGCCTCATATTTAATTCTAATCTCGATTGGGTGTATAGATATAATATTCTCTAAAGTCCTCGTAGATGTAGTCCTTATTGCTCCACTGATTCCTATGCTACAGAGGCGCTGTATCTTTTGAAGTGGTTTAATGTAACATTTCCTGTTCATTGATGTCCATATGACTACGGATGCGTAGGTTAGAATAGGTCTAACGACGCTTGTGTACAGCCAATATGTCATCCTCGGGTTTAAACCCCATTTTGAGCCTATAGCCCTTCTGCAAATCGCCCATACACGATGAGCCTTCGCAACCCTGCTGTCGATGTGGTTTTTCCAAGTAAGTGTGATTCTAATCGTTTTGCCCTGGAAGCGAGGTTCATCAAAGTCGATTATTTTCGTCTTCCTTGTAAAGAGGCATATTTCAGTTTTCTCTGGGTTCACATTCAAACCCCTCGGTTGTGCCCAGTCATATGTTATTTCGAGTGCATTCGATGCCCTCCTACATAAATCTCTAGGATCTTTCCGTCTTAATAGTATCGCTACGTCGTCTGCGTAGCAGACAGGTTGGAAACCCTTATCGATCGGGTAAGTGTAAACGGTTTTTTAATCACTCCCTGCTTGTGCGTGATTATGCGTGACTATGCGTGACTGTGCGTGACTACCCCAAAATTAATCTGTAGCCACAACAAGACTATGGGCAAAGTTTCAGATAAACTGGATAAGGGGGAACGTGGTTACTCCACGACAGACAGACAGAGAGTATGAGTTAAAAGAAGGAGTTTAAAAATACATTAAAGAAAATTTTTGGGAAAAAAATCAAAAAATATAACAGATATAAATAAGTTGTTTAAACCAACTTTGTCAAATAAAATCTCGTAAGTTCAATTATATGCGGTGTTTGTTTTTGAGTAAAAATTCAATATTTTAAACCAAATGTTAGTGAAATTAGTTGAAAAATATAACTGAAATATTTGTTAAATCGGCAGCCTTTTTGGAAGGTAGTTTTTTTTGGCTTTTTAATGCATTTTTAAAATTAATAATTATAACTGTGTTGAACACATAGAAGATATACCACTGGGTTTGGTAATAAATAATTTTTAAAAGCCAATTCAACACAAATTTAATAAACACATACACAGCATTGTATAATTTTTTATTTGAAGCTTAAATCTGTGGTCACAAGCGATAACAGCCTAAGTCGACTTAAGAACGATTTGAGTTATGTATGCTGTCATATTCTACTAAAAACGCTTTATATTTACGTGAAATCCCCATTTCTCTAACACTTTTTATCAAATAGTTATTAATGAAAACATACTGACCTAAGTCGTAACGAAGCCCCATTACATTTATATAAACAGTTATTTTTCTCGAAAGAATGATTTTCGCCGATTTGAGTTATGTATACTATCATATTCTACTAAAAAGTCTTTATATTTACGTGAAATCCCCATTTCTCTAACACTGCTTTTTAAAAAGATATTAATACAAATATTCTGACCTAAGTCGTAATGAAGCGCTATTACATTTATATAACAAGTATTTTTCTCAAAATCATGATTTTCGAGTTAGGCGGTTATTGCTTGTGACCACAGAAATATCCGTTTTGTGTATATGTTAAATGCATTTTACTCAAAAAAAAAAAAAAAATGTTCCAGTCCGTGCAAATCTGTAAATATGGTGGACAGCTAAAACGAAATACCTTGCAAATGGTGTATTTCTTGTTAAAATTGCTTAGTAATTGAAGGCTTAAAATCGGTCACAAGAAATCGCCTTGCCTATTAATATTATATATAAAGATTTTAAGGATTGAGTTTGAAATTATGGAGGCTCAAGATAAATGTTTTTACTTTAAATAAAGCAAAAACATTGACAAATTTGTTTCAAAAAATTGATCTATATTCTGCATGACAGGTTATACTGCTGTTTAGGGAAGAGTCACCAACCCTCATCAGTAACCAAAAGCAGTAGATAGTTTGTTTGGTAAAAAGCAAATTTCATATATTTGCTGAAAACAACCAAATGAGAATTAAAGCAAAAGTTATACTATTTAAGCCTCTTCCAATATAACAAACTAAAAATAGAACAACTTTGAAACAAACATGTTTGTATACGAGTACACATTGCATACTACAATATACATGTTTGTTTTTGTCTTGAAAAAAAAACAAGAAAAACAATTTGTCAATGATTAAAAATGATAAAGATCGAAAATAAGATTTTTTATATCTATAGAAAATAATAAAATTATAATGATTTTAGACAAAAATCATTATTATATATATATTTTTTTTTATTATATTTAATTTGTTTTTAAACTGAAATTAAATTAATTAAAAAGTATTCAAATGTACAAGCGGGATTATGGTACATATCTGCATTGTGAATGCTTTTTGCGGCCTCACGTTGAGCATCAATAAATATATCTATAATAATAGGCTAGGCGATTTCTTGTGATCGATGTTTTGTTCTACCGTTTTATCCCGATTTTGGCCAAACGTATATTATTTGAAAGGTATTTCTTTTTAACCGTTTTGCAGATTTACAGATTTTTAAATTTTTTCCTTTATTTTGAGTAAATTGCATTTAAAGTTGCTACTAACACATACATAAAATTATGCATATGCTACGTGTGTGTTCATTAAATTTGTGTTTTTGTTAATGAGTTTGTTATCTTCATTCACAATAATAATAAACCAAAAAAGTATTGGTTTGTGAATTGGCTAAGTTGAGAAATAAATTTGCCTAGAGATTGCACTCGAATTTCGAGTGCTAGAATCTGCTAGTCAATATTATTATACTCGAATTTTAACTCTTAATTTTTTTATTTACTTCTCTTCGCAATTTTTTCTCTCATATTCCTTTATAATTTCTCTAGTTTGAGAAATATTAGAATTTGAGAGACAAGATTAGCTACCCAGCAGGAAATGTCAGTAGTGAAACAGTACCGCTTCACTACTGACTTTACCACCAGTACTACTGACAATGTAATTTTCTAGAGACATTTAACATGTACGTGTCATTGCAAATCACTAATGGCAATGGTACTATTGATTAGGTAGGAACTAGGTAGTTCTCATGGGACCATATAACCAGAGATTTATTAGTGACTATGTAGTTCTCGTGGGACCATATGTAGACATTGGAATCAGAGATTCACTAGTGACTAGCTAGTTCTCATGGACCATATGTAGACATTGGAACTAGAGATTCTTGTACAAATTTGATTGTTCTTTCACTTTTCTTTTATAACTTCGTTTACTTATAATGTTTTTTTCTTCGATTTATTATAAAATATATTTTTATTTACCTTTTATATTCAATTTTTCTATATCTTGTTTTAAAACTTTAGTTTTTCATCCAAACAAAACTATTGAAATCAATAAGAAACAGAACTCCCAAGTTTTCTATGGAAAAATTTTTGATAGATAAAGCAAAGTAAATAGTGTAGACGCTAGTTGACACTTGACCCCAGGTTTCCTACAGGGTAACCACATTTCCATATACATAGGTAGTTGTTTCTCCAATGATTGGGCATCCACCATTGTCAATTATATTCCAGCAAATAATGTCCACTAATTACCTAAGAATCGGTGGAACCCTATTCCCTCACACATATTTTGTTCATAGTCCTTCGAACCGGAACGAAATGTGATGAAATATGACAAAAAAAAAAAAAAAATTGGGAAGAGAAGTAAATAATAGCAATTAGATAATATTGGTATATTTGTTGGTGCTCACCGTGAGGCCGTAAAGAAGCAAGGTTTAACATTTGTTTGTGGGTTTGATGTAGTTTAAATTTGTTGGTCAAAGTTTATCTATATATTAATCCATGTTTTCTTTTTCGTTATATTTTTTGACAATTTCCAAATCGTTCACAATAAAGATATGTACTAAAATTCCACTTGTACATTTCAATAATATTTATTATTAATCTTGAATTAAGTTGATAAATTGATATTAACTTAAAAAAATCTTTAAAGAAGACAAAAATATTTAATTTCCTAAAAGGCTGTGGTTCAATTTAAGAAAAAGTGGGTTGACAAAATTCGTCTGAGAAGTATTCGGTTCTATTTTCCGAATAAATTATAAATGATTTTAGGCACAATATTTTTTTATAGCTTTAACAACAAATTTCTTTGAGTGTAGAAATGTTCGTATGCTTTTTTATTCCTATATTTTTTCAAAAGTGCTTATATAAAAAACCAACAAATTGTGATAATAAACCAAATACAATTATCACCAAAAAAACAACAACTTTTAACCGCAGTGATACGCTTCATCAGAAAAGTGTACATACTTATAAAAAAAAGGCAATTATGTATATAAATTATCGTACATACGAAATCTCATTTAAAGCTTTAAATTGAGAAAATGAAACAACAGTTTTTTTGGTTGCGAAATTATAAGGTGTGATAATTTAACAACACAAATTGTCCGAAACCAGAAGCCAAATTTTGTGGTTTTATGGGCAAAAAAGTGTTAATAGCCGAATATTATCAGATAATTGCAACATTAAGGGTAATCACGTTTGTATAACCGTGAATGACTCTGTGTGCAATATCATTTCAGATATATGGGTTTAATGACTATCAACTACATAGTTTGAGATCTAGTTTTAGAACTAATTCTACAGCAATTACCTCTAGGTTAGAAAGAAATTTATAATAGAACCATCTTCATATACAGCGATTTCATTATCGTTAACTTTAAGAAGAGCACTCGGTTTAGAACAATTTTTTTATGTTACTAAATTAATGTGTTAAGAGTCAACAAGTATTGTATTTTCCGATTTTTATGATTATTTTAAACTGGTGAAATTCTTTTCAATATGAATTAAAAAAAATCAATGCCAAAGAAATAATATTTCAAATCATATTTCTAAAATCTATTTAATTCAAATTATTTTGATCCATTTTTTTATTATTTATTTTAATAGTGACCACAAAATGAAAAATAAAATTAAACAATTGTTTTGGCAACTCAACGATCAGCTGGAGGGTTATTATGTAATTCATTCGATTTGAATGAAAAAATTTACGAATTCGTACAAATTGTACTGTGTAGTACGCTTTCGTACTATTATTTCCATTTCAATTTTCGAAAGGAAAATCCTTACGAAAATATTTTCGTTTCGAATCGAATTACATAATAACCCCCCTGTTTTAGTCTTGCAAATGTTTAGTCCTGTTAATGTACTATACCTTTTACCCTTGTACTTTAACCACAGCGTAGTAAATTTTCATTTCATACATTTTGTTGTTGCGGTGTTGTAAATAATAGTACTTTTACTATATCTACAACATTTACAAGGGTTACAAGGGTACTTTACTACCAAGAGTGAAAACCCTTATTAAGTTATTAACATAAAAATATTAAAAATCATTTACAAAAAATAATAAAGCAATGCTTATAAAATCTTTTGGCATTGTCACTATAACTCCCAATGTCTTAAAACTAACTAATTTGTATACCCTATATCAGTATGTGGTTTGGGTATAATGACTTTGTGCTGCTGTTTGTAACAACCAAAAATATTTGACCTATACCCATCTTTAAATATACCGATCGAATCAGAATCACTATCTGATTCGATTTAACGATGTCCGTCCGTCCGTCCGTCCGTCCGTCCGTCTGTGTGTCCATGTAAACCTTGTAATCAAACTGCAGGTCGCAAATATGAATATATTTTGATGAGATTTGCTATATAAGCTTTTAACGGCCATGGGATGAACGCTATTGAAATTGGTGAGAATCGGTCCATGTTCAGACCTAGCCCCCATACAAATTAACCCTGTGAAATCGACATAAATTGCCATAAGATCCAAATTGTCATATAGATCTTACTCAAATTGGGTTTTGTATGCGTTCATTACGTCCATTAATGAGTAATCCAAAAATGATCCCTTTGGCTGCTTCCCGATCTTTACTTAAATCTATTAAAAAACAAAAATATTGCACTGATTCTTCTCAGATTGGGTTTGTAGATATTTTTGCAAAATACAAGAGACTTTTCCAAACATGATCAGGATCGGTCCATTTTTGGACCTAGTCCCCATATAGATATAGCATCCGATATGAACTTTTTCATATCTGCAGCCAAAAAAATTAATAAAAATCCCACTCAAATTTGGTTTTTGCTTATTTTCTATGTCCAGTTAGTTGGGCCTAAGAGAAAGGGTTTCTAAACGCATGGTATAGGGTATCGTATAGTCGGTCTAGACCGACTATAATTTTCTTACTTGTTTTTTTTTCAATTATGCACAAACCCGGCAACCGTCTTGTCTACAGCATTTTATCAATATACGATATAACGTCTTTTCGAATTAATGGAAAGTTGAGTGCATTAAAATTACACAGTGAATACCCTTACTGTTTTCTTTTAGTTTGACAAACAAATCAAAATTGTCTTGGCTAAAAACCAGTTTTTTTTTACATTATTTCTCTTGAATGTTGAGGTGAAGTTCGTATCCATTAGATCATATATTAAGAAGAAAAACAAACTGACATTTAACCGTTATTAAACCACAAAATAAATTGCTATAAAATTTATCAAATCTTGCTTATATAAATAACATAAAACATATGCAATCGTCAAGAAAAGAACCAAGAGAAACTTTAAAAAAAAAAATTATACATGATTTCATTCATCCATAATGAAATGTCCTTAAGGGAATTACATCCCCCTTCACTTACAACTGCGACTTACATCCTTTGTAACAATAACCAATGGTCAAATCATCATTGCCAGAAAAAGGGTTAGGTTCTGGTTTAGAATTCTGGTTCTATTCACAAGAAAACCCTGAAGTCGTTTTTCATTTTTTAAAGACATTTTTATAACTAAATTTTACTACATTAACATTTTTATGGCATAAATTTAACAAAAAAAAATAAATAAAAGTGAATTTGTTGCGGTTATATTGCCACTAAATAAACTAACTCATCTCTGCACTCAACACACTTGACCACTTGTCAAGTAAAACAAATTGTTTACTTTTCTTGGCTGGCTGTTTTTATCATTATTTTCCTAAAGGGTTTTTTTTTTACAATTTTATATTTAAAGGATATTTTATGTTAAAGTTTGTATCCTTTTCTGCTTTTTTTTTTACTTCTTCTTTGGAGTCTGTTTTAATAAGATTTTATTTATACAGTTTATATTTACAAATTACTTACGGTTAATAAATCATTCCGGCTGTCAAAATAAAATGCATAAATTTCAAATGACTTTTTGAGTCAGGTTTTGTAGATACAAATCGTATTAAACAAAAAAAAAATTAAATAAAGAAAGAAAGAATATTATAGAAGTTATGCATATAAATCAGTTGGTTAATATTTTGATGATATATTTTCTATAAAACGAAGGACACCAACAATTATTCTACAGCTATTGAAAGTGGTCGTTAATGCTTAGTGTAGGATATTCCATTAAAAATATTTGTTTGATGACTGCTTAAGCATAATTCTGACTTTATCTACTCGCCTCTTAACAAAATAAATTCTTAAGCTTTCTTATTAATTCTTCCACTCTAAATTCTATATTAATTCTCCTAATGAGAGAAATTGGTCCAGTAAACATTTTTTTGATTATTAATATATTTTTTATATCCTCCACACTAGTATGCAGAGAATATACTAAGTTTGTCATGCCATTTGTAATAACTAGAAAAAAAATCTGGACTCCGTAAAATTTATATATTCTTGATAACAAGCGGATTTGATGTAGCGATGTCCGTCTGTCCGTCGATGGCAATCACGATCAAGCCCTCAATAGGTCAGCTGGGTTGCTCATTGCTAGTGGAAATGGCTGACTGCCATCCTGATCAGGTTTCTATTTAAAATCATTAAAATCGGTTCAATAAATTCCTAGATTTCAATGATAATTTAAAAAAATCTTGGATAATATATGGTTTTTCTATGTTGTTTTTATACCCTATACCACTATGTGGTTTGGGTATAATGACTTTGTGCTGCTGTTTGTAACTACCACAAATACTTGACCGACTCAGAATCACTTTCTCAGTCGATTTAGCGATGTCCGTCCGTCCGTCTGTGTGTCCATGTAAACCTTGTAATCAAACTACAGGTCGCAAATATTTATATATTTTGATGAAATTTGGTATATAGGCTTTTATCGGTCATAGGATGAACGATATTGAAATTGGTGAAATTCGGTCCATGTTCAGACCTAGTCCCCATACAAATGACCCCTATAAAATCGACATAAATTGCTAAAAGATCCAAATTATCATATAGATCTCAGTCAAATTGGGTTTGTATGTGTTTATTATGTCCATTAATCAGTATTACAAATTAAATCCCTGTAGGACAAATCTTAGTCGTAGGCCAATCAAAAACAAAAATATTGCACAGATTTTTCTCAAAGTTGATTTGAAAAAATATATTTAAAACAAGTAAGAAAATTATAGTCGGTCTAGACCGACCATATGATACCCTATACCATGGCTTAGAAACCCTATCTTTCGGTCCAACTAATTCGATATAGAAAATAAACATAAACCAAATTTGAGTGGCATTGTTATTAATTTTTTTGCTGCAAATATGAAAAAGTTCATATCGGGTACTATATTTATATGGGGACTTGGTCGAAAAATGGACCGATCTTGACCATATTTGGTAAAGTCACTTATAATTTAAAAAAATATATACAAACCAAATTTGAGAAAAATCTGTGCAATATTTTTGTTTTTTGATAGATTTTAGTGAAGATCGGGATGCAGCTATATGGGGCCTATGACTCAGAATTGTCCAATATGGATTATTTTTTAACTGCTGATTAATGGATACAATAAACACATACAAACCCAATTTGACTGAGATCTATATAATAATTTGGATCTTATGGCACTTCATGTCGGTTCATAGGGGTCATTTGTATGGGGGCTAGGTCTGAACGTGGACTGAATTTCACCAATTTCAATAGCGTTCATCCCATGACCGCTAAAAGCTTATATACCAAATTTCACCAAAATATATTCATATTTGTGATCTGTAGTTTGATTACAAGCTTTACATGGACACACAGACGGACGGACGGACGGACGGACGTTGCTAAATCGATTTAGAAAGTGATTCTGAGTCGATCTGTATAATAAAAGATGGGTCTAGGTCAAATAATATTTTGGTAGTTACAAACAGCAGCACAAAGACATTATACCCAAACCACATAGTGGTATAGGGTATAAATTAAGTGACTTTACCAAATATGGTCAGGATCGGTCCATTTTTCAACCTAGTCCACATAAAAATATAGCATCCGATATGAACTTTTTCATATCTGAAGCCAAATAATTAATAACAATGCCACTAAAATTTGGTTTCTGGAAGAAATAGTCTTAGTATATATGTATAATTATATATGATGTTTAAATCAAAGTATATTTTATGCTTATTCTCTATATCGGATTAGTTGGACCGAAGAGATAGGGCATCTAAACCATGGTATAGGGTTCGTATAGTCGGTCTAGGCCGACTATAATTTTCTTGCTTGTTATTATTGTTGTTATTCTATATTTTGTTCCATGTGTGAGATAGCTGCAATATTTCTTGTTGTTGTGGTCGATGTGTCTGTAGCATTTCCTTCATTAGTGTGTATGCTTGGTTATGTTCCAAGTCGAAAATGTATTTGAATTAAATCCTTGAAATTAAAAATACTGCAATTTCTAGCAGGGTATAGCCGATTTGCTTTATCGTTTACACATAAACCAATAACACAATAAGAAATCTTTAATATTAAAAGGCAAGGCAATTTCTTGTGACCGATGTAACTTTGTCACTTTTAAACCAATTCTAATTTGACATACCTCATTTAAGAATTATTTGTTTTTAGCTATCCACCAGATTTACAGATTTGCACGTTCTGGAACATTCTTTTTTGAGTAAAATTCATTTAAAGTTCCTACTAACGCATACATAAAACTATACAATTCTATGTGTATGTTTATTAAATTTGTTAATATGTTTGCAAAAATTGTATATGAAAACCCCTGTGTTGAATTGAAAAACAATTTTGGACATAAGCCAATAACAAAAACAATGCACCCGAATTTCACTATAATAATTGCCTATCAGAAACCCTGTGTTGAATTGTGAATTGTCTAAAATTAACATACCTTTAGGTGGCATTCAAGGTGGTTCAAATACCTTTAGGCTCTTATTTCTGTGTGTTCAACAAATATTTATAATGAAATAAATTTAATGAATTAAATAGATTAAAAAAATATTGAAAGAAATAAATTGAATGAAAAAACTAAATTTCTAGAATTTGCACTCGAACTTCGAGGGCTGGGCTCTGCTAGTTATAATAAATACTGGTCAAAAATTTAAATGTTATTACGACTTAAGCGTTAAGTAACCGTATCAAAAAGTAACCGTACCCAATATTGAAGTTAGGACCAGGTGAAGGACATCAAAGATTCGGCATAGCCGAATTTAAGACTCCTACTTGTTTTTAAATAATTTTATCTAGCCGGAATCTTAAATTTTGTAACGCAAACAGTTTCAATTCTTAAATATTAAAAAATATCATGTTGCAAGACTATCAAGAGTACTCCAATCCTTCATTTAAATCGTTCACCATTTATGTTTTTTTTTTAATTTTTAAGGATTAAAAAAATATTGCTTATGACAGCTGTTTTTTTTTTTAGCAGTACACGTGCAAGAACACGAACTTAAAATAAAGCTACACTCGAACCTGTGTGGTTTATGTGAGTTCGAAACAAAAAATACGTGATAGAAACATATTCGTGTACATAACGAAATATTAAAACGAAACACAGTCATGATTGTGTTCGGCACCGTACAAAATTTAGAAACACACATAATTGATATCAAAATAAAATTATGTGGTTGTGTTGGTCTGAGCTATGTTTGTTTACATATATGTACAAGTTTTTTCATTCAGTGTGTGTTTCTTTCTGAACTCTGCTAAAAAGTCCTGCGCATCCAGTTTGAAGCTAATTATTTGGCTTCTACGAAGACGATGTACCACTGTGCTGATATGTTCCGAAGAAGAATAAAGTGGTAATTTTGCTGTCTAAAATGCACTATACTTGCGATGCCATAAAATTTGTTATAGGTCCCTGCGGACCTTTTCACTGTTTTAAGGCCAACGGGAGACTCACTAGTCGGAGGGTTAAACAATATGTATTTGTAACTTATTCGAATGAAGTATCGCAAACTTTAGCGCACAGTGACATATAACCCAGTCAATTAAAAATCTGTATAATTAAGTTTTTGGTATTTTATGGGGAATCCTTTTTGCGCAATGAAAGATCGATTGCACAATTTTTTTTTGTAAAATCTCGAAAACATTTTTTCCCATTCGTCTTATAAAACTGTTTTGAGGTCGTTCACGTTAGTATTCGGATATTTTCGGATTTCTAACTATAGTTTGAGCTACAAGCTTTCAGTTATACTATTATAGCCCAGCACTCGAAATTCACGTTAGTATTCGGATGTTTTCGGATTTCTAACTATAGTTTGAGCTACAAGTTTTCAGTTATACTATTATAGCCCAGCACTCGAAATTCGAGTGCAAATTCTAGGAAATATTATTTTTTCATTAAATTTTTTTTTTAATCTATATATATATATATATAAATGAGCCTAAAGGTATGTTAATCAATTTTAGCAATTCACAATTCAACACAGAGCGTCTGATATATAATTTAAATCTTTCGCATTAACAGGGTGTAACGAATTATTATAAATATTTTATTTTATTTATTACAGTATATTTTTAAGACAGACTTAACATAAATTTTATCATTCTCAGCTTCTCCTCCAGATGAACTATAAGTATGCCAATTTTCACACTCCTCCGTGCCCGCAATTTGCTTAAAAAGGGAACTAAATATTTACCTTCACGTATTAATATATAGATTTAAAATTTGCGGTGGGGTTTTGTTTACTCTTAGATAGTTGTACACTAACCATTTTTTTATTATCGCAGCGATATGTGTAGGATCGTCCTGTCCTTTGTATTCGATTTATTTTAATTTTACTCCAAGTTTATATTTTAAAATGGATAAATATCGAAATATATCAATTATTACCTCCACGAAACGTAGTTTTTCAATGCCTGCTGATAAACACACACCCCATACCATCACGTGACCACCACCAACGAAAAGTGTTTTATCACGTATCCAATATAATGTTCTCTTTTAGCTAACAAAGTATTTCTTCCGACAAATCTTCCATTCAAGCCAGCATTTCATTGAAATCTTCGTACTGTTACTAGATTGCCACTTATATGCAGATGTTCTTCAACCATGTCTTGTAGTTTTGTTGCAGTTAATCTTTGATTATTTTTCTTTGCAGTATCGACCGTCATGCCCCGAGGAAAAATTTTGTTTCGAACTTGCTTATTTAAAATTCGTTTTTCTTCTTTAAATGTTTTACGCATATTGTTCGCCGTTCCACTAGCTATTTTTACGATTTTGGCAATCAATTCATTTTCTAACATCAATTGTAGTGTGACGACACATTTTGGAAAAAAATTCTTAAAATCGCGATTATTTATGTTTCCATCAAGTCTAATTAAGTTGTACTAAACTTTAAACAAGCTAAAAACATCGAATACAAATTTCATTTTATTTTAGTTCTAAATATACCGTTACTGCAGCGATTTTATTCAACTGGGCCACTTTCTTTGTGAGAATAGTAATTTGAGCGCACTACATTTTGTTATTTAAGCTTATAAGTAACGCAAATGCGGCTTTTTTCAAACACTAATTAAACCAGCTTTTAAAATACTCGTATGTATATTTCAGTTTATATTATAAAAAATTTGCAAGATGTTTTTTTTAAAGGTGGGCCATTTTCACTGTGAATAACTGTATATATATATACAAGGAGATCCCACCCCTCGAAATTCGCGTGCAAATTCTAGGAAATTTTATTTCTTTTATGTAATTAATTATTTTATAAGTCCCTAAAGGCATGCTGATCAATTTTAGCCAATTCACAATTCAACACTTTTTAAATATCAATTGCGTTATTGGTTTATGTCCTAAATTATTTTTCTATTCAACACTATAATTATTGGGAATAGTTTATGTCCAAAATAATTTTTCAATTCAACACAATTATTATTGTGAATGAAGAAAACAAATTCGTTTCTTTTGCGAACACATTAACAAATTTTAATAAACACACACACAGCATTGTATAATTTTATGTATGTGTTAGTAGCAACTTAAAATGCATTTTACTCAAAAAAATTTATAAATGTCACAATCTGTAAACATGGTGGATAGCCAAAAAGAAACACCTCTCAAATGAGATACCTTAGGTCAAAATCGGGACAAAACTGTGGTACACAAAATCGGTCACAAGAAATCGTCTTACCTATCAGAGCCCAGCCCTAGGAAATTTTATTTTTTCATTTAATAAAACAATTTTAGCTAATTTACAATTCAACACAGGGCGTTTGATATTTATAATAAACAGATACACAGTTTGTGTTTTGTGTATGTGTTAGTAGTAACTTTAAATGAACATTACTCCACAAAAAATTTTCCAGACGGTGCATATCTGTAATTCTGGGGCACAGCTAAAATGAAATACCATTTAAATAGGGTATGATTGGTTAAATCGGTTATTAACTACAGTTCTTATATCGGTCACAAGAAATCGCCTTGGCTATTAATATATAGATATATATGTGAATCAGTGTTTTTTAGACATTTGCTGGTAGTAGAGTTTCCCAATTTCACACAATTTTTTAAACAATAAAATTGTAATTACCATAATTTTGGATTTGGTCAAACAATTGTTTAAAAAAAAACAAGTAAGAAAATTATAGTCGGTCTAGACCGACTATACGATACCCTATACCATGCGTTTAGAAACCCTATCTCTTAGGCCCAACTAACTGGACATTGAAAATAAGCAAAAACCAAATTTGAGTGGGATTTTTATTAATTTTTTTGGCTGCAGATATGAAAAAGTTCATATCGGATGCTATATCTATAAAGGGACTAGGTCCAAAAATGGACCGATCCTGATCATGTTTGGTAAAGTCTCCTGTATTTTGCAAAAATATGTACAAACAAAATTTGAGAAGAATCAGTGCAATATTTTTGTTTTTTAATAGATTTAAGTGAAGATCGGGAAGCAGCTCTATATGGGGTCAAAGGCATCATTTTTGGACTACTCATTAGTGGATGTAATGAATGCATACAAACCCAATTTGAGTAAGATCTATATGACAATTTGGATCTTATGGCAATGTATGTCACTTTCATATGGGTAATTTGTATGGGGGCTAGGTCTGAACATGGACCGATTCTCACCAATTTCAATAGCGTTCATCCCATGGCCGATAAAAGCTTATATACCAAATTTCATCAAAATATATTCATATTTGCGACCTGCAGTTTGATTACAAGCTTTACATGGACACACAGACGGACGGACGGACGGACGGACGGACGGACGGACGGACGGACGGACATTGTTAAATCAACTCAGAAAGTGATTCTGATTCGATCGGTATAATTAAAGATGGGTCTAGGTCAAATATTTTTGGTTGTTACAAACAGCAGCACAAAGTCATTATACCCAAACCACATAGTGGTATAGGGTATAATGAGAGTTATGCTATTATTAGTTCAAGTATAGTGAATCTTATTTAATTATGACCAAAGAATCATTGCTATGAGCTACCCATTCATTCGCACCTATTTTTATATGTTCTATTTGGAATTTTTTAACCAATTTCATTGTAATTGGTCTGATCTCTGGTTTTCATATCAAAGAAACAACACTTAGGCCTAGGCCACGCAATGAGCGGCAAAAAATTAAAAAATATGAAATACTATTGAAGTGGCCACGCAATGAGCGACATGTGAGTGCCATTTTTGAGCGGCTAAGCTTGCGCCGCTCAGGAATAGAACTTGTTCTAATTTTTAGTTGTTTTCTGAGCGGCAAAGAATAAAAATGGCAAAAAATGGCTTTTCTTTGTTCTGTCAATCTGTAGCGCGATTCAGTAACTTCTTTTAACGATAATTGAATCGTTAAAAAAAGAAAACAAAATTATAAATTTTGGTATTCAGTAATATTTTTAAACGATATTCGCTATTGTTAAAGTCAGCTGTTGCTGTTATCTTAACGACAACCATGTTTGTGTTGTTTTTCAATCGATAAAAAGTTAAAAAGGTGGAAATGTAGTCATACACAAATAAAAATCATAAAATAGTGAAAATATTTTGCTTTTATTATAAAAACTTTTTATATAAATAATAAATAATAACATTGACAATGGCAACTAACCGCTAAGAAATGACGCTCAGTAATAAGCCACTTGCGACTCAAACTCGCCGCTCTGCCGCTCGACGCTTTGCCGCTCATTGCGTGGCCTCGGCCTTATACTGAGTTTTAACTGGTTTATGTCCATGATAATGTTCCTTGTGTTTTTCTGTGATTGTATGAATATTTATTATATTTTATTTTTTCCCATTTAACCATGAAAAATGATTTAATTCTTTTGTTAAACCACAAAATTGTTACTCTTTTATTTTGTTTATTTTCAAACTAGTTTTAAATTGATTTCCTCCTATTACGGGATATTAATAGTATCCTTTAAACTCTTTCATTCATTCACATACGGGTATTTCTTGTAGTAACAAAAGATTTGTTGACTTTTTTTCTATTCTTCTCTAAAAAAAAATGTAAACATAAACTGAATCGAAATAGAAAGGGTAAACGTGTGTATGTTTGTTTGACTATACCTTTGTGTCGATGACAAATATCACCATCATCCATTCAGGCATTCATGCAACCATATCTTTATAGAAAGTCTTTTGTTACTCTAAAATCTTGCTAACTCGTATCAAGGTACATTCATATGTGTATCCTTTTACATAAAACTCAAAGAATCCTGTGGCGTACTATTGTAATGTGGAAACTAGTAAACATAATATTTCCATAAGATATATTTTTTTTTGCTTTTCACAAAATATTCTTCTCCTGCTTGTAAAGCGACATATATAGAAATACCTTTACCGTTACATTCTTGAGTTGAGTCTTTGGTTTTTTTTTTTGCTTTGTCACATGAGTTTGTCGGTTTGATATTTGATTTCCGCTAAATTGACTCGATTTGTTATTTTATAGTTTATTTATGTTATAAACTAAACCATGAAATGTTGTGCTGTAGCTCCTTGAGGTTTATTGAACTTTTTCGAGTCTTGTTTGCAGACTGCAATGTTTTGATTAAAATTCGTTTGATTTTTATGATGATGAGAAAAAAAATGTAATATAAGATCGTTTTCTTGTGGCGATAAAGAAAATAGATTTTTTGATTTGAAAAAGAAAAGGTTAAAGTTAATAAAGTTAAAGGTAAGAAAAAGTAAAAAAAATACTTAAATTTTTTTTAAACTTTTATAAGCTAACACCTTTGAAGTTAATTTTTTGTTATTAGAGATCATTTTTATGCGCTACAAAGTTCACATTCCAAACTCGACTTAAGAAATTTTAAAACATCATTTACGTTTGGAAGCTGAAATATCGATTCATTAGCGCGAAAATAGCTTAAGGGTAATTCCATGCAAAGTTCAACCTTAGGTCCAATTATAAAATTTTAATTTATATAATTTTTATTGATACCATTTGAAAGAAAAGGGTATGAAAATATGACAATTGTATGTTAGACATATTTTTTAATATTTTTATAGCCCCTGTTTTCCAGTAAATAATTTTGTCTATCACATTGCAAAATACTTATTTTTACTTTAATTTATTTTAGAATTCGTGTTTTTATATGCTTCTTTAATAACCTAGCTCTTAGATTAACTGTAAAGAACTGTTTCTTATTTCTGTGGTTTTCTAGAATAACCGCCTATGTCATAAAATCAAAATGTTCAGGAGAGCCAAAAAACGTTATATTTGAAATTATGGGCTCGATATAAAGTTTTTAGGACTTTTTATTTAACAGTCCTTTAGATATGGGCAATAAATACTTTATAAAAAATTTTGAGTCAAAAATCTTAAGAGGAATAGATCCTAGAGAAGGACGAAAAAACAATATGTAAATTACACTTTCAAAAAGAAAACTACCAGTGCAACTACACATTTAGACATAAGTTGTTGTTGCTTGAAAAAAATTTTTTTTTTTGTCAACAGAAGGTTAACGGGACTTAGGGTGAGAATATAACAACGTATCAAGAAAATAGTGACAACAAATAACAGAATAAGTGGTTATAAACTGAAAAATAATCCAAAATTAATTGATTTTTTTTTCATTAATAACAACGTATGTCGATATGTGTCGTTTTCTGAGAAAATAATTTGTCAGTGATCAAACGTAATTTGACATACGTGGTTAGTACTGCAAATTAATTTAATAAACATTTAAGTTACGTCGTTATTTAAAGAAAAAACTCAGAAATGGTCAATATTTAAAAAAAAAAAATTGAACCCATGTAAAGAGCGTTAAAAATTAATATATTTGGCATCGTTATCTCAAAACTGACAAAAATGGACATACGCGATTATTCCAGAAAACCACAGATTTGTCATACAAATAACTGTGTTTTACAAACATAATGATGTCTGTTTGTTGTCATGTCTGTCACGACTACTTTTGCCCCCAATTATTATTAAAAATAATACTTTCTCACCTTTTCTAATGGCAAATATGTTGGTCAGGTCTGTCTGTATAATTTTTTATAATTTTATGAACAAACTGTATAATATTGGATTAGAAAGATCTCTGAATGTCATGTCTGTTACTATGACATCATATTCGATTTTTGTTTTTTGTGTAGAATTTTCGGGGTCATTGTCTGGGGGATGAGAAATGTCATTTCCGGTTAAAATTACTAGGCAGTATAGTAAAACCTTCATAGCGTTTTACGTTCCCAAACTTTTTTTATGATATTTTATATATAAACTGGAAAATAGAAGTGTGCAGCCTGAAAGCGGTTTAACTGTATAAGACCAATGAAAATACTTCGGCTCCCATCGCATATAGTACAGAAACGAAAGAAACATATGATGCACTAAAAAATATTTTGAAAAACGAGAACGCCAAACACTTTAGATGGTTTACTATACTGCCGTGCTAAGCAAGAAAGTCACAAGCGCCAAAAATCGAAAATTGAGATAAGGCCAGATTCGGAACCGTGTATGAAATTCTGATTTTTGTGTTAAGCTTAAAAGCCAAATTTTTAACTGTAAATGTCTTTGAAATGCTAATCAAAATGGTCACATCTACCACTTCTATCGTGTTTACTACGCACGAAAGTCTTATTTGCCACTTACTATGATAAAAAGTCACATTGACTAAATTTATTGGGTTTTAAGACATTTTTCCTTAGTATCTCCGATTTTATGTGCAATATAACTCACAAATTTGTAGAACCATGGCAACTCTGATTTGTTATGTGCCAAAGTGAATTACTCCTTTGACAGTTGTAATTTTAGCGCCATCGCGTTCTCACCCACATAATTTCGAGTTAATTTGTTGTTTACATTGTTTTCACAAGAAAAATTGTGTAGAAATTGATAATTGTGGTAAGTAAAAATAATTAATTTTTATTTGCGTAACTATTATTGATAAGTTTTTATGTTATATGATAATAAAAACAGAAAATGGATCGCGATAAAAAATTTGCACTTTTAGCAATTAAAAACTCCGAACTCGCTAAAAAAAAATTAGAGTGGAAGTCAGCAGCATAAAACAAAAAAGAAACTGATGAAAAAATTGTGATAATAAGCCATCGTTCACACCGCTAAAAGAACAAGCGCAAAATTCTACATCCTCGAAGAATTTTGCTATGCAATCGCTATCATGTCCTGATCAAAACATACCGTCAACAGCGCCTTATATTGAACAAAATAAAGTTACAGATGTAGAACATGACTCGCTACTTTCAGCAGAATCTTCAAATGTTCAATTGACAAAAAATGGCTTGCCTAGGAAAAGAAAAATTTATACAACACCTACAGAAACCAGGAAGGCTGCAAAATTAAAGCAGCAAACATTAAAATTAAATTTGAAGGAGGGCTGCAACAAACTAAGTATCAAAAAAGAATGCCGTCAACTCAGTGAAGACCAGCGTATTATGATTAATACAACTTTTTCTGAATTAGAAGCTCGTGAAAGAAAATGGTTCATTTATAACCACATAACAACGATGCAGCCTCAGCGAAGAAGATCAAATTCAACTGTGAGATCAGTTACTGCAAAATATACGCTACCTACCGCAGAATCCACCGAGTTGGTAGTGTGCAAAAAAATGTTTTTGGCTACTTTGGGTTTCGAACATCAAAATGATAGGGTATTGCGTAATGTACTTGCATCAAAAGAAATTCCTATGCTTCTGGCCCAAAGGGCGACAAACGGGGCAAGCACAATTCACATAACGCTTTCGATAAAACTTCGATTCAAAAACATATTGAAAGTTATCATCCAACTATTTCCCATTACAGAAGAGAGCATGCACCGAATGTGAGATATTTGCCAAGTGATATAACAATCAAAGACATGCATAAAAATTATAATCAAAAAGAAGAGAAAAATGTAACATATGCATTATATAGAAAAATTGTTTCTGAGAATAATATTTCATTTTCGAAATTGGGACATGAAGAATGCTGGTCATGTGAAAAAAGAAACAATCATGAAAAGAAAACAGAACATTCAAAATCTACTCCAGCAGCCGATTGCGAAGATTGTAATATGTGGAAAACCCACAATGAGAAGAGTATCGCAGCACGAGAAGAGTACAGAAAGGATTGTGATCCAACTGAAAATGATGAATGTGTAATCGTTTCTGCAGATTTGCAAAAGGTAACAATTATTTTAAATTAAAAATATGTTAACACAATCTCTGTTATTTTGATAGGTAATAATGCTTCCTAGGTGTGACATGTTCAAGGAAATCATTTTTACTCCCCGAATTATTGCATTTAATGAAAGCTTTGTACCGGTTGGAAAAAAGAAACAAGATAAGCCAGTTGCAGCTATTTGGCACGAGGGAGTTTCCGGCAGATCCAAAGAGGATATTATTTCAGCATTTTATGCGTTTTTCAAGCTCCGTAGAGATACCAAAAATCTCATTTTTTGGCTTGATAACTGTGCCGCGCACAACAAAAATTGGGCATTTTTTAGTTTTTTTGTATATATTGTTGATTGCTCGGAACATAATGTTGAAAACAAAATTTTAAAATATTTTGAACCAGGACATACGTTTATGTCTGCTGATGCTTTTCATCATCAAGTTGAAAGTTCTTTAAAAAAACAGAAAAAAGTGTATGACATTACAGATTTCAAAGATTGCGTTTACCAATGGAAGGACCACTCGTCTCCACACAAGCATAAAACAACTGTCCCGAGAGTCAATTTAAATGAATGTGTACAAATAAAATTTGTAAAAATCAATAGCCTCTTGTTATACAAAACTAGATTTACTGATAAAAATTACACAAACTTAAATTTCATGAAAGCTGCATCAATAAAATCTGGAATTTTAAAACCTGCAGCCAAAACGTTTCCTCGTGATATACTTAATAAAAGAAAACAAGACCTTATAAAAAAGCTCAAAGATATTTTGCCCAACAACAGAATGGCATTTTGGAAATCTCTTCCAGAAACTGAAATTGCACCGACCGAAGAAAGCGATTGAACCTTTAAATTTACCAATAAATTCATAATTTTTTTATAACGTTTAATGTCTGAATTACATATGTTTGTTTTTTCTCTATATGGCTTTTGTCTTGTTTTTGAATATGTTTTTATTGATATGAAATAAATCTTTTATTTTTATTGTGAACAAATGCAAGGAAATTTTGAACTTATTTGCACAATTTGGTTTTTGTTATATTTTACGGCTGAGTAAGCTAAGCAAAAAACCAACCCGTAAAAACTACGTTTTTGCCTATAAATACTTTATATATAACACACAAAAAAAAATGTTTTTTTTTTTTTTTTATTTAATTTTTTATTTTTAATTTTTTTTTTATTTTTTATTTTTATTTTCTTATATATGAAACACAAAAAAAAAAAAATTGTATGGGAGGTACAATAGGTCGTGGACCTAGGGATCTGAAATTTTTCCAAAGTGTACACATGGGTGTCAAAAGTCAATGTGCAAAATTTCAGATCGGTAGGATGACAAGTGGGCCATTTTTGACTTTTATTTTTTTGGGCACACGTACGTACGGTTGTGAAGTAATATAAAGTATTTAAAAAAGTCATATGTCCATTTACTCTACTTTATCATAAAAATTTCCCCTATTTGTTACGATTATAAAATTGCATAAGGAAATATGTTTTTAATAAGTTTTTGAAATTTTCAAAAAACATTTAATTTAAAGGCGCGAAAGACAAAAAACTAAAAAGCTTAATATCTCAAAACTACTAAAATAGGGATGTGACTTTCTTGCTTAGCACGGCAGTATACTGGCCCAGTACTTTTACTACTAGGGTTTGTAGGGTTACATGCAAAATATGAAGCGAAAACAATTAAAGAAGAGCTTTCCTCTGTAAAATTTTGATTTTGACACTTAAGATGTTTTACCGATCATGGCTCTTTATACTTTTTCATTCCAAATATGAGTCGCTTTAAAATACATTTATTTCAAGGATCATTGATTTATTTTTTTACGTTGTTGAGAATTTCTTCCTTCTATCTATTAAATTCAAGAAAACTATTATTTTATGGGCAGATATTTTAAAATTATTTTTTTTTCTCCGGTTTCATTGTTCTGCATGACAATTAAAATTATAGTTATTTTTTTTTCTGCCAAAAATTTTTCCTCAATTTCGCTTTTTTATTTCATTATTAAATATTTAGGAATTCCAAACAATTCCTTGAAATCGACTGGTACTTTTCCTATACAAATATACTCACTTAAATAATAGAATATAATACATTTCCTATTAGTCATATTTTGCACCTCAATAAACATGAACCATTTATTTCACATATGAATAATATATATGAAATTTTTACGCCACCAACAATATAACGCGTTGTGAATTCTACTTTTAAACTCCAACCACTTATATTTCTATAATAAAATTCATATTCTCCTTCCAAAAATGCCGTCCTTCTATAGAAAAAGAAAACGCCAAGTTACTGTAAGTCAACGCGGTAAACTCTGAATACTTATTCACTTATTCCCCATTCCATTATTTTTCGGCAATTTGAAATTGTTTGATTTTCAGTTGTCATTTGTTGGGTGTATAAAAACAACAAAACACAGAAGACATCTATGCACAGTTTATCGAATTGTAACCTAAACCCATTAAGGAGACATAACACAGCAAGAGCCCCCCATGTACTTGTATTTTCTATGGAATTTACTTACACATACATAATGAAAATCATTCAAACAAGTAAACGTGCGACTCGCCTGACAGCATAATTGCGAGCTTGTGAATTGATACAAGAGAAGACTAAAAAAAAGAAATATCACAAAGTCCTTTTAAAAAATTGTTCACATCTGTATTTATTCAGAAACTAAATTTTTGTAGATGATCTGAACAATTTCAATACAGCTTTTACATATTCAAAAATTAAAAAAAAAAACTTTTGAATGAACTTGTTTTTGAGATCCTATGGTCAGGTTGACGGATAGGTGAATATTTTTAAATCGGCTCTGACTGCTTCAAATGTTAGAACAATGTCTTATTTCCCCTTTTAACCAAGTTGTATTTGCCTATTAACAAAGGAAACTGACCTCTCAAATTTATCTTAATAAATCTTAATTTTTTTAATTCATAAATTGCTTTTTTTTCGCTTATATTTTGGAAATTTCGGTTACAAAAATATTCAAATATTTTTTTATTTTTTTTATTTTAAATTATTTTATGAGACACTGTGTTGCAGTAGATTTTAATATAAAAGGGTTTGTTTACAATGCTAATTCCAGAACTTTTCTTTCTTAAATGATATAATAATCCTATGAATTTGTTGATTCGGTGAGTAAAAATGGGTAAATGAACTTCAAATTTGAACTTGGGTTCTAAAATTACACTCAAGTTTTTAAATGTGTTTGCCCCGGGAACAAGATTATTATTAAACGACAGTTGTTGTTGAAGTAGATAGCTTTTTTCTCGTCTAGAAGTAAACCACATTTTTCGGTAGAATATTTATTTTCCATTTTGTGAAATCAAAAAAAAAAATTCCGCTAACCTGGAAAGAATATCGGACATATAGAGAATCGCCGTACAGTGTGCAATTTTGAGAATCTAGGGGACAAAATTATTAAGGCAAACAAACAATTAAACAATTAACAATTAAAGAATTAAATAGTACAGAATATAGTTGTAAATAAAAATAAATTATAAAAAAAAAATTAAGCCCCTTTTTGACATAAATTGGTCCATTATATGGTCGCAACACTTTCCTTTTTTTTCATTGTCAATTCTGCACATCTAGCCTATAGGTAATGTGTAAAACACACTCCATTAATCTAATCTGGGCATGCAGTGTAGTTAATCCCAAGAAAATTTATCAGAATCGCGTTTTTGTTTTCTTCTAAGTTGTTCATATCTTTAGAAGTCGCTTGGCAACAATAACATTTTTGAGTGGCTTTGTTGGAAACCAAAATGTTGCAAACTTTACCATTCTCCAAATAGGTGAGCAACTTCGATCACGGTTCCATTAAACTTTTTATTTATAACGGCTTTGTCCAACGCTACCTTCATACCCCCATTTAAAAATTATTATTACTTTTCTTCTTTTTACTACTCCGTGAACAATAAAAACACTCAAAACTTCATATTGAACTCAACTTAGCCTTTTCATGGGCAAGTCAGAAGTTGGCTAAATCTTCACTTCAGGTATTGATTATGTGATTTCACAATCTTTATTGATCGGATAACATAATGACTTGGCATTTTTTATTTGTTTCATATGCCTGGTAAGTGTTACGGCCCCGCTGACTCAATTTCGCTTCATGAATAAGGCTAAAGCTTCTTAGGGTGAATACATGAGTATTTCGTTAACTGCTCTTTAAAAAGGCTTTGTTGATCTTAGTCGCCCTTTTAGGACTTGAAAACAATTTCCCATAGAAGCGGCATCCCTTTTACCTGACTGCCTTAATTTTAAATTTGTAGCATGAGTCAACTCGGTTAAAGTTGTTTTCCCCAATTAAAAATTTCACTTTCCTCCATTTAGATTTTAACCCACTAAAATCGAAGTTTTTTCCGACACGATTTTCGTACACTTGCAGTCATTATATCAACATTTTGAATATATATAACCATTCGCTCTGCTTGTGTAAAAACTCTTTCTTTCTGCGATGGCACGATTTCCACTTTTCATAAAAACTCATCATAAATGAGTGAATGATACAATTCAGTTCTTGAGGCATTGGCTGAGAACAGTGCTAAAGACTAAATTTAGCTCTAACATAGTCCAGAATTATATTTTCAGGTTTTGCTGCAGAAGTTTGAGAGTTATCATCATAATTTTAAAAATTTTTCATATAATTCTCTTTTTTGTTAGAGTTGGCTGTGTAGCTGTTAAAAAATTTTTTGGCTGTCAACGAAAATCAATATTTTGAAAATAAAAAGTTACTATTTCCTTAACAAAGTTAATTAAATATTATTATATAATAATGAACTTAAACCTCATATATTACACAGGTCTACAAAATGAAAAAATTTTTTTGGTACCTTGAGTTTTGCAGCTGATTTTATTTGTACTTTTAACGCTGATTTCAAAACTGAAAACCATTTTTCCCTAGCAGCTCTAGTTCTCGAGTTACAAAAATATTCAATTTACCCTACTATTTATTTAAAAAATGCATATGCCCTTCTGATATAAACGCAACAAACGTATGTAGTATGTTGGCAACATTGTATAGCTTGTTTCTTAGTATGTTGGCAACATTGTAGTTATATAAATGTCATTCCCTAGCTTGTTTCTTATTATAATTCTTGAGTCCTGAATTAAAACTCGCTAAACATATATCGATAAGAAACCTACGTCCAGTACGCGTTGCAATCATTCAAGGTTTCAATAGAACATCAAGATATAACAGTGATACTTTTAATTGAAAGCTAATTTTCAAAGATGTCATCTAGCCGCAGAATCTGTGTAAATCACCCTGAGCAATTTCGTTGTATATGTGGGAATGCACGAGAATTGAAAACAGAAAATCCATTACTGAATTTATAAAGAAAGCATACAATGCTTATTATGGTATCAAACTTGAACAGCAAGATAAATCTTGGGCACCACATGTAGTTTGCAAAACATGTCCTGAACATCTACGTCAGTGGACTGATGGGAAAAGTAGGAGTCTGAAATTTGGTGTGCCTATGGTTTGGAGAGAACCAAAAAATCACTATGACGACTGTTATTTCTGTCTAGTGAATATCAGAGTTATCAATAGTAAAAACCGAAGGAAGTGGACGTATCCTGATTTAGACTCTGCTCGGCGGCCCATCCCTCATTCCGATGAAGTTCACATGCAAACATTTCATCAGCTACCAAATTTTTCGGAGGATGAAATATCCCACTGCTACACAAATGAATACAGTGAATATGAGGAAAATACATCAAGTCCCCAACGATTTAACCGAAGTGAGTTAAGTGATCTCATCAGGGATCTTAACCTCTCAAAACAATCTTCTGAGTTACTGGCATCCCGGCTAAAAGAAAAAAATCTACTTGATAAAGCAACACAAATAACGTTCTATCGTAGAAGGGAAGCAGAGTTGGTTACGTTCTATTCTCAGAAAGAAGATCTCGTTTTCTGTCACGATGTTAAAGGTCTCCTAACAAAAATCGGCCTTCCCCAGTATGATCCAGATCGTTGGCGTCTGTTTATTGACAGTTCCAAGCGAAGTTTGAAGTGTGTGCTTTTACACAATGGTAACGAATTGGCATCAATACCTATTGCTCACTCTACCCAAATGAAAGAAGAGTACAAGAATATAGCCATAGTCTTGGAAAAGATTAAGTATCACGAACATGGATGGGTCATTTGTGTTGACTTGAAAATGGTTAACTTCCTCCTTGGACAGCAAGGTGGATACACAAAATATCCTTGCTTCTTGTGCCTTTGGGATAGCAGAGCTAAACAAGATCACTGGGTAAAAAAAGACTGGCCTGAAAGAGAGAACATGGTTGTTGGAGGAAAAAATGTTGTTAATGAGCCTTTGGTTGATCGGAATAAAATAATCGTGCCTCCACTTCATATAAAACTTGGCTTAATGAAGCAATTTGTTAAGGATCTAGATAAAGATTCAGCATGTTTTAAATTCATATCTACAAAGATGCAAGGTTTAAGCAATGAAAAAATAAAAGCTGGCATATTCGATGGCCCTCAAATCAGACAGTTAATGAAGGACACCAATTTTGTTGAATATATGAATGGAAACGAGCGAAAAGCGTGGACATCATTTGTGTCAGTTGTCGAAAACTTTCTAGGCAACAAGAAGGCTTCAAACTATAAGGATGTAGTTCAGAACATGCTGACTGCTTTTCGTGAGCTTGGATGCAACATGAGCATCAAGGTGCATTACTTGCAAAACCATTTGGACCGGTTTCCTGCAAACTTTGGAGACTTGAGTGAAGAGCAAGGTGAACGATTTCACCAGGATATAAGGACAATGGAAGAACGATACCAGGGCAAGTGGGATACTCATATGATGGCAGATTACTGTTGGAATCTGTAAAGAGATTGTCCTAAAAAACCACATTGCAGATTAACCAAAAAACGAAGCTTCTTGGGTCCCAGTACATCAAATAAGCAGTGAAAAATATATTTCCTATTTTCACAAATATATTAATTATATATTATATATTATTATTATAAATATATTAAACTAAATGCTTTTAGACCAACACTGAAGAACAAAATTTTTATTTTATTTGATAAAATTGTTGTTTTTTTTTACAAAACTTTATCGATATATCTGAAACTACTGGGCCAAATTAACAACAATGTAGGCACGGATTAACGATAATTTTGTTGACGAATTTCAATTTTTAACTGAATATGGTGAACCGTTTTCAAGTTATTCCAATATATGTAGTGGAAGTGCCTTAACTTTGGAAATAACGGTATATCGCGAAAAGTGGAGCTGCTAGGCAAAAACCGATTGCAGATTCGTATTCAGGAGGTCGAATTTACTAAAGATCAGTTCAAAAAGTATCGGCACCAAAATGTGTGTATACCTGTGTTATATTAATGAATGAACTACATACCTTGCTGAGATATATCCATTGCAAAAAAATTTATTATAAATGTTTATTTTCACAATAACGTATTTTTCACCGAGCGCTTAGATACTATTGGCAATACCTTTTGAACATAACTTATGGAAACTGATAATTGTAAAGTGTCTAGCTGAAGAAACCTGGCACTTATTTTTATTATACTAAGTCAACGTTTTGTCTTGTTTATTATCTTCGATTTTTGAGCATAATAAGTTAGTCTTTTTTTAATTTTGTCCCGCTGGATTCTCAAAATCGAACACTGTGCACCGCATCGTCAGCAAAAATGGTCGTGGGACAACTGCTTAACAATAGAAAATCTACTGTATAAATATATAAATATTGGTCAAAGAACAAAAATTTTTTGATGTGTTCGTCCAATATGGAGCACGATTTCGATCTGTTATTATTAGTTAGCTTTGTCGAAAATTTTATTTTATAATTTTAAAAATCAATCCGTTATGACATATCGAGTCAAATTCAGCTTTAATATCCAGTAGCACCACACCAGTAGATTTTTCATATTTAAAATTGAAAGTTCCTGGGTTCTGTATACGCATCAGTGGTTGAACTGTATTGCGCAGTTTGCGAACAACGAATTGATGTGTTAGTAGAATATCATGTGTATCAATAAAATTCGTAAGGTGTTCTTCAATTATTTTCGCAAGTATTTTTCTTAACGAAAACGATCAGCTTGTTTGGTCGACTTTCTTACTAGTATGAGTTATGTATATCAATAATATATTTCAGACCTACTTTTGGCTTTTATTCCTCTAAATCCAGGTGATTTTTGGCTCTTCACTGCTTAGATATATCTAACTTGGTCTATATTCACATACATAATTTCTATCAGAGTCCAATTCGCTTAATCCCAAATTCTCTACTGCTGTAGTTGATATGGAAATAAATATTTTATTTCTGAGCAGTTTTAACTAAAAATATATCTCAGAAACTCACATTTATCACGATGAGTATAGAAATCAGTGTTGTAATGTTTGAATGGTGTTATATTACACTGTACAACAGGCATTCTAGGGGCTAAGAAATTCCAAGTCATGGTGAAAGTATTAGGCCAGTATAGAAGAACCTCGAAAGGGTTTGGCGCTCTCAGCCCACACTTTTTTTATAACCGTTTATATTTTTTTCTCATGTTGATGTATGTGTGCTTAGCTTTTCAACTCATTTCATTCTTCCGCAAATGCATAGGTTCAGAAAATCAAATTTCCCCTTTTTTATAAATTTTTTGAATAACATAACATACTCAGGTCGTATGATTATTATTTATTAGTAGAGTAGAAGAGATGTAAACAAATGAATGATATTTGCACATGGATATATAAATGAAAATGATGTATTTAAGCCTTAGCTACAATTCTGCTGAAGAATGAAATGAGAAATCATCAATTCTTAAATTGTTTTAGACTTCTTTTTGTGCCCCATTTTTTCAGATATCATTAAATTTAAACTTTTTCTTACTTTTTTTTAAAGAAAACTGCCTCCATGGCAGGCAGATACAATTGTTTTAAGTAGTCCCTCTCTTCGTCTACATTTCAGTGAAATCTATATGGAGATATCTCGATACTGACCCCTGCTTGATAAAACAGCTCTATTTAAACTATGCGGACTGAAAACTAACGTAAATATAATTTCACTATTTAAAAAAATAGTACACTATGTGGGTCAATTCCGATCCCTTTGCACCAGTTTTGAGGAAGTATTGACAATATGATATTGGTATTTTGAGGAATTCCTTCTTAATTTTATAGATCTAATTTTTCTGTATTTTTCGGTCTAAAGCCATAAGCATAAACTCTTAACGTTTTAAATTAGCCCAAAAATCCTCGATTGAACGTAATTGAGGTAAATTTTGATGAGGTTTCATCCTTATGAACATAGCTTCTAGATTTTCGGGCTTAGTAACAAGAGGCTAGGCTAGGTAAGAGGTGGCTGCTTATCCAAGGATAAGCACACTTAAACTCTGTGATCCGTTTTGATACCACGGGACGAATGGGTGTTCCCCTTAGTCGCCACCGTAGAACCAGTTCGAGCTCCTGACGAAAGCCCTGAGATATGAAATTTCCACATTTGAGAGGTCAGAGAGATCGTGTAGAAACGGCGATCCCAATTTGCTAAGTCTTCTTGGGGAGAGTAAAGGAAATGTTCTATACTCTCCACCTCCTCTACATCCACGCAGCTACGACAGAAATCATTTGACGAGACCCTGAGGAGTTCAGCATGTCTCTCTGTGTGGCAGTGCCCAGTGCTAACAGCAACTACCGTCGCGATTTCCCCACGGGGGAGTGATAGAAGCGCACTTGTGCGTTTCCGATTCAAAGTCGGTCAGATTTGTCTTGTGATCCTACATGTTAAACCATTAGCCCACCTGTTATCCGTTCTGCCAGCAGTGGGAAGTCGAAGTTCGAGTTTGCACGATTCCAGGGGTGTACCAACACATTCCAAATCCGCTGGAAACTGTAAGGTAGTACCCTGTCTTGACAGCTCATTCGCTTTGCAGTTTCCCGGTATATTCCTGTGCCATGGGACCCATATGAGTCTAATATCAAACTGCTTGGCCATCTCATTTAAGGACATGCGGCAGTTAAGGGCAGTTCTCGTTCTCAGCAACATTGATTCCATGGATTTAACCGCGGCTTGGCTATCGGAGTAGATGTTGACTGCGGTTGTAGACAGAATATTCCGACCCAGCCAATCAGCAACCTCCTTTATTGCCGGTATCTCCGCCCGCCATACGCTGCAGGGGTCTGGTAACCTACGAGCCGGATTTAGTCCAAGCTCCCCTGAATAGACTCCGAAACCAACATGGTCCGTCGGTATAGAAGTTTACGGCACGCCTGCTACCTAGGGCCCTCCCAGACCAACATTCCCTGGTCGGTATTAGTGTGCTGCAGTATCTTTCAAGTATGCACCTTGTAATCCACATTCATTGGTGAGTTCCTGTCATTCAGGATCACTCCGTGGTCACAATTGTAGCCCCGCCATTGCAGTGTGCTTCTTAATCGAATAGCCAATGAGGCAGCGGACTTCTTCCCCAATATGTTCAACGGTATTAGGTGCAAGAGGATGCTCAAGGCATCCAAAGGTGTAGTACGAAGGGTGCCAGTGATACACACAGAAGCCATTCTCTATATCCTAGAAGATTAATGTTGGAAGCTTTCTCCAAAGCAGGCCACCAGACGATGACCCCATACAGCAGTATTAGGCGAACCACCGATGTGTAGATCCAATGAGCAATTTTCGAAGTAAGCCCCATTGCTTGCCAATGGCCCTTTTGCAGGAGCATAAAGACATAGCCGCCTTCTTCGCCCGCTCCTCTAAGTTCCGTCTTAAGCTCAGCTTCCTGTCCAGGAATACGCCAAGATACTTGGCTCCATCAGAGAAGGCGATTTCAGTGCCGTCGAGTGAAATAGTATCAAAAGTAGGGATCTTATTCTTCCTAGTGAAAAGAACAAGTTCCATTTTGGTCGGATTAACACCCAGACCGCAACCACTTGCCCAGCTGGATAGCCCCGTGAGAGCCCGTTGCAGAGTTTAACTTTGGCCAGTAGATCATATTTAGGCTTCGATGCATCTTTTCTATGAAATCCTTCGCATTTGCCAAACAGGATCAATATATCATTCAGAATTGAAAGGCAAACCAGATTATTATATATGAGGTATTTTTTTTTTTACTGTTTTTCCGTCGAAGTGAAGCTTTTACAAGCTCACTATAAGATTTAGCTGTCTTACCCATTGTAAGTTTTCTTAGCTGAGACCTCTTCGATAAATCTGCCAAATAGTAGCATTAGTATTTTTTCCCCCCAGCGTTGCAAAGTTTGTTGGAGTTTTATTCCACTTTCGTTAGTATGGCTATTTAAATACCCATTTGACGTTACAGAGTTAAGATACATGAAAATGAGCTCTTTGGAACTTGTTTACAAGTACATACTTTAAGTAATAAGAACTTTTCGGTTTTTTAACGATGTTGCTTTCAAAAAACTGCTATAGAAGCGCTTATTTATGTGAATTGTGAAAAAGTATTTAATAAATTTTTAGCTCTCTGTACATTTTTGCCCGACTGTAAAACAAGTACTCAGTGTACATCGTTTACAAAACAAGCAGGAGGAACATAGATGAGCAACAGAATTAAACTACAATGTGTGTGTAGTCGAAGCCGAAGTAACTGCGGCATAGGTTTACATTAACAACAGTATCAAAGTACAAACTGTACCCTTTTGTCAAGCAAAAGGCAGGGAAGTCAAAGTAAGTGAAACTGAATCAATGACTCAATGACTGAATGACTGAATGAATGACTAGCTGGCAGCTAGGCAGTCAAGCGGTGGGTACGACAAATTGAAGAGAGAGGAGTTTAACTGAAAATAAAGTAAGTAGTGAAGTAGTAGTACTTACTTATACAGCTCGTTCTGTTAAAGCAAAATGGTCAGGGAGTAAAAGATTATGGAAAAAATCCACCCTTATTCCAAAAAAAAAAAAAATAATAATAAATAAATATTACAATACAATATGATGATGTTGTTGTTGACGACAATCATGACGATGACGAGTTATAGTGTCAGTGTGTATGTGTGTGTGTGCTTTTTTGTGTATGTGTAGCGGCAAAATACAAAACAGTGAAAAATAACCACACATAGGCCAGAGACCATCACATATAGGCCAAGGCGGGGTGGTGGTTAGCCAAATAGAAATGAATGTGTACAGTCAATTGTTTATATTCTTCGACATCTACGAAAGGGGGAAAGGAAACATAAAATATCTTATAGATACAAACTCTGTGCTAGTACTGGTGAACTTAGCGTAAGACAGTGGTATTGGAGCTGAATGTAAATGTTATCAGTTAATTATTTTCAGTGAATTATAGAATTTTTATTAAATACAATTTAAGATCTGATTTATTTGAGGATTTTAGCGAAAGAGTTTGATTTTAGTGAAAGCTTAGATGTGAAAATGTATGAAATTGTAGAAATAGTTCTTCTTTTAAAACTGATTTGTTTTTTTCGCTTATACGTATATTATTTAAAACCACTGTGCTTGTATCCAAATATAGCAAGAAACAGATATTCAACTTTCATGTTGTTATTTGAACGATATATGACGGCAAATGACGATTTCTACGAGTATATTGATGTCGACGATGATGACGTTAAAGTTTTCTGCGGTGCTTTACATCGTATTTTTCTTCCTTTTTGTTGTTGTTGTTTATTGATGAGTGTGACTTCAAGCTGACCATCTGTCATGGTACGTCGAGCATATTTTGTGAACACTAAGAACGTGTTCCTGTAATAATTCCTTAATAAAATTTTCTCGATTCACGAATAAATATTTGCGTGTGTGTAACTGTACCTTGTTGTTGGGTGGGCTGTAAGAAACACCACTCATTTAGCTTGTACTTAGTTGTTGTCATTGATGTTGTTGATGGGGGTTGGAGTTGTTCAATCCAAAACATGAGTTCTTTTCATATCAAGTAGTAAGTAGTAGCGGTAGTAATAGTAGCTGAAGAAAAAAAAACCAATAATATACCCAACCATAAGCAAAGGACAAGTGTTTTCCATTTCGTTTTTTTTGCGTTTTCATGCACATACCGAGACTAGTAGTTTGCGTGTATGTATTAAAAATATTATTTTTTTTTTTTTTTTTGATGTGGGTAAAGTGATTATAATGCTTTGTAGATTGAGTTTAATTCACAGCCCGTTTTTTGTGTTGTTCGAATATTGAACACGTGCATTATTGGCTGTGTCCTTGTTTGTATGAACGATGTACAAGTAATTTGTAGATATTGTAAAGGAATTATGTTGGAAAATCTTCTTTTGAATGGTGTTGCCCAGTAAAGAAAAAAGTGTGTATTGGATTTTAAGCTTTTTTGAAGATTTTATACATATTTTTTTTGGATTTATTTTGTTGTGATGTACAAGTGTTTTAAGGACCAATTTGCATATTGTCACTTTACATGATTTTTTTTTGAACAAAAGGAAATTTTCGTACATCCTTGGGTGGTTTAACACAATTGTGGATTAAGTATGTTAAGCACAAAACGATGAAGGTATTGTATCGGCTTAATATTTTTTTTAAATCTTAAAGTTTTCACAGTTTAGGCGGCTGATGAAAATAATCTACTATTTTGAAAAATAAGAGGGGTATTTCAATCTAATTTGTTATTTACTTAAACAAAAATATTTTCAAAAAAATATTCAGTGTGAATTTTGTAATAAAAAAAATTGTTAAATTCAAAAAAAAAAAAAAAAAAAAAAAATCGGACGAAAATTAAATGTTAAAAATCTTATACCAGTGTCTTTCGAAGCACAAAAAGATTAATGTAAAGCGAATGTGTTGTTATCTTAAACATTTTTTTTCAGATGAAAAATTGCCTTTTTTTAGGAATTAAAAATTAAAAATTAAAAATAAAAAATTAAAAATTAAAAATTAGAAATTAAAAATTAAAAATTAAAAATTAAAAATGAAAAATTAAAAATTAAAAATAAAAATTAAAAATTAAAAATTAAAAATTAAAAATTAAAAATTAAAAATTAAAAATTAAAAATTAAAAATTAAAAATTAAAAATTAAAAATTAAAAATTAAAAATTAAAAATTAAAAATTAAAAATTAAAAATTAAAAATTAAAAATTAAAAATTAAAAATTAAAAATTAAAAATTAAAATTAAAAATTAAAAATTAAAAATTAAAAATTAAAAATTAAAAATTAAAAATTAAAAATTAAAAATTAAAAATTAAAAATTAAAAATAAAAATTAAAAACTTAAAAATTAAAAATTAAAAATTAAAAATTAAAAATTAAAAATTAAAAATTAAAAATTAAAAATTAAAAATTAAAAATTAAAAATTAAAAATTAAAAATTAAAAATTAAAAATTAAAAATTAAAAATTAAAAATTAAAAATTAAAAATTAAAAATTAAAAATTAAAAATTTAAAAATTAAAAATTAAAAATTAAAAATTAAAAATTAAAAATTAAAAATTAAAAATTAAAAATTAAAAATTAAAAATTAAAAATTAAAAATTAAAAATTAAAAATTAAAAATTAAAAATTAAAAATTAAAAATTTAAAAATTAAAAATTAAAAATTAAAAATTAAAAATTAAAAATTAAAAATTAAAAATTAAAAATTAAAAATTAAAAATTAAAAATTAAAAATTAAAAATTAAAAATTAAAAATTAAAAATTAAAAATTAAAAATTAAAAATTAAAAATTAAAAATTAAAAATTAAAAATTAAAAATTAAAAATTAAAAATTAAAAATTAAAAATTAAAAATTAAAAATTAAAAATTAAAAATTAAAAATTAAAAAATTAAAAATTAAAAATTAAAAATTAAAAATTAAAAATTAAAAATTAAAAATTAAAAATTAAAAATTAAAAATTAAAAATTAAAAATTACAAATTACAAATTAAAAATTAAAAATAAAAAATTAAAAATTAAAAATTAAAAATAAAAATTAAAAATTAAAAATTAAAAATTAAAAATAAAAATTAAAAATTAAAAAATTAAAAATTAAAAATTAAAAATTAAAAATTAAAAATTAAAAATTAAAAATTAAAAATTAAAAATTAAAACATAAAAATTAAAAATTAAAAATTAAAAATTAAAAATTAAAAATTAAAAATTAAAAATTAAAAATTAAAAATTAAAAATTAAAAATAAAAATTAAAAATTAAAAATTAAAAATTAAAAATTAAAAATTAAAAATTAAAAATTAAAAATTAAAAATTAAAAATTAAAAATTAAAAATTAAAAATTAAAAATTAAAAATTAAAAATTAAAAATTAAAAATTAAAAATTAAAAATTAAAAATTAAAAATTAAAAATTTAAAAATTAAAAATTAAAAATTAAAAATTAAAAATTAAAAATTAAAAATTAAAAATTAAAAATTAAAAATTAAAAATTAAAAATTAAAAATTAAAAATTAAAAATTAAAAATTAAAAATTAAAAATTAAAAATTAAAAATTAAAAATTAAAAATTAAAAATTAAAAATTAAAAATTAAAAATTAAAAATTAAAAATTAAAAATTAAAAATTAAAAATTAAAAATTAAAAATTAAAAATTAAAAATTAAAAATTAAAAATTAAAAAATTAAAAATTAAAAATTAAAAATGAAAAATTAAAAATTAAAAATTAAAAATAAAATTAAAAATTAAAAATTAAAAAATTAAAAATTAAAAATTTAAAAATTAAAAATTAAAAATTAAAAATTAAAAATTAAAAATTAAAAATTAAAAATTAAAAATTAAAAATTAAAAATTAAAAATTAAAAATTAAAAATTAAAAATTAAAAATTAAAAATTAAAAATTAAAAATTAAAAATTAAAAATTAAAAATTAAAAATTAAAAATTAAAAATTAAAAATTAAAAATTAAAAATTAATAATTACAAATTAAAAATTAAAAATAAAAAATTAAAAATTAAAAATTAAAAATTAAAAAATAAAAATTAAAAATTAAAAATTAAAAATTAAAAATAAAAATTAAAAATTAAAAATTAAAAATTAAAAATTAAAAATTAAAAATTAAAAATTAAAAATTAAAAATTAAAAATTAAAAATTAAAAATTAAAAATTAAAAATTTAAACATAAAAATTAAAAATTAAAAATTAAAAATTAAAAATTAAAAATTAAAAATAAAAATTAAAAATTAAAAATTAAAAATTAAAAATTAAAAATTAAAAATTAAAAATTAAAAATTAAAAATTAAAAATTAAAAATTAAAAATTAAAAATTAAAAATTAAAAATTAAAAATTAAAATTAAAAATTAAAAATTAAAAATTAAAAATTAAAAATTAAAAATTAAAAATTAAAAATTAAAAATTAAAAATTAAAAAATTAAAAATTAAAAATTAAAAATTAAAAATTAAAAATTAAAAATTAAAAATTAAAAATTAAAAATTAAAAATTAAAAATTAAAAATTAAAAATTAAAATTTAAACATTAAAAATTAAAAATTAAAAATTAAAAATTAAAAATTAAAAATTAAAAATTAAAAATTAAAAATTAAAAATTAAAAATTAAAAATTAAAAATTAAAAATTAAAAACTAAAAATTAAAAATTAAAAATTAAAAATTAAAAATTAAAAATTAAAAATTAAAAATTAAAATTAAAAATTAAAAATTAAAAATTAAAAATTAAAAATTAAAAATTAAAAATTAAAAATTAAAAATTAAAAATTAAAAATTAAAAATTAAAAATTAAAAATTAAAAATTAAAAATTAAAAATTAAAAATTAAAAATTAAAAATTAAAAATTAAAAATTAAAAATTAAAAATAAAAATTAAAAATTAAAAATTAAAAATTAAAAATTAAAAATTAAAAATTAAAAATTAAAAATTAAAAATTAAAAATTAAAAATTAAAAATTAAAAATTAAAAATTAAAAATTAAAATTAAAAATTAAAAATTAAAAATTAAAAATTAAAATTAAAAATTAAAAATTAAAAATTAAAAATTAAAAATTAAAAATTAAAAATTAAAAATTAAAAATTAAAAATTAAAAATTAAAAATTAAAATTAAAAATTAAAAATTAAAAATTAAAAATTAAAAATTAAAAATTAAAAATTAAAAATTAAATATTAAAAATTAAAAATTAAAAATTAAAAATTAAAAATTAAAAATTAAAAATTAAAAATTAAAAATTAAAAATTAAAAATTAAAAATTAAAAATTAAAAATTAAAAATTAAAAATTAAAAATTAAAAATAAAAAATTAAAAATTAAAAATTAAAAATTAAAAATTAAAAATTAAAAATTAAAAATTAAAAATTAAAAATTAAAAATTAAAAATTAAAAATTAAAAATTAAAAATTAAAAATTAAAAATTAAAAATTAAAAATTAAAAATTAAAAATTAAAAATTAAAAATTAAAAATTAAAAATTAAAAATTAAAAATTAAAAATTAAAAATTAAAAATTAAAAATTAAAAATTAAAAATTAAAAATTAAAAATTAAAAATTAAAAATTAAAAATTAAAAATTAAAAATTAAAAATTAAAAATTAAAAATTAAAAATTAAAAATTAAAAATTAAAAATTAAAAATTAAAAGTTAAAAATTAAAATTAAAAATTAAAAATTAAAAAATTATAAATTAAATATTAAAAATTAAAAATTAAAAATTAAAAATTAAAAATTAAAAATTAAAAATTACAAATTAAAAATTAAAAATTAAAAATTAAAAATTAAAAATTAAAAATTAAAAATTAAAAATTAAAAATTAAAAATTAAAAATTAAAAATTAAAATTAAAAATTAAATTAACATATTACTAGCTAATTCAGATAAAAATATTTTAAAATTTGCTTATTTTTAATATTATTAATTTTTAGCCAAGAATCATTAGATTTTTTTATTATTATCGTATAACTTCTAAGGTCTCAAAACATTCTAATAGGGATCAAACTTCGGGTATTATAACGCCGGCTGTGTTAAATAACGAATTTCATTAGTGTTCTATGATTTCTAGGATTTCCACTCTAGTAATCATATGGCAATTAATTCTTTCTATAGAAGAAACGATCATTATTTCTTTCAAAAAAGAAATTATTATAGAAAATCAATCAACTTTAAATTTAATTGGTATTCAGAATTAATGTTTCAGTATCAGTATCAGAGTTTGAGACGCAGGTGGTAGGTATCAACAAATTCGGCACAGCCCGCCACCAAAATTTTAATTCATTTTGTAGTTAAAAAAAAAACTATTTTTTGTTATAACTTAATTTGTTTTAATGTCATTTGTCACGAAGATGAGCTTTTGCGTCTCAATTGTTTCCTCGAAATATCATGTAAAAAAAAATAGCGATAAATTTCGAATATACCCTTTATTTGCTGTAAAAGCGAATTGGATGCGCGAAATATTATAAAGTTTTTTATCTTACGTTAAATTTGTTAGCGAAATATTATCATAGGATGAAATGTTTACAGTGTCACCTCTAGCATTTTTTGAAACACTGACACTCGATTTATCCACATAATTTAACTTTTAATTAAGAACCCTGCCCCCATTGTAGAAAAGACTGTAATTTCAAGACAGTTGATTGATTTTTTGATGCGTTGTTGATGAAACGACAAAACTGTATGAAATATAAACCGCCACCCTGTATATACTTAAATACCAGCCTTAACACTTCATCAAGTGTTGGTCAATGAAATGTCCATCAAAAGTGGTCGTGTTGAAATATTAAAAGGAAATCTTCATATAAAATGTTAAAGAAAAAAAAAAAAACAAACACAAGTGGTTGTTAAAGCAAGAATCAGCAAATTTTTTTGTGAACAGAGGAGCAATAACAATTAATTCACCCATGATTGAGCAAAGAAGTGGTACTATTTCATTAAAGTTTTCAACCACGATAATATGGATTTAATGCAATTTTGAAGAGGGCTAAAAATATACCATAATAAATACATATTTGCTTAAATGCACCAAATAATGAACTCACAAAAAAAGTAATAATATTTGACCATTGTTTAAATACAACTCATACAATGCACTTGATAATGCTGCAGTCAATAGGGGTTTACGTATACTTATCGACGTGGATGGTGCATAATGATTTGTTGTGTTTTTTTTTTTTAAATATGTATTAGGGGTTTATTTGCATATAATATTTGAATGCATATTTCAATGGAGAAACCCTAAAAAAACAATATATGTAGAGCAAATACTCTATATGCATTTTGGGAATTAATTCGATTTTTTTCTCTATCAATAAAAAACAATATTGTAACTATGCCATCGTCGGCTTATATCAAATGAAACAAACGCTAGTAACTCGAAAGTTCAACCGCAAAAAAATAAAGCCGGCAAGAGTGTAACTGACCGACCATGTGATACCTTATTAATATCGAAATTATACGCTTTAATATGTTACAAAAAAGGAAAATACATACGCACTAATATATACTATATATATATAAATATTTGCATTTAAAAAGTCATTGTTTATAGATAAAAAAAAATATATAATTTATAATTTGTTTTCGGACGATAAAAGGCTTCTAAATATCTACAGCGGTAAATATCAGAAAAATTTTAAAAGTGTGTGAAAAAGTACAGTTAATAAGCATTTTGATGAAAATTTGCAAAAACATGTATTTAAAGAAAATAATGCAAAAATCTGCAAATCGTTGTCATTTTATATAAGTTTACTGATTCGGACAGATATTTGTACAAAAAGTTAAATAAAAAATTATTAAGATGAACTTATGCAAAAACATGCACATTTAGGCAACATATGCAAAAATATGATACCATTTTTTTTTTTTGTGTAAATTTATTGATGCGCCCGCTGAATCTAACTCAACAATAATGAAAATCTTTAACGCTCAATGCATATAACCGCAATTTATTTTGTAATTGGAAATGTCCCGTTATTTTAATTTGCAATTCTCTATAAAATTTTTTTAGAAATTTCAGATTTTTTTTTGGCCTACGTGATTAGCGCCCTCTACGTTATTTACAGTTTTCGTCCGAACGTCAAAGGCAAAAGTGCATTAAATGTTAGAATTGTTTATTAATTTATTATAATCAATTAATTGTAACCAATATGGGCCGGGCAAACGCATTAGATGGCGAGGAAAGAGCCAAAATATCGGAAAAAATGAATAGAAGCCGTAAAGTTATATTGTCATTTTTACGCGACACTGTCATTTATGGAACAAACTGTAAAGCGGGTAATTGCCAATGCAGTACCTCTTTTTTTTTAAATTAACCAACACTCAGGGGATGCCCCTACAAATGCAGTGCACTGTGTTCATTTCAGGAAAATAGGTTATGGGAAGGAGGAGGGAGGTAGTAGTGTTTGTGGATATTTGACTTAAATTTCATTAGATTATAACTGTCAGAAAATACCTCCACATACGGCTAGTTCGACTGATAAACGAATTCTCTCTGTAATGCGTTGTGCGGTCAACTGGAAAATAGACTACAAACGGATGCGCTCTACTGAAGAAGCGGGTAGAACGAACCGAAACTCGGGCACTTGGAATAAGTTCGCTAATCTTAGAAGAACATTTCCCATGGTAAAATCTATAGAACAGTGCTACATAACCCACATTCCGACGATGTACCAATGAATCAATAGAGTTGGATACCCTACTGTCATTGATGAGCGCCAACGCACTCCTTTGCAGACGGTAGAGTAGCTCCAAAATAGACTTTGAAGCTCCTGCCCATATATGGGAGTTGTATACCATTTTCGGTCGGATGTAAGTGGTATAGATTTTAAGGAGATCAGAGAGAGTGAAGTAACTTTTGTACCGTTTTAGAAAACCAAGACACTTGAATGCTTCTTTCGACACTTGAAAAACGCTCGTTCCAACGAGCATCACATTTAATTCTCATGCCTAGAACATCAAGACTATCTGATTCCTCAATACCTATACCACCCATATATAAAGATTACATTGTTGATTGGCCCTATGGGTCAACATACAAAATTGAGTCTTAAACGCATTAAAATCAACCCTATTCGCTTTATCCCACTCGGAGATTGTTAACAGGTCTTGTTTGAGTGTGTCATTCATTGTCCTTTTTTTGTCACCTAACCTCCAAGAGGCTTGGCCTACAATTAAAGGAAAATGAATGCCAAATGCTGTTGTCATCTGCGAAAGAGTATCTAGAGTTAAAAGTTTGACCAAGAAGGTCGTTCAGAAAGGTAAGGAAAAGAGAAGGAGAGAGAACAGAACCTTGGGATACCCCTGAATTAAGCTGAAATCATTAGATGAGATCCCATCAATAGCAACACGTATTGCTCGGTCTCTGAGAAAACTCGATATAAATCGAGAGAAGCCATTACCGACCCCAAACGCAATAAACTTTGATACCAATGCACCGTGCCACACACGATCGAATGCCTTGGAAACCGCTTTACTTTCGCCATTATTGCGAATGGATCATCTCCAGAGCTCAGAAAGTAGAGCTAACAGGTCTCCCGTGGAACGATTTCTACGGAAGCCATACTGTCGATCATTAAGAAGTGAGTTGGTCTCTGGTAGTTCACAAGATGGAAATTGATCATGTTCTTCTTCGCCTTTGAGAGCGCGGAACAGATTATTAGCCGCACCCTTTTTAGGGATTGGTTGGACATTAGCAACTTTCCAGCTAGAGGGAAAGACTCCCGCACGGTACGAAAGGCTGAAAAGGTAGGCCAATGGACTGGCTAGCGTCGAAGAGCGCTGTTTCAGCACCAGTGCTTGTATACCATCCGGTTCCGAAGACTTATTAATGTTGATATCCGAAAGAACCTTTTTTATTGCACGTGCTCGAAAGAATATTTTAGGCATAGTACAAGATACACTTTCAACTTCGGGCAGAGATTGATCGCTATCCGGCAAAAACGAGTTTTTTTTTGCAAAAAGTTCAGCTAAAAGGTTAAGCCTTATCAACCGGTTCAGGAAATATTTGGTCATTCAGTAAAAGAGTTGGGATAGCAGAACTAGCATTATTCTTTACCCTTTTAACAAAGCTCGTACTACCCCGAGAAGCAGAGGGAACTATAGCACGAAGACGCTGATCGTAAAAAAAACTTTGGCGCCATCTGCAACGCTTAAAATTAAAGGAAAATAAACCTCCACTTAATATAATAACGTGGAGTAAGGAGTGGTGTCGTGTAATATTTTCGGATGAAGAAGGCTATAAATATTACTTTCACGATCTACGCAAGGAGGAACATGTGCTAAACCGTTTACACAGCCGGGAGGGTGGTGCCATAGTATGCGGAGCCATTTCTTATTATGGCACCTTAGAGTTGCCATAATTAACGCGACATCATACAAAATCGTTCTGCAAAAGACTTTCTAGGAAGTAGTCGAACTATTAGGCGGCTCGGAGTGGAAATTCCAACAAGATAATGCCCCAATCCACACTGCTATGGTCGTCATTTCTTAGATTGAACTTCAAAATGTGGAGATGCTGAACTGGTCACCATACTCTCCTGACCGAAACTTTATTGAAAATGTTTGGGAATGGCTTGCAGGCAAAGTGTATGAGTCAGGGAAGCAGCAATCGGATAAAAATGAATTAACTGAATCAATTAAACATGGCTGGTCTTATATTTCGCTAAATTATATCAAGAAAATTTATGATTCCCTACCAGATAGGATATATGAGGTTATACGAAATCAGACATGAAAAGCCCATTATTAAATAGTGTAAAAATTCTTAAAAATCCTTATTCATTACATAATAAGTTTATGTTTAACGCGTCACTTAGTAAAAAATGTGTTTTTTATGAAGTGAGCCAAATGGAACCTAGCTAACCGTGTGTTTAAAAAAATTAAAAAAAAAATGCTTTCACATAAAATGTGTCAATTAGGTATTGCTATAATTTTAAGAACTGAAAAAACTTTCAAGAATATGAGATATGTTAAAAATTCAGAGAGTTTGTTGTAATAATTTAATACTAAGTTTATCAAATTGTCACTTTTTAAAATATTTTGTTTACATTTATTATAAATAGTACAATAAGTAAAGATATAAATATAAACGTAAAACCTTCACCTTCAAAGATTCGTTACCTTACTTCGTTTTCATATAATCAGCCCAATTCTAAATAAAAATTCCTCATGAAATTTCTCACTTTTTCGTTTTCTCCTGTTATGAATAAAAATTCCTTCAGTCAATGGGAAAAAATTAGTTACGACTAATGTTGTTTTATAATATTTTAAATCTTGTTACATTAGGATTTTCATTAACAAAATTAATAATAATTCCAGCCCTCGAAATTCGAGTGCAAATTCTATTCTCAATGCATTTGAATTTGGTTTTTTCCCCAAAAAAAAAATTTCACTTGCAAAACAGACGGTCGATTACATAATTTTTATTAAGTAGTTTTTTTATAAAACAAAATTTAAATAAGAATGTTAATATATTATTTTTAATGTAGACCACAAATAAAGCCCAACTACAAATTTTTTTAACTTTAAGGGAAGCCAATTCAGGCATTGATTACGGTTTCTATGGATTCATCCCGCAATTGCCTTCTAGCAATCCTTTGGCTATTTCGTTGTTGTTATTCTACAACACCAATTTCCTCCACAAGTGCTTACACCATAGCTATGCTATTAATTTTTTATTCAACTTTTCCTTCAAATAATTTCATTTGCGTTTGCACACACAAAAAATAGAAAGTTCATTGTCAACTAGCAGATTTCAGCGCTTGAAATTCGAGTGCAATTTCTAGGCAACTTTACTTTTCAACTTAGCCAATTCACAAACCAACACTGTTTTGGTTCATTATTATTGTGAATGAAGATAACAAACTCATTAAAAAACACATTAGCAAATTTAATAAACAAACACATAGCATATGAATGTGTTAGTAGCAACTTTAAATGCAATTTACTCAAAATAAAGGACAAAATTTAAAAATCTGTAGATCTGGAAAACGGCTAAAAAGAAATACCTTTCAAATAATATAAGTTTGGTCAAAATCGGGATAAAACGATAGAACAAAACATCGGTCACAAGGAATCGCCTAGCCTATTAATGTAATAGATAATCAAAACAACTGGCTTTGAAATTCAATGATACTACATATTAATTTTTTTGTTAACGCGGAATTTATAATGGGTTGATTTTTTTTCCCAAGAAAGAAATTTCTTGAGAATATTCGTAATTGGGTTGAATATGCAAAAATATGCATTTAAAAAAAAATATGGAAAAATATTAAAATACAATTTGATGTTATTTAATTTTAATTGATTAGGATGGATATGGAATTCCTTACCCTATCAAATAAGTTTCAAGCTGTAACATGGCTTTGATGAGATGTAAATACGGAAAATATTTAACTACATTAACATTATTTTTCGACTCAGCCAACCACGTTGAGGTATACAATATAAAATGGCATCTTAAATCGCTTAATTTTAATTAAAAACTCGCATTTTAAGTTTTTTGAATTTAATGTCCTGTCAAATCCCAATTCCTAAATACAGATGGTTATCGCCTCAGAAAGCAGTTAGGTCCACAAATGTTACTAATGCTTTAACCCACATAATATAACCACATCACTAATGTAGGTCTATAAAAAAATAAGGATATTAATGATTTTTCGCTTGAATTACAAATATCAAACAATATCATTTTCTCGTTGGTGTTGTTTACTATGCCAACATGTAAAACATTCATGTGAATACAGTATGTCAAAAAACAGTAATAACAATAACAATTTTTTTTTAACAATAGTAACAACTGTGGTCAATCTGTCAATTAATTTTTTTTTTTTTTTTTTTTTTTTTTTTTTGTAAAACAAATTTTGTTTGCAGTTCTTATGTTTTCGTATTTGATGGAAATGCAGTGTTTGCTACATAAATATATCACTGCAATTTTGGCTTCATTTTTTTTTTTTAGCAAATGCATTGTAACCCCCTAAGGTTTCTTTTGTCCTTAATTTTCTCGTTTCATGATGACGATGATGATGGTCATCATTTGTTTTGTTTGCATATCTAACAATTATTTGCTATTCATTTTTTATTTGTTGGCATCTCATTTTTTAAATTCACAAAAAAAAATAATGTTTATTCATATTTGGTTGTTGTTTCGTTATAAACATTCATATGGGTTTTTCTCTTGTGGCTTAATTGAGTTTTTTCCACTTGGTTGCAATTTTAATGAATTTTTTCAATTTTCAATTCATCACTTTACCGAAATTTTCGTATGCATTCATTAATTTGAATTTTAGATGTCATTTAGTTGGAGAAATTAAATTAAATTGCAGGTAATTTTTAAGCCTAAAAAAATAATTTGAAGAAAAATTAAGTTGAAACAAGTAAAAGTATTAAATTCGGCTCTGTCGAATCTTTGCTACCCTCCATATTAGTGTATGCGCTCACTATTTTTAACAAATATTAATAAAATATTTGAAATGTAAACAATTGTTAGCATTTTTAAAGGCTTCACCATATATTAGGCACAATGATGCCCGATTTGCCCCATTTTAAATGCCAACCTGCTCATAATAATGACAATAAATATTTTCCTAAGTTAATCCAGGCAAATGGTTTATTTTGTGAATGAGAGCGATTTGAACAGACAGACAGACAGACGGACGGACGGACAGACGACCATCGCTATATTGACTCGAGGTGTTATAGGATTCAAGAATATATACTTTATAGTCTCTGCACAGTTGTGTGGAGGGCATGAAATTTAAAAGATATCGGTTAAACTGTTCCTAGTTTTGAGGTATACGACTACAAATTCCTCTGACAATCCACAGGAAAAGAAAATCCATATGTTCAAGGTATCTATAATATTAATAGGCTAGGCGATTTCTTGTGACCGATGTTTTGTTCTACCATTTTATCCTGATTCTGACCAAACGTATATTATTTAAAAAGTATTTCTTTTCAGCCGTTTTGCAGATTTACAGATTTTAAAATTTTTTTCCTTTATTTTAAGTACATAAAATTATGCAATGCTATGTGTGTGTTTATTAAATTTGTTAATGTGTTTGTAATAAAAAGGAGTTTGTTTTTGTGTTGATTTGCGAATTGGCTATAATTGATTAGCATACCTTTAGGGTCTTTATTTAATGAAAAAGTAAAATTTCCTAGAATTTGCACTCGAATTTCGAGGGCTGGAATCTGCTAGTAGATATTATTGTTTTTAACTAATTACGGTGGCTTTTACAATATAGAAAAACTCATCCGTGTTACCAAATTTATTATAAATTGATCGGAATCCGCTTTTAAGTAGTAAAGTCGATCCAGCATTGTCTATTTGTCTATGGTCTCAAGGTAATACAGCAATTGTAAATGTTTTCAACTTCTCAGGAGACCAAATTATCACTAAAGTTAAATACAATATGCAATTGGATACGGAGATTACGATGGTGCTTATATCAACGACTATAGGTTAATGACTACAATTAATAAATTATCGTAAAATAAGGTTAGTCTGCAACATCAGCATTGGTCACTGCCATTATCAACATTTACTGTGTTGCTAGAGACTTATCAACTTTTTATATTCTCTTGTTGAACCGCTTAATTTTCGTGCCTAACCAGTTTGCACATGCTCATAATCTATGGTCATTGCTAATACCTCAATATTAGCAGATCTCAAGTAATGCTGTTACGCCTTGAGACCACAGATATATCAAGTTTTGGAGGCGGCGAACTTATATTCAAAAACAAAACAACCACTTTCTAATCAATTCACCGAAAAGGATCAGTCATTTTCTATACAAATGTACGACAATATGCACCCTTTTTCGAGTATAAGTTCGCCGCCTCCACAATTTTCTCTGGAATAGTTTGCAAGTTAAAGGATATAATGTCCTGAAATCTATAATTTCAAAACATATAAATTTTTAAAAATTCGTGAAGGAAAATTTTCAGTAAAATTTCATCAAACATAAAATAAGAGCAAATTTTCACAAATTTGTATAGAAAGTGGCTGATCTCTATCAAGTAGTAGTTCGCCAACAGCTGAATTATTGTCGGCATGCTTTGAAATTTTAAGGACTTAATGTCCTCGTATTTCAAATTTTAGAACGCATAAATATATATCATGTGTTCCTTGAATATTTTTTGTAAATGGATGTCAAACTTGGTTGGAGTGCATTTTTTCGTATATTTGTATGGAAGCACGCTTATCTTTTTCGAGTAGTAATGGGTCAACAGCACAATCATTACCGAAAGTCTTTGATATTTTAAGGACGTAATGTCATCTTATTTGTAATTTTGTAGTATATAAATTTGTACCATATGTGCCTTAAATATTTCTTGTAAATTGATCTCAAATTTGCATGAAGTGCACTTTTTCATATATTTGTATGGAAACTGACTAATATTTTTCGAATAGTACGTTGCCAATAGCACAATATTAGTCTGAATGGCTTAAAAATTTAAATGAAGCATCTAAGGATAGAGTCAGGTGCAGTTGTTGAAAAAAAACACAATTTTTTTTTTAATTTTTTGTCTTTTTCGTTACTGATCTTTTTCGAGTAGTAGTTCGCCAACCCCACACCTTTCATCCGAGTGCTCTAATATTTTAGGAAAATAATCTGTTGATATGAGGGACTACAATACGTATCAATTTTTATCGTATATTTTTGGAGAATATCTTTTAAAATGATGTCAAACTTCCATGGAATGTTTTCATACATTTGAAAGTGGTCGAGCTTTTTCGAGTAGTAGTTCGTTCATCCTAAAATTACTGTCGGAAACGTTTGAAATTTATAAGAAATACTATCCTTATATTTTCGACTTTAAAAAAAATAACTTTTGGCTAAGTCATTCTGAAAAATTTTCTGTAAAATTGTCTCAAACATGAAATAAGAGCAAATTTTCACACTTTTGTATGGGAAGAGTCTGATCTTTTTCGAGTAGTAGTTCGTTCGAACCACAATTTTGGCCGCATTACTTTGAAATTCGGTGTACGTAATGTACTCATATTTCTAACTTTAAAAAGCATAAATTGGAACCATGCGGGCCTTAAATATTTTCATGTGTAAACATCTATACGCACAGGGGGGTAAATTTCTAATTCACAATACAATCACAAAAACAGCATAATACATGAGCGTAACATCTTACGCGTAACACGTAAGCATTATGACAAATCGGTGTGACATGATTGTTTGGTGAAAAAATTATGATAAGTAATAACCTTTTTGCCGATGTTTTCTGCATTTTATTTATTACCAGATGCTTACACATCTCCCCTGTGATCGGACTCACATGATTTTTTTGTAAATGGATGTCAAACTTGCATGAAGTGAGTTTTTTTTCATGTATTTGTATGGAAAGTGGTCGAGCTTTTTCGATAAGTAGTTCGCCAACAGCACAATATTTGTTGGAATGCTTTGAAATTTTAAGACGATTATCTCGGTATAATTGCAATTACAAATAGTAAAAAATTTTAGCAAGTCGTGATGTAAATTTTTTTTAAAGTTAGATCGAACTTAAAATAAGAGCAAATTTTCACACAATTTTATAGAAAGTGGCTGATCTTTTTCGAGCAGTTGTTCGCCCAGAGCACAATTTTAATCGGAATGACTTAATTTTTTTTATATGAGCCATCTGCGAATAAGGTTAATAACGGGCAGTGAAAAAAATTGTTTTATTTTTTTGATTTTTTTTTTTTTAATTTCTGGTTTTTGTCGAGTAGTAGTTCCTCCAAGCTTCAATTTTTGATGGAATGCTTTGAAACTTGAAGGAAGTATTCTCTTTATATACACAGCTCTAAGGAATATCATTTTTTGTTACGTAATTGTGGAAAATTTTCTGGAAAATATCATCAAAGTTCCAATAAGAGCATATTTGTATAGAAAGTGGCCAATATCAGCGGAGTAGTGCTATACCGACGTCACAATCTGGGTCGGAATGGTTTAAAATTTATGATTTTTATGAGTTTTCTATGAATATAGTCAATTTCAGATAGTGAAAAATTATAATATTTTTTTTACACTTTTTGCAAAATTTCCCATCTTTTTCGAGTAGTTGCTCCCACACGCCAACATTTTTGTCCAAATGCTTTGAAATTTTGATTATATATTCTGTACATACATATATTCAGGTTAAAATACTAAGAGATTTTTCCAACTACAGACACTGAAAAAATTATAATTTTTTTTTTACACTTTTTGCAAAATTTCCGATCTTTTTCGAGTAGTTGTTCCCACACGCCAACATTTTTGTCCAAATGCTTTGAAATTTTGAAAATACTACATATATTCAGGTTAAAATACTAAGAGATTTTTCCAAGTGTGTTTGAAAAATTTTTTGTAAATAGGCATCAAACATATACGAAGATAATATCTTCATACATTTGAGTGGAAAGTGGATGATCTTTTTCGAGTAGTAGTTAACCCACTCCATAGTTTTTATCAGCATGTTTTAATATTTCAGGAGGGTAATCTATCAGTGTAACTGACTTCAAAATATATAAAATCATACCACGTATTTTGGGAAAATATTTTTTTAAATGCAGTCAAACATCTATGAAGTGAATATGTTCATACCTTTTTCGAGTATACAGTTGTTATACTAAATACTTATATTTATCCTTTTATATGTTTTCAAACATAAAAAATGTTAATTTTTACTACTCGAGCTACTCGTTAAGCTCGAGTAGCTCATTTCCTACTCGAGTTGCTCGAGCTTCGTGTAGCTCGAGTAGCCGAGCTTGACCGTAGGCTCCGGCTAAATTGAAAAATGTTCACAATTTTTTTTTTCTCTTTTTGTTGTTGCCAATGATTGCTATGACAATTTTATATCGAAAATTGTCTTGAAAATACATTTCTTTATTTGTCTTTAATGTCTTGAAAAGCATAAAATGATAACACTCAGCCTTAATTAACACTCTTACTTGTTTTTTTTTTATAACGGATTTCATAGTGTATAATATATCTAACTAAACTATTTTTTCAGTTAGTGGAATTTTTTATTACTTTACTTTTAATTAGTCATCACCCGTATAAGTTTCCCACACAACATCTGTTTTTTGCATAAAATTTTTCTATTTACTAGTCACTCTAATTTACTATTATTTAAACTCCATCTACCAACAACTGTCATATCGTTTAATTTTAATTGAACTAGAAAAATTTTAACTATTTTTTTTAACGACAACGGAAAACTTTTCATATAATACAGTTGTTGTGCATAAAAGCAAGTACAATAATATAAAAAAAAAAAAACAAATTTTTAAAATTGTTCTTGAGTAGCGTGTTACAACCATATGATCTATAAATTATAAAATATTTATTCAAAATAGATCCTAGACAAAGGTGTTTGACGAAATGACTATTTTTAAGCCTTTAAAGCCTTGTTGACATGTTAAAATGTGCCATAAAAATACAAAATTTATGCAAATTGCTTAAGGAAAAGAGGGTGCTCTACATCTTTTGCTAGTAACTGGTAATTTACTAGTTAAACTATTGGTGTAACTTTTATGGATTTTTATGTAATTTGCCTAGAACGAAAAGTGTTTAATGTAATAAATGTGTTGTCGAAATGTATTAATACAATTAAACAGTATTCATTTGCATGACAATATACGAGTATCTATCATATGTTTAAAACTAGACAAGAATTTAATTGAGCGTAAAATTGTGAAAGTGTCCAGGGAATTAATCATTTTGTTTATGAATGTTTAGAGTAAAAAAAAAACGGTTGCAAAGTATTTTTATAAGAAAATTTAATATGAGTGCCTTAACTTAAGACTCTGGGTCAAGAAAGAGTTACATATAAGACTCTGGCATTTAATATGATATATCTTAAATATAGATACAAGATTTACTGAAGGCAGCTCTAAATAACCGTTATTGAAAATTTCAAATAAATTTCATGACAAACGTCAACATTGTAGTTAAGGAAAATTAATCTATATGAAAAAAAATGCAATCGATTCTTTTTTAAATCTATGGTCTCGTTAAATTAAAAACTGTTAAGAGTTTTTAACTTTTACTAAGACATGTCTTCAACATAGTTAATAACTAGCAGATTCCAGCCCTCGAAATTCGAGTGCAAATTGTAGGAAATTTTATTTTTTCATTAAATAAAGACCCTAAAGGTATGCTAATCAATTATAGCCAATTCACAAATCAACACAAGAAAACAAACTCATTTTTATTACAAACACATTAACAAATTTAATAAACACACACCTAGCATTGTATAATTTTATGCATGCGTTAGTAGCATCTTTAAATGCAATTTACTCAAAATAAAGGAAAAAATAAAAAAATCTATAAATCTGCAAAACGGCTAAAACAAAATACTTTTCAAATAATATACGTTTGGTCAGAATCGGAATAAAATGGTAGAACAAAACATCGGTCACAAGAAATCGCCTAGCCTACTAATATTATAGATAACACTGGTCTACAAATTAAAAAAAAAAAAAATTGACTGCAGTAACGAGGCATGTTTTTTAACTATCACGTTTTGCTAATTTTGTATCGCATGCTGGCAATACTGTAAAACAGTATGACACTACAATTTCACAGTTATTAATTTGACAGAGGCCCACATTCATTCTAAATCTTCATAATAGTAGAGTTTAAGCATGTCAGGGAGATCGTGTGTTGCTGATTCAAGATCTTTTTGCTTTGTGTTGGAAAAAAAAGGATATGCAATATCAGAATCATTAAAATAAGCATATTTATTTACATTATTTTGGTTTTGCTGTCAGAAACTGCGACAAACCGTGGACACCGACAATGCTTTGCAATAGTTGCAGAACTGTTTTATACAAGTGGTTAAATGCCAATAAGATTTATTTCGATTTTTCAATTCCAGTACTTTGGAATAACCACCAAACCGGTTGTTATTTCTGTTTAACAAAAGTTGCTGGATTCAATACGAAAAATTGAAAAAATATTACTTACGCGAGTGTCCCATCGGTTTCCAAACCAGTTCAACGTCCACCAAATGATCCATTACCAGTCATTGGCAGTGCTACGAGCAGTGAGTCCCAAATGATGAACGCCATTTAGTGACTCAGGCTGAACTGAATGATCTAATTCGGGATTTATATTTAACGAAACAAGACGCAGAATTACTGGCTTCTCGAATGCAGCAGTGGAAACATCTTGCATTTGGGACAAAAGTAACAATCTATAGAGATATAAGCTTGGAATTGGGTGCATATTTTGAAAAGAAACACTCTATTCTACAGTGTACTGATGTTGATGGTTTATTTCGAGAAATGAACCAGCCATATGAAAAAACTGAATGGATATTATTTATTGATTGGTCTAACTACAGTTTAAAGGCTCTACTTTTATTATTACAAAGGAATACTTAAATAGAAGTATCATAAATGGAAGATCTGTGGTGACCTTAAGGTGTGGGACTTAAATTTCTTTGTATGTATAGTATAGACCATCGTAAATAACTGTAAATTAACCTGTTTCGGGTCATTGGTTTGTGGTTTGCTTTGTCTATGGGATAGTCACGCTTCATGTCATCATTACGTCAGAACAGAGTGGCCAAAAAGAATTGAGTATTCACCAGGAAAACAAAACATCTTCCGCCGCTGCACATAAAATTGGGGCTTTTTATCAACTTTGTCAAAGCTCTGGACAAAGATGGTGCACCAGTTAAATATTTGTTAGCAGTTTTGCCTAAAATTTCATATGCTAAAATCAAAGAAGGCTTATTTGTTGGCCCTCAGATTAGGAAGCTATTGAATGATGACAATTTTTCATAATGTTTATTGGAGAAAGAATATACAGCGTGGAAATCTTTCAAGAGCATCGTGGACAATTTTCTTGGAAACAATAAGAGTGAAAACTAGAGACAAATTGTTGCTGAATAATCACGAATTAGGTGCACGAATGTCATTCGAAATGCATTTTCTTCATCCGCACATAGATTTTCTTTCACAAATGCGACGAACAAGGGGAGCGTTCTCACCAAGATTTAATGAAGATTGAAATAAATTATCAAGGATTTTGGGACAAAAGCATGCTGGGAGACTATTGCTGGACTCTAATACGTGAAGCCGAACCAACAAAATACAAACGACGTTCAAATAGTGCCATTCACTTTTGAAAATTCATTGATTTTTAAATAAACTAATGATTTTTTATGTCAATTACAGATTCGAATTCAGCCCACAAAATTATCCTAGAAAAAAAAAAAAAAAACAAAAACAACAAGCAAACAAAAATATGTATGCTTCGCCGATACATATCTATATGCACATTAGGGTAATAATTTTTTGCAATTTTATCTTATATTAACTTAGTCTAGCCTGAATCTTTATCCAGTAAAACTGTTTATAAATATATAGGTCGTAACGTATAAAGATCATTTTCTGAAAGGTAAATCTAAGATAAGTCTACTAACTTTTTCGCGTTCATTTAAGAAGCATACTTCGATTGGGTTAGTATGACAACTAAGTCCGTCTACGTCTCTTGTGGTATGTTTATTTATCTCATCTTTAACAGATGGAATCTTTAAGTCCTTGTGAATATTGTCATTAGTTATAAGCCAGTTGCTACCAATCTTAGTGTTTTGGATTGAAATCTTTGAACTATTTCAACGTTTCGCTAGCGGTTCCCCAAAGCTGTATTGCATAAGTCCAAATATATTTCAATATTATTTTGCAGATTCTTTTTGTCTGGATATGTGTTTTCCATGACTTTCGGAGGTCGATCAGAAGACCGAAATATTTGGCACTTATTTTCTAAGGAACTTGCATGCCATTCAAAACAACAGCTGGACAATCTCGACTTCTTAGCGTAAAAGTAATATCGGAGGATTTGTCAGTATTAACTTTGATATTCTATTTTATTAGACACAACTCAATATTATTTAATTAATTTTGAATCATTGCTGAAGCAATATCATGTCCGTCATTTACTGCTATTAATGCTGTGTCACTAGCATATGTTGTGATGGTCATATTTCCTTGTTGAGGCATATCATGTGTACTACGTCAAGTAAAAGGACGTGGGCTCTCATAGAGATGGCGTGACAAGTGCCAATTTTTTCTGTTTATTCGGTAGGGCCAACTGTTAGAAAAATTGTATCAAAATTTCATTAATTAGAAAAAAAAGTTACCGTTATGAAAATGATGCTGCTTTTTAGTTTGAAAAAAAAAAATTGGATTGGAAAGAGCTTCTTGTTTTGATTAAACATTGTTTTTGGGTGGGAAAAATACTTTTGAAGCCAAAGAATGGATTAATAAATATTATGGTTAATATTCGCCGTCATATTCAATGGTTAAAAGGCTGTATTTCGAATATAAACGTGGTCGTACGAGCATAAATGGTGCAGATTGTTCTGGTCGTCAAAATGAGGAAGTTATCGCAGAAAACATAAGAAAAGTGCATTAGGTTGTATTGGCTGAGATTGCTGACATCATAAGGATATCAACAGAGCGAGTTCGGTCGCGATTTTTAACAACTGAATAAAAACTGAAATGTGTTCATGATTCAAAGTATGCTTTCGAGATGTTAAAAGGAAATTGAACTAAATTTTTACGTGGATGAGACGTGGGTTTATTATTATATACCGGAGTCCAATAGAGAGTCTGCGGAGTGGTTACAAGTGCGCGAAAGTCGACCAAAGCGGCCAAAGAGTCAGCAATCGGCTGGAAAGGTAATGGCCAGTGTTTTTGGGATGCACGTCATATAATATTTATTGATTACTTGGAGAAAGGAAAAACAATAACTGCCAAGTACCATGTTGAGTTATTGGACAGATTGGATGAAGAAATTAAGAAAAAACGACTCCACTAGAAGAAGAAAAAAATCTGTACCATCATGACAATGCAGCGGCGCATTCATCTGCTTTGGTTTCAGAAAAATTTAAGTTTTTACATTACGAATGGCTTCCTCACCCCCCCCCCCACACATTCTTCAGATCTGGTCCCCAGCGGGGTTATTATTTGTTCCCAAACTTGTAAAGATGGTTCCAGGTATCGAGATTTTCCACAAATGAAGAAGTCATATCAGAGACAGAAGCCTATTGTGAAGAGTTTGACAAATCGTATATTTCGAAGGGTATCAAGATGTTAGAGGATCGTTGGAAGAAGTGCATTTCACTTAGCGGAGATTACGTTGAAGAATAAAATTGATTTCAAATCCGAAAAACTGGATTTTCATGGAGTTTTCACTAGAACACTGCCTTAAGGACCCATAGGGCCATGGCTTCAACAATGTCATCTGTATATATGGGTGGTATAGGTATTGAGGAGTCGGATACTCTTGATGTACTAGGCATGAGAATTCAATGTGATGTTCGTTGGAACGATCAAGTGTCGAAAGAAGCATTCAAGTGTCTTGGTTTTCTAAAACGGTGCAAAAATTACTTCACTTCCTCTGATCTCCTTAAAATCTATACCACTTACATCCGACAGAAAACGGAATACAACTCCCTTATATGGGCGTGACCTTCAAAGTCTATTTTGGAGCTACTGGACCGTGAAGGGATGCTCATCAATGATAGTAGGGTATCCAACTCTATTGACTCATTGAAACATCGTCGGAATGTGGGTTGTGTATCACTGTTCTATAGATACTACCATGGGAAATGTTCTTCTGTGATTAGCGAACTTATTCCAAGTGCCCGAGTTTCGGTTGGCTCTACCCGTTTCTCTAGTAGATCACATCCGTTTGTAGTCTCTTGTCCAGTTGACCGCACAACGCATTACAGAGAGAATTGATTTATCAGTCGAACTACCGGATGTGGAGTAAACTTCCCGCAGAAGTCGTTCCTGACAGTTAATCTAATAAAATTTAAGTCAAATATCCACAAACACTACTCTCTCTTTCCTCCTTCCCATAACCTATTTTCTTCAGATCAGCACAGTGCACTTCATCAGTAGGGGCATCCCCTGAGTGTTGTTTAATAAATAAAAAGAGGAATCTCTTCATTTATGGGACGTATGTCCGAGATTTCGCTGTTGACGTTAAAGAACTTTTCTTCTAGATACTATTTTAAAAATAAATATCATGGTGCTGGAAGCAGATTTTTCAGCTTGAAAAGAATTCTCTGGTGTCAAACTTGATCGAACGCCTACTGAATGTCCCAAAAATACAGCTGAACAATATTTTTACGTTCCAATGAACGGTGCATATACAGTGACACTGCTCAAGAGTACCATGATTATGTCGAAAACCGAACTGGTGTTCCGGGATTATACGTCGTCTTTCCAGTATTGACATTAACCTCCGTAAAAATATGTATTCTAATAGTTGTTAAAAGACTGATAGGTCGGTAAGATGAAATAATATTTTCTGTTTTGTTTGGTTTGGTTACCATTAACTTCAGCATTGATTTGGTTAATGGTGTACGCTTAAAAGTGGATTAGAAATTGTATTAAGCTAGTGAATACCGTTTTTGGCAGTGTTTTAGCCACTTTGCAGTTACCTGGTCGTATGCTGGAGTTTTTTTATTAAGCATTTCAATTTTCTTTTGGACTTCTTGAGGAGGAATTTGAGGAACAGGAAGATCGAATTGTCAAGAACGACTTAAACACTATTCTATTTCTATAACACCATCATTACTATTCACACTAAAGCGAAGAAAGGTATTTAGAGTACGCATCTGAATTGCATTTGTCAGATCTTCACCAGGTTCCATATATATTTTTAATAGGAATGTTTCATTTAGTTGGTGGCTTTAGATATTTTATCGCTTTCCAAATAAAGTTTTTATCATATTTAAAAACATGAATATTTAGGTTTTTAAAAAAGTGTCCTGGATACGATTTTTACGTCACTGGAGGTCCTTTCAAAAATTGTTTTTTGTCGACTTGACTGCTTTTATTTGTAATTAATGCTTGAAATTCTTCCGAAATTACTAAGTGTAATTGAAAAAGGTTTCCCAGAAAACGGTTCTTTTAATTGGAGAAATAGAGATGTCACGTTGCTATCAAGAGAATTAAAAATTGTATTTGCCTCAAAATTTGTTTACCTTAAATAATTTTGTTCAACTCGAAATTTTTCAGAATTTTCTGATAAAAATCATTCGACTGAATCAATTGTTCCATCTGAGAAAAATTTAATACAAAATAGTAACTAAATATGGTAACTAATAGAAGTATAGTTTTATTTTCCAAATTATTTCTTATCCTGTAATATTACCTGACGGTTAACATTCAGCAAAAGCGGCAAAATTTTATTTGCTTAAAATATGTTTTCGAACGATAATTTTTTATTTATCGAAAAATGTTACTGGTTAAAAATATGGTGATGGGAAAGAATGATAAAAGATACGCATGTTATTTCACCATATGACGTAGTGGTGCCCTCGCAATGGGTTGCCAAGTCTCATTCATTTGTGAAAATTATAATTTCTTGCGAAACATTTATTTGATAGTTGGCAACCCTGTGAAAACGTAAACCGGACGTGCTCAAAAAATTATATTTAATTTATCTTAAAAATATATTAAATTAAATAAAATAAAATATTTATAATAATTCGTTACACCCTGTTAATGCGAATGATTTAAATTATATATCAGACGCTCTGTGTTGAATTGTGAATTGCTAAAATTGATAAACATACCTTTAGGCTCATTTAAGTATTCATAAATTTTATATATGGGGGATTTCATGTCAAGTGCACCAACTTTTGAAACCGATGTCTACCGATCGGGATGAAATTTGCACCAAGGTTAGTTAGTCCTATTGGACGGTAGTTTAGACACAATTTTTCAATAAGATCGGTCCAGATCTCTCTGAGTTAGAGGGGGATCAAAATTTGACATTTTAGCCAAACAGGTGTTTTTTTTCTCATCCATGTAACTTATTACCTATTGTTCTTAGAAAATTTTCTCCCAAAGAGTTTAGATAGCTATTTCTTCAATATTTCGGAAAAAAATACTTAAAAAAAAATTTGACCTTTTTTTTGCTAAATCAAAGCATTTTTTGGTTTTTTTTTTCAAAAGGGACATTTTTTTTGCTCATAAGAAAGCTTAGGATTTTTCCTTTAAGAGTTTTTTGGTCGCTTAGTGGGATGCGAATGGGATATCTATCAATATAAATGTTTTGTAACTCAAGACAACGGTTTTTCAATTTTTCACTATTTTGAATTTTTTCCTATTTGTGTATAAAACCTTACAAATAAAACTTATATTGAGAAACTAGACAAACCAAACTTTCCGAAGGTATATAACATACCTAACTAAAATTTTATACCCTCGATACTGTAATACCCAGAATATGTTAACCTCAGGAAAAAAATCGCTTTTTTTCTATAGAAATGTTGAAAAATTATTATTTTTTATTTATTTTTAATAATATTTAAATTAATGTATAATAATAATAATATTAAAATTAAAAAGATAAATAATTTATTAAAATTTCATCTTAATTGCATTAGATCCATTTATATCATAACTATTTTTATACTTAATTTATTGTAGCTGATGAAGTATTTAAGTCTTGTAAATTTTTAAATACCCAGTCTTTCATCCAGCTTTTTTGTCGCCTTTATTTACTGCGTTTTTTTTGTCACTCCTTTCTTGGCGTTACTAGGTTCAGATGTTGATTTCTCTGCTGGTTTATTTGTTGGCTTTGGAAAGAAATCGCATTGAATAGAGGCAGAAAACTTTTTCAACTTTAGTCTTCCATCGAAAAGCATGGTATTGAGCGGTGCCATCGATTGTTACCGCAGCATCGAATCTGCTCTTCAGTGTTTTCAATGTTTCCTGATGATCCTCTTTGCTACTAAAAACTATTTTAGTTTCTTTACAATAACTCTTTGCCCAATGGAATAAAGCAGTCGCATCTAAGATGCGATCTTAATGAGAGCACTGGAGGCTATACTTCGCTGCATTTCTTTTAAGGTTTGCTCCAATACCATCACATGCTCCTTTACCATGAGCAGTAGGATGCAGATGCCACTCAGCTGGCATTCCAAAATCGTTTTCATGGGCCATAAGATTTGCCAAGCTACTTTTGTTTTTAAAATGTTGACGAGCTCCGTCCGAAACCTACTGTAAATTTACTGTAAATTTAGATTTTAGAAATTTTAGTATTCTCTTCTGGTACTCATAAACTGCAACGGTATCATGTTTTAAATCATCGGATATGATTGCCATACTTTTGTGTTCCAGTTTTTCATCTTTCATGTAGTAAATAACTACTGTGAATATAGTTGCTTGGTCGTTATTGAAGTGGAATGCTTGTATGGCATCCTGAAGAACATATTTATAGTTTTCTGCGAAATCATATGAAATAACGAATTCACCAGACTTCAAATGTATCTTCAAATCCTTGAAGAATAATCATTGCTCTTTGACTAAAAAGTCATGGTTTCTCAAGTTTAGCAATCCTGTACACATTTCTTCCACAAAATCATCCACATTTAAAATGATTGTTTTCAATGTGCATCTGTCAGTCTGAATCCAAGAATCAAATTTGACCTCCTCTATATATTCTCGATCTAAAGAGTTGATTAAATTTTCTTTGATTAATGTGGTTTTCGGGCAATTGGTACATTCACCTAAGTGGCAAGAAGTTGTTGCATTAGGACCAAGGTTCAGAAAATACACACATGTAACACACAATGTTCTGTTCAAAAGCAGCCAACACATATCTTTATTTTCATATCAATTATGTTTGTTTTTAAATTTTCTTTGGTGCCCAACACAACCATGACTGTGTTCGTTTTAATATTTCGTTATTTACACGAACATTTTTGTATCACGTACGTTATATTTTAAGTCGAGTTCAGTTATATTTTAAGTCGTGTTTAAAATATAACTGAACTCGAACCTGTTTATTGTACATGTTCTGTTTTTTTTTCAGTACACGTACCAGAACGTGAACTTCAAATAAAGCAACACTCAAAAATGTGTGCTTTATGTGTGATTGAAACAAAACGTACGTGATACAAAAATGTTCGTGTAAATAACGAAATATTAAAACGAACACAGTCATGGTTATGTTGGGCACCGAAGAAAATTTAAAAACAAACATAATTGATATGAAAATAAAAATATGTGTGTGTTGGTTTAAGTTATGTTTGTATACATATATGTACGAGTTTTTTATTCAGTGTGTGTTTTTTTCTGAACTCTGATTAGGACACATAGTCAATTTAAGCCAATCGCGGTAATCGTGTAAATCTTCTGCCGAATCATCTGTTAAATACTTTAAGTTGATTTCCTTCAACATCAGTTTAACATTTTCATGGTAAACGCATACTGTATGAGTTCCGCTGCTTTCTGCCAAAACGCAATGTTTGAGCCTCATTTGGGTTAATATCGTGAAGCCAATTCTAACATCCTCGTGTTCAGATTGAAATGTTGCAAATAACTCTTTCAGGTCACAGATAACCATTCTCTTCTGTTATGTTATGAAGGTATGTTACATACCTTCGGAAAGGTTAATTTGTCTAGTTTCTCAGTATAAGTTTTATTTGTAAGGTTTTACACACAAATAGGAAAAAATTCAAAGTAGTGCATTTGTGAAAAAATGAAAAACCGTTGTCTTGAGATACAAAACATTTATTTTGATAGATTTCCCACTCCCATCCCACTAAGCGACCAAAAAGCTCTTAAACGAAAAATCCTAAGCTTTCTTATGAAAAAAAAAAAATGCTCTTTTTGAAAAAAAGGCAAAAAATGCTTTAATTTAGCAAAAAAAAAAAGTCTAATTTTTTTTTTTTTTTTTTTTAAGTATTTTTTTCCGAAATATTGAAGAAATAGCTATCTAAACTATTTGGGAGAAAATGTTCTAAGAACAATAGGTAATAAGTTACATGGATGAGAAAAAACACCTGTTTGGCCAAAATGTCAAATTTTGATCCCCTCTAACTCAGAGAGATCTGGACCGATCTTATTGAAAAATTGTGTCTAAACTACTATCCAATAGGACTAACCTTGGTGCAAATTTCATCCCGATCGGAAGACATCGGTTTCATATATAGATTTAAAAAACATTGGAAGACAAAAATTTAATGAAAAAATAATATTTCCTAGAATTTGCACTTGAATTTCGAGTGCTGGGCTATACTAGTATAAAATAAATATCTTAAAATTACAAAAATAAGTTTTTTTTTGCTAACAAATAATTTGAGAAGAAAAATAGTAAATTTTTCCACTGTTATGTATATGTGTAAAAATACACATACGCATAACAGTTTGAGAGCTGGGGCCAAATCACCGCATTCATTATTGAAATTTTTCGATCGAAATCATTTTTTTATTTCCCAAAATAAAATGTTAAGAATACTTTTTCTTTGTGACAGTTGAATAATTATGGCCTCCGGTTAAGAAGAAATGCGAATCGTGGTCGAGCGTTTGTCAGTTTTCTTCAAATAATAAATCAAAATATGGAATTTCGATTAATTTTACTCGATATCGAATGCGGTGATTTGGTCCCTGGAAATTATTAGCCAATACGAACACAGTTTGAGTGACGTCAGAGTTCCAACATGCGCAGAAGATTTCAATTTTATCTGCGTGATGGCGTTATCTTTATTGGAGCGTTCTTGATGATGGGTAAATAAAAATTTGTCATGTTAAATCTTTACCCTTTTCGGATCTTATTCTGCGTATTTTGCGTTTGTATTTTAAAGCGGTAAAGAAAAAATATCATTTTATAAATTGATATCAAATTTTTTCTTAATTTAGAACTACTCAAATATAACTTGACCTGTAAATGATAATATTTTAATTATTTTTGTTATAAAGATTTAAGTGTCGTTATCATGGCAGCCAACGCATTTCCGTTAGGTCTACCATTTTCCACCATTGTTTTGAAAAAATTTCACTACTTTAGCACGAGTGAGCACGTGGTGAGTGGTGCTTAACCAAGAAAATGCTTAGCTTTGATAATAAATACGAGATATAATTATAATAAGTTTTAAAAGGCAATTACTTTTCATAATTTTATATTTAATAAAAAACAAAAAGATCCACTAATTCTAAGAAATTATTACAAAAACGTCATAAAACTATAATGATGTCGGTAGAAAAACAAATAACATACAAAACAAATGTGCTACTTCATTTCTCTTGAAGAGGGCTCCAGCTCTGTTCATGATCTTCTGTTTCTGGAGATTATTTTATGATTTAATGATTTAATAAAAGCTTTTAATGTCATTGAAAAAATTAAAACCTAAATTTTTTTTTTATATATTCCTTAAACATTCGAAAAACTGGAACACGTGCGCCGCTTTTTGTTTTTTTTTTGTTTTGTTTTTGTAAAACAAATAAACATGTTTGAAAACATTTTGTAATTTTAATCATTTGTAGAGTTTTGAAGTTCTTTATTTTTAAAGATCTTGTAAAAAAAATCTAGTGTTATTACCATGACATTTGTACAGAACTAAAATTGTTATTTTAACACATCTTACATACAGATCTTTTTGTTGTAAGTACTTACATGCATATGTATTTTTTAAACAATCATAAAATTTCATAAAAGCCACAAATTATCTTAAATGCTTAGCATATGGTATTTAATGTGGTTGAGCGAGCATTGGTTGTTGAGTGGTGCATCTGAGATCAGACATCAAAGTGTCGTTTGGTTTGTTCGTCGATGTTTTTGTTTACATATGAAAATTCCCAGTGGGCTCAAAAACACTTGTCTAGAAATTTGTCTGTTATTTGTAGGCCTACACGAACACTCTGCTTACACTTAATTATGAAGAAAAACACTTTGGTGAAATTTCCCCATTCCAAGACTCGTGCCATTCAAAGAAATATAGAAATAAATTTGAAAGACATTTATCGCCTTTAATAATCCACTTTTGGATTGATGATCACTTTTTTTTTTTTTTTTTTTTTTTAGATATTTTTAAGTTTAAGTCTGAAGTATTAATTTTCCTGTTTTTTGATGAAATGTTTCACAAAACTGTCATTGTATGAAATTGTTAACCACTTTTTATTTTCTTTGTTCATAAAGCCTAAATAATTTTATAAAAAACGTATTAACATCATAAAATATTAAACAAAACAAAATCTTGCCATATTCTTGCATTAAATTTATGTCTCAACCATATCAATTGTTTTTTGTTCTATCAATCTACGTTTTTATTTTTGTCCCAAATCCTTTCTGGTTACAAATTGTATGCAAATAATGGTTTTTTTTTTTGTTAAATTGAAAAATCAAAAAAAAAAAAAAAAACAATTTGAAAAAATCACAAAAATATAAACCATAAAAATCGTTCAAGTGTATCGAAATCATTTCGTTTATTTAATGTTTTTCTTCTTTCAAACAACCAAGTGTTTACATATGTATTTTTTTTTTTTTTTTCTTAAATTTACATTTTTTTATTATTATTTTTGTAAACAAGGATGTAACTTTTTTTTACATACTTACCATAATTTGCATACTTCAAGATTTCCAAAAAAAAAAGGAAAACTTCTCTTTTAACAGTTTGTATATTCAAATGTTATGAAGGGTTGCATGGTACGCGACTTTTGTTAGTTTGTGTCAAGTAACAAACGGATTAAGTTGTCATTTGTAGGCAACTGATGATGCTGATTTACACAGTATTTTCCTATCTTTTGATATGTTTTACTGCTTAAGGCTGTGGCGGCAAAAAAAAAAAGGATTTGATTAAAGTTGCTTAAGTTGATTTTTAGTACCTTTTTTCGTAATTTATATGGGAATTAAAGGATTTTATTATTTTGGGTCTTGGTAAGAGGGTAGGAAAATTCCATTGTTGGTTGACATTTACAAATTTTAATAAAAAAATTTTTTATAAAAAATTAACATTTTTAGACTTGAAATGAATATGGAGGCCAAAATAAGGGTTAATCATTTGTTCACCATTAACATATCAATTACCAACAAAAGAAATGTAACAATCTTTTTAAACTAAAAGTACAAATCGTGATCTGACATTAGGATTATTTGCCACTTTGTATTACTGACATATTTAGCTAATTCACCAGTATTTGATAGCCTCAATACCATGATAATGCTGGGTAAATAAGTAAAAATTATTCAATTAAATATAAATACACCATTGATCGTTATAAAGAATGGAGTTGAGCTGAGTGATGATAGTCTATCTAGGTTGAAATCACAACAATAATATCAGAGTTCAGAAAAAAAACACACACTGAATAAACATTGCTCAGACCAACAAACACATATTTGTATTTTGATATTAAAATGTGTGTTTCCAAATTTTGTATGGTGCCGTACACAATCATGACTGTGTTTCGTTTTAATATTTCGTTATGTACACGAACATGTTTCTGTCACGTATTTTTTATTTCGAATACACATAAACCACACAGATTCGAGTGTGGCTTTATTTTAATTTCGTGTTCTTGCACGTGTACTGCTAAAAAAAAAAAAAAACAGATTATGTTCTTGAACGCGTACATCTAAAAATTAAAACATTATCGAAATTAAGTTATAAACAATATATAAAATGTCTCTGTTTTCTATTTTATTACTATCTTTTTATTTTTATTTATTTTTATTTTTTATAACTGCTAATGAATTATTTTAGATTTTTTTAATAAATTTTGTTGAAACAATTGTTGTCGTTATTATAGGGTTGTTTTAGATTTTTCCGATCGCGAGTGGATAATGTTTTAACTTTTAGATGTACGCGTTCAAGACCATGTTCTATTTTTTTTAGCAGTACACGCGCAAGAATACGAACTTTAAATAAAGCTACACTCGAATCTGAGTGGTTTATGTGAGTTCGAAACAAAAAATTAGTGATGGCAACATGTTCGTGTACATAACGAAATATTAAAACGAAACACAGTCATGATTGTGTTCGGCACCGTACAAAATTTAGAAACACACATAATTGATATGATAATAAAAATATGTGTTGGCTGCTTTAAAACAGTACATTGTGTGTTTGATGTGTTTATTTTCTTAACCTTGAATAATATACATTTCGGACACTGTGAAGAACCCTCTTAGATTTCCATAAAAAATTACTAGGATTGTATCAGTTTAACGTAACTAACTTACAATAAACAATATTTTGACCTTACAAAGTTTTAACCATAACTTTGGCTTTACCTTACAAAATTCACATTAAAGGCCTAGTTACCCACTCGTAACGGTATCGGCGGAAATCAGCTGATTCAACCTGTCTTATGAAAAACACATACAAGTGCTTACTCAACTTAAGTTGTGTTTACACTATGTGTATTTTCCATATGTAAATTTAGTTTTACGATCCATACGTAATTCCGTGTGTGTGTCAAAATTAGCGTTTTACATACGATTCATAATTTTTGCGTTCAAACGTACATATGTATTTCCGTATGACATAACCTTTAAATGTAAACAACAGCGGATTTAATTTGTGAATTTAGAAAAATTTATTGTTAAAAATAAAGTTATATGTTTTATATATTTTTTAATTGTTAATTAATATTAAACAATTTATTTTTCTTTCAATATTATTTATTTATAATTTACTCTTTTTTTCTTTCGCCACAAGCAGTGTTGTATTTTTATATGTTTGTCTTGCCAAAATAGAACCTGCTCTAATTGCCAAAATAGAACCTGCTCTTGCAAAATGTGTTGTACATAAACAATGTTTAAAAAGGGTTCACACTATGTGTACAAATTACACGTGCTAAAAAACTAAGAAAAACAGAAGCAAAACACGTAGTGTGAACGCAGCTTTATGCTAAGCGTATCGTATCGTTAGCTTCTGTTGATTTTAGATAAAGTTTGTTTAATGTTACACAGAAACATGCTGGTTCGTTTTTACGTTCTGTAATTGCACTAAATGCCAACGTTATGATACGATACGATTACATTTTAACAACGTGTGTGTAACTAGGCCTTAAGGTTTTGTTTTCTTACCAGACGCCATAGAGGTGAAAAATATTACTCAGCTTGGAAATTTTTTTAACCTAAAAAAACTTTTAACCGCAAATTGCTTTGTTTTATTTTGTTAACATACGCCTGTTGTAAAATACTGTTTCTGCTATTGGTGAATTTAAATAATTCTTTTCAATTAGAAAAAATTTTTTTTTGGCATCGACTCAACATCTTTACTTATTTTGCTCCACTCATGAAAAATTACACTTTTCAACATTTCTTTTGAGGTTTTTTTACGCTGACATATTCTGAGCTCCAGTGAATCACGCAAATGTTTTATAGGATTTAGATTGGGTGATTATGCTGGTGATGTCAATTGATTTTAGGTATTGTAGAGCAACCATAGGTTGACATTGTGCGCAGTACTTTTTGGATCATTATCCTGTTGGAACCAAAAACCAAGGTTCAGAAAATACACACATGAAACACACAATGTTCTGTTCAAAAGCAGCCAACACATATCTTTATTTTCATATCAATTATGTGCGTTTCTAAATTTTCTACGGTGCCCAACACAACCATGACTGTGTTCGTTTTAATATTTCGTTATTTACACGAACATTTTTGTATCACGTACTTTTTGTTTCAATCACACATAAACCACACATTTTTGAGTGTTGCTTTATTTGAAGTTCATGTTCTGGTACGTGTACTGAAAAAAAAAAAACAGAACATGTACAATAAACAGGTTCGAGTTCAGTTATATTTTAAGTCGTGTTGTGGCTCGTGTACTAAGAAAAAACAGAACATGTACAATAAACAGGTTCGAGTTCAGTTATATACTGCACAGTAAAAAAAAAAATAGTTGATAAACACGCCAAACACTATCAGGTTAAGGATTTACAGATATATGGACGCTCAGAAAAGTTAGAGCTGTAGTAAGAGAAGTAAAAATATATTCAGCCGCAAGTGCAGTTGAATTATCAGAAAACGTATTTAATATGAGCAACTAACTAACTAACTATTTTGACGCTCACAGTTTGTCACAAGTTTGTCTTCTACTAAATTAAAATCGATGTAACAGACTCGCACGTTATCACATAATTCGTGGGAATCCCCTAACTTTAAATATATGAATACTTTTGCGTTGTAAACAATAAAATTGAATTGAAAATCAATTCAAAATATTTTATTAAAGTTTTAATTAGTATTTAAAATTTTCATCTTCATTTGTACGGATACTTTTTCTAGCAAGTGTATATATACAGTGCCAGCTCGCTAATCCGACTTAATGATTGGGATTATAATATTCCACGTAACACTACGTTCGAAAATAAAACACAAGCAGCATCGCATATTATTATATTTGATGTGTAAACATCGATACGCGCAGGGGGTAAAAATCTATTTCACGATACAATCACAAAAATCCCAGCGTAAGATGTAAGATAAAATCTGTGTGACTTATGATTGTATTGGTGAAAAAATAATAGTATGTAATAACCTTATCTTCGCTGTTTTCTGCATTATATTTCTTCACGTTGTACAAACATTTATAATTAATGTCCACAATCATTTAAAATTATTCTTAACTTTATAATTTATTCCATATAATTAATACAATTATCACCGCGTTTAAATAAAAATTAAAAATAAACGAATGACAGTAAAAAGGAAGTGTTTGGAGATAAAATGAAGGCATAATACATTGGGAAGTGTTTGGAGACAAAATGAAGGCACGATTTCATTAGGAGGTGTGTGGAGATAAAAGCAGGAAGCGAATAGCGTTATAAAAACGTTTTGAAAAATGAAAAATGAGAAATTAAAGATGAAAAATGAATAATTAAAAATAGAAATGAAAAATGAGAGATGAAAAATTAACCAGTTGAAATAATAAATTCATAATATTAATAGGCTAGGCGATTTCTTGTGATCGATGTTTTGTTCCACCGATTTGTGCCGATTTGGACCAAACCTATATTATTTGAAAGGTATTTCTGTTTAGCTGTTCACCAGATTTACAAATTTTTAAATTCTTTCCTTCATTTTGAGTAAATTGTATTTAAAGTTGCTAGTAACACATGCATAAAATTTTACATATGCTATGTGTGCGTTTGTTAAATTTGTTAATGTGTTTGTTAATGAGTTTGTTATCTTAATTCAAAATAAGAATAAACTAAAAAAGTGTTGGTTTGTGAATTGGCTAAGTTGTAAAATAAAGTTGCCTAGAAATTTGCACTCGAATTTTGAGCGCTGGAATCTGCTAGTAATAATAAATAGTTTCATGTTAGCAGAGCCCGTACTGTTGTTTGCTATAAGCGATACATAGATGACGCTTTCTGTTTGATTTTAAAAAAGTGCCATAAAAAAATTTTTAGTAGATGTTTCTACATCTCCCCTGTGATCGGACTCACATGCTTTTTTTAAATAAAATTTTTGATGTAGGTTTACTGCACATGCTTCTAAAGGTTTATTCCGCAATTCTTTTTGCATCAATATATCTGTGGTCACAAGCGATAACCGCCTAAGTCCACTTAAGAACGATTTGACTCATACTCCACTAACAATGCTTTATATTTACGTGAAATCCCCATTTTCTTAACACTGTTATTTAAAAAGTTATTAATGAAAACATACTGATCTAAGTAGAAATAAGTCCCCATTACATTTATATAAACAGTTATTTTTCTCGAAATAATGACTTTCGCCTATTTGAGTTATGTATGCTATCATATTCTACTAAAAAATCTTTTCATTTACGCGAAATCCCCATTTCTCTAACACTTTTTCTAAAAAAGACATTAATACAAATATTCTGACCTAAGTCGTAATGAAGCTCCATTACATTTATATAAAAAGTTATTTTTCTCGAAAGCATGATTTTTGAGTTAGGCGGTTATTGCTTCTGAGCACAGATGTAATCTGTATAACTCGTTCTGTTGCCCAATCTTGTGAATTATTTAAAGTCTGCATAGCTTCATGATTTTTAACGTGTTTAATCATTATAAGCTGTGCTTGTCTTCTGTATCGGATTGCGAACTACTACACAAAGTGTTGCCAGAGTTAATAATCCAGACAAGAATTTCACAAGCGTCCTTGAAACTGAATTGTTTCAAAAAGATGTCGAAATCATTCTCTAGAGAATTTTCAAATTCACACAAGAAATCTTTTAAGTTGTGTTCGCGTTCAGATCCGGTTTAGTGAGCTGGCACTGTATATATATATTTTTTTTATTTTTTTTCAAATAGATAAGTATTAATGCATTTCATATCATTAAATTTGTTGAAAATTAAACATAATTGTATGACCATATTAAAATTCTCATAATTCTTACCAACTTGATACGACGAACTTGGCCTTGATTTTCAAAAGTTTAAAAAAAGTAAATGAAACAAGTGAGAAAATTATAGTCGGTCTAGACCGACCATACGATACCCTATACCATGGTTAAGAGACCCTATCTTTCCGGAACAACTAATTGGATATAGGAAATAAGCATAAACTAAATTTGAGTGGCATTGTTATTAAATTTTTTGGCTGCAGATGTCAAGAAGTTCATATCGGGTGCTATATTTATATGGGGACTAGGTCGAAAAATGGACCGATCCTGACCATATTTGGTAAAGTCACTTATATTTTGAAAAAATATATACAAACCAAATTTGAGAAAAATCTGTGCAATATTTTTGTTTTTTGATAGATTTAAGTGAAGATCGGGAAGCAGCTCTATATGGGGCGTATGATTAAGAATTGTCCTATAGGGATTGTTCTTGGACTACTGATTAATGGATATAATAAACGGATACAAACCCAATTTGACTGAGATCTATATGATAATTTGGATCTTATGACAATTTATGTCGATTTCATAGCGGTCATTTGTATGGGGACTAGGTCTGAATATGGACCGAATTTCACCAATTTCAATAGTGTTCATCCTATGGCCGATAAAAGCTTATATACCAAATTTCATCAAAATGTATTCATATTTGCGACCTGTAATTTGATTACAATGTTTACATGGACACACAGACGGACAGACGGACGGACATCGCTAAATCGACTCAGAAAGTGGTTCTGAGTCGATTGGTATAATAAAAGATGGATCTAGGTCAAATATTTTTGGTAGTTACAAACAGCAGTACAAAGTCATTATACCCAAACCTCATAGTGGTATAGGGTATAAATAGCATCATAATGTGTTCAAAGTTACACTTCGAAAAAAAGCAATTATTGTCATTCATTAAATTGAATTATTTTGCAAAACTTATTTTAATTTAAAAATAATTAATTAGGAACTTATTTTATATTGTATACTAACTTTATTAGTAGTCTGCCTTTATTATATTCTGTAATACATGAAGACATGAATAGATTTTTTTTTTTAAATTTTTCTACCATCCAGTAGCAACAACGAGTTGTAATGACCACCTTTAAACTTTAGTTTTTGATTGCATATTTGGGTTTTGTTTTTAATTTCCTCTAGGGATTTTAAACAGTTATTATTCGTTGTTATATTTGTTTTTTGTTTTTTTTTTCTGTGTGCGGATTTGTTTGGTTAAATTTCATATTACAATTTTTGTTTAGCTTTTTATTTGGTGTTTCTAAGCAATAAAATGTACAGAGAAGATTGCGTTTGTGCAGAACAGTACAGTTTAATATGCAATTTAATGGCATTTTACTAGACTGTCCGAAAGAGAAATGAAACAGGGTGTTTAATGTTTAAATATCTTCGTAAAAAGATATATTGAAGAAAAATGTAAATTTCTAAAAAATTGTTCTTATTTTGAGCATTCTAATCTCTGTTTTAACTGAACTTATTAGCTCACCCTGTTTCTTTTTTTTTTTGCGGTCACTTTAAAAATAATTCTCATCACATGTCGTGCTGTGTCATTTACTGGTTGATAAGCTAAACTTTAATCTTTTCAAATGTCCATCACATGTAATACGGTTGGAAAGTAGGAAAATACACCAAAGGATGTCCTTTTTTCCTTGCTTAGATGCACACAAAAAAAAGAACGTTTAGAAACCCCTCAAAACTCAGACGATACATTTAAATAAACATATATTTTCACATTTTATTAGCAACATTAAAATAAGAAAAACTTTTAATATAAAAAATGTAAGAGCTCATTACACGTCTGAAATGATAGTTGCTCGCAACAACAACAACAACAACAAAAAGGTAAACAAAATGTGTATAATTATTATTTTATTCAAAAGAACGGAAAAAAAACTTAAAAATTTTAGATTTTAATTTTAACAGTTTCACTGTTTACTTAAGATTTAAACTGAGAACTGAATGATACCTTAAATTTACCAAACTTTTTATAAATATCTGCGTTTTTTTTTGCAACTCACGTATAACTTAGAGAATATATATGTGTTAGGTCTAAACCGGAACATGCAGCGAAGGGTACTAAAGGGTTTTTCAACAGGGACGCTACAAAAGTAGAAAGACAGGGACATCAAACGACGCCATATTTCTTGCCGCTCTTTTGACATTTCTCTTCAGTAAGATTTGCCATTTTATGATGGAAAGATATACGAACCAACAACGAGGCGAAATTATTAAAATTTACTACCGAAATTCGGAGTCAGTGGCCTCAACGTTAAGAGCGCTACGTCCAATTTATGGTCGTCATAATTGTCCTAGCAGATCAACAATTGAGCGTCTAGTGGAAAAATTTGAATCCACAGGCACAGTACAAATTGTTCCCGTGCCAGTGAGATAAAGAAGTGCCCGTAGTGTCGAGAATATTGCTGCCGCTGAGGCTTCAGTTGAAGAAAGCCCAAGTGTGTCTCTTACACGTCGTTCTCAAGCGTTGGACATCTCTGTGACGTCGTTGTGGCGAATTTTGCGAAAAGATCTTGGCCTACATCCTTACAAAATCAAATTGACGCAGAAGCGTCGTATGTTCGTGAATTGGGCTGAGCAACAACATGAAAATGATTCGGATTTTCATCGAAAAATCATCTTCAGCGGTGAGGCTCATTTCTGGCTGAATGGCTTCGTCAATAAACAAAATATGCGTTATTGGTCAGACAGCAATCCACACGTACTCCATGAGTCATCATTGCATCCCAAAAAATTACGGTTTGGTGCGGTTTATGGGCCGGAGGCGTCATTGGGCCGTACTTCTTCCATGATGATCAAGACTGGCACGTTACTGTGAATTGGAATCGCTACCGTTCAATGATAACCGAATATTTTTGGCCCCAATTGGATGATATGGACTTGCAGGATATGTGGTTCCAACAGGAAGGCGCCACAAGCCACACAGCGAATGTCACAATCAATTTATTGGAAACCAAGTTTGGAGAACGTGTTATCCCACAAAATGGTCCAGTCGATTGGCCGCCTCGGTCGTGCGATTTGACGCCGTTGGACTATTTCCTGTGGGTCTACGTCAAGTCTATGGTCTATGCCAACAAGCCAGCGACGAGTGATGAACTTCGTACGAATATCGAGCTTGAAATTGCAGCAGTATCGGCCGATTTATGCTTGAAAACCGTCGAAAATTGGGTTCAGCGTCTGGACTTCTGCAAGCGTGCCCGTGGTGGCCCTGCAAAAGAGATCGATTTGCATATATAATGGCATCGAACCTACTTTCACAGGAATAAAGAATTTCATTGATATCCAAAACGTTTTTGTTTTATTTAAAAAAACTTGTAGCGCTCTTATTGAAAAACCCTTTACTTCCAATGGCGATCATATTTAATTGAACTAATCGAAATCTTTACACGCTTTACATGGACATAGCGTTACGACCACATGAACATCGCTCATTTGTCTAATATAGGGGTTCCGATTCTTCACCACCATTTCATATTCGCCCAGTATAAAATAAAGTGTGAAGTAAAACAATAAAACTGTAAAGTGAAATAAAAAATTTTAACAAAAACAAGTTAGACCGACTATACAATTTCCTATATCATGCGTTTCGGGAAAGGGTCTTGGATCTAACTTTGTTGAGGTTGTAACTGTATATAGGAAATAAGCACAAATTGAAATTTTGTCCCACCCTTTGAAATTCGAGTGCAAATTCTAGGAAATTTTGTTTTTCATTTAGTAAAGACCCTTAAGGTATGCTTATCAATTTTAGCCTATCCACAAGTCAGCACTTTTTAAATATCTATAATATTAATAGGTAACGTGATTTCTTGTGACCGATGATTTGTTCCGCAGTTTACTCCGAATTTTGACCAAACGTATATTACTTGAAAGGTATTTATTTTAAGCTGTCCACCAGATTTACAGATTTTCACCGTCTGGACCATGAAAAAAATTATACAATGCCATATGTGTGCGTTTATTAAATTTGTTAATGTGTTTGCTAAAAAATTAATTTGTTTTCTTCATTGGCAATAATTATTGTGTTGAATTAAAAAATAATCTTGGACATAAACCAATAAATAATATTATTTTAAAAGTGTTAAATTATGAATTGGCTAAAATTTATTAGCATACCTTTAGGGTCTGTACTAAATGAAAAAATAAAATTTCCTAGATTTTGTACTTGATTTTCGAGGGGTGGGACGTGCTAGTTATTATTCATTGGTTTATGTCCAAGATTATTTTTCAATTCAACACAATTATTATTGTGAATGAAGAAACCAAACTAATTTTTTTTTTTGCAAAAACATTAACAAATTTAATAAACACACACATAGCATTGTATAATTTTATGTATGTGTTAGTAGCAACTTTAAATTCAGTTTACTTAAAAAAATGTTAAAAATTTAGAAATCTGTAAAGCTGCTCGACAGCTCAAAAGAAATACCTTTCAAATAATATTCGTGTGGCCAAAATCGGGAGAAAACTGTGTAACAAATCATCGGTCACAACAAATCGCCTTACCTATTAATATTAAAGATTAATTTGTGGCGTTCAGATATGAAAATGTTCATATCTGATGTTATTTTATATGTGTATTAGGTCAAAAAATAGACCGATTACGCACGTTTCTCAGAAACTTATATTAACCAAATTTAAAAAAAATCTGTGAAATTTTTTTTTTGGTTTTTGATAGATGTCAGTGAAGATCGGACATTAGTCTTAAGTGTGGATTATGACCAATACTGCACTACTGATTAGTGGGTATAATAGACACAAATACACCAAATTTTATCAATATATTGATATGATCTTGATCTTACGACCATTTTAGGTGGTCTGATAGAAGAAATTTGTGTGGGGACTAAGTCTGAACATGTATCGATTTTCGCCAGCTCCAATAGCATTCGTCCTATGGTCAATAAAAGCTCATATTTCATTGAAATATATTTATATTTGTGGCCTGTAGTTTGATTACAAGGTATGCTTGGACACACATACGGGCGGACGGACCGATATACAAACAGACGATCGACTCAGGATCACTCTCTGAGTTGACCGTCTTTCTCAGGATCACTCTCTGAGTCGATCGTCTGTCGGTATAGTAAAAAGTGAGTCTAGGTCAAATATTTTTGGTAGTTACTAACATCAGCACAAACTCATTATACCACTAAGTGGCAAAAGATATATAAATAAAATATTGATATTAGGGAAATAATGCAAAAAGGTAGAACTGATATCGAGTTAATACAAGTATTTATTGGGAAAATTAGGAGCAAAAGTGTAACATGGTACACAATGTTAAGATATGATGCTCAATATTTTTTATAATGTATGAAAATGAAATAATTTTTCAACTTATCTTATTTATTTATTGTCATTTTTTAAAAATATAACATTAAGGGCCATTATTACAGCTTGCCAATAGCTAAAGTTTGGATGTTATCGGGCAGATTATTAGTTTTTCGTTACTACAACTACACTTTAAGCTAAAAGTGACCTATAAGCTAAAGGGAAGATATTGTTGCCTTTAACTTTTAATGTGAGGTTTATGTATTTAATGTTGCCATATTTTCTGATCTATGAAGAAGAAATTCACCCAATTTAGTTTTGGAAATAAATTTATTTGCATATATTTAAATATATGCTTGTATATTTTTTAAAAAGTTTTATTACATTTTACAACAATTATGCAACTTATAATAAAGGTTTTTAGTTTTTATTCTATTGTTTGTTTGCGAACAAATAAAGGAACGTTGCCACTATGTATTTTATAAAGCAATTCATTTGGTCAAAAGTAATCGGTGTTTCCTTTGGTGTTGCCACAATATCAAAAATATTAATTTTATTGTTGTAATAACGAAAAGAAGTTAAAGGTAACGTTATTGCTCACTTTAGCTAAAGTTACCTTTAACTAACATTTACTTTAAAGGTAAGTTGTAATAATGGCCCTAAGATACTTAATTCTATTATAAATATTAAATAAGATAAAATAGTGAAATGTTACAATTTTGCACCCAGCAATATTTTCTTATTTTTTAATCCATTTTATTGCTGTTTTAATATTTTCTCAATAAACCTTCAGCTCTCTGTAGTTCTTGCAGTCTGTTTGGCATTCTGCAACCATTTCTTTGGGAATCGACTCCAAAATGTCCTTAACTAGGATCGACAGCTCGTTCATGCCATTTGGAGGTTCCGCGCAATTCAATAGATTGGCCTTTATATAGCTCCAAAAATGTTCGATTGCATTTATTTCCGGCGACTGTGTAGGCCACTTTAAAATCGAAATTTCTAGGTTTTCTAACCAATTCTTTACAATTTTAGCCATATGCTTCGATACATTATCAGGAGAAAGACCAGATTTTTTAATACACAATTATAAAAATAACGGTAAATTTTTAAAACTCTCAGGCCCTTATTATGAGTTGCATTCGATCTTCGATCATCGCTGGCTATCGAACATTGACTATCGAATGTCAATTTGGCATTATGAGCTGGCAGCAGGGTCCAAAAATTCATTGTACAACGAATTTTCAATCGAACACAATTTTGCTTTCGATGCTGGATGGCAGTTTGTAAAACTTGTTGAAAATTTAAGTTGTAAATTATTTTAATTTCATGGAATTGATGTGCCTTGTGTGCATTGCCGCAGCAGTTCATCTGCTGTAGACAGCAATTCCATAAACGCCTCCTTTCAGTCGAAAATTTGCTTTAAATCTATAAACAAATGGTACCCTTGTTAAAACCTCGCATACTCACGTAGTGGAATTCATTTCCAAAATGTTGGAAGCATCTCTCAAGACGAAGCATTCATCTTCATCAGACCATTATGGAACCATAATTCCATGTTAGATATTTTTTCTTTAATAAATTTGTAAACAATGTTTATTTATAGTGCCAGCTGATAAATATGTACTATTGTGAATAATCCAATTGAGTGAAATTCACAATAGAGTGAAAACATGTCAAACCATCATGCCGTTCGGATACAACACCTCTGATTTCAATGAAATTCGCCACAACTGTTGTATGTCGTTGGACTTTAACAAAAAATAACTTTTCAGACCCCAGATTCTTACGGCTTCTGAAATATGACGTCATAAAAGATGTAAAAATTTTAAAAAATCACAAAAGTGTCCTTACAAAAAGCGATAGAACTTTTGAACTATACAAGCTAATTTAGTTTTTTTGGTATCTTTTTAAAGGTGAAAGTGCGTCCTTTATATGCATATTGTGTTTTTTAAGAAAAGGTCAAAGGTCATATTTTGGGATCTCGAGTACAAAGGTCCATATCTGAAAAAGTATATTTTTTAAAATTCTTAAAAAAATATATGTCACGTATTAGACCCTCTTCTACATTTGCAGAAAATTTAAAGTTGGAGCCTCGATTGGTGTCAGAGTTATAGACCAGAACGTAGTCTTAAGTTTGTTTCGTGTTCATACAAGACAAACCTTACAAAGGCTTATTATTCTAAATGTATTTCCCATGCGAATTATTTATATTGTATTATTGAAGAAGACATTATAGTTTTCATTTATTTTTTTATTACAAAATATTGAAAAAAACATTAAAATAATTCAATTCATTTTTTTAAAATAATACTGTTTAAAGCTTTCAGTTGAAATTTGTAATGTAAATTTAAAATGTAGTACAAAAAGTATTGAACAAAACAATATTGCTTAATATAATTCAGGTAATTTTTTTTGTACTAAAGCTATTTAAAGCTTTTAATTGATAATTTGTGTTTTTAAAACTTTTAAAATTTATTACAAAAATTGTTTTTAAACTTTTAAAAGGTTGAGTTAAATATAATATTTATTCAGACAGTAAAACTTAAATTAGTAACGAACATTTTCAATTAAAAATTCGCTATCATTTGAAAAAATCTTTACTCTTAACTTATTTTCTCCTTCAGGAATTGTGCGCAGCCCAAAAAAGCGTTCTCTTAAAAATTCATCTTCTTCTCTATGATCATCTTCAGAAAGATATATGAAATTGCAATTTTAAGGTTTGTTCGGCACCAATCGAACAAGAGTTGTGGCGTTGTGATCTGGTTGTCTAGTGGTCGTTGCAAGCTAACTTTACGTACCTCTCTTTTGACTGTGTCTCCAAGGCCGTCACTAGGGCCTTTTCCATGGCTAGTAGCGAAAAAGTGCCATTCAGCATCGCAACCAAAATCTGCCTTATGATAGCATAAATTCACAAAATTTTTTTTATTTTTAAATTGTCCTCTACATCCATCCGAGAAGTATATTATTATTTGTGGATCGTTTTTAGTTATTTTTTAAAAATATATGAAAGTGTTTGTGGAATAAATGGACCGCTACAGTGTTATGTATAAGACAGCTCGATATAATTATAAAATTTGGACACAATGTTGCTTGTGCATTGTTCCAATGAAATCCTTGGACAGAATCTTGAATAGTAAATGACACGTTTTCAGAAAAATCACAAACAACGACATATTCGTTTCCTTTTAAAGATGATTTTTTGTATGTTAAAAAGGCATTCTGTTGTTTTGATATAAAATAATGTTGAAGTAATTTTTTTAGTTTTTCAGAGAGTAAATCTAAAAAATCATCGGTTGGTTGGATCATCGTTTCCAATTTGTCTCTATCAGTATTTATCCATTGTTTATACTTTATTTCATCAATGTTATTTTCTTCCAATAATTGACGAAGTGTATCTATTAAATTATCTGTTCCAGGACAAAATTTACACTTTCCAATATAGCAGTATGGAGATTCTGAAGAGCACACAATTTTTAATCTAAGTCTACACGAATGTCATATTCTATTTGATGTTGAAATATTTTTACATAAGACAGTCATCCACTCTTGAGCTCTTCTTGGTCCTATATATATATGATATATATTTATGTCCCACTTTTTCGAAAGGGTTGCAACAATACATTTTTTTATGTGACATTTTAAACACAGATCACAATTATTTAAATTTTTGAAACTAATTTTTTGCGAGTTTTCTTTCTAGGTCACGTGCTGAAATCGAACTGTCCAAATAATGAATCAATATATTCCTTAAGCTTAAAATTCATGTATGTATCTACCTATGCAAAAAAAAATTAACTGTATTTTTGCAACACCAATAAAAGTTTCGTGTGATGATAGAAAGAGAAAGGTTACACATGTATGTGGTTTTTTTTTTCAAAATATAAGTGACTTTACCAAATATGGTCAGGATCGGTTCATTTTTCGACCTAGTCCCCGTATAAATATAGCACCCGATATGAACTTTTTCATATCTGCAGCCAAAAAAATTAATAACAATGCCACTCAAATTTGGTTTATGCTTATTTTCTATATCGAATTAGTTCGACCGAAGAGATAGGGTCTCTAAACCATGGTATAGGGTATCATATGGTCGGTATAAACCGACTATAATTTTATTACTTGTTTTTTTCACTTACACGTGTAGATTTATTAAAAAAAAAACTGCAAAAACAATCGAAACAGAAAGTGTGCACATACATACTTCAGCTGGTACAAAACAATCAATTGAGTACGAACACAAAACACACTTAATACCACGTTCTGGTCCATAACTCTGACACCAATCGAGGCTCCACCTTTAAATTTTCTGCAAATGTAGAAGAGGGTCTAATACTTGACATATATTTTTTTAAGAATTTTAAAAAATATACTTTTTCAGATATGGACCTTTGAACTCGAGATCCAAAATATGACCTTTGACCTTTTCTTAAAAAAACACAGTATGCTTATAATTTTAAAGGACGTACTTCCAAAAAAAACTGAATTAGCTTGCATAGTTCAAAAGTTCTATCGCTTTTTGTAAAGACACTTTTGTGATTTTTTTAAATTTTTTACAGAGTTCAGAAAAAAACACACTCTGAATAAAAAACTCGTACATATATGTAAACAAACATAACTTAGACCAACACACACATATTTTTATTTTCATATCAATTATGTTTGTTTTTAAATTTTCTTCGGTGACCAACATAACCATGACTGTGTTCGTTTTAATATTTCGTTATTTACACGAACATTTTTGTATCACGTACTTTTTGTTTCAATCACACATAAAGCACACATTTTTGAGTGTTGCTTTATTTGAAGTTCATGTTCTGGTACGTGTACTGAAAAAAAAAAACAGAACATGTACAATAAACAGGTTCGAGTTCAGTTATATTTTAAACACGACTTAAAATATAACTGAACTATTTTAGCTATTTTATCGAATGTGCGCCATAATACGAAATGAAAATTCGATCGATCAGTTAATTCGACTACAATCGAAAAATCGAAAGTTGCTCGTAACAGGCACCTTAGTTCTCTGTTTTTTTTTTTTTTTTTTAATATACACAGATAAAAATTAAAGGGTGCAAAAGTGTAACATTTTCCGATATTGCTTTGTTTGCCATTTGTTTCTTACTAATCACAATAGAATATAAAAGTTTGTATTTTATTTTATTTTAAATATTAAGTTGAAATAATTATTTTATTTGCATTATGTCATAGCATTTAGTAACATGTTACACTTTTGCTCCTCGCTGTATATGTAATATTTTATTAGTTTATTTAATAAGCACACATTTTACATTTTACATATCTCGTTGTTGATAGAAATGTAAAGCAATATTCCAACAACGGCTGTGACAATATATAGATATAACATAATTTTACTTCTATTTTTTGTTGAAATTACAGCAACAGAAAACTGTATAAATAATAGATATAAAAAATACTTGGAAGTTTTGAATTGGAAATATTTCTGGAGAAATATAATAAATTATTGCATTTCAAATGCTTATCAAATCGACAACATTTTTTGAGTGCATAAATCTGTGCAAGAAAATTCTATGTTCACATCAAAGCAATTAATAAAATGGCATTAGACGAAACTTAAATTTACAAGCATACCCTTTTAAAATGCATAAAAACAACAACAAAAAACTTTGAGTACAAGTAAAACTTTTTTGAGTAATATCCAGACTCAACTTGACTCTTTCGGAAAGTTTTACTTGTATGTTGCAATTAAGCAAAGATAATTAAGTTTATCATGCACCCAGCATTGGCAACAATTTATTTACTTATGTTACACAGAAATGACAGATTATCCTTTTTGATATTTACTCGTACTTGCAACGGCCAAACCATACACATGCTCTCCTTATAATTCTTTATCCATGGCAACGGTGACAGGTGGGGAAGTAATTGAAGAAAATGCATTTGAAGCTAAAAGTGTTTAACACAGAGACACTGTGGTGGGGTATAGAATATGTGGAGTTTAGGTATAGAGGTGTCCTTTATATTGCATATTTAATATATTGGCTATCATTTTGAATATTGTGTTAAACATGATTGTGCATATTATTTATCTAAAGTGTTTCTAATGTTATTGTTGCATGTTGGTACACTGCAAAAAGGAAAAATCAAATACCACATGAAAATGGTGTATTAAAATATTCTATAAATTTATTTGTAAATTCTTAATATTGGTCTGAAGTAAATCATTTCTTATAACGTTCTCAATATGTTCTTTTTCGGGAATATCGCGTACAATTATACAAAAAAGAAAGACGTTTTTGTAATATTTTAATGTTCCTTAATGAAATTTTTCGGTTAAAATAGGTACAACCAACTAGAGAACGTATATCCTTATTCATTCATATTTCAATATTTTTTTTGAAAACTAATTTAAGCCGTCTTAATACCAACGAACAAGGATGGTCTTATGAAGGACATTCGCAGATCGCGATGAAATTTGTTTATGTTATAGAAAAAAAAAAAGATAACTTAAGGGGGTAATAATTGTTAAAAAAAAAAATAAAGTGTTTTTGGGTTTTGTACCTTTTTCACATTTGATCTAAAGAAACTATGTACAAAATTGTACATTATATAATGAAAGACATATCTAAAACGTAACCAAAAGTATATGAGGTATGCACGATCATCCTTAAATGATATAGTGTGGTATAAGAAAAATCTAATATTTAGGTGATTTTGTTACTCACATATGGATGCTTCAATTGCAAAATCGATTCTCCACTTTCTGATTTTTTTTATAAATTAATGTTATAGCGCTTGAATTACGTCTAACTGTTTATATTCAAAACAAATTTCTCTAAAAATAAGGTTTAGCAACATTCACAGCAACTTATAACTAGAGTCATTTGTTTGAACGTAAACAGTTAGGCGTCAATCAAGTGCTTTAACATTATAACTAGTAAATTCCAGCGCTCGAAATTCGAGTGCAAATTCTAGGCAACTTTTCTTTCAACTTAGCCAATTCACAAACCAACACTGTTTTGGTTTATTATTATTGTGAATGAAGGAAGCAAACTTACAAACACATTAACAAATTTAATAAACACACACGTGTACCTCTAAAGTGAGTCAACTCAAAATTTACAAATTTTCAGTAGAGGCAAAAATCTTTTTTTTATATTTACTATAAAATTTAAAAACAGTTGTTTCATTGTAAAGAATTGCAATGCGTTTTTTTTTTCACCAAAAATAAAAATTTTTTTGGGTGCAACTCAAAATATGTCTTTTTAGTGAATTCTAATGGAGCTACTCTTATAACACAAAGAGGGTTACAACTGTATTTTTTTTTTCAAAAAACTAGAAAAATCGATGTAAGATTTTTACAGTGGATAGATATGACCACCGTGTATCGTTTTCTTGGAAAAAGTGAAAATTGAAAAAATTTGAGTTGACACACTTTAGAGGTACAGGTGCGATGTGTGTTAGTAGTAACTTTAAATGCAATTTACTCGAAATAAAGGCAAACATTTAAATATCTGTAAGTTTGGTAAACTGCTAAAAAGAAATACTTTTAAAAAAATATACGTTTTGTCAAAATCGGGATAAAACGGTAGAACAAAACATCGGTTATAAGAAATCGCCTAGCCTATTAATACTATAGATATATAAAACTCAGAAAGTGGAGCTAATAGGTTTAGCAAGTGAGGCATCCATATATTAGTCTTATGTAATTCTATTTGAGTGAAGAGTGACTTTTTGAATAAAAAGCATTTTTCGACAAAAAGCATTTAATTTCTCAACAGAGTCTTCTTTTATCCCGATATATTCAGTCTAGTTTTTTTAAAATTTTGCTTATTCCTTCTAATTAACAGGTTTTCTCCAGGTCCGCAAAATATCCGTTTGTTTCGAATGGCCACTTCGTTCGACCTAAATCTTTTACCGCCGAGTCATTTCATCAGCTTTAAAAACAGGAAATATTCTCAGAGTCTAAATATGTTGGATGAGGGAGTAGTTCGTAGGCCAAGTTGAGGTTTTTAGCAATGCTTCAAATCAATGTTAAACTTTCCAACAGCTGTGAATATTCGCCAGAAATCGATATGAATAAGGAAATCGATGTGAATGACACTGCATGTACAAATGAAAAAAAGCTGTGGTCATGACCTTGTTGCTGATTGGCCCACCTTAGCCTTCTTTGGTGCATGTTCACACGTACAAGTCCACTGTTTTGACTGTTCCTTCGTCGTAACGGCGCTCAAGCTCCTACGGATTGCGGTTGAACATCACCAAAAACTTCTTTGAAGTTATCACACGTTTGCATTATCACACCCCATCGCGGGTTTAGCTTTTTCATGCCCAACTATACATGTAAAATGAAATGTACACGCTACAGCCTCAGGCATCTCGCGCCATTTCATTCTCCGATGGTCTAATATCATTCCGTGGACTTTAAAGACGATTTCTGCTGTAAATACCTCTTTTGTGTGACCTGAACGTTCGGCGTCCCTTGTGCTGCTACGACCACAATTAAGTATATATAACCATTGAAATTGATAGTACAAAGTTCCCATAATATTTATTAAGCCTTTCCTTATTTTCGGCGTTGAGTTTTTCAACAAAAAATAAAATTTTATGAGCACTTCATTTTTATAAATTTATTCGCGGTCGTCTTTTTTCAATGGCTGTCAGACAGAAACTAAATGATCTAATTTGTTCAAAATGTTACAGTAGTGTATTAACGGTCAGTAATTAACAGGAGTAGAGTTGAATTTTACTTAAGTTCAAAAAGTCACTGAGTTGTCAAACTAACTTCGTAAACAAAATCTTATGCGCCATGATCCATTTAAAGCTTATTTCTGGATTATTTCTAACAATTTTCATGAGTAATAACTTATTTTCAAGATCATTTTCCAGGCTTTATATGTACTTACCAAATATCATTATCTTACGTTGCAGAATTTTTTTTATAATTTTTTATTTTTTTTTGTGCTGACAACAATACTTGCCCCATCTCTTATCATACCCCTCGAGTCAGAATCACTGTCTGAGTTGATTTAGCGATGTCCATTCGTTCGTCTCTCCGTCTATCCATCTGTGTGTCCATGTAAACCTTGTAATCAAACTACAGATCGTAACAATTAATATATTTTAATGAAATTCTATCGGCCATAGCACGAACTCTATTGAAGTTGGTGAAAATCGGTGCATGTTTAGAACTAGACCCCGTACAAATGACTCTTCTTAACTTGCCATAAGATCTAAATCATAAAAATCTCGGTAAAATTGGATTTGTGTGTGTTTATTACATCCATTTACCAGTAGTCGAAAAATAATACTTATAGGACAATTCTTATTCGTAGCCCCCATGTAAAGCTGCTTCCCAATCTTCACTCAAATCTATCAAAAAACAAATATATTGCACAGATTTTTCCCAAATTTGGTTTGTATATGTTTTTGCAAAAAATAAGTGACATTACCAAATATGGTCAGAATCGGTCCATTTTTTGACGCAGTCCCATATAAGTATAGTGTCCGATATGAACTATTTCTGATCTGCAGGCTTTTATATTGTTTTATTTAGTTAGACCTAAGACCAATTCTCTAAATACATGGTAAAGGGTATAGTCTAGACCGACTATAATTTTCTTACTTAATTATTTATGTTAACTATTTCCAAAGAGTTTTTCCCATTGGAAAAATCAAATTTACATAATGTTGTCGAGATCGTAAGCCATTTATATGATGCTAATGCCATCATACAGCCACCATACGGAGTCAGTTAATGATGAGCGTTACTATTAAATTAATGTGCACTCAGTATCTAAGTTTAACCCTTTCGCCCCTACTGGGATCATACATATGTCCCAGCAATGTTCCTTACATCATATTTTTTTTTACCTTTTATATTCTTATATCTAATGAATGTATCAAAAAAAAAAAAAGTTTGAAGTAATTAAAAAAGTTGGTGGTGAATTATACCGGTACTTCATTTATGTGCAGTTTTTTTATGTGACAGCAAGTGCTTTTCGATGATCACCTCATACTTTTATTTATAAAACCGAAGTTTTTGTTTTTTTCTTCACAATTCTTTATAATAACATAAAGTAAGAAGTGGAATATTGTTTTTAACATCTTGCCACAGAAAAATTTTCAAAAGGTAAGTGTTAAGGTGTTAGAATGTTTTTTAATGGGACATATTGTCCCAATAAGATTTTTGAGTGGGATTTATTATCCCAATATAGCGTTACAAATACAAGTTTTGTTTTTTTGTTTTTGAAGATGGCAAGGAAGAGATTAACGGATAAGCAAACCTGCGAGAATTTGTAAGAGGACAATGAAAGCGAAAATGATGGTACTGACTTCAGTGACTCCGGATCCAACTCTGTCAAATGACGAAGAAGAAGATAATAATACCGACTCAAGCGATGAATCCGATGATGATGTTCCCCTTGATGATGCTGTTGTACTCGGTACTGCTGCTGCTGTTGGTGACGAGATTGCTATTGATGCTGCTGTTGCGCTTGATACTAACGTTGCTGACGATGGTGAGAATGCTCCTGAAGCAGTTACTAAACTAGCTACTTTTAATTGGTCTACATGTAACGAAAACAATAAATTTGTGCCTAAATAAACAATGTTTACGGACAGAGATGCAGAAGAATTATTAGATTTGACGCCTTCTGCTGCTGAGTACGAAGTCTTTTGGAAATTTTTCCCGAAGGGTTTGTACATTCGCATTGCCGAATGCACTAATCAGAGGCTAACTAAGCGAAACGCAATTTAACGGATGAATATGAAATTATGACCTTCGTGAGAGTGTCATTAATTATGCACTACAACCACGTTCCAACTGTAGCTGATTATTGGAGCAACAATACTTCATTGAGCAATGAATCCATCAAAAAGAGCATATGTCGCGACCGATACCCTCAACTATCGTCTACGATATATTTCAATGACGTAGAAAAACCGAATGTCTGAAGTTATTGCTTGTGTAAAGAAAACATTTTCGGAGGCACGAAGTGAAAATCCTTTCCAATCAATAGATGACGAAATTCAACGGCCGTTGCGTGCTTAAGCAGTACATGCCAATGAAACCCATACCCATAAAACGTGGAGTGAAAATGTGACTTAAATATTTATACCGGAAAGGAAACCAACTCTGAGATCATCGGCACCCTAGGCGAATGATTCATCCTCAATTTGACACCTACGATTCGCAATAAAGAACATTCCATCTCCAGCGTTCGTAACGTATACGAAAAATCGGAAAGAAAACCAGTTTACGAAGAACGCTTGGATCGTGGGCAAATTCAATTTCAACAGAGTGCTGATGTTTTTTCAGCTGCAAGATGGATGGACTCTAAGGAAGTACTGTGCATGTCTAATTGCCATATATCAAATTTAATTCAAGTGCTGCGAAAACAAAAGGATGGTACAAGGAAGTACGTGAACTGCCCCTTGGTCATAAGTGACTACAATCGGTCGATCTGGCCGACCAAAAAACAGCAGTATACGACATGAACAGAAAGTCCAGAAAGTGGTGGAAGCAATTATTTTTTAAAACTCTGATGCTCTCCTTTGTTCCATTGGTATATCGGAGGGAGTGAAGCAGAAAGGACTAAAGAACCATCGGTCAGGCGGCAGGTCTTCTAAGCGGCCGAATAAGGATCTTTTGAATATTGGCGATCACTTACCCAATGAAAGCACCTCACGACGTCGTTGCTTCGATGCACTTTCATAGGGAAAGAGACAAGAACCAAATAAATTTGTGTGCTCAGGATGTAAGAATGTTCTATATGTCCCCTGTTTTGCACCATTCCACCGATAAAACCATTTTCCTTTATATATATATATATATATTTATTTTTTTGAATTTGTTAAGTTCCACTACTTTCCTTTTTTTAGTGTTCTGAATTACTGATTTTTCCTTGTTTTTCATATAAATAAAAGTATAAATAACAAGTAAGAAAATTATAGTCGGTCTAGACCGACTACACGATACCCTATACCATGCGTTTACAGATCCTTTCTCTCAGGCCCAACTAACTGGATATAGAAAATAAGCATAAACCAAATTTGGGTGGGATTTTTATTAATTTTTCGGCTGCAGATATGAAAAAGTTCATATCGGATGCTATATCTATATGGGGACTAGGCCCAAAAATGGACCAATCCTGACCATGTTTGGTAAAGTCTCTTGAATTTTGCAAAAATATATACAAACAAAATTTGAAAAGAATCAGTGCAATATTTTTGTTTTTTGATAGATTTAAGGGAAGATCGGGAAGCAGCTCTATATGGGGCCTATGACTAAGAGTTGTCCAATAGGGATCATTTTTAGACGACTGTTTAATGGATGTAATATATACATACAAACCCAATTTGACTAAGATTTGTATGATAATTTGGATCTTATGGCAATATATGTTGATTTCATAGGGGTCATTTGTATGGGGGCTAGGTCTGAACATTGACCGATTCTCACCAATTTCAATAGCGTTTATCCCATGGCTGACAAAAGATTAAATACCAAATTTCATCAAAATATATTCATATTTGCGACCTGCAGTTTGATTACAAGCTTTACATGGACACACAGACGGACGGACGGACAGACGGACATCGTTAAATCGAATCAGATAGTGATTCTGATTCGATCGGTATAATTAAAGATGGGTGCAGGTCAAATATTTTTGGTTGTTACAAACAGCAGCACAAAGTCATTATACCCAAACCACATAGTGGTATAGGGTATAAAAATAAAAATAAAAATTGATCAAACCTATTTTTTACTTATTTTAGCTTTATTGGGATATAATGTCCCACCGTAAAATCTTATTTGGATTATAATATATCCCAGGATATAAATAGGGATCTCTGACGTCTTATGTATCCCCAACATCTTATATTTTTGCCTTTTAACTTAATTTGCCGTCAAAACTGAAAAAAAAAACACCAGATTTCTAGAAAAAGCTTAGGGCTGAAAGGGTTAAAATTTGTTCTATGAAAAAAAAAAAAAATATTTCTAACCAAAAAAGACACAAACGAAATTTTTCACAAATGTTTCAATTTTATTTTATCGTTAAAATATTTTAAAATAAATTAAGATTATGTGACAAATGAGACGTCGATTGAAATTCTGGATTCACAACTTCTACAGATAAACAAAGATTGAGTCACGCTCTAGCGCCATTATTTTAAAACTTTCATAGATAAAACATTCCAAAATGTTTATTTCTTTCATTTATTTACAATGACATCTCTCACTCATTATTTTAAAACCGGAAGCTGAAGTTCTTTTCATTCTCTGAAGTTCTTTACTTATATATATTTAGTTTCACCTATATATGCTCCATGGTTTTAACTCTAAATTTTTGAAAGTGTAAATTTGAATGGCAATAATGAATAGCCATAAATTGTAACTTGAAATCCTTACTTATAAATATCAACACTCATTAATCATCACTTGTCATTTGACTTAAGTCAATAAATAATTAGCAACAGTACGGGTAATACTTTCATACATAATACATTCAATATACTTATCATCTATACTCATAACAAAAAATATATTAAAGATTTATATTTGATTAAGAAGTCCTTCAAATTTTACATTTATATAAAGTTTCGAACTTTAATAAATCACATTTTCTATTTCAAATAGAAAATTACTTTGGCACTTCCCTGGTGAAAAATTGACAAATTACGAAATATGATTACAGTATAGAATAAAATTCACCAGTCCACCTTTTAAACTGGAAACAAACTGCAATTTTAATTTATACGTATTACTGCTATAATAATAAAGACATTTGTAGATCTCACACAGAGCCTTTGACCATAATTTATAGAAACAGATTGCAATTAACACCTTATACGAGTACCTAATAAAGTACAATCTCTTCTCAGCCAACACGTACTGCAACGAAAATCTTAATCATATTAACTTTGTACGTACAATATTCTTTGAAAGCCAAAAGCAAATGACAAATTAGACCCATACCTTTCCTTGTTCAGGTTGCATGTTTTAGTGCTGGTGGTGGTGGTGATACAATAAAGCCTTTTAAAAGGAAATGAATCAAAGGATAATCCAATTTATATAGTCGATATTACATATGAGCATATTATAACGTTGCAAAGTGAAGTAAGGCCAATCGATAATTGTTAACATTTTTTTAAATTGTACGTACATGTGTTTTAAGTCTTAATCATTTTCATAATTGGTTTAAGTATGACGGAAAATAGTTACATTTATTAAAGAAGGACATTTATTTGAAATAGAATAACTATAAATATGAAAATATTAAAGTTTTTTATAGAAAACGTTAAAAAATCGTAAATATTAACTCAAGATTTGGTTAATGTTTTTTTGATTTTAATATTATAACTAGAGATCCTCATATGTTTGCCAAGAACTTTTCTTCTCAGTTGTTTGAAACCAAACATATGTCATATTATGGGTTTTACCATATCCTTTATGACAGTCAAACCATAATGGCCTCAAGTATTTTCTTTTTAAATTTGCATTTTTTTCTTCTTTTATTTCAACGAAAATTCATATGTTGTTCTTTCAAGCACATTATTGATGCATGTCTTTAGACAGTAGTTAAAAAATGCAAACGAAAAGACATGATTATCCTTGCAGATATTGTTTATATCCATATAATTTAAGCAACTGCCATAAATAATGTAAAAAAGAAATATGTACTAATATCAATGTTTGCATGCAACTAGAAGCAATTTGAACATAAATACGTTAATAAAAATTTACCGTGCGGAAAATTTGTTATGAAAACAAATAAATTGAAAATGAAAAATACAAAAAAAAAATTGTTTGTATATAAATACATATAAACAAGGATAGACAAAAGATACATAACTTAATTTATAACCCAGGATAACAATAAAAAAATTAATATATTTAAAATTAAGTTTTGCAAATGAAAATTGGTAAAATTTTTTAAAAGACTTGATTTAACAATTTAATATTTTTTTATGTATATTATATACATATCTAGGGTTGTATATAATATACATTATTATGGTCGATAAGCATTAGCGGAACCATAGTGTATACATTTGTAAATATAACTTTATCATTCTAATTTTCATCGATGGTCGTAAGTTGTCATTAATTTATAATATTCCAGGATACGAAAAAAGTTTTAGCTTTACTAAAATCTGTACAAAATTAAATTAAATAAATTCGGCTGTGCCGAATCTTTGATACCCTCCACCTCGGTTTGTGTATTGATGATAAATGTAAACAAAATATTGGAAAAATATGCATGCGTTTCCGGTTATATGACATAACTTCTCGTTTAATTTAGTTTTTGCTAATTAAATTGCTCGCCCTAACCTCCATTGCAAAGGTAATGGTTGTGTAGGTTGGCTATATGCATTAAATCGTGCTTTTTTTGGCTTTTATCTGGCCAAATATTTCCTCATTGCGGCCATATATGAAAAAAGGATTAATTCGTGAATGCACTGAAAAGCTTAACGAGGATCTCAATATAATATTTGAATGGGCTTGGATTGTACTTACAAATAAAAAAGGAATTTGAAATAATATTCAGTAGTTTTTTTTGATGTGTAAACATCTATACGCGCAGGGGGGTAAATTTCTATTTCACAATACAATCACAAAAACAGCGTAACTTATATCGGTGTGAGCTGAAGGAGATAACGCTGTGTGACTTATGATTGTATTGGTGAAAAAATATTTTCAGGAGAAACTGTTCATGGGCAATTACCCAATGCATTCGAAATTGGAACTGTGGTAGGAGAGACAAACCTAAGTAACTCGTGTTTTTAACACTTTTTCTTATTGTTTGTAACATTCTATTTTAATAAATTTCACTTTTATTATTTTTATATTTAATTAATAAACACAATAACTATCGCTTGCTACCACTCAAAAAATCTCACAAATCTCACAAAATCATACAAATTTATACAAACATCTGATTTCGAGTTGCCAACTTCAAAAAATAAAACAGATGTTAACTTTGTAGCCAGATTGTTAAACCAGGGATACCAGAGCTTTCAAATGAAGTGAACTGCTGAAAATGCTATAGAACAATTCGTAAATTTAAATTAAATTTTTTTTATAATATTTTAGATTCTGGTTAATGTTTGCAAAAATTAATTATGCCTATATGATTATATTGTGTTTTATTTAAAAACTATTTTTTCTTCATATAGAAAATTGAATAGTTTAGATTTCTTCTAATAATTTAAACAAGCAGATTCCAGCCCTCGAAATTCGAATGCAAATTCTAGGAAATTTTATTTTTTCATTAAATGAAGAAAAGGTATGCTAATCAATTAAAGCCAATTCACAAATCAACACAAAAAAAAAAACAAACTCATTTTTATTACAAACACATTAACAAATTTAATAAACACACACATAGCATTGTATAATTTTATGTATGTGTTAGTAGCAAATATAAATGCAATTTACTCAAAATAAAGGAAAAAATTTAAAAATCTGTAAATCTGCAAAACGGCTAAAAAGAAATACCTTTCAAATAATATAGTTTGATCAAAATCGGGCTAAAACGGTGGAAGAAAATATCGGTCACAAGAAATCGCCTAGCCTATTAATATTATAGATGAGTTCATCATTTAGTAAGAATTCTAGCCTTTGAATATTTTTGATGTGTAAACATCTATACGCGCAGGGGGGTAAATTTGTATTTCACAATACAATCGCAAAAACAGCGTAACACATCGGTGTGAGCTGAAGTGTAAATCGGTGTGACTTTATCTGATTATATTTGTGAAAAAATTATGATATGTTCTTTTCTAAACATTTTCCAATTGTCTTTCAAAAAACATCAATTGTATTTCAGAAAACATCAATTGTATTTCAGAAACCATCAATATAATTTCAGAAAACATCAATTGAATTTCAGAAAACATCAATAGAATTTCAGAAAACATCACTTGAATTTCAGAAAACATAAACAGAATTTCAGAAAACATCAATATAATTTCAGAAAACATCATTTGAGTTTCAGAAAACATCAATTGAATTTCAGAAAACATCAATAGAATTTCAGAAAACATCAATTGTATTTCAGAAACCATCAATATAATTTCAGAAAACATCATTTGAATTTCAAAAAACATAAATAGAATTTCAGAAAACATCAATATAATTTCAGAAAACATCATTCGAGTTTCAGAAAACATCAATTGAATTTCAGAAAGCATCAATAGAATTTCAGAAAACATCAATTGTATTTCAGAAACCATCAATATAATTTCAGAAAACATCATTTGAATTTCATAAAACATAAATTGCATTTCAGAAAACATCAATATAATTTCAGAAAACATCATTCGATCAATTGTATTTCAGAAACCATCAATATAATTTCAGAAAACATCATTTGAATGCAGAAAACATAAATAGAATTTCAGAAAACATCTATAAAATTTCAGAAAACATCAATTGAATTTCAGAAAACATAAATAGAATTTCAGAAAACATCATAAAACATAAATAGAATTTCAGAAAACATCAGTATAATTTCAGAAAACATCATTCGAGTTTCAGAAAACATCAATTGAATTTCAGAAAACATCAATAGAATTTCAGAAAACATCAATATAATTTCAGAAAACATCATTCGAGTTTCAGAAAACATCATTTGAATTTCAGAAAACATAAATAGAATTTCAGAAAACATCAATATAATTTCAGAAAACATCTTTCGAGTTTCAGAAAACGTCAATTGATTTTCAGAAAACATCAATAGAATTTCAGAAAACATCAATTGTATTTCAGAAAACATCAATTGTATTTCAGAAAACATCATTTGAATTTCAGAAAACATAAATAGAATTTCAGAAAACATCAATAGAATTTGAGAAAAAATCAATTGTATTTCAGAAAACATCAATTGTATTTCAGAAAACATCAATTGAATTTCAGAAAACATAAATAGAATTTCAGAAAACATCATTCGAGTTTCAGAAAACATAATTTGAATTTCAGAAAACATAAATAGAATTTCAGAAAACATCAATATAATTTCAAAAAACATCATTCAAGTTTCAGAAAACATCAATTAAATTTCAGAAAACATCAATAGAATTTCAGAAAACATCAATTGTATTTCAGAAAACAGCAATTGTATTTCAGAAAACATCATTTGAATTTCAGAAAACATAAATAGAATTTCAGAAAACATCAATTGAATTTCAAAAAGCATTATTTGAATTGCTGAGAACATTAATTGTATTTCAGAAAACGTCAATAGAATTTCAAAAAGCATAATTTGAATTGCTGAAAACATTAATTGTGTATCAGAAAACATCAATTGAATTTCAGAAAACATCGATTGCATTTCAGAAAACATCAATTGAATTTCAGAAAACAGCATAATCGACTTATTTTTTATGCACTGGAAAATATGATGTTGATGTTTTCTTTAATTATTAGATGTTTACACATCTCCCTTGTGATCGGACTCACATGATTTTTTTTTATAGCATTTTCAAAAAAAAAGTTATTTGGCGGACCCTTTATAAAGTATTTATTGCCTATATCTACAGGACTGTTAATTAAAAATCTCTAAAAACTTTATATCGAGCCCATAATTTCAAATATAACGTTTTTTGGCTCTCCTGAACATTTTTATTTTATGACATACGCGGTTATTCTAGATATGCGGAATGAGATCGAAAAAAACTTAACACATTTTTTTTTTTTTGACAGTTCTCTTTGAAAAATATTTCAGCTATTATGCTTAATGACAAATTAATAGGGTAATTTGTTGTTACTTTGATTAAAATAAGGAATGATATAAAAGTAAGTGCTTAAATTTTTAATTATGTTCAACAAAATCCAGCTTGATCCATCAAAAAGTTGGACAAAAATTTACCTTCCGTCAAACTGTTTACAATGTTATTAGAAACTATCAGGAGAATTTGACCATTGATAGGAAATATGATTCGGGTAGAAAGAAAGGTCCACATGATGTCTTTAAAGCCAAGAGAATAAGAAGCATATTGAAAAGAGCTGTCTACACATCCAGACACATCGGACTATTTGATGCGAAAAGCTTAAACCAGTGAAGATTTGAAAACGCATAAAGCCAAAAAAGTTCCAGAGAGGAATTTTATAAAAAATTTAGAGGCCAAAAATAGTGTACGGAAATGGTAATCATGTTTCATAAAAATATACTGCTGCTGCATAATGGACGACCAAAAGTATTTACTGGCAGATATGTTGCTAATGTTCGCGGAAATATCGGAGATAAATCAAGAACCTAAAAGCAAACGAAATTTCCAAAAAAAATTTCCGGTATGGCAGACAATATGCAGTTGCGGCACACAAAGCATTTATTACAACGACATTAATAACGTGATTTTTGTACCAAGGAAAGCAAATCCCCATAAATGTGTAGAGCTTCGGCCAGTGAAGAGGGATTAAAAGAGCACAAAAACATTTTTTAAAATATGGAAAATTTGAAACGGAGATGGAAAACCTGTTCTAAAAGAGGGACAGAAACCACAATAAAATCCCTAATGGAAGTGTTTCCGGAAAAAGTCCATAAGTAGTGATTAGAACTATAAAAATTATCTTCTTTTTTGCAAGCTTTAATATAATTTCAATTGAAAACAAAATTAGTTCATTGGTTTTGTTATTATTACAATTTATGTATGTTAGATTTTGCGTAAAAAAAATTTAATAAATGAGCATTTTCATGAAAACGTGCAAAAGTATGCATTAATAGCAAAATATGCAACAATAAATCGATACCATTTAATTGTTAATTTATTGAATTGGATTTAAAACATATACTTGCCTGAAATTTCTTGGCCTAATTATGATCGTATTATTTTTTAATCTAGTCTGCATATAAAAATCACATCTCATATCAACAAATACACGACATTCTAACGCAAGTCTTGTATACACTTAATTTCTATGTCCTCAATAGCGATCTGACCACTTATAATTTTGCTATTAATTATTGGTCATTTCTTTAATTTTGTTTTATTATTATAATTGTTTTTTAAATATCAAAATTATTGAATTTTTTTATAATTGAAAGTAAACTTCCATTTAAGCGACTTTAAGCAAAGTTTAAATTTGTTATACATTTTTATGTCTGCACTTAAGTTCCATTTACAGCTAAATTTCCAATGGAAATTATCATTTAATAAAGTGCATTTTCATAACATTTGACCAAAACTATATGTTGGTTTTTTTTTTCTATTTTTTTACTACACATGCAATTAAGTATATTTTGAGTATATTAAAGAAGCCATTAAGTAAAAATTCATAAAAACCAAAACAATGTTTTATGAATATGCTTTTATCTGTTTCTGTCAGATCTGTAATCATCATAAAAAAAACCAACATAAGTATTAAAAATAAATAATCATATAAAAATTTAAGACAATTAACATTAATAAACGGTGTAAAAATGTAACCTAAAAATTACTTTTCATAGAATAATAGTGTCATTCCAATAAAAATAACGCATTTTTCATTTTCAATTAAAAAAAATCGTTTTAAAGAACAAATGTTTTTTAATGACTTTTCTTAAAGGAAAAAAAAATCATATAAATTTTTCATAACCTTTTATTGCGTTTCTTTAAAATATTTAGTTTTCTATATCTTTAACACTTGATCTACATTTCTTGGGGATTTATAACATCTTGTTTCTGGTTGGACACAAAAAAGAGGTGCTTTACAAATCATTCTATAAAATATTTATTAGCTTTTTTTTTTTTTTTTTGTTGAAGTTTGTTTGAAAATTTTTTGGAGAAATAAAACTTTAAGAAGACCATAAATTATTTCCATGGAATTGTAGAAATGTCTTATCTTTTAATTGTGTAATTTTTCTTATTGTAGTCAATTAACAAACCAAAATATGTTGTACGTGTTGGTATTTATTTTATGAAACCCAACCGAGGAATACATCTCCATACAAGTATTATGGTTTATGGTTTGTAGAAAGAAAAAAAGAAGATGGTTTAGCAGCTTCTTGTTTTGTTTGTAAAATTTTTCGTGTTTTTCATTATTTGTTATTTTGTTGATGGAAGTTGACCCGGTCATTTATCTTCGAAATGTACAAATGTAAAAAGCTTAAATTTGTTAAGATTTTATCAATTGTTTTAAATTGGGTATAAAATTTAACAATAATTTCTAAGTAATTCATCAAGTTTTAGATGAAGTTTAGGAAATTTATGTGATTACAACAAAAAAAAAATAAACCCGAAGAAGATATCGATGTACATAAGAATACCCATAAAATATAAATGCAAAGGTGTTTTTTTTTCGAATTGATTGTCGTTAGAAAATAATATCTAAAAAGAAACTGGTCATAGGGAGTGGAAAAAACTGAGCCCGCTTGGACTTAAATACTCAAAAAAAGGCCTAACTCCGGATATGCGGCTTGACTTGAAAACTCTTTTTAATGCAAAATCATTTGAGACGACGCACAGTGGACCATTTGACGAGAAGGCGGTCAAAAATCTATAACTTTTGATTGGATTGGAATTTTGATATGCAGTTTTTTTGTTTGGTAGGTGAGACTTTAGCCTTTAAGTTTTGCTATAAAACGGTATTCTCGACCGAAAATAAAAAAGTTACGAAGGGTTTAAAATACATTTTCATTTGTAGTTGAATTTTAGTACAAAAGTGAAGTGTTAAAAGGTAAAAAAAAGGTTTTTTTTTAATATAATGTCTTATTATTTCAGTTAATTTTACAACTAATACTTTTTAACAATTTTTTAAGTTAATTTTTTCAGAAAATGCCAAACTTTGGCCCCGTAAACTTTTAGTGCTAATGTGCACAAGGGCCAAAGGTTGTTTTTTTTTTTTTTTTTTTGAAAGATCCCGAGTTAAAATATAATTTATTAAGCAGCGAACGTAAAAGTTACCTTATATTGGTTCAAGATAGAGAAGTTTCAATGAAAAACTCGTATGTTTTTGCTTTAGTTAAATTTTTTTTTATTGTCTTTTTAAATATTTCTATATCAATTTTTATGGTAAATTTATGAAATATAACAATTTTTATTGTAAATTTACAAAATATATAAATTTTTAAATCAAGAAAATTTTTTAACTATATAAAAAAATTTTAACTTATTGTTAGTGTAATGAAAAAGTACTTTAATCAACCAATTTTAGTAAAAATTTCTTCTAAATAGCCTTGATTTTCATCTTCTAGAAGTTGTTTAGCTTCTTCGTCTAATTCAATACAGATAGTTTTCCATTTTTGACGAATGTTGGACATATATGGATCTGAAGTGCATAACAACATAGTGATAAGGTCTTCATTAGTACAACATCTGGACATTTTCCTTGTGTTGTGCTCGCGAAAGTATCTGTAGTTTTTGTTCCCTTTTTCTTGCGCTTCTTCAGATAGATCTCCTATTGGTAGCATATTGTTTTGAATTATTTGTTCCCCATGGTACAAAATTTTATGAACTGTGGATGGCATATATCTCCAAGAGTATTTTTCATTATAAAGTATAGCTGTTTTATTGGCGTACTCTCCAAATTTTTTTGCATTTATCTTTCTGCTGCATGCTAGAACTTGTAGTATGATTTTGAATCGTCTTATTAATTCATGATCTACACCTGTGATAGAGGCTGCAGTTTCCGGATCGGAAAAAATCTCCTTGCAGTATTTCCATCATTTGTGTTTACTTCCCCTTGTTTTGGGTGGTCGATTACGAGGCCTAGCTGTAGATATTTTTGTTGAATTTGTTTTTTTTGCTTTCTTTTTTCTTCATTTTCTTTGTTTTTTCTCACTGTTTCGCCTAACGGACCAAATTCCAAATCATAACCCAATTTAAGAATATGCTCTATGAAACGTATTCTAGCATGAAGAGGGGACATTCCAAATTCGTAGGCTTCCTTAAAACTATCGTCTTCTGATGGGGGTAGGCTTAATTGACTTGATGTCTTTTGGCATATAATGCAGCTTGACGTTGACTTTGTTCCAGTTAAAGCTTGTGCAACTTTTCCATCAATCATTGTGAGACACATTTTAAAATGTACTTTAATGTCTTGGTCATCAAATTTAAATATTACTGGTTGAAGTTCCTGAATTTGATCTTTTATTTTTTGAACTTCTTCAGTTATGACATCTTTTGAATGTAAATTTTATTGGCCTGCAATGCTTTGTTGATGAAGGAATTTCATTTTTCCATATATCAATTTCTGTTGCTCTACTAGTTGACGGCTCTAAGACGCTATACCTTTTTGTTAAGCGCAATGGAACGAAAGATACCATAAATAAATTAGCATCTGATGAATTTTCGGCATTAAATAGCTTGCATTGTTTCTGACCAGAGGATCCATCACATCCCCATTTTGAAATTAAAGTAATGCTGCCATTACCAATTTTTTTTTAAGGATCAGTATCAAGCGTATTTAGCAATCGTTCTGCAGTATGTTCAAGGAGATCTTGCAATTTTATATCTGCTGATGTTGAAGTGACACTAATAGCAGATTGTGAAGATAAGCATTCTTTTTTGGCAGAAACTAAATCTCGATACTGTGGAAAAATCCCACAAATCTTTTCATTGATTCGCTTTCGCAATTCCTCATATAGATTTTTGGTCAATTTCAAATCCAACAAGTAAGAAAATTATAGTCGGTCTAGACCGACTATATGATACCCTATACCATGGTTTAGAGACCCTATCTTTCGGTCCAACTACTTCGATATAGAAAATAAGCATAAACCAAATTTGAGTGCGATTTTTATTAATTTTTTTGGCTGCAGATATGAAAAAGTTCATATCGGATGCTATATCTATAAAGGGACTAGGTCCAAAAATGGACCGATCCTGATCATGTTTGGTAAAGTCTCTTGTATTTTGCAAAAATATGTACAAACAAAATTTGAAAGGAATCAGTGCAATATTTTTGTTTTTTAATAGATTTATGTGAAGATCGGGAAGCAGCTCTATATGGGGTCAAAGGGATCATTTTTGGACTACTCATTAGTGGATGTAATGAACGCATACAAACCCAATTTGAGTAAGATCTATATGACAATTTGGATCTTATGGCAATTTATGTCGATTTCATATGGGTAATTTGTATGGGGGCTAGGTCTGAACATGGACCGATTCTCACCAATTTCAATAGCGTTCATCCCATGGCCGATAAAAGCTTATATACCAAATTTCATCAAAATATATTCATATTTGCGACCTGCAGTTTGATTACAAGCTTTACATGGACACACAGACGGACGGACGGACGGACATTGTTAAATCAACTCAGAAAGTGATTCTGATTCGATCGGTATAATTAAAGATGGGTCTAGGTCAAATATTTTTGGTCGTTACAAACAGCATCACAAAGTCATTATACCCAAACCACATAGTGGTATAGGGTATAAAAATAGGGCGAACGCTTCTTCCGGCGTAAATTTCTTATCTTCAATTGGTGTAGGAATGCTTTTCAAAATCCTCTTTGTGCGGCTTGGGCTCGCTTCTACTATTTTTTCAATTATTTCATTTTTATTTTTTTTTATTTTGGGTTGGTTGAATTTGGTGCAAAAATGAATCCTTAATAATTCTTTGAGAAATTTCTTGATTGCTATTCTCCAGCTTGCGCCTTCGAGATCTTTCACTACATCCGTCAATTGGTTTTGCTGGTCGACCCTTTTTTCCACTTTCGTTGGCAGTTGTAGATGCACTCTCAAAAATAAGTTCCTTTATTAACCAGTCTTGGTAACGTTTGTACATCTTTGCCTTGCTATGAGAGCATTCAATGTACCGTCCTTTCAAATTCGATGCAAAATTAGTAATTTTTCCTTTGTGCATTTCAATGTCTTCTACGTTACAATTCTTAAAGAAGTCGTTGCTCACTATGTGCAAAATTACATCGTCTACATCATTTCGTTGAAAATAAATATCGGCCAGATCTCTGTAACAGTACTTAGCCATTGCACAAACTGTAATGAATAATAATTGTGGAAACATTATTATAAATACTCTTTCTTGCAAAAAATATAAATAAAAATTTGTATCTTTTATTACCACTTTTAGAAGCATAAAAAACCCACACCCTAACCCCTTTTAAAAGGTGAAGCATACCTGTTCATATCTTAAAGGGCTACGTCGCAATAGTTTTTTTTTACCATTTACCTGTTATTTAAATTGTTTCCCATTTTGTCAGGTATTTAAACCATATAGCTCTAATTCAGACTATTAATGATTTTGAAAGATACCTATGGAAATGTACCTGTAACAATTGAACGCATTATATTTCAACCCTTTTTGATAAGTATATAACAACTCCTGACAACTCTACCGATACGCAAAAAAGACAATGCGGTGCACCGGTACGACCAACTTTTGTATTCATAACACTCAGACGGACGGACGGACATCATTTAATCGACTCAGAAAGTGTTTTTGAGTCGATCCGTATAATAAAAGATGGATAAAGGTCCAATATTTTTGGCAGTTACAAACATCACCTCAAACTTAATATATCCAACCACATAGTGGACAACTTTTGTATTCATAAATTTTGCAGAAAATATCTAACCTTGCGTCAGAAAAATTGTTCTGGTGCACACGGGCGGAAACTGGCGGGTGTATAATGTAGTATAAGAGTATAGGGGAGGATTCGGACTGCTTTCGACTGGCAGGAGTTATGCTCTATTAAGTAGGAGATTTTCGGAAAATTTGGACCTTTTTTAAAAAATTTTTTTTTTTTAAATTTCGGAATGACTCAGTGATTTTACATTTTTAACATTAATAGTATGGAAGCCACAAAATTTTACAAATTTTATTTCACTTCAAAATCTTTTAAATCAAAAAAGTTACAGTCATTCAAAAATAAAAATTTACAAAGAAATTTTTAATTTTTAGCAAAATACTGAGAAAGCCCATTTTCGAAGACCCTGTTCGCTGTGATATAGTTGAGATAGAGTCGCAATTTTTTGGCTCCCGAGGTCTACTAGTATTTACTTTCAAATGAATAACATAACTTTAAAATCGGTAACAAAAAAAAATAATGATTTTTGGCCGCCTTCTCAAAATATGGTCCACTGTGCGATGCTGCACAGTGGCGCCCTTAGAACAAATGAGGTTGCAAAAATCAAAAATTTTATGTGCGCTTAGGACATTTTGAGTAAAGTCATTTTATAGGAAATTGTTCAAAGATTACAAATTTGCTACCCTCAATAAATTCTGATGTTTGGTTTAGAAGATATAACCCTTCAAGGTTGACCGATTTTCAGTTTTCAAAAAAAAACACACAATTTTTAGGCAATTTGGTCCAGTTTCAGGTAGAATATAAAAAAAAAGTTTTTAATCGTATTCTTTTTTTGTTTCTATTGATTTATATATGTGTTTATTCCGTATTTTATGGAAAAAATTTACTGTTACCTTTGTCTTTCTCCAGGTAAATCGCTATTTACCACCTGTCTATTTTTTCTCTGTTTTTCAACTTTGATGGAAAATAAATGTATAATTTTGTATATCTGCCATAATTTCAAAATATGTTCTTTGATTATTCCTTTACCTAATTCAACAAAGTCCAGCTGCTCCTTCGACTGCTAGAAGTAAAAATGGTAAAAAAGACATTGTTCCAGTTTTCAAAAACACACACAGTTTTTAGGCATTTTGGTCCAGTAGAATAAAAAAAAAATAGGTATCATATCGTATTTTTTTGTTTCTATTGATTTATGTATTTATTCAGTATGTTATAACAAAATTTTACTGTCTGCGCTGTGTTTCTCCAGGTAAATCGCTATTTATTTATTTTATTTATCAACTCTGATGAGGTAAAAAAAGTAAAAGACATTGTTCCAGAAATAAATGGCGTGCCTGATAAATTCATGTACAGATACAGGATGAATAAATAAACTATTCTTTTAGATGAGCAGGTATGCACTTAAAATAGAAGTATAGTCAATCATTCAATCATAGAACAATAATATTGTTACAATATTTACTTATGGTCGCCACAGGTAGGCACACATCTTATATAAAAACGAGCACAATATAAACATTGCGTAAATTAGACCTAAATCTAAATCTAAATTTGGGTGCCCAAGCATTTTTTGAAAGCTTAAAGGGTAAAGTATTTTTGTGATTTTTTTCAGATATTTCGGAAGAGGTTTAGAGGTCGCTAATGTCGAATTTTACCCAAAAATCGGGATTCCCGGAAATTTTTTGAGTTTTACTTATTACTTGGCCCATAACCACGATTTTCTTTGTTACAAAATCAATATTTTAAAAGAAGAATGTTCAAGCTTTACTTTTCTGTGTAGAAATCGTAAGTTTCGGTATTTTTTTTTTTGCTCATTTGGGTCCCCTTATTTACATTTTTTCGTAAATTTTGCATAAATTTTGAAAGTAATGCTTTGTAACTTTTAAAATTTCTATCAAAGTTAAAAAAACTAATGACGCAGTTTAAAATGTGGATAAAGGCTGAGTCATATAAAAAAACTATTGAATTTGCTCTTACCGTTCCAAAGTTATACCCTTTTTACGCTTTGTACCCATTTTGTGAAATTAAAAATATTCTAAGGTGTTCTTGCCAGTTATGTATCGAAAAATATTGTGCAAGCATGCTTTGCGTAAAGTAGTTCTTTCGTAAAAAAAAAGAAAAGTAAAAACATTTTCTGTGTGTGCCAAAAATTTTTCTAAGATTTATAACAAATCGCGCGAATATTTATAAATCTATATACATGGGGGATTTCATGTCAAGAGCACCAACTTTTGAAACCGATGTCTTCCGATCGGGATGAAATTTGCACCAGTCCTATTGGATAGTAGTTTAGACACAATTTTTCAACAAGATCGGTCAATATCTCTCTGAGTTAGACGAGATCAAAATTTGATATTTTGGCCAAACAGGTGTTTTTTCTCATCCATGTAACTTATTACCTATTGTTCTCAGAAAATTTTCTCCCAAAGAGTTTAGATAGCTATTTCTTCAATATTTCGGAAAAAAATACTAAAAAAAAAAATTTTTAGACTTTTTTTTTTCCTAAATTAAAGCATTTTTTGCCTTTTTTTTCATAAGAAAGCTTAGGATTTTTCCTCTTCTGTTATGTTATGAAGGTATGTTACATACCTTCGGAAAGGTTAATTTATCTAGTTTATCAGTATAAGTTTTATTTGTAAGGTTTTACACACAAAAAGGAAAAAATTCAAAATAGCGCATTTGTGAAGAATTGAAAAACCGTTGTCTTAAGTTACAAAACATTTATTTTGATAGATATCCCACTCCCATCCCACTAAGCGACCAAAAAGCTCTTAAAGGAAAAATCCTAAGCTTTCTTATGAAAAAAATAAAAAAAATGCCCTTTTTGAAAAAAAGGCAAAAAATGCTTTAATTTAGCAAAAAAAAAGTCTATAATTTTTTTTTTTTTTTTTAAGTATTTTTTTCCGAAATATTGAAGAAATAGCTATCTAAACTGTTTGGGAGAAAATTTTCTAAGAACAATAGGTAATAAGTTACATGGATGAGAAAAAACACCTGTTTGGCCAAAATGTCAAATTTTGATCCCCTCTAACTCAGAGACATCTGTACCGATCTTGTTGAAGAATTGTGTCTAAACTACTATCCAATAGGACTAACCTTGGAGCAAATTTCATCCCGATCGGAAGACATCGGTTTCAAAAGTTGGTGCACTTGACATGAAACCCCCCACATATATAAAATACAAAAAATGTTTCTTTGTCCTTTATAGACTCTGAAACAACTTTTTACGAGGTGATTTGATAATGTTTTTCAAAAATTGTTTTAGCGTTCCTCCTGGAAAAAATTAGAAAGGTACACAAGTGAACCATAAATTTTATGATATGGTTTTAGTTAACAATTCATGTTTAATGGTACACTAAAAAAAGAGGTTTTATTGCTGTAGTAACCCCATGCGGATTATTTTACATCCTTACAGAATTTAACAAGTGAAGTACAAGTCATCATAGAATTAAAAAGTGGAATGGATCAGGTATATTTTATTCAACTGATTTGCTCCTTAAAATGATATTGGGATTTCCCACTTTAAGACTGAAGAAGGCATTCTTAATGACACAGGTAGTTTTTTTTATATAATTTTAAGAAAATCATTGTAAATTTGACAATAATTTTATTGCTTCATGCACAACTTAAAGTGCGTATACAGCGCAATAGTTCAACCTTCCGAAAAATCTCCAAGTTGAAAGCAGGTCCGGAAGATAAAATTGGAATCTGTTGCAAACATAGATAACTGCAGCATTAATAGCGATGATGATGAAGATAACAATGATTCAGAATATGAGCCAGCAATAAAACTACTCCAAAAAGAATTTGCTACTTCCTCAAATAAGCAACAGCTTTGTGTAGGTCTGGACAGAACTGGAATTAGTTGCCGCAAAGCCGCACTTGCGTTTAATGGTCCGAAATCTACACGTACCAAGTAACGGCAAAGAATTAGTAAAAGCAGTTTTATCCGAAAACATGCTTAAAAATAGACAAATTCAAGACTTAATATCCGAAGCCAGCCTAGCCTTTTTTGAAGCATATATGTTGATTTTTTACAAACAGATCCGGAAAATGGCATAACAACAAATCCTTTAGTGAGGCAAAGAATAAAGTTCAGCAATTGTACGTGGTGAATGATGTCGCAGAACGCGGCGTGGCCATGGCTCATTCATATATAAATGTAGCAACTTCTGAAACAGGTTTGCAGAATTTATTGCAGGACATAGAACTACATCGCAAAAGCTCTAATAAATAATTGCAAAGCAAAAAAAAAATAATTTTTTTAGAGTTTGGGGGGAATTGCAAAAAATTTCAAATCAACCATATTGACTCTCATTGCAACAGAACCACCCATATTTAATATTTGAAAAGAAAAAATAAAAACTAACATTAAAACAAATCCGATGCATAACTGGCAAAAATACCTTAGAATATTTTTAATTTCACATTTCCCACATTTCCCACATTTAAATTTACATAAAGAAATCTAACTCTTCTTTTTCTTTATGTCCCATAACCCCAATTATAATTACTCCAACTGGAGGAATTATAATTATATCTCTTTAAAGATTGCGATATTTCCCCTCCAACCAAAAGAGATTTTAATATTATTCACTCAGAATAATACATGGTCCTTCGAACCGAACTTTCAAAATTTACGAAAAAATGTAATTAAGGGGACCCAAATAAGGAAAAAAATTACCGAAACTTATGATTTCTACACAGAAAAGTAAAGCTTAAACTTTCTTCTCTTAAAATATTGACTTTGTAATAAAGAAAGTCTTGGTTATGGGCCAAGTAATAAGTAAAACTTAAAGAATGTCCGAGAATCCAGATTTTTGGGAAAAATTCGACTTTAGCTACCTCTAAACCTCTTCTGAAAAATCTGAAAAAAATCACAAAAATAGTTTACCCTATAAGCTTTCAAAAAATGCTTGGGCACCTATGAAATCGAAAAATAGTTTTTTTTTTTTTTTGGACACCCTAGTATACAGGTAATATGGAATCATAACCCTTTCATAACCCCTTAATCCAAACGGTACCTATCATGTAATAGATCAAAAAATATATATTATAAAATAAAAATAATCCCTGGATTAGTCTGTGACTGAAAGTTGGCGCGACAAGTGCTTTGTATCTAGTGTGGAAAATTATTTTTGACACTCTGAAAACATGGCGTTGAGCAATTCAAAATTGTTTGATCTGTTTAGAAGCTCAACCACCCCAGATGATTTTGTGGACGCTGGTTTAGAAGAACTTGATTGCTTATACGATAATCTGCAGAGAAGCGAAATTATAACAAATAATCTTCGCCTGACATATCCAAATATTAAGGCGAAATGGATGAAAGTATGTCGAGTCATTCAGAAATTCAACGCCAAATAAGAGGACTAATTGGGAACTATCTTGAATGTTTTGAACTGCAAAGAAAAGGTCAATTCTACAAAATATCGAGAATATGCTTCGAAAACTGCATCACTTTTGGCGGAAATGTATCCACTGAAGAAATTGACCCCGACAGTCCATAAAAATTTGGCGCATAGCAAAGATATCAGTCTTTGCCAATTGGTGAGCTTTCCGAAGAAGCTCAGTAGTCCCTCAACAAATTTTATAAAAAATATAGATGCTCGAACACCTTCAACGCATCAAGGGTGAGGCAAAATGAGGACCTCTTCAACATGTTGGCAGCATCTTCTGATCCACTTATTTCATCTCTACGGCATGTGAAGTCACGAAAGGAGTTAGAATCCAATAATTATACTTCAGAAATGATTACTCTATTAGATACACCTTCTATTGTGAATTGTGATAATTCTTTTGAAGAAAATCAAAAAAAAAAAAATATTCGAAAATCTTATTATACCCTATACCACTATGAGGTTTGGGTATAATGACTTTGTGCTGCTGTTTGTAACTATCAAAAATATTTGACCTAGACCCATCTTTTATTATACCGATCGAATAAGAATCACTATCTGATTTGATTTAACGATGTCCGTCCGTCCGTCCGTCCGCCTGTGTGTCCATGTAAAGCTTGTAATCAAAATTTGGTATATAAGCTTTTATCGGCCATGGGATGAACGCTATTGAAATTGGTGGGAATCGGTCCATGTTCAGACCTAGCCCCCTATGAAATCGACTTAAATTGCCATAAGATACAAATTATAATATATATCTATTAAAATTGGGGTTGTATGTGTTTATTACATCCATTAATCAGTAGTCCAAAATGATCTATATGGGACAACTCTTATTTCATAGGTTAGACAATTGAAATTGTGCTAAAAAAATACGTACCGTTTTGACATTAACTTAGAACGGCATAACAATAGACGAGATACAAAATACTTTACATAAAACCATTATGGGATCAGGAGCAGGCAAAAATGTTGTTGTTGTAAATAATTTCAATGTCTTTAAAAATGTGTTGTTGTAAATAATTTCAATGTCTTTAAAAATGTGAGCTCGATGATCTTAATCAAGTGGCGCATTTATTGCCTGCGGAACTTGATATAACTTGGCTGTTTTTCAACCGATAATAGATTTTAATATTTTATTAGAAAGATAATTTACTCTAGATTATGGTTTATAAATTAGTTTGTGTCACAATAATCCGACCCGCACGTCTTGAAATTCCAAAAAAAAAAAAATAAAAAATGGCTGTCACCCTAATATTAATAACAAAATCGTGGAACTCATATAATTAAAAAAAAAACTAGCCAAGTTTCTAGTTCTTTAATGTTGTGAATATATTTTTTGCCTTCTGGGATTAAATTTCGTTATTATTTCTTAAATTTTATTTTTCCACTCTACTTTGCAACTGCTTAAATATTAAAATAATCGTACTTAAATTAAAGATTTTGCCAAATAAATCAGACTGTTTTAAAATCCATTTCCTTAGCCAACAACACAAACATTTTTTTTTCCTGCCAGACACTTGTTCATTGTTCTTGGTGATTTTTAATCAACATTAAAATCCTGCGACACCAAAACATTTGTTGAACTGAAAAAAAAAAAAAAAAAAAAAAACTTTAATAAAAATATTAATGAGTCTTTAGCGTTTTTGTGTTGCTTATTTTTTTGTTTTGTTTTGTTATTATCCGTCAACCAAAAATTACTTGGAATTTTGTTCTAACCATTCCACTAATCCAGCCATAAAACAAATATTTAAGTCCTTGTTGTTTTTGTTCTAACGTGGCGTGAATTTTTACACGCCATATAAATAATGAGCTCTTTTATATAAAAGTCCAAGTTAATTTTTTGTTTTTACATCTAAACCCCCTAAAAGCCAGTTAAACAGAGAGTTTGGTTAATAAATGTCAAAATAAAGGATTCCACCTTTAGTGGAATGAAAAAAAAATATACTAAAATTATTTGGCAGTATTTCATCAAAGCATGTGTTTTTTTTATATCAAGGTACTTAACTTTTTGTGCAAAAAAAGTTTTCTATACCCTTCGTTAAAGGCGAAATATAATTAATTTGTTATGCTGTTTGTAATACTTCTAGGGATAATTGGCTGTTTTTCAAGGTTGTTTTATTTAAAAGAATTATTTTGAAATAAATTGAAAATATTAAAAATTCAAAATTAAATTTCTCGGAATACTAAAATCAGGAACATGAAATAGTTATTGTTAATTATAATTTAAATATTTTTGAATGCTTCAACAAGGATCTCATAGAAAATAATTCAAATATATAAAAAAATATTAAGAATTTTCTATGCTAAGATTGGAATCAAGATGATCCAAGGAAATAATATTTTTTTTTAATTTTAACTTATTTAAGAAGTGTGTTTAAGATTCGTGTTGCCTCAAATTATTAATCTTTTCATTGTTTTCTTTGCATTTTTTTTTTAAATTGCCACCCTTTAAGCTATTTAGCTGTATAATATTTTCATTTTTAACGTGTTATTTTTTTTCTCCATTGCTGTAGCTTTTGACATGATTTTTAATAAGGAAAACTCTGATTATCATTAACAAGAGTGTTGGTGAATTTTTTGCGCCAAAAACAGTTTTCGTTTCTGTTTTTATGGGTTCATTTCCCAGCGGTCAATTACTTTGACGTCTGTGATTTTTTTGTCACGTCTCAAATTTCAGGTGGTTTCATTCTGTTTTGTTTTCGTAATTTTTTTATTTTAATTTCCGTTGAATTAAACAAATATATAATAAGCATGCATGCATATTTAAAAGGGACATTTACCATAAGGACAATTTCAGAAAAAATTAACAGTGGGTCTATATCCAGCAAAAGGAAACAATACCCAGAAAAATATTAATTATTTTAATGAAAGCAATAAGTTTGTTGTAAATTGATGTTTTAACAAATTTTTGAACTAATCTAAACGAATAATTTAACATCTATAATGTTAGTAGGCTAGGCGATTTCTTGTGACCGATGTTTTGTTCTACCATTTTATCCCGATTTAGACCAAACGTATATTATTTGAAAAGTTTTTCTTTTTAGCCGTTTTGCAGATTTACAGATTTTTAAATTTTTTCATTTATTTTGAGTAAATTGCATTTAAAGTTGCTACTAACACATACATAAATTATACAATGCTATGTGTGTGTTTATTAAATTTGTTAATGTGTTTGTAATAAAAATGAGTTTGTTTCTTGTGTTGATTTGTGAGTTGGCTATAATTGATTAGCATACCTTTAGGGTCTTTGTTTAATGGAAAAATAAAATTTCCTAGAATTTGCACTCGAACTTCGAGGGCTGGAATCTGCTAGTAAAATCTACAAAAGCCATAAAATCTGAAAAAATAAACTTCAAACAACTCAGTTCAAAATCTATTATTAAGTTTCACCGATAAATTACAATAATATTTGTTTTTCATATTCCACTGTCTTTTGGATAATTAACTTGTTCAACTTGAAATCTATGTGATGCATAAATTTTGCAAACAACAGAAATCTCAACTGCGACAATAAGTTTGCAAATGACATTTTAAAGAACGTTGAAGCAAAAAAAAAAATATGTATGTATATATTTTTTTGAAGTATGCAAAAGGTTTTACACCTTTTTACAAATACAAACTCATACTTAACAAAAGCTATGAAATTTTTAAAAATAAAAAATCGTCTACAATAAAATGAGTTTTTCACAAAACAAAAAAAAATATATAATAAAACATTAAATACAATTTAATGACGTTCTTTAGAACTAGAAAGACATAATAACATACAAAACAAAAACATCATTGGTGGCTTTTTTTTCTCCAAGAAAACAAGTAATTTAATTACATTTTGTACATCTTTTGATGACCATACGTTTCGATGATGATGATCATACATTTTACCTTAACGACATCAAATCATTAATATTTCGTATACATTTGATGTCATTAACTTATTTAAAATGCAATACATGTTCTTTATATTGTAGTGATCTTTTTGAAAATGATAACAATGCAGAGACACAAAAATTGTTAAGATCATCAACAAGATCATCGTCATATAATAAATTTCACACGCCTATGACTCACTTCATAGCGAGTTGTGTTGACTTTGTTTGTCATAGGTAAAGAAATTGATAATTTGAACAGTTATAAAGTAAAAATTTCTATACAAATAAAACACTTATTACCGACAAATGTGTGCGGTGCACTAAAGTCGTTGCAGGGAGATGTGTGCGTGAATAATATTTACTCTAAAATATCATGCAAACAATAATAAACGCACGAACGTTTATTTGCGTCTAACGTTCACCATTGTTATTCAGCATTCACTTGCAGTCACGACAATATCTCTTCAAAAAAAAAATTTATATATAAAAATGTTGGTCTAATTGTCACACTCCTGCCTTGGAACTCACTTTTACGAGTGAATCTTTTAGTTTTTGAAAACTTTGCATCATGTACCCGTCTCTATTATATACTATAGTTGGCTGGATGATATAAATGAAGGTGATTTCTTTGGTTTTCCATAGCTAATTGTCAAGTTTTGTTAATAGGTTTGTTTGTTTGTTTGGTTGTGTTGTGTTGCAGCTTGATGAATAAATATGAAATTAGGTTAAAAATTTTTCACAACAGTAATGCTTCGGTAAATAAATATTTTGTATGATCAAAATGTCTTTCTAGTACAAATTAATGATGACTAATCGTTTGAAAATCGATATGGAATATCATCAATCTTTGTAAAAACAAAAAATATAAGTATATATGTATATGTATATATAATGAGGTGATCCCAAGTTTTTTTTTTTAAATATTAATGTGCTTTACAAATCAAAATATATGTCCATCGATTCGTTATTTTCAGCATAAGCTATAAATTTTTTTTTTTTAATTTTTTTCGTATAGGGTTTCCATATGACTGACTAGTAGCTCGTAAGTTAAAACAAGAGATCTCATATTCACTATGTGAATAAGGGCTTTAACTTTACATTTTTCTTTTACTTTTTACGCTTATTAGAAAAGTTTATTCACAATATGCGATAAAGTTTCTGTTTGATGTATTTATTTATTTTTTTCAAAAAAAAAGATAAAAATTTTTACTATATCAAAAAAAAAAAAAAAATTAATACCGGAATACGAGAATAAAAAGTTAGGCAAAAAGACGAAAATCAGAATACGAGGATAAAAATTGTAGGAATTGTTCCCCGAATTTCAACATATAAATTATGTATAATATACACATATGTGGTTTGTAGCAATGGAAAAGTTCATACGGCGACTAGGTCGAAAAATGAACCAATCATAACCACCCTTTGTGACTAATTTATAGGAAGGTGGATCAATAAATCCGTTCCTTTTTATATGAACAACTGTTTTATTTTAGTAAAAAAAGATTAATATAGAAAAACCATATTTTTCATGACTTCTATTTTACTTTTTCACTGATATCTTGGGACCCATAGAACCGATTTTGATGATTTTAAATGGCATCCTGCTCAGGATGTTAGTGACTTATTTTCATTAAAACTTAATTACCCAGCTGATATATTGGGGGCTTGATCGTAATTTTCACAGAAAGACAGACGGACATCGCTATATCAACTCCAATTGTTATAAGTATCACGAATATATATGTTAGGGTGGGTCAAGTTGTATGGGGCCGAAAAATCTCCATGGGTTCATCGTGATTCTGGTACTATGGGTCGTAACAAGTATATTTGCCCAAGGAACCATAGCTCTAAAATCATTTTCAAGCCTGCCAAAATGTCGATGAAGATATTTTCATGACATTTTCTATAATACTCATTCAAATGTAACAAAATTATTGAAAATGTGTATGCCGGGGGTTTTTTGGGGGCGGAATCCATTTTTCACATTTATTTTTATTTTTATTTTTCCGCAAATAATAATGTGTTATGATCAGTCGTAATTACCGTTTTCTATTTTGACATTGAACAGCTGCCAAAACAAACTTAATGACGGAGTTTGTTCATGATATTAGTAGATGGAAGTTATTAATAGATGCTAGTTGACGGGAGCAGTGTTATTTTTTTTTGACTAACGACGGGAGAAGTTCCAAAAGTCACTTGCTCCTACAGGGTTTACTTTTGTACTGCTGCTAATGGCTGTAGCAAACAATTACAAAAGCAATTTTGTGTAGATATAGATATACACAAAATTTGTGTAGATAGATATACACAAAATTTGGGTAGGTTTCAAGTACCGATTTTCACCAATTTCAATAGCTGTCGTCCTATACTATATTTAATAAAAATCTACTCAGCAAGTGATTCTGAGTCGACGGGTATAAGAAAAGGTGGCTATAGGTCAAGTTTTTTTGTGGTTAAAAACATCATCTTAATTATAAAGTTTCTGACAAAAATACAAAAACAATGAATGACATAATTTCCACAAAATAATTATTTTTTACTCGCGAAAACTAATCTTTGACACTAAAAAATGGTATTCACTCCACAAAATGTTTACACCAAAAGAAAATATCCCACCAAAACTATTCATAAAAATTTTCATCGTAGAAAATGAAATTAATTTTGATTAATATATTATTCACTTATAAAATCTGAACACCGAAATTTTTTTCTCTGGTAAGTTTCGTCATCTTAAGCGCGGAATAACATTCTTGTGAATCCAGAGGGTCGTTATTATTTCTAAAGTTTATTTATTTAGATATTTAGATCTAGCATATAGTCCGGCATTGCGGCCCTTTTTGTTGTACCATTATCATACTCTCCACCCAACTGTGCAGATCGTATATATCAGCTTGTCGTTCCATTTCGTATATATTAGCTTGTCGTTCCATTTCGTATATACAATATATAAAACATATAAAGTATATAGAGTATATAAAGTATATAAAGTGTATAAAGTAGATAAAGTATATAAAGTATATAAAGTATATAAAGTATATAAAGTATATAAAGTATATAAAGTATATAAAGTATATAAAGTATATAAAGTATATAAAGTATATAAAGTATATAAAGTATATAAAGTATATAAAGTATATAAAGTATATAAAGTATATAAAGTATATAAAGTATATAAAGTATATAAAGTATATAAAGTATATAAAGTATATAAAGTATATAAAGTATATAAAGTATATAAAGTATATAAAGTATATAAAGTATATAAAGTATATAAAGTATATAAAGTATATAAAGTATATAAAGTATATAAAGTATATAAAGTATATAAAGTATATAAAGTATATAAAGTATATAAAGTATATAAAGTATATAAAGTATATAAAGTATATAAAGTATATAAAGTATATAAAGTATATAAAGTATATAAAGTATATAAAGTATATAAAGTATATAAAGTATGTAAAGTATATAAAGTATATGAAGTATATAAAGTATATAAAGTATATAAAGTATGTGAAGTATGTAAAATATATTAAGTATATAAAGTCTAAATTATATAAAGTATATAAAATTTATAAAGCATATAAATGCTCGATCCTTATAACTCACTTCGATATAGCGATGTCCGTCTGTTTGTGTGTCTGTGAGATTACGAGTTCATTCACAAAATAATCCATTTACCGGGTTAAAATTTTGTTTGTCACTAATTGTTTGTCACTATTTCCAGCTCGTTGATATTAAATTTGAAGCCTGTAGGCTTAATAGCTGAGGATCGGCATACGAAAATGTAAAGATACTCCGATAAAATGTTTTTATGTACGTGTGAACGAATGGGTTATCGATGAGAGTAAGAGAAGAACAAGATGGTTATGCTCTTACTCTCTTCAAACAAACAAAACTGTAATTGTGTGTATTTATATTTATTTTGATTGCATTTAATAATTGATTTCAATTAAAACAAGAAAATTATAGTCGGTCTAGACCGACTATACGATACCCTATACCATGCTTTTAATAACTCTATCTCTTAGGCCCAACTAACTGGACATAGAAAATAAGCAAAAACCAAATTTGAGTGGGATTTTTATTAATTTTTTTGGCTGCAGATATGAAAAAGTTCATATCGGATGATATATCTATATGGGGACTAGGTCCAAAAATGGACCTATCCTGATCATGTTTGGTAAAGTCTCTTTTATTTTGCAAAAATATATACAAACAAAATTTGAGAAGAATCAGTGCAATATTTTTGTTTTTTAATAGATTTAAGTGGAGATCGGGAAGCAGCTCTATATGGGGCCAAAGGCATCATTTTTGGACTACTCATTAATGGATGTAATGAACGCATACAAACCCAATTTGAATAAGATCTATATAACAATTTGGATCTTATGGCAATTTAAGTCGATTTCATAGGGGTAATTTGTATGGGGGCTAGGTCTGAACATGGACCGATTCTCACCAATTTCAATAGCTTTCATCCCATGACCGATAAAAGTTTACATACCAAATTTCATCAAAATATATTCATATTTGCGACCTGCAGTTTGATTACAAAGTTTACATGGACACACAGACGGACGGACGGACGGACGGACAGACGGACGGACGGACGGACATTGTTAAATCAACTCAGAAAGTGATTCCGATTCGATCGGTATAATTAAAGATGGGTCTAGGTCAAATATTTTTGGTTGTTACAAACAGCAGCACAAAGTCATTATACCTAAACCACATGGTATAGGGTATAAAAAGCACGAAAATGCTAAAATTTTTGTTAATTATCTTATTAATTTTATTTTAAACTTAACTTTAAACTTGTAAAAAAAAATTTGCCATTGTAATGTTATAATATTGTTTCTACACAGCCTATGATTTATGTTTATTTTTATACCCTATACTACTATGTGGTTTGGGTATAATGACTTTGTGTTGCTGTTTGTAACTACCAAAAATATTTGACCTATGCCCATCTTTTATTATACCGATCGAATCATAATCACAAACTGGTTCGATTTAACGATGTCCGTCCGTCCGTCTGTTTGTCCATGTAAACCTTGTAACCAAACTGCAGGTCGCAAATATGAATATATTTTGACGAAATTTGGTATATAAGCTTTTATCGGGCATAGGATGAACGCTATTGAAATTGGTAAGAATCGGTCTATGTTCAGACCTAGCCCCCATACAAATGACCCCTATGAAATCGACATAAATTGCCATAAGATCCAAATTGTCATATAGATCTTACTCAAATTGGGTTTGTATGCGTTTAGTACATCCATTAATGAGTAGTCCAAAACTGGTCCCCATGGGACAACTCTTAGTCATAGGCCCCATATAGAGCTGCTTCCCGCTCTTCACTTAAATCTATCAAAAAACAAAAATATTGCACTGATTCTTCTCAAAGTTTGTTTGTATATATTTTTGCAAAATAAAAGAGACTTTACCAAACATAGTCAGGATCGCCCCATTTTTAGGCCTAGTCCCCATATAGATATAGCATCCGATATGAACTTTTTCATATCTGCAGCCAAAAAAATTAATAAAAATCCCACTCAAATTTGGTTCATGCTTATTTTCGATATCCAGTTAGTTAGGCCTATGAGATAGGGTCCCTAAACGCATGGTATAGGGTATCATATTTCTTCTAAATATTTACTTTGACATATTGTTGTTCTTAAACGTCATCAACATCATTGCTGTTTTGTTTGTGGTCTACTCTATGACAGTAACAATTTGTTCGCATTAAACTTGTGTGCACGAGTGTGTAGAAATATAAATTATTTATATATTTTTTAAAGTTGTATTGTTAAAGTGGTCACTATTATTTACGTATAAATCATATTTTGTGCTTAGCTTAGCTAAACTTAGTTATTCAATTCAACATTTGATTGATTGGACTTGTTGTAATTTATTGCATTCTAAACATTTATTACGATTTTCTAATTAGTATTCTAAGCTCATAATATGTACGTATATTTGTTGTTTTTGTTTTTGATATCTAGTTTGCATGTAGGAATTGTCAATGTAGTTTATGGCAAAATATATCAAATGACTGTAAACTGATATAAGAGTTAACACTATCGGGACTAGTATACAAGTCGATTTTAGATTATATATGTTTGTACTACAGTAGAAGGTCAGGGGTGATCGAAATAATTTTTTTTATTTTACGAAATAAAACACTAACAATAATTTTACTCTATGACAGTTAACGTCCCTATGGGCCCTAGTTAAGAGTAAAAGTAGAACGGGGTCTGAAGTTTTGTCCGTCTCCGTTAAATAATTAACCAAATTATGGAATTTTTATTGATTTTACTCGATATCGAATTATTTTTAATAATTAATTGCCAAAAGACGGGTACAATTTTGGATCTCGATTTAATGTTTTTTTATTTTTTCATATTATATTATACTCCCATTTGGACGGGAAAGCTAACCCTAGAAAGTTCGGCTTTCGAAAAGAGCCTCTTCTAAATGTTATATTATACATTTATCTGTCTTTATTTATGAAAATGATTTTAAATATATCTTTTCGCCAATATATATTTTAAGACAAATAGACAATTGTTTTTGTTATATTTCTATCTTGGGTTGGTCATTAAAGTCATATTGTCCTTAATCTTCATTAAAACATAAATCCATAAAATGATAAACATTATTTTTTTTTTAATTTTTTCTAAACACTTAAATAATGGCTTAACTTGAAATCCTTTTATAAAATTCATGCCTGTTTCTTCAGCCATGACTTAAACATCCTATGATTGATAGTGAGAAACATGACAAATCATAAAAAAGCATAACATACATTTAGGCGCACATTATTTTCAGTGTTCAGTGGTGTATCTCCTTGTCTGCCATTACACTTTGTTCCACTAATTAATTAAAATCCTTACACACTTATGTGGAAAGCTATTATATGGATTTTTTTTTGCAAAATCATTTAAAATAAGTAAACAATAAATCCAATTACAACTGTACTTGATGAATTCATTGAAGCATTGCTGCTTTTACTGTTTTTAAATATATTTATATCTGCTGGCTTGCTTTTGTTCGCTATTGGACATTTGAATTGACAGGTCAGTTAGGGATAGTTTTATGGAAAATGTTTTTATATAGAAATAAAAGTTTATGTGTAATGGGTATTTATACATTTCATATGCATTATTCATAAGTGTTACCCTGTGTGTAACCGTCATTATAAGACCATTTGGGTGGAATAAGTTATATGTACTCGTACAAGCAAATGAATTCATTTCCAATTGCCCATTAAAGGGTCTTTTAGTTTGCTATAAGTATGATATTCAATAGAACATTCAACTCAAGTGTGTGTCTGACTGAAAGTGATATGAGCCTTAGATAGAATAGCGGGGATATAACGTTAAATAAAGTGATTTACTTTGTGATAACAAGAAAAAAGGTAAAGATAAACTTAATAGAATTATACTAAAAGCACAGTTTCACAAAAAAGAATAGAAATTTTATTTGTGCGTAATTAAAATCGTTTTTGTTTAATCTTTCTAAATACCCTTTAACGATCCATCATATTTCTGTATGCGTTTTCTTTGGAAAGATTTTTTTTTATTTTTAATGCTTTGGCTGCAATAATAAAGCGTGAAAATTTACGCGTTGTTAACTATTCATAAAAGAATCTAAAGGGTTGCTTTGGCCTCTTTCAGTGTTCAGATGCTTTTAAAAGTGTTAATTTCGAAGTTGTTGAAAAGCATTTAAAATGAGCTTTTAATAATAAATTCGTCAAGAGTTTGTTGTTAAAGTAAAATCAAAGAAAGTGGGTGCCATGTGGCTACCTTTTCCATGGCTTAACTCTTCCCAGTCCGCTGATTCCAAATGACATCCCTAATGTAAAAAAATTTTTTTTATCAATTATTAAATTTTTATAATAAAAGAAGTGCTATTACAAATTTTTGGTAACTAAAAATTAAAAAAAAATAAAAAATGGGCTGCAGAGGGTTAAGGGCAACGATGCCAACTTAGCGCTTTTCACGCTAAGTTTAGCGCCTGTTAACGAACCAAACTGCATATTTTTTTCGATTTAGCGCCTTTTGTTAAGAAGCGCTTAATTGCCGCTTACCGTTTTCATTTTGTTTTTAGAGCTTTTCCTCTACAACAGCTCATATTAAACAAAAATTTTAAAGATGTTATTAATTTTATTAAAGAATTTTTAAGGAGTGCGAAAATTGTCTTAACAATTGAAAACTAAATAAATGGAAAAATCGAGACACAACTGATTTATTACACCCTATAGCCGTGTGTGGTCAGTGTATAAAGGGATAGTGCTGATTTTTGTCAGTACCACAAATATTTCACCTATACCCGACTTTTATTATACCGATCGACTCAAAATCACTTTCTGAGTTGATTTAGCTATGTCCATCCGTCCGTCAGTCTGTAATTAAACTACTGTCCTGAAATATCAATATATTTTAATGAAATTTGATAAGCTTATATTGCCCATAAGACGGAAGCTATTTAAGTTGGTGAAAATCGGAGCATGTTCACCCCTAGTCCCCAAACAAAAGACCTCTGTGAGACCAACTTAAATTGCCATAAGATCCAAATTATCATATAGATTTTGGTTTGTGTATAAGTTTAGTTTACCTGGAGTGGGTAAACTTGTTTTTATGGATGGTATAATGGATCGGTTTGTCTATTTAAATATTTTAAAACATAGCTTGCATATAAGTGGTGCTAAACTTTTGTTCCAGCCAGACAACGATCCAGGCACACCTCGCTTATTGTCAAAGAGTGGTTCCTCTATAAAGCAAAAAACAACTTAAAACCCCACCCCAGTCGCCCGATATTAATCCTATTGAGCATTTGTGGGTCCACCTGGAGCACCAAATCAGAAAATACGACATAAGAGGCAAAGAAGACTTGAAAAAGGCCTTTTTAGAAGAGTGGGAGAAAATACCACCAAGCGTTACCACGAACATGGTGTCATCGATGTAAAACCGTCTAAAAGCAGTCATAACAAATAAAGGATTTCCAACTAAGCACTGAACATTGGATAATTAACTGTTTAACCTATAAAAAAATTAATTACATATTCTTGACTTAGATTTGCATACATACTTTTTGACATATTTTTGAGGATATTTTCGCTTAAGTTGTTGTTATTTGAAGACGTTAAGTTTCTCTTTGTTTTTTTTTTTGTTTCGAAATAAAATTTCCAAGATTTTCTTTTAAAAAATTAGATTTTCTCTCATCGTTGTACAGTGAATGTATATTTTTTGATGTTATAAGGATAAGCTACTCGCTTGCATACAAACTTAATTGACTGACTGTAAACTTAAAAAATTACATCAAATACCAGTGCTTTTTAGCGTTTTTCCTTTGATTCTAATTTAGCGCCTTTTTGCGCTTTTTGAGGTACTTCTTTGCGCTTTTTGCTTGAAAAATATTCTATATATGTATTTTTATAATATATAATATATATAATATAATATATAATATATATAATATAATATAATATAATATAGTGCTTTTATTTTAGAAAAATATTTTTTAGAAAAAGATTTGAACTAGAAATGGCATCAAAACTAAATTTTTTGAAAAATCAATTCCTATATTCTGAAAAAGATTTGTAAAAAATTTTATTTGGGCTGCGGAGAATTGAAGACATCATAAATAGTTTTTTTTAAAATAAATAACTTAATATATTTTTATAATAAGCTAAGTGATTTTATAACAATATGGAAAAAAATATTTTTTTAGAAAAGAAAGTTCGGCTGAAAAGGGTTAATGGCATCATAATTAAATATTTAAAAAAAAAACTTTAGGTAATATATATTTATGTTAAACGAAGAGCTTTTTCAAGATTTTGTAAAATTATACAATGCATATATTTATACATAATATTAATAGGCAAGGCGATTTCCTGTGGCCGATGTAAGTGTGTCAGTTTTATTGCCATTTTGACCAAACATCCCTCATTTGAAAGGTATATCATTTTAGCTGTCCACCAGATTTAGAGATTTTTAAATGTTTAAATTTTTTTAATTATGTTCATTTAACGTAGCTACTAACACATACATAAAATTATACAATGCTATGTGTGTGTTTATTAAATTTGTAAATGTGTTTACAAAGAAAAATTAGTTTGATTTCTTTATTCATTGAATCAAATTGAAAAATAATTTTGGACATAGACCAATAAAATGTTGAATTGTGAATAGGCTTAAATAGATTAGCATACCTTTGGGGTCTTATAAAAAAAAAATCAAATTTTCTAGAATTTTCACTCGAATTTCGAGGGCTGGGATCTGCTAGTATATTTAAATGGGACTGGAGACATATAACAAAGATTAATTATTTTATACCCAGGAAAGGAACGTCGAGTTGTTTTAAAAGATTTATTTATTAATTGTTTCGAAAGCAAATACTTTGGATGCGCTTTGAACAAGTTCCAAGGATGTCATTAAAAAGTTATTATGAGAAACTTGAATTAATATTGGTAACTACAAATTGATATTAGGAAATGAATAGAATTAAAAAATAAATAATAAAAAATGTATATAAGAAAATAATATTGGGAAAAATATAATTACTTATAAAATAGAAATAGAATAGAGTTGAAAAAAGTTTTGGTTAAAAATAAAATATATATCGCGACGAATTTATTTATCACGACATCCTTAGAACTAATAAAATGTCCTTTAAATACAGTTCCTGTCCTATGACAAGCCTATCTTAAAATCATTTCCGATGATCCAAATTTTCACTACTTCTGGCTTTTAAGAACAGCATCTATTTCGCTTCTTTGGATATTCTTGGTTTGCTAGGGAGATAAATTGAAATATTCACAATGGAGCTTCGTGGTTTGGTCAGATTAACAAAAATCATTTTAACCTGCAAAGAATGAGCAGTCATAGATCGATAATCACAAGTCATTATTTAAACATTTTGTATTATTTTTAATAAAATAAATGAGTTTCTTTAATCCGATGATCGAATAAATTTTTGATGTTCCGGTCAGTCATAAACGTCACATTAGCATAAAACCGGTTTTTTGGATTTGAAATCAACTTTATTCAACTTAATCTACGTTAAGTGAAATGCACTTCTTCCAACGATCCTCTAACATCTTGATACCCTTGAACATATACGATCTGTCTAACTATTCATAATAGGCTTCCGTCTCTGATGAACTTCTTCATTTGTGGAAATCCTATTCCCATGGATCCATCTTCTTAAGCTTGGGAACAAATAATAATCGCTGAGGGACAGGTCTGGATAATACGGGGGGTGGGGAAGCAATGCCGGTGCATTGTCATGATAGTACAAGATTTTTGATGTGTAAACATCTATACGCGCAGGGGAGTAAATTTCTATTTCACAATACAATCACAAAAACAGCGTAACATGTGAGTGTTGGTGAAAAAAGCTATGATAATAACCTGTTTGAAAATGAAAAATGAAAAATAAAAAATGAAAAATTAAAAATGAAAAATAAAAAATTAAAAATGAAAAATAAAAAATTAAAAATAAATAATTAAAAATCAAAAATAAAAATGAAAAATGAAAAATGAAAAATAAAAAATGAAAAATAAAAAATGAAAATTGACAAATAAATAAATGAGAAATAAAAAATAAAAAATTAAAATGAAAAATAAAAAACGAAAAATAGAAAACAAAAAAAAAAAATTAAAGTAAAAAATGAAAAATAAAAAATTAAAAACGAAAAATGAAAAAAGAAAAATAAACAATGAAAAATAAAAAATGAAAAAAGAAAAAATTAAAAATGAAAAATAAAAAATGAAAAACGAAAAATGAAAGAAAAAATTAAAAATGAAAAATAAAAAATGAAAAACGAAAAATGAAAAAAAAAATGTCCCATACCTGAGCTCCATATGTTAGAATAGCTCTACACGCTGCCTGAAAAAGTTGCCACTTTGCACGAACAGAAATGTTTTTCTTACTCAAAAAATGGTTCCAAGAGCAGTTTATGCTGTTTTGATGTGTAAACATCTATACGCGCTGGGGGTAAATTTATATTTCACAATACAATCACAAAAACAGCGTAACATGTAAGACGTTAGATAAAATCGGTGTGATTTATGACTGTGTTGGTGAAAAAATTATGATTAAAATGAAAAATTAAAAATTAAAAATTAAAAATTAAAAATTAAAAATTAAAAATTAGAAATTAAAAATTAAAAATAAAAAATTAAAAATTAAAAATTAAAAATTAAAAATTAAAAATTAAAAATTAAAAATTAAAAATTAAAAATTAAAAATTAAAAATTAAAAATTAAAAATTAAAAATTAAAAATTAAAAATTAAAAATTAAAAATTAAAAATTAAAAATTAAAAATTAAAAATTAAAAATTAAAAATTAAAAATTAAAAATTAAAAATTAAAAATTAAAAATTAAAAATTAAAAATTAAAAATTAAAAATTAAAAATTAAAAATTAAAAATTAAAAATTAAAAATTAAAAATTAAAAATTAAAAATTAAAAATTAAAAATTAAAAATTAAAAATTAAAAATTAAAAATTAAAAATTAAAAATTAAAAATTAAAAATTAAAAATTAAAAATTAAAAATTAAAAATTAAAAATTAAAAATTAAAAATTAAAAATTAAAAATTAAAAATTAAAAATTAAAAATTAAAAATTAAAAATTAAAAATTAAAAATTAAAAATTAAAAATTAAAAATTAAAAATTAAAAATTAAAAATTAAAAATTAAAAATTAAAAATTAAAAATTAAAAATTAAAAATTAAAAATTAAAAATTAAAAATTAAAAATTAAAAATTAAAAATTAAAAATTAAAAATTAAAAATTAAAAATTAAAAATTAAAAATTAAAAATTAAAAATTAAAAATTAAAAATTAAAAATTAAAAATTAAAAATTAAAAATTAAAAATTAAAAATTAAAAATTAAAAATTAAAAATTAAAAATTAAAAATTAAAAATTAAAAATTAAAAATTAAAAATTAAAAATTAAAAATTAAAAATTAAAAACTAAAAATTAAAAATTAAAAATTAAAAATTAAAAATTAAAAATTAAAAATTAAAAATTAAAAATTAAAAATTAAAAATTAAAAATTAAAAATTAAAAATGAAAAATGAAAAATAAAAAATTAAAAACGAAAAATTAAAAATAAAAAATGAAAAATAAAAAATTAAAAATGAAAAATAAAAAATTGAAAATAAAAAAGGAAAAATAAAAAATGAAAAATGAAAAATTGAAAAATTAAAATTAAAAAATGAAAAATGAAAAATAAAAAATGAAAAACGAAAAATGAAAAATAAAAAATGGAAAATGTAAAATAAAAAATAAAAAACAAAAAATAAAAATTGGAATAAAAAATGAAAAATCAAAAATGAAAAATGAAAAATAAAAAATTAAAAACGAAAAATTAAAAATAAAAAATGAAAAATGAAAAAATGAAAAAAAAAAAATTAAAAATGAAAAATAAAAAATGAAAAACGAAAAATGAAAAATAAAAAAAAAAACGAAAAATTAAAAATTAACCGGTTGAAATAGTAAATAATAATAAATATTTTTATACTAGCAGAGCCCCTGCAGTTGATCGCTTTCTCTTTAATTTTAAAAAAGTTTCATAGAAAAATCTTTAATTACTAGATGTTTACACACCTCCCCTGTGATCGGACGAACATGATTTTTATTTTCTTACCTCTTACCAAAAAACTAACTTTCCAAAAAACGAAACTCCTTGCAATCAATTTTTCCCAAACTTTAAAAGCAGCATCATTTCTATAACGGTAACTTTTTTTTTTCTTATTAAGAGAAAAAAATTGGCACTTGTTACGCCATGTTGGGCCACGGAGTTTGCACTCAGTGTAGTAATAAAGAATTCATCGACCCTTACATCACTAAACTTTACACATTGTTAGTTAGGCCGATTTTAGAATACGGTTCTATTATTTGGGATGCTCACTGCAATAAAATTAAATCTGACCAATAACAATTTCAACTATTTTGTCTACGAAATTTTTATCTAAACCATCCCATGCAACCCTAGGCTTGCTATTATTAAACTTCCTTCTCTGGAAAGCCGAAGAAGTATGCTCAACGTGTCGTTTTTAACTAATTTAATTAATGGTGAAATTTGCTCCGATTACCTCATACATGTTCCACATCGATCAACCAGAAACTTTATTCCATTGTAACTATTTGCAATTTTTTCATCAAAGCTCTGCCATTGATGATCCTTTGGCGATAATTTGTTGCGATTTCAATAGGCATTATAGTTTGATGGATTTATCTGCTAGTGTCATCAATGTTAAACACAATATTATATTATATTAATTTAATTACCCTAGCCAATTAGGTTTTGGACTGGAGCAACCAAATGCCTTTCCTAGAGTAATTTGTTGAGCTGAATTCGAATCTGTAATTAGTTTTTCTCTATCACGTCAGGTTTTCGAGATACACAAAAATGTTTTTATTCGTTTTTTACATAAAAAATCATTACTTTATTTAAAAATCAATGAATATTCAGTAGTGAATGTCGTTATTGGAACGTCGTTTGTATTTTGTTAGTTCGGTTTCACGTATTAAAGTCCAACAATAGTCTCCCAGCATGCTTTTGTCCCAAAATCCTTAATAATTTATTTCAATTTTCATTAAATCTTGGTGAGCACGCTCCCCTTGTTCGTCGCTCACTGCACCTAGGTTTTATGGAAAAAATCTGAATGCGAATGAAGAAAATGCATTTTGAGTGACATTCGTGCACCTAATTCGTGATAATTTGTCAATAATTCAGCAACAATTTGTCTGTAGTTTTCACTCTTATTGTTTCTAAGAAAACTGTCCACGATGCTCTTGAAAGATTTCCAGGCTGCATATTCTTTCTTCAATAAACATTGTGAAAAATTGTCATCATTCAATAGCTTCCTGATCTGAGGGCCAACAAATATGCCTTCTTTAATTTTAACATATGAAATTTTAGGAAAAACCGCTAACAAATATTTAAATGCTGCATCATCTTTGTCCAGAGCAAAGTTCTTAAAAAACCCCAATTTTATATGCAGCGGCGGAAGAAGAACGTCATTTGGATCAATCAATGGTTTATTTGAAATGTTTTGTTTTCCTGGTGAATTCTCCGTTCTTTGTGGCCACTCTGTTCTGACGTAAAGATATCATGTAGCGCTACTATCCCATAGCCAAAGGAAACAACGATATTTAGTGAAACCTCTTTGTGGCCAGAAACAGATTAATATACATTTATCTACGATGGTCTATATTATATACAAAGAACTTTAAATCACACCCCTTAATCTCACCCCAGATATTCCATTTATGATGGTTGTAATTGAGTTATGTCAAAATTTCAGTCATTTATTCGTAATTTTCCTTTGTATTGATGGCATGAGTAATTGGTATGGATGGTTTTTCATTCCCATTATGCAAAAGAAGAGCCTTTAAAATGCATTTAGAGCCACCAATAAATAATCACCATTCAGTTTTGTCATATGGCAGGTTCATTTTTTGAAATAGACCATCAACATCAGTACAGTATAGAATAGAGTATTTCTTTTCAAAATATTCAGCCAAATCCAAGGTTCTATCTCTACAGATTGTTACTTTTGTCCCAATTGCAAGATGTTTCCAGTGCTGCATGCTTGAAGCTAGTAATTCTGCGTCTTGCTTCGTTAAATGTAAATCCCTAATTAGATCATTCAGCTCAGCTTGCAACACTAAATGGCGTTCACCATCAGCATCATACAAACTACCACTGCCGGTGAAAGATGTTTCGGACTCACTGCTAGTAGCACTAGGAATGACTAGTAATGGATCATTTGGTGGACGCTGAACTGGTTTGAAAACCGATGGGATATTCGCGTAAGTATTATTTTTTCGATTTTTCATATTTTTCATATTCCATTGTTAAGCAGAAATAACAATCGGTTTGGTGGCTACTTGACTGTCTCCAAAGTGCTGGAATTGAAAAATTGAAATAGATCTTCTTGCAATTTGACCACTTGTATAAAACAGTTCTGTAACTATTGCAAAACATTGTCAGTGTCCACGGTTTGTCCAAGTTCCTGACAGCAAAATCAAAATAATTTAAATATGCATAATTTAATGATTCTGATATTGCATATCCTTTTTATACCCTCGACTCCAGTGTGCAGAGGGTATATATAAGTTTGTCATTCCGTTTGTAATAATTAGAAAAAAAATTTTGGACCCCATAAAATATATATATTTGTGATCCTTATAATAACCGGAGTTGATATAGCGATGTCCGTCTGTCCGTCTGTGGAAATCACGATGACGGCATCAATCGGGCAGCTAGGGTGCTCGTTGACATAAAAAAAAAATTCATTAACATTCTGAAAAGTTTGTTATTTAAAATCGTCCAAATCGGTCGATTAGGGCCCGAGATTTGAATGAAGAACTAAAAAAAGTCTTGAAAAAATATAATTTTCTATGTTGTTCTTGTCACGATCACGCCCCCAATAGTGCAGCTACAGTGATCATTTTTAGTGAGAATGATTCACCAAATTCATGGGAAGATTTCTGTTTCAAAAATCATTAAAATCGGTGAAACAGGTCCAGGGAAATCTCTGAAAAGCTAAAAAAAAAAAATGAAAAATATGTTTCTATATTGTTCTTTGTTGTTATTATAAATGTTGTGTCGTTGTCATAGCTGGACTTGTTGTTTTTGTGGTCGTTGTGGTAATAATATAATAAAAACTAACCTTTTGTACGTTTTTTTTTATTAACTCTGGTAGAAAAATTTAAAAGTTTCCATTGTTTTGGCATCACTAAAAAAATTTGTTCGATCATTTCCGTTACTACCAGCCTGCCTGCAGATCGAATGGGTAACGGGAAAGGGGTTAAAATCGATCCAAAATTTTTTCGACGAGTTAATATAAAGGGAGTAAAAATTCACCAACATCTAAAGCAAATAATGCTAAAATACCTAGTTGTTAGTAAAAAAAAAACAATGTAAATTTAGCAAAAAAAATTTTATGTATAAATTTATTTAAAGAGAAAAACACAAAAATAACGTTTGATGTTGCATTTTTTGTGTGTAATATTTACATATACATACATAAACATATTAAATAATACAAATAATATACATATATTATATATTATATATATGTATATCCATAACAACTGCATGTTGGAAATAAATCGGTTTATTATTTTATTTACATAAAATTCTGCAATATTTTGTTGTGGGGAAAATACATTTCTTTTGCATTAACAGAGTGTCACTGCATTTTGCTCAGCGTGACTATGCCACAGTAGATGGCGCCACAATTTTTGTTTGTTCTACTTAGCTTTGCAATAGTTATTTTTATTTTAACATGAATGTTAATATATTCAACTAGATATCATACAGAACAATGTTAAGAGTATACACGGGCTGGTCTTTTATTTCATACGTTTTTTCATTATTCTTTTACAAATATGAACATAAGTTTGGCATATTAACTTTTTGTTGTCTTTACAAAATAGAGTTACCGAGTTCATCAATGAGTTTTTTGCTTTCAAAACAGTTCTACATAGTTATATAGAATTATTAGTCTGCTTTACCTACAAAATATCTGATTGCGATGCGATTACATCTAATTTTTAAAAATTGTTTATAATTACTAAAGCATTATTATTCACATAAATACAAAATTGCACTTTTTAAATTTTCCACTCAAATTTTAGAAAATATCAATTCTAAAAACTGGACATATCAAAACGTCGCAAATTATAATTTTAAATTCAGAAGACATCAATTGCATCTTCAATATATAAATTTTGTTCGTTAAACACAAATTGAAATTCCAAAAAAAAAAACACCATTTAAAAAATTTTTACATTTAAAAATAATATTGACAAATATTGAGAAATTACTAGCTTCTCAGTACCGCGAATCAGTAACTTCTTTTAACGATAGTCGAATCATTAAAAAAAAGAAAATTGCAAAATTATCAGTAAAATTTGTAAACGATATTCGCTATTGTTAAAGTCAGCTGTTGTTGTTATCTAAACGACAACCATTTTTGTGTTGTTTATTCAATCGATAAAAACTTAAATTTTTAGGTTGAAATGTCGTCATACATAAATAAAAATCATAAAATAGTGAAAATATTTTGCTTCTATTAAAAAACTTTTTTATATAAATAAAAAAATTAAATAGCATATTCAATTCATTATTTCATTTTCAAATTAATAAACAGAAATATTAGTAAAAAAAAATAGAGATATTAAACATAAACATAAAATCATCCTGTCAAACACGAAGTAATTTGTTTTTTTCTATTCTTCTTTGTGTTTTTCGCTTATTTTGACAGAGATGCCACTCGTTTACAATTTAAATAAATAGAAAAATAGATTTGTCGACTGTCGTTAAGATCTGTGTACTTAGTGAATCACTTAATCCTTAGTGCAAACAACTATAGCTGTCGATATATTTTGCGATTGTCGGATCGTTGAAATTTACAGAATCGCACTACAGAAAACATTAATTTAAATTCAATGAATTTTAGAAAACATCAAATGATATTTAAGAATTGCGAACATAAAAACTGTTACATAAATAAACGCAATTTGATGCGAATGTTATTTTTTATGTATAAATTTTCACAATTTTTTTTGGATGAAAATTTGAAGTTTTTCAGAAAATAAAGAGAACAAATTATTTTATTTAAAATGTTTGGGACATTTGGTTTTTTGCGTTTGGCATCCCTAATTTGAATATTTATTATTATAAATTTATTCTCTATGTTTTCCAAATATGGCAATATTTTAATAAAAAAAGTTGAGAGATTTTTTTTTTTGTTTAATATTTTGTTATTCCATCCGACCTATATGGCCGCAATGAAGAAATATTTGGCAAGTTAAAAGCCAAAAAAGCACGATTTAATGCATATAGCCACCCTACACAACCATTACCTTTGCAATGGAGGTTAGGGCGAGCTATTTAATTAGCAAAAACTAAATTAAACGAGAAGTTATGTCATATAACCGGATACGCATGCATATAGGTATATAACTTATATGCATGCCAATCAGCAACCACGATGACAAAAAGCAAACACCGAAATAAATCCAAAATAATAGAGAAGACGAAAACCAACCCAAAGAATTTGCTGAAATAATTTGGCATTAAATTTAACAAATTGTTTACTTTTTCATTTACATTTATTATCAAGACTCAAACCGAGGTGGAGGGTATCAAAGATTCGGCACAGCCGAATTTAACACTCTTACTTGTTTTCCAACCAAATATTCACCACACACAAAGCAAACACAGCATGAATCAGTAACACAAGATCTCCCTGACATGCTTAAATGCTGCTATTATGAAGACTTAGAATGAATATGGACTTCTGTCAAATTAATAGTTCTGAAATTGTAGTGTCCGTATTGACTGTTTTACAGTATTGCCAGCATGCGATAAATAATGAACAAGACGTAATAGCCCAATTTTTATGCCAGATTCGAATTCAGTGCACATAGATTAGTTAAAAAACATGCTTTGCATTAAATTTTTTTGTATTTGTATACCAGTGTTGTCAATCACATTTAAAAATATGGGTTATAGCTCTGTGAATAATAATAAATGGGAAAAAATTTGCATTCATTTTCCAGGATAAGAAGTTAAATAAAGTTAATAAATTAAATATAAACGGTGACCCAACAAGATTGCGTGATTTAATTTAAAAATAAAACGCAAGAGAGTGATGTTTTAATTGCACACAGGCCCTGGCTCTTTTCATGAAATTCTCGATGGCATTTTGATTAAGATTTGGCTACATCTCATCGGTGACGCATTTGATGTCGGCCTTGAGCTCAACAGTTGTTTGTGGTTTATTCACATAGGCTTAAAAAAAATAACCCCCCCCCCCCATCAAATAGCCCCGATTCCAGATTCGAATTCAGCGCACCCAGATTAGTTAAAAAAGCATGCTTCGTTTCTGCAGTCAATTTATTTTTTTAATTTGTAGACCAGTGTTATTGTTATATAATATTTATTATAGCCTGTAATGGATTCTTCCATAGACTTCTGTAATAAATAAAATAAAATAAATACTTACAACCAGTAGTGTTTGTATACATTTTTTCTCCGCTTTTGTGAGTACCATTCTTTCAATTAATGGCTTTAACCGAGGTCACGCTGTACTTTTGATAGCTAATTTGCATATTTATAGCAAACAGAGATAATATTCTTTATCAAAAGGATCATTAAAAAAATATGTTTTTCAGATTTTGTTTTTTTTTTTTAGTGCTACGTAAATAATAATTTAATTTAATTATTTATTTATTATTTTTATTTTATGTATTTTTAATAAAAAAAAATTCCATAAATTCTCAAACACTAAATGTAATAAAGACAAGTGTTTTCAATTAAAAATTGCCTAGCACTTGTAGATAATTTTCTCTTAAATGATTTCAAACGTTTAAACATGACAGTTTAATATGAAATAAAAAAATTTTCTAAATTAAAATGAAGCAATTAATGTTTTAAAGTTTTTAGGTCACCAAAACTATAAAGAGATAAGATCACAGGCACATACTCGTACTCGTACATAGATAAATGATCTTTGAATATTTATGGTTCTCTAAGAGGAATCTCCATAAAGTCAAAATTGTTTGAAATAATTAAACATGAAAGTTTTATTTATTGTTATTTATATTTACACTCAAATGATTTGTTTTATTTTTATGGAAAATTGTCGTTAATATTAATGTTTATTACAATAACAAATTGAGTTAATTTTTTAACTATAATTTAAATATTTTATTTCTTAAACATTATTTAAGAAATAAATGGTTATGAACCCACTCATTTTAGAATTGTTTTTATTTCTTTCAAAGACTGTTATTAATCTTACCAACCTTATGTTTGTGTTTAGGCGTTTGTTTCATTTCATTTAACTTTATTATATTTTTTAGAAAATCTATTTAACTCAGTTTTTTCTTGAATTTTCATTTCAGTACACCAAGCCGTATACGTATTACATATTATTGCCATTACGGTAAGTTTTTTTTATTTTTTTTAATTTTTCCATTAAATATTTCTAAAAAAAATCAAATTGAATTTATATGAAAAGTTATGTAGTTGTATATTTCTTAGCAGGATAATTAATTTAATTGTGGGTTGTATAATATGCAAAACAATTATATAAATTTTCTTTAGGTTTATTTTTTTAGATTTTGACAACAAGTAGTCTAATGGCTTATTTATCTATTAGCCAAAATCATGTTTATTCATGCTATGAGTTATACCTGATTTACGTGTGTTGTAAACAAACCACCTTCGCATAAAATATATTTATTTATTTATATTTTTTTTTTTGCCACAAACAACCTGTTGTAGTGTTCACATGGTTTTAGCTGGTTTTTAAAGCTGACTTAACATTAACGTTTTATCAACACTTGCAAATCTGAAAACAATACGTTAAGGTATTTTACTACTGCTTCAAACGTGACGTAGGTGTACGAGTATGAGTTAAAACGTTAATTTGTTGCATGTTTTTTTTTTCTGGTTTTTTTAATATAGAATTTACGTAATAGTATTAATTTTTTACATGTTCAAAATTTTGAATGAAACTTTGTAAAACTAATTGCTGCAAAACTGCAACAGGTGTGTACAAAATCTTTGAAAAATTGCAGGTTACCCCCTCTTTGGAGTTCTTTATAGACGCTCTTGTTTTAATAATAACATCTGTCAGTTAAACTAGCAGTTGTGTGTATTTTTAGAATCCTTTGCTAAGCTACAGATTGCAGTGAAAACTGCCCTCCATATCTAAGCTGCTTATGCAATTATATCTGTACCCATTTTATAAACAAGTCCGATTAAGTGCGATTCTATACGAATCTTACTAGAATTTTCATGCAACAATCTTCCTAAGAGAGCTAAAGAAAATCTGCACTTCTTTATGGCAAACATTTGCAAATACGAGTACATTAAACAAGTTTTAGTAGCAAGTGTAAGTGTACAGTAATGAAATGCATTGTATATAAATTTTGCGCGGGAAAACTGTACCCGGCCTGTTTGTTGCTGTTTTTTTGTTCGTCATCTCTTCCTATTTAGCTTCCATTATATTAACGATTTGAAAAATAAATCAACCGCAGTTAAATAGAAAAAAAAAATACAGACGACAAGAAAAGCCACATGGCATTTCATATATTCAATCTTTATGGATCGTTGGAGCGCATGCGCCAAAGACCACAAAAGATCGTCTGTGTCTTTAATGTTATGACATGTTTTCAACGCTTTTGTTAAAGGCTATGGCCATGCTACAATTCTTCTTCTTCTTCTTCTTCTCCTTCTGCTTCGTGACGGGTAGACATATTATTTATCTAATTTTCAATAAAATTACTATTAATTGTTGCAATTCTTGTTGCATGTACAAGAAGTTATTTAAAGAAATTATTGGATTTCAAACAGCAACAACAACACCAACAATAAAATGGTGAAGAAAAACGGCAGCTGTATTTAACGCTGAAACTCAATTTAACAAATTTGATGAACAGTGGTTTCGAGTATATTTTTTTTCAAACAATATTTTTTTATTGACATTGATGAGAGTGTGGAACAGAAGCAGGGTGATGATCTTGGGAGGTGTATATATTTCGCGCTGTGTGAGTGCAGTTTAATTTTATGGGAGTTTAAAGTTTTTATTTGTTTTTATTATATATATTTTTTCTTTTGATTTGACTACACTGAAACGAAAAACCGCGTAAATATTCCTCTGTATGGATATCCTCTATGCAGTGTCACGAGGAATTTGTAGGTAGAATATTTTAGGCCTATAAATGCCATTTGCATAGGTCATTTGAATTATCTTACAAAAAAGCTAAGCAAGTCTACTTAATCTGACGTTTAGGCGATTAAATGGTCCCTGAATGTGCTCAGTTGTCGGTTTCACTAGGGGTCTCTTAAGATTCCATGCGAGAGTTGTAAAAAAAAAAGAAATAATAGATTACACAGGGCAACACTGATTCTGGGGCAAGTTTGGTACATATGTTGATGAAGACCTAAGCCTATAATTTACATTATCTGAATTGATTTCGGTTCTTGCGATAAACTGCTATTTAAACAAGTAAGACAATTATAGTCGGTCGAGACCGACTATATGACACCCTATACCATGCGTTTAGAGACCCTATCTCTTAGGCCCAACTAACTGGATATAGAAACTAAGCATAAACCAAATTTGAGTGGGATTTTTATTAGTTTTTTTTTGGCTGCAGATATGAAAAATTTCACATCGGATGCTATATCTATATGGGGACTAGGCCCAAAAATGGAACGATCCTGACTATGGTTGGTAAAGTCTCTTGTATTTTGCAAAAGTATATACCAACAAAATTTGAGAAGAATCAGTACAATATTTTTGTTTTTTGATAGATTTAAGTGAAGGTCGGTAAGCAGCTCTATATGGGGCCTATGAGTAAGAGTTGTCCCATAGGGATCATTTTTGGACTACTCATTAATGGATGTAATAAACGCATACAAACCCAATTTGAGTAAGATCTATATTACAATTTGGATCTTATGGCAATTTATGTCGATTTCATAGGGGTCATTTGTATGGGGGCTAGGTGTGAACATGGACCGATTCTCACCAATTTCAATAGCGTTCATCCCATGGCCGATAAAAGATCAAATACCAAATTTCATCAAAATATATTCATATTTGCAACCTGCAGTTTGATTACAAGCTTTACATGGACACTCAGACAGCCGGACTGACGGACGGCCATCGTTAAATCGAATCAGATAGTGATTCTGATTCGATCGGTATAATTAAAGATGGGTGTAGGTCAAATATTTTTGGTTGTTACAAACAGCAGCACAAAGTCATTATACCCAAATCACATAGTGGTATAGGGTATAAAAATTAAGGAGGTTCCACCACATATTTTACTAGAACTCAAAAACAATTTGTCCGCAGCCAATTTACCTCCAAGTTGCTTCTATACTGTTTTTTATACCCTCCACACCACTGTGAAAAGGATATATATAGGTTTGTCATTCTGATTATAACGCATCGAAATAAATTCCAGGGACTCTAAAACCATATATTTGCTTGATCCTTATAACAAACGAAGTTGATTTAGAGATGATCGTCTGTCCGCCTATCCGTGCAAATCACGATCACGCCGTCAATAACTAAGTTACACCGTTCGCTTTTGTATAAAATCGTTTATTAGCATCCCACGGGAGTTGCTATTTAAAATCGTCAAAATCGGTTAAATCGAGATATGAATGAAACTTTGAAAAACCCTTGAAAAAATTAAATTTTTCAGTGTGTTTGTTGTTTTTCTTAAGATATGTCGTATATGTTGTAATTATTCTTATTGTTGAAGTCAGTTGTGTGTATATTAATACTGCACGTGGCACACTGGCTTAAGCACGTTTTACCACATATTTTTTTCTCGTTAAAATTTAAAATTAAAAATTAAAAATTAAAAATTAAAAATTAAAAATTAAAAATTAAAAATTAAAAATTAAAAATTAAAAATTAAAATTTAAAAATTAAAAATTAAAAATTAAAAATTTAAAATTTAAAATTAAAAATTAAAAATTAAAAATTAAAAATTAAAAATTAAAAATTAAAAATTAAAAATTAAAAATTAAAAATTAAAAATTAAAAATTAAAAATTAAAAATTAAAAATTAAAAATTAAAAATTAAAAATTAAAAATTAAAAATTAAAAATTAAAAATTAAAAATTAAAAATTAAAAATTAAAAATTAAAAATTAAAAATTAAAAATTAAAAATTAAAAATTAAAAATTAAAAATTAAAAAAAAAAATTAAAAATTAAAAATTAAAAATTAAAAATAAAAAATTAAAAATTAAAAATTAAAAATTAAAAATTAAAAATTAAAAATTAAAAATTAAAAATTAAAAATTAAAAATTAAAAATTAAAAATTAAAAATTAAAAATTAAAAATTAAAAATTAAAAATTAAAAATTAAAAATTAAAAATTAAAAATTAAAAATTAAAAATTAAAAATTAAAAATTAAAAATTAAAAATTAAAAATTAAAAATTAAAAATTAAAAATTAAAAATTAAAAATTAAAAATTAAAAATTAAAAATTAAAAATTAAAAATTAAAAATTAAAAATTAAAAATTAAAAATTAAAAATTAAAAATTAAAATTTAAAAATTAAACATTAAAAATTAAAAATTGAAAATTAAAAATTAAAAATTAAAAATTAAAAATTTAAAATTTAAAATTAAAAATTAAAAATTAAAAATTAAAAATTAAAAATTAAAAATTAAAAATTAAAAATTAAAAATTGAAAGTTAAAAACTAAAAATTAAAAATTAAAAATTGAAAATTTAAAGTAAAAAGTTAAAAATTCAAAATTCAAAATTAAAAATTAAAAATTAAAAATTAAAAATTAAAAATTAAAAATTAAAAATTAAAAATTAAAAATTAAAAATTAAAAATTAAAAATTAAAAATTAAAAATTAAAAATTAAAAATTAAAAATTAAAAATTAAAAATTAAAAATTAAAAATTAAAAATTAAAAATTAAAAATTAAAAATTAAAAATTAAAAATTAAAAATTAAAAATTAAAAATTAAAAATTAAAAATTAAAAATTAAAAATTAAAAATTAAAAATTAAAAATTAAAAATTAAAAATTAAAAATTAAAAATTAAAAGTTAAAATTAAAAATTAAAAATTAAAAATTAAAAATTAAAAATTAAAAATTAAAAATTAAAAATTAAAAATTAAAAATTAAAAATTAAAAATTAAAAATTAAAAATTAAAAATTAAAAACTAAAAATTAAAAATTAAAAATTAAAAAATAAAAATTAAAAATTAAAAATTCAAAATACAAAATTCAAAATTCAAAATTCAAAATTCAAAATTCAAAATTCAAAATTCAAAATTCAAAATTCAAAATTCAAAATTCAAAATTCAAAATTCAAAATTCAAAATTCAAAATTCAAAATTAAAATTCAAAATTCAAAATTCAAAATTCAAAATTCAAAAATCAAAATTCAAAATCAAAATTCAAAATCAAAATTCAAAATTCAAAATTCAAAATTTAAAGTTAAAAGTTAAAAATTAAAAATTGAAAATTAAAATTAAAAGTTGAAAGTTAAAAATTAAAAATTAAAATTTCAAAATTATAAATTTTAGTTCCATTCTTTAGTTTTTTACCTGTTTTTATTATTTTTGTTTTTTTGTATTAAATACAATTATTTTAAAATTTCTTTTTTTTTAATGTTAATAATTTGTAGCCAAGAATCATTCGATTTTTTTTTAATAATCGTGTGGAAAATGAAAAATATTTTCGATCGAAAAATTTCGATAAAATCCCTGCAGTTTGATTACAGGGTTTACATGGACACACATACGGACGGACAGACAAACGGATGGATGGACGGACATCTCTTAATCGACTCAAAAAGTGATTCTTAGTCGGTCGGTGTAACAAAAAATGGGTCTAGGTTTTTGTCGTTACAAACAAGTAGTTTATCGCGAAACCCAAAGAATTCAAATAATTTAATTTAAATTATACGATTCGAACCTCATTACCCCATGTATTTAAATTGGCTCAAAAAAGTTATGCCGCATAAAAAATTCTGCATTTTGTCACCCTATGTTATAAAATGGGAATCTCTCATACAAATCAACTAAGCTTTTCAGACCTTATCCTATTTGAATTTGATAGAATATGGCATGTATTTTTCTCCTACTAAGCTAAGATTATATATATAAAATTTTGGAGCTCTACCTCTACTAGATTCTGAAATATGGAGCCACTAAACGTTTAAAAATCATAATATACTGAAATAGTCTCGACAACTTGTTAACTTATAAATCTAATCTAGGTCTGACTTAAACGGTATTGAGACATCGATTACCCTGACATATTCCAAAATTAATTTTGCAAAATATTTTATCAATATTATTTAATTTTGTGAGGAATATCTAAAAAAGTGATATTTCTAAATTAAAAAATAAAGAAATATATGTTGTTGCTAATTGTCTCCTCAACACACGCTAAATTTTATGAATTGGTTTTTATTGGTTCCCAGCTTTGATTGGTTTTTAAATTATTTCACTTTTCACGCCGCCATATTTATTGTGTAATTTTGCTATATTTTTGTAATTTCTGTAAAAACCACTGTTTATCTTAAAGTTATTGTTTTTTTATGATTTCATTTTTTTATGTACATACCATATGTATATAAAATGCCGATTTTAATTGATTTTTAATCTTTAAGATTATTGTAAAAGACTCCGGGCACATGAAACCAAATAAAGTTAATTAAAGCAATTAATTGTTGTAAATAAGCTTAATTGCATGATACTGTTGTTGACGATAAAAAGTTTTAAATTTTACAATGATCAGAGGAGTCAAAATTAAAAGCAAAAGACTAAAAATAAACCTTGAATATCAAGGATAAAAGTTTACTTGAGGTAAATTATCAATGGTGGTTATTTATAAATTTTTTATACTTAAAAGAAAAACAATAATTAAACAAAATTTAATAATGTTACATGTGAAAATACCCCCTAGATGGAATTTGATGGTGATACAAAACACATGTTTTTATTTTATACCATTTTTTTACAATTTGTTTGACTTTTACAAATTTTAGAGAACAATATTTTAGATAGAAAGACATTTCATTAAAGTTTTCAACACATTTTTTCCAATAATCATACATAAACTCCCCTTAATGAAGGCCCCTTCATTTTGATTAGTTGAAAAATAACTAAACATCCGTTCATTGCTCAATTAAACTGGCTCAGCCTCCAAAATTTGTGTTCTTATATTTATTAACCAAATAGATATGGAAGGTATATTAAGTTTGTTCAACTGTTTGTAATGATTAGAGTTGTATAAACGGTACACACTGCAATCAGGAGTCACAAACCGAATTGTTGTAAAGTTTAAATTTTCGATTTTATTAACAGAAATTTTATAACAACTGTTAAGACATTAAAATAGTGCAATCAACTAAAAATTCGGTCATTAACTTCAAACCAATTCGGTTGGCAATAAATTTGGTAGCCACAACGAATCTGTTTTTTTTTTTTTTTGGGTACGTTTTCATTCATGGAGCGGTATTAAGTGATATTAAATTTATAAAATATTTAAAAATTGGGGCTCTTTTTAGCTTAACCTTTAATCTATCGTGCCGTATAGAGGATTTTATTTGTGACTATATTTTAAACCAGTTTAGAGAATCAAAAGGAAACTTTTTTTTGCAAAAAAAAAAATAAAATTCAGTAAGTTATTTTTATTTTTTTTTTAACATTTTTTTAAGAATTTATTTAAACAACTATCCGAGATTTATGTGTATTTTAATTTAAAACCTATTTTATAAAAAACAAAAAATATAATTTTGCTGAAATTCGATAAAAATTGCATAAAAGAATTTTAAACTATTTTATAGTTTTATTGTCCGTCGCAACCTACGATATTTTACCATCTGTCAGGCAATATATTGATTCCTTGCCAAAACAAAATCACTCGTCTTTTTAATCTAGGATTGAATCAAGCCAATGTTTGATACCTTCAATTGAAATGAAGCGTGTTACAATTAGGGTATTCCGCATCGATCGAAGTCGGAAGGGCTATGGCCTGAGCTATACGGCTATATCCAAATTGCATTGATTGTCATGTTTTTCCTTTAATGCTGGATTTAAACGCCTGAATTGTACTCGGCGCAGCTTCCCTGAGCGATTTTCACTTTTTATTTAGACATTTTTTTAGCCCATTATACACCATATCATTCTGAACCCATCATTCCTGGTTGGCCGGGATTCATAAACGATTTCTTGTGTTTCGAGTTGCCGTAATTAATCCGTTTTTCATCACCAGTAGCCATACGATGCAAAAACAACATCTTTTGGAACTACTGAAATGCTCTTCAGATACCGAGCCACACCTCTCAAAAATAATAAAACGTCGTCGTCAGAGCAATATTTGGGCAGACAGATACGTATACGGCTAGACGCTTTTAAACCCCTAAAATTTAACAAAGGTCAATTCCCAACTTGCATGACAAGGCAATTACACGAGGGTGAGAGAGTTCAGGCTCGTTACCACGCAACCAATAAAGCTATTTGGAAACTTGGTATGATCACCAAGAAACTTGATAATCTACACTACATCTCACTAAAGGCATATTAACCAACTGCGCTCTACAAAGATACAGCCTACAGTTCCTGATAAGTCAAATGAAGAGCTTCCTGCTAAACCGGCAGAGGAAAATAATCAAGAGAGAGCTGACATAGAACACATGGTGGATATACCCACAAACGCAACACAATCACAATTTCTAAATGCACAACAACTTTATATATCAGCTCAACCTTCTACATCGGATCAACGCCCTGCATTGCATATACGACCGTCCACAGGCCAACAAGCGCCATCACAAGATATGGAAATTTCTTCTGTCGGCTTTAACTCGGCACCCAATTTATTTTTGACTAAAGATTGTATGCGTTAGAAAATCGCTTTTTGTGTCACCTCAAATGGTTTTTAGAGTTCTTCTTGCGTTGGAGTCTGCAATGATAATTCAATTCAAATCTTTATCTTTTAACTTTATAACTTACCAAGGCATCCCATGTTTTAATCATAATCTTCCGACAGAAGCACTTTGTACAGAGGGTATATATAAATTTGTCATTTCGTTTGTAATAATTTTAGCAAAAATATGGATCCCATAAAATATAAATATTCGCGATCCAAGGGGAGTTGATATAGTGATGTCCGTCTGTCGGTTTGTGGAAATTACGATCTAGCCCTCAATAAGTCAGTTGGGTTCCTCAGTTTCAGTGAAAATGATTCATTGACATCCTGAGTAGCTTGCTATTTAAAATCACCAAAATGGGTTGAATTAGTCCCGATATATAAGTAAAGAAGTTAAAAGGATTGAATAAATATGATCCGTTCTATGTTGTTCTTGTTGTCATTATTATTTTAATTTTTTTAAATTTGTGTGTGGTAGGTAACTGTAATTGTTATTATTGTTGAGGTCCAAGTCGGTTGGCTGAAAGGCGGCATTGTACAGCCGCCCTCGCTAAGAGAAAATGTATTTAAATTAAAACATTGAAATTATAAATACTGCTAATACAAAAAGCGCTTGTAGTAAGGTTTAGCCGATTTTTTTTTCTCGTTTACGCATGGCCCAACAATGGAAAGCCAACTCTACAACAGAAAAATACTACAATTTTTCAGATAGAAGTTAATGAAAAAACTGTCACTGTCTTTATAAATAAGAAATTATAATAAATACTGAACAAAAAACAAAAAAAAACTATAAATTTTAATGGTATTAGAACTCCATTAAAATGGTTATAATATTGAGCTTTAGACACAGGTGTATGGTATCAAAGATTCGGCTCAACCGAATTTAAAACTCTTACTTGTTTTTGACTAACGAAGAAAAGCGCAACTATCATTGGAGAATAATTATAAAAATTGTCCAAACATTTCATCCTAGTAGAAAGTTTTTACGACCAAAGCAACACAAACGTGCACTTACAATTCGGTATGGCCGAATATTTATTTTGTTACTTGTGTTTTCATTAACAAAGTATAATGTTTTGTGAAATAAACAAATGGTTCTAAAAACTATACACTTCTAGTTTTCTTTTAACAACAAAATCAACAAAAACTATAGATAGTTTTTTTTCACATAAAAATTTAAAAACTCAGCAGGAGATATAATTTTTTGAATACTGTAAACTGTTCCCCCAATATTTTCTATGAAAATAAGATTTTTTTTTTGTATTTATTTTAATCAGTTAAACAAACAGGCACACGCTTAAAAATTTTGCTAAAAATATCCCAAAACGTTTCTTTTTTATTCTTCTACAAGGGATTTCCCGTGACAGAGCACGTGTCCCCCCCTTAATTTCTATTTTTAAGGTTATGCCAAAGAAAGACATTTTTCTTCTGTTGTTGCTGCTGCTGTGTCTTCAAAAGTAAGACCATATGTTGTCATCATAGTTTTATTAAAAGAAGGTTCCCCATTTTAGTTTACATTATGAATGGGGGAATATCTGTAGCTGAGTCCCCCAACTAGTTTACATACATATTAGTGTATGTATTTTAAAAATTCAAAACAAAAAATAAACTACAATAACTACAGCGATATTGCAGTTTTGTACGTCATGCTCTATGACATTAGATGCTTAAAGCCTCTATGTTGCATGTGTTGCACATACATGTGTTTTATGCACACACATATTAGATAGGTTTTGTTGGTCTTGTATAAGTGTCAGTTTATATTCTGCTCTATTCTGTCAATCAAAATATAAAGATTTTTTGACACTTTGTATCTTTTTTACATTTAGTTAGAATGTTGCATTCGAATTTACATTTGTATTCACATACTCATACTTGTTCTTTCCTTAACTCAAGTGTGGCATGCGACAGTAGTTTAAATATTATATTTGACAGTTTTTTTTTTCCTTTTTTCATTGTAGTATTTTCAATTTTGTGGTAGATTACGTTTGTATGTTTTCTAGGATTTTTGTTTGTGTATTTTTAGTGACATTTTTCCCGTTTATGTTTTGCATATTATTTAATGGGGATCAGTGATTTGTTTTGAATATGATTTCAATTTTTCAAATATGTCATTTTTAGTTTTAGTAAACTTGACAAACAGTTGTTGCTGTCAAATTGTGATTGTCGTAAACAAGAAAGAATTTAAACAGTAGTTAGGCGTTACTCGTATTTTCAAAGTAAAAATAAAATAATACTTTGAAAATATTCTGATCAATATTTTGTTGCTATTCCTTCCGCAGTTCCATACTTATAATGCTAGTGTCCATTTTAAAACAAGTACGAAAATTCTTGTCATATAGGTTTGTCATTCCGTTTGAAAAACTAATTTCCGACCCCATAAAGTATATATATTCTTGATCCTTATCACAGCTCGAGTCGATAAAGTGATGTCCGTCTGTCCGTCTGTCCGTCTGTCTGTTGAAATCACGCGCAATCATTAAATAAACCATTTACTCGGGTAAGGTTACCATAATATCATTTGCCATTATTCCCACCAGGTTAATATTTAAAATGGGGTAAATTCGGCATCATTGTGCGTGTTTGTTGTAATATTTTAGTGGTTCAACATAAAAGTTGTACAACAACATTTACAGTTCAAAAAAAGCCACAAAAAAATGATGCTATCATAGCAACAAATACATCTACCATGAGCTAGATTGGTAGTATTGCCACATATATTTTTACCGTTATCACGATATAATAAAAAAAAATTGCCAATATGAAAAAAGAACCAAGTATGAAAATTATAGTCGGTACCCATGCGTTTAGAGACCCTATCTCTAAGGCCCAACTAACTGGACATAGAAAATAAGCATTAACCAAATTTGAGTGGGATTTTTATTAATTTTTTTGGCTGCAGATATGAAAAAGTTCATATCAGATCTATATGGGGACTAGGCCCAAAAATGGACCGATCCTGACCATGTTTGGTAAAGTCTCTTGTATTTTGCAAAAATATATACAAACAAAATTTGAGAAGAATCAGTGCAATATTTTTGTTTTTTGATAGATTTAAGTGAAGATCGGTAAGCAGCACTATATGGGGCCTATAACTAATTTTTGGCCTACTCATTAATGGATGTAATAAACGCATACAAACGCAATTTGAGTAAGATCTATATGACAATTTGGATCTTATGGCAATTTATGTCGATTTCATAGGGGTCATTTGTAGGGGAGCTAAGTCTGAACATGGACCGATTCTCAGCAATTTCAATAGCGTTCATCCTATGACAGATAAAAGCTTATATACTTATATATTTGCGACCTGATTACAAGCTTTACATGGACACACAGACGGACGGACGGACGGACGGACATCATTAAATCTAATCAACTAGTGATTCTGATTCGATCGGTATAATAGAAGATGGGTCTATGTCAAATATTTTTGGTAGTTACAAACAGCAGCACAAGGTCATTATACCCAAACCACATAGTGGTATAGGGTATAAAAATGGAAAATGAAATAAAAATTAAAAATTAAAAATTAAAAATTAAAAATTAAAAATTAAAAATTGAAAATTAAAAATTAAAATTTTAAATTAAAAATTAAAAATTAAATATTAAAAATAAAAAATTAAAAATTAAAAATTAAAAATTAAAAATTAAAAATTAAAAATTAAAAATTAAAAATTAAAAATTAAAAATTAAAAATTAAAAATTGAAAATTAAAAATTAAAAATTAAAAATTAAAAATTAAAAATTAAAAATTAAAAATTAAAAATTAAAAATTAAAAATTAAAAATTAAAAATTAAAAATTAAAAATTAAAAATTAAAAATTAAAAATTAAAAATTAAAAATTAAAAATTAAAAATTAAAAATTAAAAATTAAAAATTAAAAATTAAAAATTAAAAGTTAAAAATTAAAAAATAAAAATAAAAATTAGAAATTAAAAATTAAAAATTAAAAATTAAAAATTAAAAATTAAAAATTAAAAATTAAAAATTATAAATTAAAAATTGAAAATTAAAAATTAAAAATTAAAAATTAAAAATTAAAAACTAAAAATTAAAATTTAAAAACTAAAAACTAAAAACTAAAAATTAAAAACTTAAAATTAAAATTTAAAAATAAAAAATTAAAAATTAAAAATTAAAAATTAAAAATTAAAAATTAAAAATTAGAAATTAAAAATTAAAAATTAAAAGTTAAAAATTAAAAATTAAAAATTAAAAATTAAGAATTAAAAATTAAAAATTAAAAATTAAAAATTAAAAATTAAAAATTAAAAATTAAAAATTAAAAATTAAAAATTAAAAATTAAAAATTAAAAATTAAAAATTAAAAATTAAAAATTAAAAATTAAAAATTAAAAATTAAAAATTAAAAATAAAAATTAAAAATTAAAAATAAAAAATTAAAAATTTAAATTTTAAAATTTAAAATTTTAAATTTCTTACCTGTTATTATTATGTACTTTTTTTATGTATCCTTAAATTAACATATTGCTAGCTAATTCAGATAAAAATATTTTAAAATTTGCTTATTTTTAATAATTAGCCAAGAATCATTTGATTTTGTTTTTTAATTATCGTATAACTTCTAAGGTCTCAAAACATTCTAATAGGGATCAAACTTTGGGTATTATAATGTCGGTTGCGTTAAATAATAAATTGCATTAGTGTTCTATGAAGTACTTAGGGATTCCACTCTAGTAATCAAATGATAATTAATTCTTTCTATAGAAGACAGATCATTATTTTTTATAAAAAGAAATTGTAATAGAAAAACAATCAACTTCAAATATAATTTGTATTCGGAATTAATATTTTAGTATCGGCAACAGTTTTAAAGTGGTAGCCGTACTCAACATTGGGTGTATTATTGAGTTTAAGACGCAGGTGGAGGCTATCAAAAAATTCGGCACAGTCGAATTTAACATTGGTATTATTTGTTTTGCTCGCAGATTGGAAACAGTTCTTATCGGTTGCTATACTTATATGGGGACTAGGTCGAAACATGGACCGGTCCTAACCATACTTGGTAAAGTTACTTATTTTTTGCAAAAAACATATACAACCCGAATTTGAGAAAATTCTGTGTAATATTTTTGCGTTTGATACGTTCAAGTGAAGGTCGGGATGCAGATTTATATAGGGGCTATGACTAAGAATTGTCCTATAGGGTTTATATTTGGACTAGTGATTAGTTTATGTGATAAACACACACAAACTCAATTTAAACCGAGATTTGTATAATAATTTGGATAAAAGATGGGTCTAGGACAAATATATTTGGTAGTTACAAACAACAGCTTAAACTCATTATACTTACGACATAGTGGTATGGAGTATAAAAAATTAAATGTTTTATAGATTATCATTATATATTATTATATTATCTTGAGCAAAGGTAATTTTTTTCTGTAATTTAACCATAAGTGATCTGAAATACTGCCTAATAATATTTCTTTTAATATCAGTCATCCCTGTTCTTGAAATCACTATCACAAAAAAAAAATCGTAAATCGAGTTTTATGCTGTTCTATGATTTCATTAAGAATATTTTTTCTTGTTTCAATTCACATAGAAAAGGCTTTGTGAAATCAAATCCATTGCCCTTTTTTCTACTAAACTGATCTTAAGGGATAAAAAAAACAATTGATATTTAAACTTTAACATGTTTTTTATTGATCCTTATCATTATTTTAAAAAATTAGACATTGGTTTTATGAAAAAAAAAAAACGATTTTGAAAAACGTCTCATTTTCCGCTGATCTAAAGAAACTCGTAATCGCTGGTCGTTGATAATAAAATGCACTTTTAGAGATGATGTTGTTCTATAACTATAATAAAAACTTTGTATTTGCCCAATATATTTTTCGTTATAATTTTTTCAATTATAACATAGATTTTTTATGCACTAATTATTACAAATAAAGGAATTTAAAATAATATTTCACTCAAATCACATATTTTTTTTTCTTTTGTGATGCCTAACTTATTTCAACAGGAGTAGTCATTCTTAATTGAATGAAATTGAAGAACAAAAACAATTAAATGAACAAATAAAATGTTATTTTAAAAGAAAATATTTTTGTTTTTACTTTTTTTTTATAAACTTAGGAATAACATGCAAAAATTACTTAAGGTTTTTTTGTGAAACAGACTAAAGAACCATATAGCACCTAGGTTTCTAGATAACATATGGTTCTGAAGCTAAACCATATGTTTCATGTCATTTGACAATGAAAAAAAAAAAAAATAAAAATGATTTCGAAAAATACTTCGAAAATATAAAGTTTGTGTTTTCAAGAAACCCAAAATTTCAATTTCATGTTATTTTAAATTCATTCTTATTCAAATATTGTTTCAAGAACAGGGCTGAATATCTTTATCAAACTCAGTAGTACTCGTGAGTTGGTGAAGATTTTTAAGTTAATCATTCTGTTTATCAATTAAAAAAAATATTAGCTCTACAAGGATTGCTCAAAATGTTTGCTGTTATTTGGAGAAGTTTATGATTAAAAGTTAGACAAACCGGTCTATGAGTTTTTAGGTTCTGAGAGAAAATGTCCGGCAAAATTTTAGCAAGCAAAATAATTTCAAGTTTGAACCAATTTTGATTTACAAAAAAATTTATTTTACTTCAAAACTTTTTAACCAAATTCATTTTTCCTAAAAAAATTTTATTATATTTTTTATTTATTACATAATTTTTTTTATTTCTAAAAAAAAAAAACAAATTTTGTTTAAATTAAAGAAAAAAAAATTTTTTTTTTAACCTCAAGCATTTTCTTAAACACAAAAAACCTTTTTTATCCAAAATATAATAAGGACGCTGATAGAGTAACTATAATTCGTCATTAACGAATTGAATACTTTTACTGGGGTTTTTTTTTCATATGACGAAAAAATAAATAAATTGTGAATCAATTAAATATGACTGAATCTACATAATACGCACTATCATAAAAAAAATAAAACAATATAAGCATAAAACTGAACAGCAGCAGCAACTACATTAACAACTCCCAAAGCAATCATCAATCTAAATAAGCAGACTACTTTCAATACAACAGAGATTTAATCAAGCATAGTTTTGTTTGCAATCCATCCACCAGCCCATCCAGCTATACCTTGATATTTACGAGTACATCCATCCATCTAACCGAACTGATCAGCATTTATATTTACTTACATGCATAACGCTATGATATATATTTATCACAGTATAAGAAAAAACCAAAAAACTTGTTAAAGAATTGGAGCTCGTTTTCTTCTGTTTACTACAAATACTACTATGACTGGTCTTATCTTTATCTTTTCAGTTTCATTTGTTTATTTATTATTTGCTTAAATCTTTATCGTATTTCTTTAGTTTTGTTATTATTTTTTTTTTTTATTTTATTTTTTTTTTTATTTTATTTTTTTTTTTTCGTTTATTGTATTTTTTGTTGATCAAACAACATTAAAAATTAAGAAGAAATACTATGCTTACTATAAGAATACTACAAGAACAGGCAAGCCAGTTATTACACTGGTCACTAGAGTAACGGCCAATACTGAAACGATGATCATGTCAAGATGAATACCAGCACTGTCTCGTGTAAAATCACTAAGTAGATTATTTAGATGTGCTAGTAGTTACATTTCAGCACTCTATAATAGTCTCTGAGATGTGTCTTGATAGCTTGGAATTGCTAAGTAATTTCAGGTTCTTTAGTAAAGTTATTGTGCCGCTTTTGAAATAGGAAATTTCTTATATTGTTGATAAGAGGCCCATTGTTTTCTTCTCCGAAATATAAACTCAACTTTATATCTGTACCTCTTTCATGAAAAGTATTTGAGTCAATGCAAGGGCATAGTCTAAGTTTTATAAATGAATCCAGTGTAATGTGCATTATATTAATTCGTGTAATGCAACCTATAAAAGGAAGCCATACATATCTATATTTTTTGAGATTAAGGATATTTATATTATGCAGTCATAGCCAAAATAAAAAATTTAATAACAACCAAATTTATAAGAAATACGAAAACTCAGGAATTCCATCCAAAAGCATGCTTTTTCTTAATGTATAGTCTATATTAAGTATGGACTAAATATCTATTCGAATCAACAAATATACAATTTACAATAAAATCAATATTTTTACACGTTGTGGTTAAATATTTATGTTTTTTATATTTCGATCGAAGTTCTCATATAGAGGCTTTTTTCATAAATATTAATCCGAATCAAAAAAAAAAATTAAAAATAAGAAAATTATACTCGGTCTAGACCGACTATACGATACCCTATACCATGCGTTTAGAAACCCTATCTCTTAGGCCCAACTAACTGGACATTGAAAATAAGCAAAAACCAAATTTGAGTGGGATTTTTATTAATTTTTTTGGCTGCAGATATGAAAAAGTTCATATCGGATGCTATATCTATAAAGGGACTAGGTCCAAAAATGGACCGATCCTGATCATGTTTGGTAAAGTCTCTTGTATTTTGCAAAAATATATACAAACAAAATTTAAGAAGAATCAGTGCAATATTTTTGTTTTTTAATAGATTTAAGTGAAGATCGGGAAGCAGCTCTATATGGGGTCAAAGGGATCATTTTTGGACTACTCATTAGTGGATGTAATGAACGCATACAAATCCAATTTGAGTAAGATCTATATGACAATTTGGATCTTATGGAAATTTATGTCGATTTCATATGGGTAATTTGAATGGGGGCTAGGGCTGAACATGGACCGATTCTCACCAATTTCAATAGCGTTCATCCCATGGCCGATAAAAGCTTATATACCAAATTTTATCAAAATATATTCTTATTTGCGACCTGCAGTTTGATTACAAACTTTACGTGGACATACAGACGGACGGACGGACGGACATTGTTAAATCAACTCAGAAAGTGATTCTGATTCGATCGGTATAATTAAAGATGGGTCTAGGCCAAATATTTTTGGTTGTTACAAACACCAGCACAAAGTCATTATACCCAAACCACATAGTGGTATAGGGTATAAAAATGTTAAAATCTGTAAATCTGGGGTGAAATCGTCGCATTCGTTATCGAAATTTTTCGATCGAAATAGTTTTTTTATTTGCCGAAATAAAATACTAAGTGCAATTCTACTCTGTCACAGCTAACGAGTTATGGTCCATAGTAGTTAATAGTAAAAGTGAAACGAGGTCTGACGATTGTCCGTCTTCTTTAAATAATTAGCCAAAATAATGAATTTCGATTGATATTACTCGTTATCGAAAGCGACGATTTGCCCCCTGGTGGACAGCTAAAAAGAAATACCTTTCAAATAAGGAATGTTTGGTCAAAATATGATTAGAACTGACAAACTTACATGGGCCACAAGAAATAGCCTTGCCTATAAATATTATAGATATTGCTTGAAATGGATATTTTTACCAAAAGGTTTATTTATTGAACATCGGAACCAAGTCCCTATTTGTGGGTGCAATAATATTATTAGTTAATTAAACTGTTTGAAAAACAATTGATATCGAAAGGAAAACAACTCAACACAGTAAACGTAAATTAAAAATGTTATGAAAAAAAATTATATCAAAAATTTAAGAAAATTGCCAGTGATTTGTTTATACAACTAAAAATCTTTTTAAAGTTTCAACATTTTTAAATAGATGTTGTTCAACATCACTGCGACGTGAACAAGCAGGTTTTAGGCTAAATTCACTAAGAATAATCGTCGAGCAATCGGTCGAATGGAACTCACCACTATTTTTACTATTCGTAGACTTCAAAAGAGCCTTCGATACAATCAACAGATGTGCAATTATGTACTGCCTCCAGAATCTTGGCATACCGGAAACAATAATTTCATTAATCAAAGAACTCTATCGTGACGTATCATGCAGATTTAAAGGTCAAGATAGTGCCAGCTTTACCATCAACAAGAGTGTAAGACAGGGCTGTATACTTTCGCCTATTCTTTTCCTTATAGTACTCGATTATGTTATGTTTCAGACAAATCAAGACACGCCCAATGGAATTCAATGGCATCTCAACAAACGTCTTCGCGACCTAGATTATGCGGATGACATATGTATGATATCACACACACTAGCGGGCATGCAAGACAAACTAACCCAACTTCAGGAAAATGCGAAAAGAGTGGGCTTGGAGGTCATTGTGGCAAAGACAAAACTGATGCGCTTAAAACCCAACAACACCTCCCCTATTATGCTCCAGGAAACATAAATTGATGAAGTAAACAAATTTTGTTATCTTGACAGCATAATCACGATAGATGGTGGAGCAGATGACGATGAAGCTAATCCCATAAACAAGGCTAGACATACACTTCGGAAAGACATAACAGAGATAGCTCCCTCATGCTTCGAATGGAATCCTCAGGGAAGCCGAAGTAGGGGTCGTCCAAAATTGACATGGCGCAGATCCTTCGATTGTGAATGTACCCGGATAAGGGTGACGTGGCCACAAGTAAAGCGTCTGGCACGGAATAGGCAGAGCTGGCATATATTCATTAATAGTCTTTGTGTTGGTAGATCTTAAAAAAAAAAAAAAATGTTTAATGTTGAGATAGTTGAGTTAAAAGTGCTGCCTCGAAACTCTGCATATTGGGTTATGTTTGTTTTTTGGTAACATATATTTTTAATTTGTAGTCTAGTAATAGAACCGTTCAACGAGTGGTCACTGCACAAAAACTTCAAACTGTTTATGTATGCATTGGATGTCCGTAAATGAAAAGTTATACACAGAATACTACTAAAATATTACACCAACACTACAACGAGTGAGCAGTGCTTACTTGTCGAACCATTAAGGCAATGACCTGTTTTTCATTTCGATAAGTTTAGGTTGCATTTCGATGGATGGATGGTGTCGAGCGCTCAGCTTACAGATATAAGATAGAAGAACGAAGAGCGAAGTATTGTTGTGGCTTAATCGTAGTATATTGGTTGGGTTATAAATGCATACACGTTTGTAGTTGTTGGTGTTGTTGTTCTTCTTGTATCTTATGTAGATTTGTTTATGTTTTGTCTCTTTCTATTCAAGTACTAAAGAGCAGGGCAGCAAGAAGTGCGGAGTTGGATTGGGTTGACGTTGTTGAGGTTTTTTTTCTGTCTTTACAACAACAACAACAAAAATGATCAAGTGTGTAATCGTATGCTAAAAACGCAATCAGCTGCAGCTGTGTTTACATTTTGAACATGTTACAACTTGATTTTAGGTTTATGTTTTTTCTTGATGTTGTTGTATTATTGCTCATATGATTATTCCTCAACATGTTGCAAGTGGATAGTAAGAAAAAAAAAATATGATTCTTGACTGAAGTAAAAACAAAAAGAATACTATACTCGTACCATAATACAACATACGATGATGTGGTCAAACCAGTTCTTGATTTGTCGTTGTTGTTGTTTTTTTTTTTTTCTTCTAATGCAATTGTAAGCTTCTGCTTCATTGGAGTTTATATGGCACCACTTTAACATTAAACTAGTCAAAATGTATGTATATGTATGTATATTAGTGGTAAAGTTCGGACATTCAGTACCCTACCATATTGTGGGAGCTTATCTTATGTAATATAATATTGTCTACGAATTGTAAATATGACTATTTACAAAAACGTCGATCAATTTCAAATTGTTTTAATTTTTCATTACAATTTAATTTGCTCTCCTTTCGAATTAAGAATTTTATAATGTGGCATTTCTCGCTCAACACTTGAATGAAAATATTAAGAATTGTTAAAATTCCTTGTTATAATTTAAGACAACATCTTATTTTGAAATATTATTTTAACAAGGCCAAAGAAGAAGGTCTGTATTAAAGTGTCCATAACTTAACTATTGTGTAGAGTACTAGTTAGAACACAATGTATTGTTGAAATTTTACTATTACAGTATAACCTCGATTAGACGGATAATGGATTGCCATGTTTAAGATTGTGAAAGTAATAATTACCTAATGGATGATCTTCTAATTCATCAACTTTTTTATTCGAGAATCAACTAATCCCAAATAAAAGTTAATACCAAAGTGCCAAAATACAGATTTTAAGCCTTCCGAATTACTGAAATTTCTGCTAAGTATTAAAAAGTTTGTAATGGCAAGGTTATACTGTACTTAGAATCTCTGTCTTATTCCGTTTTTCTCTTGCATCGAAGTTGTTTTTAGTAATTTGTTCGACATCGTAAACTAACTTTTGTTTTTAAAATTGGCGCGCAATTTTCCTGCTGCAGCCTCATAAGGACATCATAGTTGATATTGATTTCTTTCTTTATATTGTATTTGTTTACATACTTGTATTTATGAAAGCAGAGAGTTCTTTATTTGTAACATTTCTGTTTTAGTTTCAACTACTAACTCCAATAGTTTAGAACTTCAAAACTGCACTTGCCAATTTTTTTTTTTTTTTTGTATTTTTTGGCTTTAGTTCAATTCAGTCAAGCATGTGCTTTCCATTCGCACCATCAGGCGTTGTTGGCAGCACGTTCCTCTTGTACAGTTTTTTCTGGCGTTTTGCGATTTTTGTTTTCCAGTTTTCCCGGTTTTTCAACTCTAGATGATTTTATTTTCTTATGTGTAGTTTTTTCACGTTGTTTCTTTTTTTTTTTTGGCTTGGCTGCTTGGTCTGGGTGTTGCGTGGTGTTTATTTTTGCTAGTTTTGTTTAAGCCAAGCTTTAACATTATATATCTGTTTGATATTGTTTATTGCTGTTGTTGTTGTTTGTTGTTTGTTTGCAGATTGCTGTGGGCTTTTTGGTGATCTTGTGCTACTTAATGCCAGCAACAGCCAGCAATCAGCAGTTGTGTTGATCGTTTGGGTTGATCCCTGTGTAAGTGAGTATGTATTACCTCATTGTTAAATAAAGTTGATGTCCGGAGGCTCTTATTTCTATAGAAACAGGGACGGAGTCACAGTTTAGTTCCGGCTCCCATTCCTTTGTATAACTGACCATTTTAAATTAAATAAAATTAGATCCCATGGTATGCTTAATATCTATTATATTAATAGGCTAGGCGATTTCTTGTTACCGATGTTTTGTTCTACCGATTTATCCCGATTTTGACAAAACGTATATTATTTAAAACGTATTTCTTTTTAGCTGATCACCAGATTTACAGATTTTTATTTTTTTCTTCTTTATTTTGAGTAAATTGCATTTAAAGTTGCTACTAACACATACATAAAATTATACATACTTATGCTATGTGTGTGTTTATTAAATTTGTTATTGTGTTTGTTAATGAGTTTGTTTTCTTCATTCACAATAATAATAAACCAAAAAAGTGTTGGTTTGTGAATCGGCTAAGTTGAAATATAAAGTTGCCTAGAAATTGCACTCGAATTTCGAGCGCTGGAATCTGCTAGTTGTAAATATTGTAGCAGCTATTGTAGAAAAGGCTTCGGAGTGAGAAAGTTCATTAGGTACAAGAGAAAAATATGATTTCCACGAGATCTTGTCTCTAAGTTTTGGGTATCTTATTTAAGTTTTTACGAAGTTGATTTGTATTTGACCTTTACGGAAAAAAACTTTTTTAAATAAAATTTTTTTTAAAAATATTAATTTCCGTTCCTTTCGGAAGTGGAATTTAGTCCGTATTTTGCTTCCCCAAAATTTTATTTTAATTTCAACAACCATTTTCAATTTCAGAGACAGAACAAGACGTGTTGTTATTGATGGGGTCTCATCTAATGAGTTTCAGCTTAATTCAGGGGTACCCCAAGGTTCCGTTCTTTCTTCTTCTCTTTTCTTATCTTTCTGAACGACCTTCTCGGTCAAACTTTTAACTCTATATACTCTTTCGCAGATGACAGTAGCATTTGTCATTCATTTTCCTTTAATTCTAGGCCAAGCCTCTTGGAAGTTGGGGGCAAAAGGCGGACAATGAATGACGCACTCGGTCAAGACCTGTTAAAAATCTCCGAGTGGGGTAAAGCGAATAGGGTTGATTTTAATGCGCTGAAGACTCAATGTTGTATGTTGACCCATAGGCCTATGGATTCACCAATGTCATTGTACATATGGGTGGTATAGGTATTGAGGAATCTGATACTCTTGATGTACTAGGCATGAGAATTCAATGTGATGTTCATTGGAACGAGCAAGTGCCGAAAGAAGCATTCAAGTGTCTTGGTTTTCGCGGTGCAAAAATGACTTCAGTCCCTCTGAAATCCTTAAAATCTGTACCACTAACATCCGACCGAAAATAGAATACAACTCCCATATATGGGCAGTAGCTTTAAAGTCTATATTGGAGCTACTGGACCGTATGCAAAGGAGGGCGTTGATGCTCATCAATGATAGTAGGGTATCCAACTCTATTGACTCATTGGAACATCGTCGGAATTTGGATTGTATAGCACTGTTCTATAGATACTATCATGGGAAGTGTTCTTCTGAGATTAGCGAACTTATTCCAAGTGGCCGAGTTTCGGTTCGCTCTATCCACTTCTCTAGTAGATCACATCCGTTTGTAGTATGTTTTCCAGTTGATCGCATAACGCATTACAGAGAGAATTCATTTATCAGTCGAACTAGCCGTATGTGGAATAAACTCCTCGCACAGGTTTTTCCTGACAGTTATATTAAAATTTAAGTCAAATATCCACAAACACTACCTATTTTCCTGAGATCAACACATTGCGCTGCATCTGTAGGGGGCATCCCCTAAGTGGAATTGATGTTTTAATAGAAAGAAATTGTGACTACGGAATCATATCAATTAAAATTGTTAAATGACCGATAGTTCCTTTGTTATGTATATATTATATTAATAGGTGCAATTTCTGTGACCGATGATTTGTTAAACAGTTTTCTCCCGATTTTGTTTGCAAAAAAAAATTGTTTGTTTTCTTCATTCAAAATAATAATTGCGTTGAATTGAAAAATTATTTTGGACATAACATACCTTTAGGGTCAATAATTTATTAAATGAAAAAATAAAATTTCCTAGAATTTGCACTCGAATTTCGAGGGCTGGAATCTGCTAGTTATAAGACGTCGAACGCCCCCGATACGGTGTGCTACTACATTAGTTTTTATCTAGTTGATCAACTTTATTTTTGCCTCGAGTTCATAAACTATTTATATCAACTGTTAAAGTCGTATATACGTGTTACAGCGTTAGAAAGTCAGTGAGCCAGTATTGTAAGTTTTTAGTGGATTTTTACCACGTTCTATTTGAAATATCGTTATCGAGGTTAAATTAGTTCTCGTGTTTCAAAATATTCATTCCATATGATTTAAACACCACAATTGGAAATAAGCCAACGGCTTGATCATGACTAGCCTCTGCCATTGCAGATTTGTTGCTGATATACTGATGGGCTACTTGACAGAAATCTTCATGCCTCAGTTGCAGCTAAGAATTATCAAATCTATGTAATATAGTCTTTATATATATAAAAGTGTTAATTATATACATTTGAGAAAACAACAATTTCAAATAATGTGTTTTAAAAGGATGCCTTTCTTCAGAATATATTTTTGGAAAAATAAAAAAATTGGCATAGGCTCATAGGCTAGAGGCGGTTAATTTTTCATTACAAATTTGTTGCCTGTTGTCTTTTATCTGAGGAATCTGATTTGACATTTTCTTTAACGCATCATATCCATCCAAGGCCTTGTGCTTCTCGTTATGGTTTTAATACTGTTGGACAACTTTTTCGTAATTTGTTTATTTTTGCGTTATTAAAAGAAAGGAGCGTAAAATCACTCCTCATTACGGTGACGAAAAATACGACGGTGGAGATATAATAAATGACAGCTTAATAAAGATTGAAATTAAAGATTGATTGAGTTTGAACAAAGGGCCTGATCAGTTGAAAACATCTGTAACAATATTACTCGTAAGTAGTTATTGTTATTAAGAACAAAGCCTCTGGTTTAGAATCAAAGAAAACTAATTTAAAAATTTAATAAATCCTGGCCATAACTAATTTCATAGAAAATCTCATTAAAGACTAAATAACAAAAATAAATAAAATACTACGTCGAAAGAAAACCAAATAAAAATCTGCAATTTCAATCTGCAACAAACGGTAGCACAAGTCATAATTTTTTCTGTTACTTCAACATTAAATGGAAAACTTACAACAACAAAAAGAACACAATTGAACAGCTACTGTATACGCGTGCGCGAAATCCAACAAACACCCGCTGTTCAGTGGCCAAATACACAAAAAAAAAAACAACAACAACAAAAAACTGAAAGAAGAAAAAAATCATATACAACATATGGACACTTTGACTGAAGCTGTCAATAATAAAAGGTTTAGAATAGTAAACAATATGATCAAGTAGAGTAGAGAGAGGGTTGACTCGTTCTGAAACCAGGCAACATACAGAGCATAAGCAAGCAACGACATGCATACTAGTAAAACTGCAAGACGAAACTCGATTTAAAGCTAAGACGTAATAAAAAGTGGTATGACCAGGTTTCGTAAATGTTTGAATATATAAAATCAGCCGTTCTTAAACTTTAAAAATAAATAGTTACTTTTACATAGAGTTTTCGCTGTCATTTAAACTTAGTTCCAAAATTGTCAAAAGTGTAAAAAAAAAAATCGGGAAAATCTCAACGGGAAATTGCAAAATTAGTCAGCCGGTCTCAAAAATTTGTTTTCAATGTTTTTCCTATTTATAAACCGTCGCTTCCAGTAGACAAACCAAGAAAAATTAGCAATTATGAAGATAATATCATCACTATTTTATCGAAAAGATATCCTTTTTGGTCAGCAGTAGAAATCCGGTAGGAAGTTGGTTATCAGGTTTCTACCAGAACTGTACGGTAAGGCTTGGGGATGTTGGCCTCCATGGTAAAATGTCTAGAAAAGTTCCGATGCTTACAGAAAAAAAAAATTAATTAATCAGGCACTCATAAAGATTAGTTTGGCTCGGAGATCATAAAAAATGGCGATATGTACTGTGGACCGGTGAATCTAAAAAAACTTGATTGGTAGCGACGGGAAAACTTGGGTAAGACGTCTAAAAATGCGGAATAGCATGGCGGAGGAAACATTATATATTGGGAATGGTTTTCTTTGTATGGTGTAGGTCCAATTTTTTTTGGATTAATGAAAATATTGACCAGCATCTCTATGTACACATTTTAGAAAGTATAATGATACCCTATGCTGAATGGAATAAGCCATTGAAATGGCAATTTCATCAAGACAACGATCCACATCACACTTAAAGTCTTGCTAAAAAAAAAATGGTTTGCCGATAGCAAAATTGACGTTATGGGATGGCTCTCCTAATCTCCGGATTTAAATGCAATAGAGAATTTCGAAAGATAGTAAAAGACAAGCTTGGACCTGAAAAAAGTAAAGACTAAATTTTGTAAAAAAAATTCAAGAGATATGGTATTCGATTGCTTGTCCCACAAGTGAGTCCGTAGTAAACTCAATGGCTAGGTGATGTGAAGGACTACTCAAAATATAGGTTATGCTACCTTAAATTGACAAATTCCGTTTTTTTTTTTTTAATTATGAAATTTTATAATATTTTTGAAAGCAATGATTCTATTTACAGTCTTGTATGTTTTTCTTTAATTATACCATATGCCACTATGTGGTCAGGGTATAATATATTTGACCTATTATATCGAACGACTGAGAATTATAAAATTAGTATCATAATAAAAAATTAGAGAAAAGCAATACTTATTGCAGGTCGTAAGTGATTACAGAAAACAATTTGAATCACACACTAAATCATCCTTAAATACACCAAAATAAATAGAATTAATTTTATAAATATTTCATATTCTTTTGAATAAATTTTCTTTTATTAGCTTTGGGTCATTCGTGGGCCTTCTTATTTTATTTAGAAAAATATAGATATTTTTTATACATAAGATAGTTTTATAACAAAATTGGTTAAAAGTTGTTTCAATTTATATTCGCGAGCAATAAGCAGATAATTGCACCAAAGTTATATCACAATGGATTATTTTGATCCCAGGAGCACTGCAGGGTTAAATAAATAAAAATGAACCGAATTATTTTTCTTAAATTCTAAATAGTGGATTCATCGAAATTAATAGAAAATCTCGTTTTCGGTCATCTTTATTTAGAAATATCTTAAAAACGGGTTCGGGTCAATATCCTGTGTATAACAAAATCCTGCTTTCAAAATCCTGTTTTCAAAACCCTGCTTTTCGTAATACTGTTTCACAAAATACTGCATTTCATAATACTGTTTTACAAAATACTGTATGACACAATACTGGTTTGCAAAATCCTGTTTTACTGGGCGGCGAAAATTTTTGTAAAAATAAAGCAAAAAAGCGCGCGCTTCTTTGCTTTATTTTTACAAAAACCTTCATTTCAAGGTTATACCACCTTATCAGGCAGTTGGGTAATGAGGTTGTGGTAGCTGAAAATTAATTTTATGTTGAAATTAATTTTATGTTAAATGTTTTTGTTAATTTTTGGAAATTATATACTTTTGTTGAAGTTAGTTTTAATAAAATGAATTTTGTAAACCAACATTTTTACTTCACAGTATTTTGCAAAACAGCATTGTGAAGTCTAGTATTTTGTAAGACAGTATTATGAAAAGCAGGATTTTTCAAATTTTTTTGACCAGTATTTTGTCTAAACAGTATTTTACATAACAGTATTATGTACGTATCCCCTTAAAAACAAAAGCTGGCCTTGGCAAATAATGGGTTAACGTTCTCGGATTTATCCCAAATTTTAGAAACGGAAGATATACATATTTGGTTATAATATTTTAAGTAACGCTTTTAAAAATTCAACAGTATTTGCAAAATATTTGAACTTTTTGAATAAATTGTCTTCTATTAGATTGGGGTCATATGTGACCCCAATTCCAAAAGGGTTAATGAGGTCATATTATTTTTTCCGAAACGCTAGGCTATTAAGATAAAATATAACATTTAAAAGTAGAAAAGTTTAAAAGTACAAACTATTTAGAAAGAGTACACTTATAGAATATTTTACAAAAATCCCATTTTTCTCAAAATCCGCAAAAATAAAATCCTTGTCAAAAAATTCTGGGATAGGGGATTTACTTAAGAATTCGCACAGTTAATCTGTAATATGTATTTAACAAAACCTTAAAAGGCCAGATCCATTTTTTTAAATTTTGTGTAAGAAAATTTTTTAAAACTTGAAAAAGGAGTTTTCGAAATTTTATTAAAAAATTTTCCCATTTTCGGTCTCAATGCGAAATAGGTTAACAACGTGGTTATAAAACAATACTTTATATCTGATTACTTATAAGTATAGAGATTAAAAAAAATTATTGCTTTAATCCAGTGGTGGTCATCGAGAAATTTGAGTTAGTAATAGTGTTTATGAGCATGTGTTAGTTGTAATACACTGATCGAAATCCATGGACGTAACACAATGCCGATATTAAATGGGTTTGTGTAGACTTTGTATGAATGTTTATATGAATGCATAAAAGGGAAAATAGTTGAGTTCAGGAAGAATATGGTAAAATTTTAAATATATTTTGTTGTTTTAAAATTTTAAATCTTACATTCTAAAATGTAAAACAAAATGTGAAGAAGAACATCTCTTTTATCCCTAAGTTTGAAGTTTATTAAATCAAATAAGTAATAATAAGTAATTCATTTCTTTAAAAAAAAAAAAAAAAAAAAAAAAAAAAAAAAAAAGACAAAATAGCAAAATTTAAAAAGATAAGAAATTTCAAAGGTTATTAAGTGGTATGTTACCAAAAACTAAAAAACTTACCAGCCCACAGTAACTGGATATTTTTTAAAATTAAAAAAAAAATGCATAAAAGGCAGCTATAATGTTGTCAAATGGAGGCGACGTATGTAATTTATAGAAAATGTTTCATTTATAGTTTATCAAGTCTTCGAAATTTTCTCATCATTTTTGGTTTCTTTTAAACAAATATTCTCTGTGTACCTATTAAAAAATATATATATGAATTTCAAAAGGCAATGTGACATAGACCTGCTTTGCTCAAAAGCTTTCATAAGACTGAATGAAATTGTTGTTTACTTATACTCTTTGGTGAGTATTTTTGTTTCCGTTCGGCTGTATACGTATAAGAAGCCGAGCACCAGTGTGTTTGGCACGGTCTTCACTGCTTTAATCAAAGTTGAAAAAAATACTATCAAATTTCATGACCTAGTTTTTTTGGTCTGGGGAATTTGTTATTTCTTGGCGAATTTTTATTAGATTTTAAATTTTTATAGCTTTGTGAAAAGATAATTTAATACTGGTCCCGATTCTTATAACAACTTGTCGGAAATATTAAACTGTAGAAAGCAATTTTCGTAAAATCTCAAGAAAGTCATATTTTCACCATATAAACACACTTGAAATTTTCAATCGATTTCCGGCGCAACTTTTCTTTATCCGATTGTGCCAAAACTTCACATTTATAAGTTTTATATTGAAAATCGGATTTTCATTTTTAAGGACCACTCTGTGCATTCTTGTTATTTTTATATATTAGTAAAAAAAATAGAGGAACATAATAAATATCATGATTGGACATGCATATGCATGTATTGGTTTGTTCATTTCTTACGTGCAGTTGTATACCTACAATATATTGTAACTAATAATTTAAGAGTGATAAATCTTGCACAATCATACTTATTTTCTCACTCACATACGTAATATTGCGTATGAGAGAAAAGATAAACGAATACCATGATTGATCAGGAGTATGCACGCATGATCATGCTCAATTTTACATTTTGTTTTCAGTTTCTGGTATTCAATATTTTACAATATATAAGAACTAAAATAATCAATTCATTATAAAAAAAAAACATTATACAACCTACATACATTATGAAATTTTAAATAAATTTTATTTATTTAATTACATATTATTCTTATAACTAAATTATTAGTACAATAAATTTAGGAAAGAGCTATGCGAACGTTGGTCTTAAGCTCAATGTATTATGAAAAATTATGAAAAATTTAAATGAAATTGTAAAGGTTACATTGTTTTAGGTAATAGAGTATTTTTTTAATATTGTCGTTGGTCATTAGAAAGAATATCGATTAATTGGCAAAAGTCTCTATTTTTTAATATTGGCTTTTTGAATTTTTTCGTATGTGGACAATTAAAAAATAAGTGATCGATTTTAATTGGATTGAATCCACAAAAGGGAAATAATTTTGTTGTTTTTTTTTAATTAATCAACACTCAGGGGATGCCTCCTACAGATGCAGTGCATTGTGTTGATCTCACGAAAATAGGTTAAGGAGGAAAGAGGGAGTAGTGTGTTAATTTTTTTTTTTTTTTTTTTGCAGCGACAGACCAAAGCCTCTGGTGGAAATCGAACCCACGAGCCCTCGCATGATAGGCGAGCACGCTACCTACTAACCTACCGGGGCGTAGGGTGAGATTTGGGTGTGACCAAGTCTCAAACGTATTATTTTAATTTGATCTTTTCTTGGCATGATATTATTATTGATATATTTAAAAATATTTTTGGCATTGATTTTTTTTTGATTAATTTTCTTGTTTCAATCAGTGGTTTGTGTCCAATTGTGATGCTTGACTTCTCTAAATTTGGAACTCAAGAAATTTTATATGAAATGATATACATCGGAAGAAAGATTTGGTGCAGTTATTAGAGGTGCGGAAAGTGCATTTGTAGCTCAGTTATCTGCAGTCTCGTTACCTATTATTCGTGAGTGGCCAGGTACCCAAATAAATTTAATATCAGACTGTCTCTCAATAAGAATTTGTCTAATCATGCTTGGATATAATTGTTCTTTGTTTAAATTTTTAACGGCATCAAATGCCGAAAGAGAGTCTGTGCAAAGTACGTATTTTTCTTTTGATGTCTTTATGAGTTTAATTGTCTCGTAAATAGCTGTAATTTCAGCCGAATAATTGGTGCTATATTCGGGTAAAATTAAATTTACCAAGGCTTTGTTGTTATCGACACTGCAATAACTAATTCCATTTTCAGATCTGGAACCATCTGTATATAAGAAAAGATGGTCGTTTAATTTATGTTGAATTTTATTGAATTTCCGTTTCCATTTCATTATTAGTTGATGATTTTTTGTTTTCGTTGAGGGATGTGTCAATTGTAGAAAGGTCGATTGTCCAAATGGGATTGTTTATAAAAGATGGCTGAGGCATATTGAAGGGTAAATTGTGGTTTTTCCAAAATTGGACGATATGTGTTAGTGCTGATGGAATTTTTTTGAAGTTTTTATGATGAATTGACTTTTTTTAAATATTTGAGAGTGGGTAGCGGTCATTAAACATGATGGATTTAAATAGTTTTGCAGTAGCAAATTCCCTGTATTGTTCAAGTGACATAGTGTATAGTGTCCGCTTCAAAAATTAAATTTTTTATAGGAGATGTTCTAAAAGCTCCTAGGGAGAGGCGTAAGGCTGAATTAAATATTATTTTTATTTTGTTCAAAGTGCTCTTGGGTGCATATCCATATAGATAGATACCATAGTTGATTTTAGATATTAATATCGATTTGAGGATATGGATAAGGGAGGATGTATTACAATTGAATTTTTTGTATGAAAGACATTTGATAATGTTAAGCCTATTTAATAGAGAAGAGTTAAGATATTCAATATGTGAGTTCCATCTGTAATGGTTATTATAAACTGAAGACTCAAGCCAATAAAGAATGGTTGAAATAAAACGTTAATAGCTATACCTTGGTTTTTGGTTTAATTGAGTTTTTATACCCTATACCACTAAGTGGTTTGGGTATAATGACTTTGTGCTGCTGTTTGTAACAACCAAAAATATTTGACCTAGACCCATCTTTAATTATACCGATCGAATCAGAATCACTTTCTGAGTTGATTTAACAATGTCCGTCCGTCCGTCCGTCCGTCCGTCTGTGTGTCCATGTAAAGCTTGTAATCAAACTGCAGGTCGCAAATATGAATATATTTTGATGAAATTTGGTATATAAGCTTTTATCGGCCATGGGATGAACGCTATTGAAATTGGTGAGAATCGGTCCATGTTCAGACCTAGCCCCCATACAAATTATCCATATGAAATCGACATAAATTGCCATAAGATCCAAATTGTCATATAGATCTTACTCAAATTGGGTTTGTATGCGTTCATTACATCCACTAATGAGTAGTTCAAAAATGATCCCTTTGACCCCATATAGAGCTGCTTCCCGATCTTCAGTTAAATCTATTAAAAAACAAAAATATAGCACTGATTCTTCTCAAGTTTTGTTTGTACATATTTTTGCAAAATACAAGAGACTTTACCAAATATGATCAAGATCGGTCCATTTTTGGACCTAGCCCCTTTATAGATATAGCATCCGATATGAACTTTTTTATATCTGCAGCCAAAAAAATTAATAAAAATCCCACTCAAGTTTGGTTTTTGCTTATTTTCTATGTCCAGTTAGTTGGGCCTAAGAGATAGGGTTTCTAAACGCATGGTATAGGGTATCGTATAGTCGGTCTAGACCGACTATAATTTTCTTACTTGTTTTATTATGACATAGTCGTCTGCGTAAGCGACAAAATCAAGCTCTTTATGGAGGGATATTACATGTGAAAGTTTGTTGTATGCGATTAGGAATAAAATATCTGAAAGTGGCGAATCTTGGGGAATACCGTTGTATAGTGAATGCATTTTTGAGTAATAGGAATTGTTTTTAACAATGATTTTTCTATTAGTTACGTAGTTTTTAATATAGTTATGGATTTTTGGACCTATTTTCCATTCTTCGAGTTGGGTTAGTATAGAATGTATGCCTATTTTATCAAAAGCTTTAGCAAAATCAAGTGAAATGATTGATAAATGATTTTTGTTTTGAAGTGCTTGACTAATTTCCTCTTCCTTTTATGAAGCCATATTGATGGCTATTGATTAGTTTGTTTGTAGTGACAAACCACCATAGTCTGTTGGCTATGATATTGTCCACGACTTTAGATCAGCATGGATTTAGCGCGATTGGGCGATAAGATGATACGACAGTTTTATTCAAGGTTCAGAAAATACACACATGAAACACACAATGTTCTGTTCAAAAGCAGCCAACACATATCTTTATTTTCATATCAATTATGTGCGTTTCTAAATTTTCTACGGTACCCAACACAATCATGACTGTGTTCGTTTCAATATTTCGTTATTTACACAAACATTTTTGTATCACGTATTTTTTGTTTCGATCACACATAAACCACACATATAAGAGTGTTGCTTTATTTGAAGTTCGTGTTCTGGTACGTGTACTGAAAAAAAAAAAAACAGAACATGTACAATAAACAGGTTCGAGTTCAGTTATATTTTAAGTCGTGTTGTGGCTCGTGTTCTAAGAAAAAACAGAACATGTACAATAAACAGGTTCGAGTTCAGTTATATTTTAAACACGACTTAAACACGACTTAAAATATAACTGAACTCGAACCTGTTTATTGTACATGTTCTGTTTTTTCTTAGAACACGAGCCACAACACGACTTAAAATATAACTGAACTCGAACCTGTTTATTGTACATGTTCTGTTTTTTTTTTCAGTACACGTACCAGAACATGAACTTCAAATAAAGCAACACTCAACAATGTGTGGTTTATGTGTGATTGAAACAAAAAGTACGTGATACAAAAATGTTCGTGTAAATAACGAAATATTGAAACGAAAACAGTCATGATTGTGTTGGGCACCGAAGAAAATTTAAAAACAAACATAATTGATATGAAAATAAAAATATGTGTGTGTTGGTCTATGTTATGTTTGTTTACATATATGTACGAGTTTTTTATTCAGTGTGTGTTTTTTTTCTGAACTCTGGTTTTATTATCTTTCGGTTTCAGTATAGGAATAATTAAGCTGGTTTTATATAATTGTGGAATATAATTGTCAAAAATATTGTTGTATTGTAGAACTAGTCTTTTGTGTAACATGTATGATAGGTTTTTTATCATTGGGTATGAAATAAGGTCAAGACCGGGTGTTTTACCTCTCAATTTGTTAAGAGTAATGGAAAGTTCCCTCATATTAATCTTTTCTTCTATAATGGAAGCGTCTTTTCCTGGAGTGAGGTGTTTGGTATTCTGTATTGGGGATTGCTTTAGGTGCTGAAAGGTAGTGGAAAATTTTTCGTCATTGGATTCTCTAGACCAATATTCGCAGAAGGTATTTGCAGCTTCACTTGAGTCTGTAATTATAAATAAATTAATTATTAGAATTATATTTAAAATAAAATAAAACTGTTTTTAATTATTATTACTAAAAATAAGTCAAATCAAAATTGTTCAACTCTCAAATTTTTAAAGCTATAGATACTACCATGGCAAATGGTCTTCTGAGATTAGCGACCTCATTCCAAGTGCTAAAGTTTCAGTTCTCTCTTCCCGCTTCTCTAATAGATTACAGACATTTGTAGTCTATTGCCCAGCTGACCGCATAATGCATTACAGAGAAAATTCATTTATCAGTTGAACTAACCATTTGTGGAATAAACTCTCCACACTAGCCTTTCCTAATAGTTACAATCTAACTAAATTTAAGGAAAATATTTAAAAATATTACTCCCTCTTTCCTTCTTCGCATAACCTATTTTCCTGAAATCTACAAAATGCACCGCATTTGTAGGAGACATCCCCTGAGTGTTGGTTAATATGTATAACGCTTTGGAGCGAATTTTTGGAATGTCAATTAAACGTAGTTTAGTTAAACTCAAGATTTTGAACGCTGTCGACGTAAATTTTGGGATGTCAGTTAATATGTATTTGATCGTTAGTTAACTAACGATTTTTAACTCTCTATTAAAGTAGCTTGAAAGCTATTGATAATGGGGTATTAACTAAACTAACAGAGTTTAGCTGAGGCTGAGTTTAACTCATTTTAGTTAAACATAAATTTTTGAAAATAACTTTCAAACTATTTATACCCTATACCTCTATGTGGTTTAGGTATAATGACTTTGTGCTGCTGTTTGTAACTACCAAAAACATTTGACCTAAACCCATCTTTAATTATACCGATCGAATCAGAATCACTAACTGATTCCATTTAACGATGTCCGTCCGTCCGTCTGTGAGTCTATGTAAACCTTGTAATCAAACTGCAGGTCGCAAATATGAATATATTTTGATGAACTTTGGTATATAAACTTCTAGCGGCCATAGGATGAACGCTATTGAAATTGGTGAGAATCGCTCCATGTTCAGACCTTGCCCCCATACAAATGACCCCTATGAAATCGACATAAATTGCCATAAGATTCAAATTGTCATATAGCTCTTACTCAAATTGGGTTTGTAAGCGTTTATTACATCCATTAATGAGTAGTCCAAAAATGATCCCTATTGGACAACTCTTAGTCATAGGCCCCATATAGACCTGCTTCCCGATCTTGATTTAAATCTATCAGAAACAAAAATATTGCACTGATTCTTCTCAAATTTTGTTTGTATATATTTTTCCAAAATACAAGAGACTTTACGAAACATAGTCAGGATCGGTCCATTTTTGGGCATAGTCCCCATATAGATATAGCATCCGATATGAACTTTTTCATATCTGCAGCCAAAAAAATGTATAAAATCCGACTCAAATTTGGTTTATGCTTATTTTCTATGTCCAGTTAGTTGGGCCTGTGAGATAGGGTCTCAAAACGCATGGCATAGGGTATCATATAGTCGGTGTAGACCGACTATAATTTTCTTACTTGTTTAGTATATACTATTTTATTGGAGAGTTAACTAAACTAAGTGCAACTGACATCTCAAAAACTGGACCTTGGTGAAATAGTTTAAAAGTTATTAGTACTTAAAAAGCCAACTTGAACTAAACTAAGTTTAACTGACATTCCAAGAACTCGGTCTTAGTTATACACTTTGAAAGCTTAAGTATTAGAAAATCTGAGTTTAACTGACGAAAGTTTAACTGGCATCCCAAAACCTCGACTTGAATGTCTGTGTTTTCCCAACAAGGTTGTCGTGCTAGTTTTATGTCTTCAAGCAAACGGATAATGAACAACAAAAATTGTCAGTGATTTAGAAAGGATTCGGTTATTACAGCCGAACAATTTTAATACAATTTATTGGGCTAAAACCAAGTTCACATTAAATAAGTAAAACACCACACAAAAGATTAGTTGGCTAAAATAAGGCCGCACAGGACTCACAATCCAAAAAGCACCACCTGATTATCTGATAAATAGTTTGGTAACGGCTGCTCCAAAATAATACATTAATTTTTGTTGCTTGTTGTTGTTTAAACACTTGGGATGCGTATCTGTTTAGTTAAAGGTTGCCAAACAAAAAAAAAAAGCTTCTTTTCTTAATACATAAGTGTAGCTGTTGTATTTTTAAAAGCAGGTTCAAACCAGTTTGCTAAACAAACAACTGACAGTTTTATGTTTTTGAGGTTCAAGTACCCACCTCCTTTTATTGGATGATACACACGGCTGGATAGATGCTTCGTGGCATGGATGGATGGATGACTGGTTGGTTGGTAGGTACTTTATACAGCCCACTCTGGGTTCTGATGTTGAATTTTGTCTTGTATGATTTTTTTACGATGCAGCTGCAGATTATGATGAGATGATGACTACGAGATGCTGTTGCTGCCAGCTGATGCGGTTGCTTCTGCATCGACCGTTGCGCTTGTTAATGTTACGCATTCGGTAGCTACTGTATTTTGAAGCCTCCTTGATTTTTCTGTTCAATTCAATAGTAGTCTTACATAAATTTTTGTTTACATTCCCTATTAGAGAGTCTAAAGCTTTTTACGACCATCATTTTGTTTGTGTTCTTCAAAACGAGCACCTTCTACTGATGCTGTTGCTTTTGCTAACGCTGGCTACTTTGCTCATTGTCAATGTCGCTTTTATTTTATTGCTTATGCATTTAATGGCAAGACAAATGGTTTTTGAAAGTTAAAAAAGCAACAGCCAGCACAGTTCCATTATAATGTGGCTGTTTTAAGTGTTCCCCTAAAGTGTAGGCACGCGCTTAAGCTTTGCTTATGTTTCTCTATAGTTTCTTTTTAAATACGAGTATACTCGTAGAAGTAACTATTGTAACAGGCCCTCATGTCTGTGTGTTTGTATCGTGGTGTGATCTGTACTGGGTTGAATAATCACTATGATCGGGCCATAGTACTCACAGTGTATTAGTGTATTACGAGCACTCCAGTGCATGGCGTTTGTTGGCTATTTTGGTCAAGTTCTTAAGGTCCATTGTTGGATACATTTTTTCCATAAACATTGTAGAAATCTATTTGTACTTCATATACTTACATACAGACGTATATTTTACTACACATATATGATTGTTTGTTTGTGTTTGTATGTGTTGTAACAATAGCTGCAAATGAGTCTACATAATGTTTTAAAATTTATTAAAAAGTGATTTTTTGTTCCATTGTTCCCATTGTAGAATAACAATTTTTCATCGCACGTGATATGACAATTGATTTTACATTTAACTTAATTTTTTTAATTTTTTTTATATTTTTATATATTTTTTTTTTTGCTTTGTTTTCAATAAGATCTACAAGTATCTATTGTTACAATGTTTAGTTTTTGTTGTTGTTTTTGATTTTCGAAAATTGTTCTTATATTGTTTATTATGTTCGTACAAAGTCAATTGCAGTCCAGCAACCACCTCCATGTGTCTGTCAGTGGTGGTCACTATGTTTGTTGTTCATGTTTGACAGCTCATAGTGCCATTAATCTTGCTTGTTTCTATGTTTTGGTGTATTGGCAAATGTTTGTTGCTCATATGCAAAGTTTTGCCTTTGTAATTTTAAAATTAACAATTGTCCGAGTGTTGCCAGAGGGCGTGTCATTACAAGACAATCAAGCACGATTTCCAGCTAAGTCTTCGATAATGTCAATAATTGTTTTATCATGACAGTTTTTTTTTTTTTTGTTTTGGTTTCTGTTCCAGCAAAAATAATAATAACTTTTAATAATCGTTTTAATTGACTCCCAACAAAATAAAGACCTTGAAGATGTAAAAATTAAGCAAAAGAATAACAATATGGGAAAGTATCAAAATGATTAGTTAGTTCATCAACATTTTGAAGAAAATTTAAAAAAAAGTTGGGAGTTGAGAGTTGTTTCACAAAAAATTGGTTTTCAAAAAATTACAAAATTTCTACATAAGATTTGCTTTTTATTTCTCTGATTAACTCAGAAGCATGGTTTAAGTAGATTTATCCAAGTCCGCTTGTCCATCTGCATGTCTGAGTTTCCATGCAAAACTTGTAATATAACTATAGGTCGTGGATGTAAATATCCGTATATGTGACCTTCTCCGAGAAATGGGACCTAGTGTGTGAAAATTAAGTTTTGAGAAAAAACGCATTTAAAGTTTCTACACCCTTTTAGGTACCAGAATCCACCGTTTTTGACACAACCCGTTTTTTGACACACTAGGTCCCTTTTCTCGGAGAAGGTCACATATATAAACTTTGTTCTTTTTTTTTGTCTGATACGAGTATTAATTAGTATTTTTTTTCTTGTACATTGTAAATTCTAACTATAATAAGTATTCAGTACATTTATATAAGATTAGTTCTTTGCACTGAATTATAATTTATGAAATTCAATAAATTCTTACTTACTTACTTATTCCAGACCTCTTTCTACCTTCAATGTAGCAGTTTCTGCAAAGACTTCTCCACTTCGATCTATCTTGTGCCATTTGTTTGGGTGTTCTAGGCTCGATTCTTTGTTCTGTCAGAATATTGTTGATAGTGTCCTGCCAAGTTTTTCTTCTTCTTCCTCTGCTTCTCGTTCCACTCGGTATTGCTGCTGGTACTCGTTTCGTCAGGCGGTTCTATGGCATTCTAGCAACATGTCCAGACCATCTTAGTTGATTGCGTTCGATTTTGTTGTTCAGCGGTTCTGAATTTAAGCTGGCTCGTATAGTGTCGTTCCGTATTCTAAGTATTTCATTTCTGATGCCTGAATACTGCTTTGATTTTTTGTTGTAAGCGCCCATGATTCGCAGCCATATGTAAGGGTTGGTATATACGTGGAGTTGTATACGGCAAGTTTTGTAGCCGTTGAAACTTCTCTTTTACCGATAAAGTTTTTGTTTAAGGCGAAGTATAAATTGGCAGTTGTGGCTATTCTGCGATTTAAATCCCTGTCCGCTTTTCGTCTTCGCTAATTGTGACTCCCAAGTAGCGGAAGTGTTCCACTTTCCCCTTGCTTTAATGCTTCTGATCCTATGTAAATTTTATGATGATTTTTATCGAGGTTTATTATCATGGTTTCTGTTTTCCTTGTATTTATATGGAGATCTCTTCTGGTCATTTCGTACACAAAAATATCGAGGTTTTGTTGGAGGGATTCCTCGGATTTTGCAACAATGGTCACGTCATCAGCGTATGCTAACATTGAAACTTTCACTGGTTGCATGTTCCATTTTCCTACCGTGATTGGAATAAATGAATCCCTGCAAGATTTGATTACGTCGTCCATCAGTATTATAAACAGATATGAACTTAGGATATCGCCTTGTCTTCTTCGGATGTGGTATTCCCGGTTCTTACATAATTTCGGTATATATCTTAAAAGCTTTTGATTCGTCTGATCAAAATGTTGTACCGTATCGAAAGCTTTCTCCAGATCTATGAAGCAGCAATGAGTTTTCCTATTAAATTCAATGGTATTTTTCGAAATTTGCTCATCATAAATATTAAATCTTGGGTTCTACGATTTTGTCTAAAGTCACATTGTTCCTCTTTAAGTTGATGTTCCTCTTTAAGTTGATGTTCTATCTTGCTCTTCAGTCTTTCAGTGAGTATTCTCGAGTATATTTTTCCCGCTACAGTTAGAAGTGATATACCGCGGTGATTTTGGCAAAGCTGGTAATATCCCTTCTTAAAAATAGGATTGATTATGGCTACTTGCCAGTCGCTGGGAATTGTTGCCTGTCTCCATGCCGCATTGATCACGTTGAGTAGCAGATTCTCTTCATCATACCTGTCAGGGCCCTTGAAAATTCAATTTTTTCTCATCAGAGAATACAACGCGCTGCCACTCTGTTTTCCATGACATGTAGTTTCTACAGACACTAAGCCGAGCTTCTATACGTAGAGGGGTAAGTGGTGATTTTTTTCTTTAATTTTAGGTGCTTCAGATGTTTAGCTTTAGAAATCACCCGCCACACAGTAGTTTTACTTGCGTTAACTCCAGCTTTTGCTCTTATTTTGTCAACAGAGTCATGTGAATTGGAAGCCTCGCGTAGTATAGATCGCTTATCTGCATTGGAAAGTACACTATTTACACGACCTGTCATACCTGTTCTGCAATTATATACGACTTTTCTACTTCTTCTAATTTTTTTGTTATTTCAGACACAGAGAGGTCACATTCCTGATAAGCTTTTTTTTTAATTAGTTCCTTTTTCGTTAAGGCTGAACCACGACCCATTATTCTCGAATATTTTATTAAAATATATTTTAAATATTCAAAATAATGGTTTACTTTATCTTGCCGATGATCTGGACGACGTAAATCAAACTTAAACGCAAATGAAGAAAAGTTTCTGGTTTTCACTATGATTTTCTTCCAAAAAACGTCCTTTCTTAACTTTTATACGTTGCTCTTTTTAGTAGTAGTAGTCAATGGTTTTATCGCTTAAATGATCTTTCCATCTTATTTTATTTTCATTTACTTCCTTTTTAAGAGCATCGTTCCACCATCTAGTGGCTTTGACATGTCGTCCACTGTATTTTTAAATTTGTTCCATTTGGTGCCTATGTTATCGGACGCTATATGTGGTCTTGCCCTTCACTTTTTAGACACTGTCTTATGGTACTGCTCTTGAACTGCACTTGATTTAAGTTTTGCTATCTTAATCCTTGTTTTCATGTTCCGTCGTCGACTTTTCTTATTTGACAACTTTTCAACTACTTTACGTAGTCCCAGTAGGTAATGATCGTTCCCTATCTCTGGTCCGCGTTTTGCCCTAGCATCAAAAAAAAATCTATGCCCAGACACCCTATGAGTGGATTTAAAATTGCGCTTAAACTCATATCTATAATATTAATAGGTAAGGCGATTTCTTGTGTCCAATTTTTTGTTCCACAGTTTTCTTCCAATTTTTACCAAACGTATCTCATTTTTAACGTACTTATTTTTAGCTGTCCACCAGATTTACAAATTTGCACCGTCTGGAAAATTTTGTTGGAGTAAAGTGCATTTAAAGTTGCTACTAACACATATATAAAATTATACAATGCTATATGTGTGTTTATTAAATTTGTTAGTGAGTTAGTTTTGTGAATTGGCTAAAATTGATTAGCATACCTTTAGGGTTTTGTAAATGAAAAAATAAAATTTCCTAGAATTTGCACTCGAATTTCGAGGGCTGGGATCTGCTAGTTATAATTAATAGACCAAATTTTATTTGTCATTGTTTATTTATTGATTTCCCAATGGACGAAGGCCGTTATGTGACCTCTTTCCACTTTGTCTATTTTTGTAATAATATTTGATAATTTATATTTAAATAAATTTACTCTCTTTATTGATGACAATTTTAGAGTTTTAATAGCACTTTGCCATTAATATTTTAATCCTTTTATATAATTTTGTCTGCTATCGATGTGAAAGCTTTTTATGAGCCCATTTAGCTAAATCATGATGATTTTATATTTAACATTACTATAAATTTTCAATTACACATTTAACGTACATCAGAATTTTAAAAGTGGAGAAAATAAAAAATATATTATTGCTTTTATCCACTAATGGTGGTGATGAGTGGTGCTTGGCTGCTGCTCTCTAATACAAAATATTGTGGTAGAATGTTCGTTGGTTGGTCGGTTGGTTGGTTATGTTGAATATGCCAAAGTTATTATCATGATCATAAGTGGCAGTCAGCTCTAGCATTGGAAATGTAAGTATTTCGATACAGACGCGTCACGATCATCATCGTCATTACGGCTGTACAACATGTAAATATATCCCAACAAAAAATTGTTTTCCAATTAGTATATACTATATAATTGATGACAGATAAATTTTTTTGATTCAACTATAAAATTAAAAGAAAAAATTTCAATAAATTGCTAAAAAAAAAAAAAAAAAAAATTTAAATAAAACAAAAATGTTATATATGAAAATCAAATTATAATTGTTGTCCGAGTTCGAGTGTAAGTAAGGATGTCGACATTTTATTTCCAAAAATGTTTTAACTAAAGAAATGTATCTTAATATATCACACTACATTTTCACTCCAAATTTCATACAGGCAGTACATTTGGGTACAATTTTGTATTGTTTAAAATTGTACAGCCTACAAAATTTTGTTTGTACCGCAAAATAGATTTTAAAACAATAATTTTTATTGTTTATTCGTTAAAAAAAAATAAAATAAAATAAACATGAACAATTTTGTAGGTATATTTTTTTACTCTATTTTTCCTTAAAGAAAGGTTTTTTCTCACGTAAAAAAAGCTTTTCTCCCCTTTAAGATTTAAATGTTCAATCTTCCTCAGAATAAATATGCTATAAAAGATTTTATGTTTGACTGCACTTTTTGCTGGGTTATTTTAAATTTATTGTTGGAGCTATTGTAAATATTGTTTTTGTAATACTTTTTCGATTTCTAACTGTGACATCATGTCCATTTTTAAATCGTAATGTTAAAGCTAGGAAGGAACTAAGATTATATTTTAACTACATACTTAAGTTTTAAAATGTTCTTTTATTACAACATGTAAATGCATTAATCGTAGCATAACACAGTGCAACACAGCCATGCTGGGGTGGTGAGAAATTTCATGTCAGAATGAAAGATTATTATTAGATTATTATTACATTTAATATTTATTTAGAAATTCAGAACCATTGAAACCCAAGAACCATTGATGATTTCTCATTTCATTCTTCAACAAAATTGTAAATAAGGCTTAAATAAATAATTTATTTTAATATATCCATGATAAAAGTCAGGTTGGACTAATTTTATCGAATGAATTCTTAAAAAGAAATGATTTTTAGGCTTTTTTTTTTATCAATAACTTCAAATTTCTGGCCATAGACGCCTGTAAAATAAATCCAAAGACACGTAATTTTTATTTCTTTGAAAAATAACGTCTTTACTCGAGTTCTATGAATTGTAACTGCAGAAAGTATACGCCACATGTGCTTAACGTAGCTAAATATTTCCTGGTGCATCATATGGAACCAAAGGGTTTTCATTGGTTTTACGCAGTAAAATCGCTTTCAAGTTGCACCCTTACATTGTTTTAAATTGAATATTTATACCTAAAAAACTAAACAAACAAACATCAAGGTAATTAAGGTTTTACTGTACTGGCCTAGTATTTTCAGCCTGACTTTAAATTTCTCACCCCCCCCAGCCAAAGACCCTCAAATGTCCCACACTGTGATTTTGTTTGCATTAGATAAAAAAAAAAAAGATTTTTTTCTGACAAATTTTTTTTTATTCTTTATTGCAAAAATATTTTCGAAACAATGATAAATGAAGAATTAACCTTATTAACCGATTTTTAAAAAATATAGGCAAACAATATCTATAATATTTAATTTTATTATTTTTTATAAAAATAAAAAATCTTATTTTCGATCTTTATCAATTTAATGATTGAGTTTGAAATTGTTCAGGCTCAAGATCAAATGTTTTTACTTATAAAAAATAATAAAATTAAAAATACGGAGGGCACGCCGTTAACGCTAAATGTAAGTTTAGCAAAAACAAATTGTTTTTCTTGTTTTTTCAAGACAAAAACAAACATGTATATTGTAGTATGCAATGTGTACTCGTATACAATCATATTTGTTTCAAAGTTGTTCTATTTTTAGTTTGTTATATTGGAAGAGGCTTAAATAGTATAACTTTTGCTTGAATTCTCATTTGGTTGTTTTCAGCAAATATATATGAATTTAACTTTTTACCAAACAAACTATCTACTGCTTTTGGTTACTGATGAGGGTTGGTGACTCTTCCCGAAACAGCTGTATAACCTGTCATGCAGAATATACATAGATGAATTTTTGAAACAAATGTGCTAATGCTTTTACTTTATTTAAAGTAAAAACATTTGATCTTGAGCCTGAACAATTTCAAACTCAATCATTAAATTGATAAAGATCGAAAATAAGATTTTTTATTTTTATAAAAAATAATAAAATTAAAAATACGGAGGGCACGCCGTTAACGCTAAATGTAAGTTTAGCAAAAACAAATTGTTTTTCTTGTTTTTTCAAGACAAAAACAAACATGTATATTGTAGTATGCAATGTGTACTCGTATACAATCATATTTGTTTCAAAGTTGTTCTATTTTTAGTTTGTTATATTGGAAGAGGCTTAAATAGTATAACTTTTGCTTGAATTCTCATTTGGTTGTTTTCAGCAAATATATATGAATTTAACTTTTTACCAAACAAACTATCTACTGCTTTTGGTTACTGATGAGGGTTGGTGACTCTTCCCGAAACAGCTGTATAACCTGTCATGCAGAATATACATAGATGAATTTTTGAAACAAATGTGCTAATGCTTTTACTTTATTTAAAGTAAAAACATTTGATCTTGAGCCTGAACAATTTCAAACTCAATCATTAAATTGATAAAGATCGAAAATAAGATTTTTTATTTTTATAAAAAATAATAAAATTAAAAATACGGAGGGCACGCCGTTAACGCTAAATGTAAGTTTAGCAAAAACAAATTGTTTTTCTTGTTTTTTCAAGACAAAAACAAACATGTATATTGTAGTATGCAATGTGTACTCGTATACAATCATATTTGTTTCAAAGTTGTTCTATTTTTAGTTTGTTATATTGGAAGAGGCTTAAATAGTATAACTTTTGCTTGAATTCTCATTTGGTTGTTTTCAGCAAATATATATGAATTTAACTTTTTACCAAACAAACTATCTACTGCTTTTGGTTACTGATGAGGGTTGGTGACTCTTCCCGAAACAGCTGTATAACCTGTCATGCAGAATATACATAGATGAATTTTTGAAACAAATGTGCTAATGCTTTTACTTTATTTAAAGTAAAAACATTTGATCTTGAGCCTGAACAATTTCAAACTCAATATCTATAATATTTCTTGTGACCGATGATTTGTTCAACAGTTTTCTCCTGATTTTGACCAAACGTATCTTATTCGAAAAGTATTTCTCTTTAGATGTCCACCAGATTTACAGATTTTTAAATTTTTAAATTTTGTTGGAGTTATGCTCATTTAAAGTTGCTACTAACACATTAAATTTTGTAATATGTTTGCATAATAAAAAGGAGTTTGTTTTCTTTATTCACAATAACAATTGTGTTGAATTGAAAAATTATTTTGGACATGGTATACCCCTAGGGTCAATAATTTATTAAATGAAAAAATAAAATTTCCTAGAGTTTGCACTCGAAATTCGAAGGCTGGAATCTGCTAGTTGTAAATTAATTTGTTTAACATTTCGTAATTCCTTGAGATGGTACAGCAACATTATACTGTAACCTTGATCATTGATCTGCCCACCAGGTCAGGTGTTCATGTATAAAGTTTTGAAGCAAATTAAACTAACAAACATCATTCTTAACAAATTTGGGGTTTTGTTATGTGCGTAAATGAGCTACTGTAGGATTTGGTTACAATTTAAACTCCTTCTTGTTATAACCTAAAGACTTACTTGTTTTACGACTTGAATAATTTTATGAATTTCTCGTAACTAATATTTTTAATGTGATTTTTTATATATGTATTTATATGCATTAGCGTGTCCTGAAACCATTTAAAAAAAATATATATGATTATATTTGCGCTCAGCTTACAATACAATGTTGTACAAAATTATCACTTTTAATTTGCTTAGTCCATAACTGAACTGTAAACAGCAGTTTTTTTTAATATTCGAATTATCTGTGTTTCTAAATGGGGCAAATTGGATCGTATTCTGTATTTTAAGTTAATACATTTGCAGTGGCTCTATAACATATTCGTTCATATCTTTTTCTCCACAGAAATTTCATTATTTTTTACCTATTGTTAGAATAAAAAGTTTGTTTGTTTGTTTGTTTGTTTAAATTATGACAAGTGTCTTTTAAATTATAAAATTAAAAATAAAATAACTAAACTTCATTATTAGTAACAAAGAAACTTTAAAAAGTTATAAAAGATAAGAAACTCTACTCCAAAATCTATTCGCTCATATAAAGAACAAATAAAAATAAAATATTTTGTGTTTGACATTTATCCTTTTTGGGTCCTTAATTTCATTGAGGCACTTCATTCAAGTGTAATGGCACAGGATATGCAAGTTTTTTTTATTATCTGCTTAAATTTTCTCTCACTTTGAGATAAAGGCTGCTTTGATGTCTTATTTGCTGGTAGTATTGCATGTTCTCCCTTGCTTTTTAATATCGTCCTAGATGTTATAGTTCGTAATGCTACTCAAGCTAATAGAGATATCAACTGGGGTCTTAATGAACAACTCGAGAGCCTCGAATATGCAGATGATATCTGCCTCCTCTCTAATAGCTTTAAAGATATGACATCTAAACAGAGGTCATAAAAGCTGTTCCAAAAATAAACGTAAATAAGAGTAAGGTAATGCGCTGCAATACACTAAACACCAAAAAGTTTCGCATAGAAAACATTGAACTAGAAGAAGTCTCGTGATTTTGCTACCTAGGCAGCACATTAACAAACATAGGTGGCTCCAGCAAAGATGTAGCATACCGAATCTCAAAGGCCAACCAAGCATGCGGTACCCTTCGGTCAGTATGTAAATCTTCTGTCATATCAAAGCGCACTAAGATCGCTATCTTTAACTCTTGTGTCAAGTCTGTGCTGCTCTGTGCATGCGAGACGTGAAAAACGACAGAACACGACGTAAATTCCCTACAAGTGTTTGTTAATCGATGTCTCTGAAGAATATTAAAAGTTTTCTGGCCTAACACCATATATAATTCGGAGCTCTGGAGACAAGCAGATCAGCGGCCAATCCATATTGATATCTTGAACCGCAAATGGCGCTGGATTGGTCACACACGGTCTTCAGATGACACAGCTAAAATTGCCATTGTCTGGAACCCACAGGGTAGGACACGAAGAGTAGGCAGACCGTTACACACCTGGCGTCGGCAACTGAACATCGAAGTCGGCCATAGCGATTTAAGCTGGAGAGAAGTGAAACAAATATCATCAAACCAAACCGAATGGAACAGATTCGTTGTGTTCGTTTGTTCCCAATAGGAACCACAGGACATAATATATAAATATATATTAAATGTTCTTATATTTTTCTCAAGTAAATTTTCAATGGTGCTTAAATCTGGTGATTGTGGCGGTGTTCCGACCCATTATGAAGTACCCACATATTTTGAATTTCTTGCGTTATTTCGAGATCATTAAATTGGGTAAATCCCAATCGGTATACAATTCATATTTCCCCCAATACTTTTTATATTTTCTTTTAAATTCTTAATTTTTTCCTTATGGTCCATGATTGCTTTAATAAAATGTAGTTACACTTTTGCACTCTTACAGACCCATGCAAGGCCGGAACCTTCAACCTTCCATAACGCTGACGTTAGACCATTTCGCGTCCGTCTGATTTAAGGATATTTAATACACTCTCATGAGAGAATATTACCATATTCCAAAACACAGATTTTTTCTAAAAGTTTCGGCAAACAGTTTACGTTTTCTTTTTTTAACTTTTTTTAATTAAACTTTTTTATGTGTGCTATTCTACTTTAGATACCAGCATCAAGGAGCACACAAAATCACTAATGACCTCATTGGTCAATTTAGCAGTACTTTTTATATATTTTCCGGTTATGGTCTGTAATGATGAAGATTTAATATAATTTTTGTTTCATGCTGTGTTATTTCACATATCTTGCGATTTCCTTAAATGCACTAAAATTTTTTGTTCTGTTTGCCTCAAACTGTAATACATATTTTAAAATTCGAATGCCATCTATAATTTTTTCGGAAAAATTTTAACTAATGCAATTTTTTTATATGAATGTTATTTTTGTGTTCTTTTTTTTAAGTGGGAAATATTACTTTAAAACTATTATTATTTCATTGTTTGAAAATAATAATTTTTGATAATTACCATAAATAATAATAATGAAAAATAACGTACATTCAGTCAATAAAGTTTGTATGCAAACTGTAAAATAAAATTCAATTTCAAATTTTTCGCTGGCCCTGCAATTAGAATAACCGGTTTTTAGAGCACCGTTAGATTTGCAAGCAATTGTTTTTTCTGATTGATGCAATTATCTAGCAGTCAACAAAGATGAAAAAGTGGACCTCAGAACAATTATGTTATGTCTTGATTAAGATTTTCAGTGTTTTTAAAAGATTTGATTTTATATTTGGATAAAATAAATTAACAAAATACATGAACTGGCACCACGGGGCAAAGAATTGCCTTTGGATCGCAGAGAAGTGATAATAAAACTCTAACTGGAGCACAGAATTCATGGACAAATTGCCGAAACGGTTGGAAAAAGTTATGCAACCGAGCAAAATAGAATAGAAAGTATAGATGAGTAGGAACTAATAATAACAAGCCAAGGTCGGTCACACATTCACTCCCAGTGAGAAACGAATTATCATGCGTGAAGTGCAAAAATGCGAAAATATCTACACGAAAATTACAGATGGAAATTGAAAATGAGGTGGGAAAAGTAATACAGACACAATTCGCAAAGTATTTTGATCAGCTGTATACCTTGGCCGCCAAAAGCGCAAAAAGCTGTTTGTAAGCCCTATAAACCACAAAAAAAGACTCTTATTCACAAAACAATACGAAGCAGCTGACCAAAACTTTTGGAACGCCACTAATTTTTCCGACGAAAGCAAATTCAATATCCACGGATGAGTTAGAAGAGCCAAGCTGTGGCTTATATACAATTCTGAATTTCAGCCACAAAACATGAATGGGCACAGTAAAATAAGGTGGTGGATCAGTGCTCTGTTGGGGCTGTATGGCTGACCCTCGAGTGGGTAAACTTGTTTTTATATAGTATAATGGATTGGTTTGTCTATTTAAACATTTTTAAAAAGAACTTGCATGTAAGTGCTGAAACTTGGGATTGAGGATCATTTGTATTGCAGCAAGACAACAATCCTAAGCGCAGTCTTATTGCCTCCTCTATGAAGTGAGAAAACAACTTAAAACCCTACCCCAATCGACCGATATTAATCCCATTGAGCACTTGTGAGACCATCCGGACCGCAAAATGACAAAACAGGGAAAGAAGACTTGAAAATGGAGAAAATGCCACCGAGTGTTACCACGATCCTGGCGTCGCACAGTGGCGCCCTTAGAGCAAACGAGGTTGCAAAAATCAAAATTTTCATGTGCGCCGACGAAGTTTTGAATAAACCCATGTTATAGGAAACTTTTCAACGATTTCAAATATGCTACTCTTAATAATATCACATTTTTAGTTTAGAAGATATAACCGTTCTAATTTGACCCACTTTCGGTTTTCAAAAAAACACACAATTTTTAGTCAATTTGTTGCGATTTCAGGTGTAATATCACGAAAAATAGGTAACGAATCGCCTTATTTTTTGTTTGTATTGATTGATGTATTTATTAAATGTATAATGATATAAAAAAAATTAACTGTTTGCTTTGTGTTTCTCCTGGTAAATCACTATTTAAAAACTATCCGTTTTTTCACTATTTTTCAACTTTGACGGAAAATAAAAAAAATCTATATTTTTCTATATTTGCCATATTTGCAAAACATGTTCTTTGATTATTTCTTTACATAATTCAAAAGGTTTTATCTGCCCGTACGTGCCCGTTTGGCTTCTAAAGGTAAAAAAGTTTAAAAAGACATGGTTGCAGAAATTGTATGGCGTGGATCCCTTACATGTTTTGACTGACAGTAGTTTGATCTAATAGTTTGAAAATTGCATTTTAAGTCGGTTGTCTACCTGGGAGCCCCTGCCAAAGTCTACTCCCAATATTCTGTTACAGACACAGGATGCAGAAAAACTACTCACTGAAATTCGCAGGTACGCACCTCACTTAAAAATTACTTTGGAGTACAAATGGTCAAGAACAATATTGACTTTATGGTCCCTCCAGGTAGGCACAAATGTTGTTTAGACACGAGCATAATATCAAAATTGCATAATTCAGCCTAAATCCATATGTATGCAGGGAACAGGTAAATTTTTAGGCATGGTAGCATAAGCCTGTATGGATTAGGCTACGACTGAAAGTTGGCGCAACAAGTACTGAAACCATGGCGTTAAACAATATAAAATTATTTGAACTGTTTAGAAGGTCAACCACACCAAAGTTTTTCACGGAAGCTGCTTTAGAAGAACATGATAGCTTATACGGAAATATTGAGAGAAGCGAAATTATAAAAAATAATTTTTATCTGATATATGCAAATATTAAGGCAAAATGGGTGAAATCTAATCGAACCATTCAGAACTTCAAATCCAAATACGAGGACTGGCTTAATGAAGACACCATTCTGGATATATTGGCAGTAGATAAACCCACCACATCAACCAGAGGAGCAAAAGGAAGGCAAAAAAAAGTATTGAGGAGTGTTCAATTTTCACAAGGAAGAGGAAACTTGCCGATGCCACCAATGACTTGACCGCGAAGCATTTATCGGACGCGCTGTCTATTAAATATACAAAGGATAGTGAAAGAGTTAGGTCGCAGATTACAAAATCTGTTGCTGATGCAAGCCCACTGCGACTAAAAAGGATTAAGGAAAGCATTCCCACGCCCACAAACGCATATATTAAAAAGTATGGTTCCGAAGAAGCCTTGGCCTTGTTTATGGACTTACAACTTTCCAAAGAAAAATATGAGATACTACGGGCATCCTTGATGCGACACGGGGCTGACGTTTTACCAGGATACAAGCATATTACGCAAGCCAAAATAAATTCACGACCACTGCATACGGAGTTTACGGAAGTCTCTGTGAAAGCCAATCTGCAGGATCTCATGGACCATACAGCAAAACGGTTGTTGGAGACTCTTCCTGAAAATCAGGTGAAAATTCTTCCTGAGAAACTGACATTGATCAGCAAATGGGGCTGCGTTGGATCATCCGGACAAAGCGTTTATAAGCAAAGGATATCTTCCGATGACGCCTACAAAGCTGCAAATTGGAGAAGGAAAATATATTGAACGCAATTACGAGTTCCACCTGACTATGGTTGACGGAAAAGTCGTAAACGAACTGACAGGAACAACCTCAACATTGTCATGCCCGACTTGCAAAAAGAGGCAGAAGAACTTTGGTAATTTAAACGATTCTACAAACGAGGAGAATTACGAATATGGAATGTCACCATTGCACGCAAGGATAAGGTGTATGGAGTTCTTGCAAAAACTGGCGTATATCCTACCACAAGAGGAGGAAATCTTCGATGAAAATACATCAATAAAGGATAAGGAAAGATCAGAAAGAAGCAAATACAGGATGCTTTTTTTAAACAAGTTGGACTAAAAGTAGACTGTCCCAAGCACGGATACGGTAACTCAAACGATGGAAACACTTCTAGGAGATTTTTTTGAAAATGATGAGGCAGTAACTAGAATCACTGGAATTGACAATCAAATCGTGAAAAGATTGGGAACGATCTTGAATGTTTTAAACTGCAAAGAAAATGTCAATTCTACAAAATATGGAGAATATGCATCGAAAACTGCATCTCTTTTAGCAGAAATGTATCCACAGAAGAAGTTGACACCGACCGTCCATAAAATATTGGCGCTTGGCAAAGATATAATTAAGTACCAGTCTTTGCCAATTGGAGAGCTTTCTGAAGAAGCACAGGAGTCTCTTAACAAATTTTATAAAAAAATATAGAGTGCAGAACACATTCAAAGCATCAAGGGTAAGGCAAAATGAGGACCTCTTCAACACGTTGGCAGCATCTTCCGATCCACTTATTTCTTCCCTGCGGCATGTGAAGTCACGAATAGAGTTAGAAAATAATTATAGTTTAGAAATGATTAGTCTTTTAGATATACCTTCTCTTACGAATTGTGATGAATATTTTACAGAAAATTGAAAAAATAAATTTAAAAAAGAAGTAATTTTTTTTTAATTTGTTGGGTAATAATTTAAAACATAAAACCCTAAAGAAAAAAAATAAAAACAATCTAAAAATGTAAAAATAATTTTTTTTAGTTACCATAAAATTGATTTTTCTACAAATTTTAACTTTGATAACCCATAAGTAGGCCCCTACAAAGCGTAGCACCCTTTCCAAACGCTCATTTCATAGGCTGAACAGTTATCTATCATATGCTGTTTAAACTGTTCAATTATGTTATTCGGTTCAAAAGATATGATTTTTGCAACGAAAAAACTCAAATGGCGCCACTGTGCGTCGCCGATGCAAAACTTCCTTAAAGCGGTCAATAAATAAAAGCTTTCCAAAAAAGTATTAAACATTAGATAATTAACTGTTTAATTTACGACTTAATCTTAGTCTTGACATAGATTGGCATATACTTTTTTGAATAATATTTTTGAGGATATTTTTGTTTAATTGTTGCTATTTGAAGACGTTAAGTTTCTCTTGGTTTTTATTTATTGTTTCGAAATAAAATTTTGAATATTTTCTTTACAAAAAGAGTTTTTCTTTCATCCTTGCACAGGGAATAAACATACATAAATTTTTTGCATAGAAACTTTATGACTGACTGTATAATGATCTAAAGTTAATATTTTATGCAGTTATTTTATAAAAAAAAACTATGTGAGTCCGATCACAGGGGACATGTGTAAACATCTATTTACACATCAATTAAAATCAAACAGTAAGCGCCATCTATGTATAGCCAGCAACTGCAATGGTTGTTGTACTTGATGGTTACAGTTATTTGCTATACATTCATGGCGCTTTCTGTTGGTTGTTGAATCAGCTAAATAAATTTAAATCATAATCTTTGCACCAATACACTTACATATCGCACCTGTACCTCTAAAGTGAGTCAACTCAAAATTTTTAAATTTTCACTTTTTGCAAGAAAACGATACACATATCTATCCACTGTAAAAATCTTATATCGATTTTTCTAGACTTTCGCAAAAAAAAAAAAAAAATACAGTTGTAAACCTCTTTGTGTTATAAGAGTAGCTTCTTTAGAATCCAGTTAAAAGACATATTTTGAGTTCCACCCAAAAAACTTGTTATTTTTGATGATCACTGAAAAAATCGCAAATACAACTACTGTTGTATACTTATTATTCGCAATTCTTTACTACGAAACAACTGTTTTTAAATTTTATAGTAAATGTTAAAAAAAGCCGTTTTTGCCTCTACTGAAAATTTGTAAATTTTGAGTTGACTCACTTTAGAGGTACAGCTGCGATATACCTCACACCGATTTTCCCTTACGCTGTTTTTGTGATTGTATTGTGAAATAGATGTTTACACATCAAAAATATTTTGTTTCATATTATTAATAATAATATTATTATAGTATGATTTTATACACCGCTGGAAAGAAATATAATAAAAATATAAATATAATTTTCCCCGTTATGCTTATTCTCAACCTGTGATTAGATAGAGGGTAACAAATTAAGAAAAAAAAATTATTCTGACAAAAAAGTTTTATCAAATTTTTTTTCCCAAATAAAATTAAGCCATAAATAAGCTCTAGATCAGCAAATTTTTTCTTAATGCAACTTTTGAAACAAAATCTTACGATGCGTTTTTCGGCTCACACTAATGCAGCAGTTCTTCATAATAATGATTATTGTATTGTTGTTGTTATTGTTAGTTTTTGTAGTTTTATTTTATTAAGCTGATCTTTAAGTTGAACACCTGTGTTCTTTTTTAAACAGAAGTTAAGTGTAGGTTCATTCGTTCGCTCGTTGTTCATTCGTTCGTTCGATTGATCGCTCAGTCCATGATCTTCAAGTGTTTGAATCGTTATTTTTTTTTTCAATTTTTATTGCCTTTTATTATTTGTTTTTGAATTTTTTTTTTTATATCTTTTTTAGAAAAGGGGTTTCTTTAATGACATTTGAAATCATTTTTTGAATAATATACGCCTAGTTTTTGTTGTTTCGTTCTTTTGTTTCTGGCTGTTCTTTAACAAGTTCCCCTTTTTAAGTAAATGTGAACATGCTCAAACATGCTTATATTTGTTTGATTTTTTTTTTGTCTTTCTTAACGCAGGTCTTATCTGTTGATTGTTGTTGTTCTTTTTTTATTACTTGGTTATTATGCTCCCCATTTTTATATTTTTATCATTGATCTTTAGTCGTTGGCTGTCTGTTTGTCTGTCCACCAGTCTGTCTATATATACATATATATATATGTATCCTCCTTTTGAGCGAGTGTGTATGATTGCCAATTAATTTTGTTAACCCCTTTGGCTCTTGAGTTTAACCCAGAGGCTGTGTTGTTTTCATTTAGAATTTTAATAAATTATTTTATATGTTTTGTTTATTTATTTATTTAGTTTTTTTAAAATCTATACTCGTTACAAATTAATGTAATTAAGCCATTAGTTATGATCGTTAAATATAATCCGTTACATATTCTAAGTTATCTACACAAAAAAATTTAAATTAATTTGTTTGTTTGATTTTCGATTTTGTGTGTAATAAATTACCACCGAATCTTGAATGTGTTTATTATGTTTGTACATATGTATGTAGGTATGTATAAAGTGTATTGAACCTTAAATTAATTTCCTGTGTTAAATCATTAATTAAGAGACAAAATTCAAAATAATTTTGTCAATTAAAATTAACAAAAAAAAACATTTAAAGCAAACTCGTCTAATTATTATAAGTAAGTTCTCCAAAATATTGTGCTCTTTAATTTTCACCTAAAATTTGTGTCAATTATCAAAATTATCAAAACCAGAGTGGCATAAATCGGACTCTGAATTACAAGAAAAATATGATCAGAAGTTGACTACAATTCTCAAACCTTTATTTTCTGCATTAAACACATTTAATTTCACAATAACCGTACCTATTAATACAAGTATCGTTTCAAACTTGCATATGTATTTAACTCCATATGATGAAATTTTGGCGGGATACTGTACCCCAACGAATATGAGGAACAAAACAAAAACGTAAAAAAACCATCGGTAATAAAAAGATTTGTAAACTTAACAAGACAACTTATTACAAAAAAAAAATAACCAGTTTGGCATTTTGCGGTAAATACACTCATACATGCACACACACGCACACACCGAAGCATTGTTACTACTACAAAGATGACTTTGTAAAAGAGAAACTAATCAAGAAGAACAAAAAGAGTAATGTGAAAATGTAAGGAGTAAAATTTAAGAGTTTAAAAAGAGAATTTTAATTAAATAAAATCCATCAGTATATTTCTGATATGGGGAAAATTTTTCTAAAGTTTAAATATTCTCAAAAAATTTAAAGTTACACTTTTGCATTGTTTCCAAAGTAAGAACTTCTTTGGATATTATTTTAAACAACTTTCAAAGATGTCAGTGAAACAATAACACATTCAGTTCTTAAGAATAACAAATATAAATTGATGAATATACAAATTAACATTGAGCATTAAAAATGTAGGTAAATCAAAAAAATTAAAAAATATATCTGTGGTCACAAGCAATAACCGCCTAACTCGAAAATCATGCTTTCGAGAAAAATAGCTTTTTATATAAATGTAATAGGGCTTTATTACGACTTAGGTCAGTATGTTTTCATTAATAACTTTTTAAATAACAGCGTTAGAAAAATAAGGATTTCACGTAAATATAAAGCGTTTTTAGTAGAATATGATAGCATACATAACTCGAGTCGTTCTTAAGTCGACTTAGACGGTTATCGCTTGTGACCACAGATATATTTTTTTTTATATATTTTTTTTTTTATTTTTATTGTACTATCATCATTACAATTAAAATAAATATATATAAGTATATTTCATATCTTAAATTTTTGAGATATTACTTAAAGTGTTGCAGCAAATAGAGTTTTTTTTTTTAATTTACACATGAATTGAGTTCATTGCACTTTAAAGGAAAAAGCTCACTATCTTTTTGAGATGTCTAAGAAATCTTGTCACTAACCTTTTCTTTCAACTTCTCTGTAGAAGTTGAAGAAAAAAGTTAGTTATATTTGCAAATTCCTTATTAGCTCGAAATTTGGAGACCTCTTTCTGTCTTCGAATCTGGATGTTAATTTTTCTAAAACTGGTTTCCATTAAGCTTAGGTTGAGTAGATAAAGCTTTATCACAGGCTTGTAGAATGTGGTATTGTAATGATAGATTCCTATCAAAAATTACTCCCAAATATTTGATGGCATCCAGTATTGGAATCTGACATCCTTGAATATTGAGGGTTGTTTGTGGTGTTCTTTTTGGCGACCTGTTAAATGGAAAAATAGTTGCCTGTATTTTGTCTTGATTCATTTTTATTTTCCATTTGTTGAAATATTTTTTTAGCATGTATTAGTGCTTTTTTCATATTCGCTACTATCACATTTGAAACTTTACCGCTCAAAATAATAGCGGTGTCATCGCAAAAAGTGTTGTAAATTGATTTTCTTGCACAATAGTGAACCTTGCGTCGATGCATCCCCCTCTATACTGACCACAAATTATCTTTCCGATAAGAAACTTTTAATATTTTTGGTAGAAAAATTGGGTACTCAAATTTAGTTAAAAAATTTCCCGTTGTGCCATATACAGTTAAAGGCTTTCTCTATATCAAGAAACACCACTCCAGTACTTTTGATGAGATTTTTGTTCGTTGTTATCATGTTTAATATTCTTTTTACTTGGTGTATTGTAGAATGATCTTTTCTAAATCAGAATTGTTCTTTCCTCAGAATATTATTTGTTTCTGTGTATTCGTTTAGTCTGTTCAAAATAATTTTTTCGAAAATTTTGTCTAAGCCATTCAGCATACTGATGGGCCGGTAACTTTTGGGTGAATTTTTGTCCTTTCCTTTTTTCGGTACCTTAGCCGTTTTAAAGTGTTTAGGAAAATATCCACTTCTCAGGCACCAAAGATATTAGTCAGAGTACCTACAAATAAGTTAAACATATTTTTAAGAACTATAGGTTTTAACCCATCAATTCCTGGAGCTTTACAATTTCTTTGTATATTGATAAGATATCTAACTTCTTCATCAGTAGTTAAAACCTCATTCATATTTTGGTCAATTTCTTATGCGTACAACGTTGGCTTTGATTTAATTATTATGAACTTCAGCGCCATCTGTTACCAAACTCCCAACAACTGCTTTGTTCCCTCCAATTGCTTTATTCAGCTTCCAAAACTTTTTGCTACCTGGGGGCAACCCTTCGATAAATGTACTCCAATTGTTATTTCTATCAATCGATACGTGAGTGTTAATTTAAATGATCTTTCTAAAGCATTGTTAGATCTTTGCAATTTACGTCTAAATCTGTTTCGTTGTCTAATGAGATGTAATGTAAGTGGAGAGAGTTTTTTCTGCCAAAGTTGTTTCTCCTTAACTGGAATCTTTTTGGAAGCCTTTTGAATGATGTGAGTAATTTTTGTTAAAATAGGTTCAATGTTTCTGTAATATTTTCAGTCGGTAAATTGTTTCCTTGTAGCTCATTGTCTACCCATTGCCTGATTAAATTCCAATTGGCCACACTATACAGTGGGACGAACGCAGTTCTTTCAATAATAGAACCATAGATTTCGCATGGTATCGGAACGTGATCTGATTTCAACAATCCGGGATGAGTTTGAAGCTGTGACATATTCAAACTCGAGTTTGTGAGTAGAATGTCGACAACTGATGGCTGTGTGGGTGTTGAACGCTGGCCAAAGCGGGTGAATGAATTTTGAGAGTAAATGTAGTAATTGGAGTTCAATTGGTGGTCAATAAATATATTTAAATGTAAAAAAAACAAAATTAATATAAAGAAAAAATGTATTGGGAAAAGATTTATCTTTATATATAAAATTGTTGGTGTGTTTGTTGCGAACACATGATCACCGGAATTTAACACAATTGGTTCAATTCGAGCTCTTCTGTTTTTTCTGCTTTAAAACGGACAAGATAGCTGGTACCAATAAATATATCTCCACATATCTAGTAAGATAGCTACATTCTTCAGAATTAGTGAGAGTTCATTAGTTAAGAGTGTATGTGACCGAGCCAAATATGTACTGGATCCGACAACGGGTTGTGGCACCTCCCATACAAAGTTCTACATCTAGAGTGCGTGCTATGGCAGCAAGAGGCCTTAAAACTGCGTGATTCCATATACTGGATGGCGCACGAATCCTACCACAAAAACAAAAAGTAATAACTTTTTTTCTGTATGCTTATTTAATTTTTTGTTTCTTGGGATACCCAAAAGAGGATTAGGATAGTGCAGCGGTAGCATGCTTTGCAGTCCTTCATTTCCGTCCAAAGGGAATATAGGCGGGAGTTTGGCGGTAGTCCCCAAGTAGATGGACTATTATGAGGGTGGTAAAAATGTTTGCAGAATCTGGAAGCCTCGCACGAGGACTGCACCATCGAGTTCCCTATGTTCGGGCTGAAGATACAATCGTGGCTATAACATTGTCGATTCAGGCAAATCCAAGCATTTCGACACGAGACTCATCGACGCAAATTGGATTCAGGCAAATCTAAGCGTTTCGAGATTTATCGGCGCAAATTGGAGCAAATTGGAATTAGAAGACTGTCATTACAACGAATAATTCATGGTGACTTAAACCCTCTTTAATTGCCTATACGCCTGGAATTTTGTCAAAAAAAAATATTTAAATGACTGAAGAAGTCAACTGCTTGATATATTGCTTGTTTATGTCTGATGAGGCCCATTGTGATCTAGACGGCAATGTAAACCAGCAAAATTGCCGTATATGGAGTGAATATAATCTACAAATAATTTATGAGAAGGAACTGCACCCACGAGCCAGTGCGTGGAGCGCAGTTTTTTCAACACTTCTTTGAAGAAAATGGTGTAACATAAGTTTTTACCCAGAACTGCGCCGAAGACGTATTCGTTTCCACAACATTTGGTTCCAACAAGATGGAGCAACTGCACACATAGCCCGACCGGATGTGGCGGAGTTCCAACAACAGTTCCCAAGGTCACCTGACCTGACTGCACCTGACTTTTTTTGGGGGTCATGTCAACCAAGAGGTGTATAAAACGAAACTAAGGAATTTTACTGAATTGAGGCAATCCATTAAAACAATAATTGAGGCGATCCCGTATTAAACCCTTTAGCCCCCAATGACAAATTTTCTGCTCAGGTGTTGCATATGCGTGGATGAGCATAGCGGTCATTTTCGGCCTATCATCTTCAAAAACAAGTTTTTATATAAAATTAAATTGAATTTTCGAAACACTAATAAAAGAAATTTAAAATTCATGATAAATTCATTCGTGATGATCCCGATTTCTACCACATCCAGTATCCCAAAAAAACATTTATTTCAATTTTTGTCACGCACATTTTTGCTGGGTTTAACATAAATTCTATTTTTAAATATATGTAGATTTTTTTGGAAAATATTCGCTTTAATAAAATCAAAAGGTTCAGGCGAGCCAAAAAACGTTATACTTGAAATTATAAGTTCGATATAAAGTTTTTAGGACTTTTTATTTAACAGTCCTGTAAATACTTTATAAAAAATTTTGAGTCAAAAATCTTAAGAGGAATAGATCCTAGAGAAGGACGTAAAAAACAATATGTAAATTACACTTAAAGTGTGTGCAGATAAAACAACTTATGTCGACAAACGTCGTTTTCTTTGAAAAAGAAAACTACCAATACATCCACCCATGTAGACATAAGTTGTTGTTGTTTGAAAAATTGATTTTTTTTTCGTCAACAGAAAGTTAACGGGACTTAGGGTGAGAATATAACAACGTATCAAGAATAAATGTGACAACAAATAGAAATAAACTCAAAAGTTTTTATAAGTGGTTATAAACTGAAAAATAATCCAAAATTATTTAGCTTTTTTTTTCACTAATAACAACGTATGTCGCTATGTGTCGTTTTCTGAGAAAATAATTTGTCAGCGACCAAACGTGGGTTGACATACGTCGTTAGTGCTGCAAATTAATTAACCATTTAAGTTACGTAGTTATTTAAAGAAAAAACTCAGAAATGGTCAATATTCAAAAAAAAAAAAAAAAAAAAAAACACATGTAAAGAGCGTTAAAAATTACTATATTTGGCATCGTTAACTCAAAACTGACAAAAATGGACATACGCCGTTATTCCAGAAAACCACAGATATATGTGTCGCATAATTATACACTCAAACTGAAAATGGTTGTTGACTACAATAAAAACATGTAAGGTATCGATCGATCTGATCAAATGGTGTCTTATTATGTCTGCCACAGGCGATCTATTCGCTGTTATATGAAGATGTTTTTCACTTGATGGACACATCTTTTTGGAATACCTGCTGGATTTATAACAAAATAAATGCCGATAATCACATAACAATATTGTCATTTCGACAAAGGATTATAAAAGCATATTTGCCTGAGACTACAACACAAAGGTCATCCCATGAAGTAACAGCCAGTACATCTTCTGGTGGGCATTTTCCAGATATAAGCACTTCAAGAAAACGATACCGTCAGTACACTAAAAATAAAAAGAGGACCGCTACCAAGTACATATGTGGAGTCTGCAGAGACAAAGAGGGTGATGTAATCGGACTACGCACATATCCATGTTTCAAAATTTGGCACAACCATATGTAATAAATAATGTAATAGATAATAAAATATTTGAATATATAATAATAAAATCTTTTAAATATCTGTTTTATTGATATAAATCAATCCATTTAGAGACTCACATATGTGACACCAAATCTTCACAAAACTGATGTTACTTACATGTGACTTTTATGTAAGTCAAATATACGTGATTCGCAGTTCCTCTTAAGAAAATTGTTTAGAAAACTCATGTCACATATACATATATGACACATTTGTTTTTGTTCCTAAGTTTTTATTGAAAGCGCGAAAAATTGCAGAGTGGCGAACGTGTTACCTAACAAGGTCTGTAACAAAATTTTATATCAAATCTACAATAATCTATAATATTAATGGGCTATGCGATTTCTTGTGACCGATGTTTTATTCTACCGTTTTATCCCAATTTTGACTAAACGTATATTATTTGAAAGGTATTTCTTTTTGGCCGTTTTGCAGATTTACAGATTTTTAAATTTTTTCATTTATTTTTAGTAAATTGCATATAAAGTTGCTACTAACATATACATAAAATTATACATACATATGTGACCTTCTCCGAGAAAAGGGACCCAGTGTGTGAAAATTAAGTTTTGAGAAGAAAAAAAAAACGCATTTAAAGTTTCTACACCCTTTTATGTACCAGAATCCACCGTTTTTGACACAACCCGTTTTTTGACACACTAGGTCCCTTTTCTCGGAGAAGGTCACATATGCTATGTGTGTTTTATTAAATTAGTTAATGTGCCATTCACAATAATAATAAACCAAAAAAGTGTTCGCTTGTATATTGGCTAGGTTGAGAAATAAAGTTGCCTAGAAATTGCACTAGAATTTCGAGCGCTGGAATCTGCTAGTATATTATATTACGGCACTCGCAATCGATAATTGTGGGCATAGCTTAATTTTGGAAACAAAAGAGGTAAGGTGATAAAATGCTTTTCATAGCATTATAAACTTTGAAAATTTTGGTATTGAAGATCAAAAATCGAACCCAGAACCTCTGTGACTCTACCGCTCAAGCAGGTATTGGCTGCGGAACTTAAAGCAAAAATTTACTAGAAAAGCTATCGAACAAAGAATTAGGTGATCTTATCCAAACTATTACTCTTTCTGGTTCGATCTGAAGAGAATAATGATAAAGTTATTCTCTTCATGAGTTGCGCGTTTATCTCATAACAGAGGCTTTGGACTCTACTTATAGTTTCACATAGCATTAACTGCCACTAAAAGCATCCAATCTTATGTTCTTTAGGCTTAGTGATCAAACTGTGTTTTAGCCTTGGACCCGATTTACCGAAAAACGCAAAATACTTTTTAGAACAATTCCGATTAGGCCTGTTTTTGTTTATCCGAACTTCGTATTTATTTTATTTTTTATTATTTTCATTTTAAAACCTTTAATAATTTTTTTATTTATTTATGTTTTTTTTTTTGTTAGAGCAAAAACCTCTTGCAACGATCTTTATAATAACGATGATGCTGATAATGATGGCTTTCTTGTTATATTTTAGTGGGCCTTTGTTATGATTTCGTTTGTTTAGTATATATATATGTATTTTTGTTGTTGTTGCCCATAGTGAAAAAAAAGCTAAAAACCGGTAGCTGCATGCATATGTAACGAAACTTTACGCTACTTGTTTAAATTATGATTGTGGGCTCGCTTTATGTTCACTTACGATTACGAGTAGTCGCTGTAGTATTGTATCGTAGTTATTGTTTTCGTATAGTATTGTGTTGAATCGCTGCTTCTGCTGCTGCCGTTGTTGCTGGTGTTGTTGATGATTATGATGCAGCAGACAACTTTTGTTATTGTTGTTTGTATACATATGTACATATATTTTTGTTAAATATTATATAGGATTTTTTATTTTTCAAGAGCTAAATTTCTTTGTAAGTAAAAAAAAAAACTATTTTGTATTCATCTTTTTTCAAGTTGAAGTTTGAATTTAATGTTTTAAGATGATTTGATATTTTAAAGAGGGTTTTAAAAGGCTTTTAAACTATGTTGTTGTTGTATTTTTTCTTCTTGTATGGGTACATTGGTTGCAACTTGTAATAATTTGCGATCAGAACAGTGTTGCCAAGCTTAAAAACGTTCTACAGTTTTAGAGTTTTAAATGCCGTTAAAGGGATAATAGCAATTTGTACGAATCACAAAATTCATCTATGTAAGATATTCGTTGCACGTTATTCACGACAAATAAACCTTTGCAAGGTTCCTTATATACAAGGTCTTAAGGACGATCCCTTTTCCCGATTTCTAAAATAATGAAATCAAAATTTAATTTTAAAACCTTTTTAAATATAAATCTTGATGAAACTTTAGCTTCTCAATGTTCCATTCGCTAAACAGGATCTTTACTATTCTGCTTCCCTAACATAAGGCTTAACATGTTTTCGTATTAAGTTAAATTTTAAAATGTTTCCTAGTCTAAAACTATACATTATCGATATGAAAAACATCGCAAAAACCAATGATGTAATTTGATAGTCATTTTGTTTTTTGTTTTTTTTTTTTTTAGTTCATCTTCTTCGTCTGTGACTTAAGTTGTCAACTAATTGCCCTCATGAAGATGAGGTTTTTATATGCTACGAGAGTTTGTACGAACGTACATTGTACATGTTCTAAGGCAAACAACAACTTATGGTTTGAGTTTCTTTTACATCAAGCATTAAAATTTTATATTTTATGCATGCAACATGAAGAAGCAACTGCAGCAACAACATCCACAGCAACAGTAAACATTAAGAGTTCAAATCATACAGAAAAAGATCACACTGCCATCAAGAGGGCTTTTGTTTTAAAAACCAATGAAACTAAAAAAAAATAATAAAATCAACCCCACCATCTTCAGGATTGCCCTAGCAAAAAGACATTTCAAAGGTTCTTCAACTTTTTATGCAATAAACACACACAGTTAAGCTTTTCTTAAAGGGCTCTTCTTCTACTGATTCTACTCTTTCGAATAGCAGCTTACAGTGTTGCATGCAGCTACAAACATCACGATCATCTATAAGAAAACTTCATTATTCTTGATAGAAAAAAAAAGCACCACAATGATCATTCATCCTGCTAATGTTCTTATTTATAAATACACCTAAAAGAAAATGTTAAGAGTTGTTATGGAAATTTTCCAAAGATTTCCATAATGAATCGTAAAATACTTAGGATATGAAATTTAACGCTATTCTTATTAATATTTTTCTGAAAGATCATTTACGAAATTTTCCAAAGGTTGAAGAACTTTACGACGTTTAGAAGCTGCTTCTTATTTGAATCGTTCAGAATTCATTCTTTTCAATGCCATCAAATTCCAGTTCGCAATACAGTCTGTTTCTGTCTGTAATGGGATATTCCCATTATGATGTCTTCACTCTCTGAGTGTTCCTTTTTATAACTTTTTTTTGTGATAAGTCATAATTTCAGAGCTGATCGCTAATAATTTTCTCTTTATTCTCTAAGTGTATTTTGTTTTAAATTTCAAACCACAAAAACCAAGTTTATTCGTTTTTTTTTTCCTATTTTGCTTCATCATGAAGTAATAGTCATGGTCATAATGATGTTTTAAAGTCGTGAAGGATAAGTTCATTGACTTTTTGGTTGTTGTAGTTGCTTTTTTTTTTTTTTTAGCAAAACAGTAAAATAAAAAAAAAACACTTCTAGAAGTTCATTGCAATCGTTCTATTGTTAAACTTCATTGGTTTTTTCCTTGTTGTAGTTTTTCTTTCGTTGCTTTATAAAACCACTGTCGTCGTCGTCGTCGTCGTCTTTAACATACACAGAGCCTTACTGCCTGACTGGCGGCCAGGCCAGCTAGCTAGCTAGTTGATTGACTGAATCTTCTTGTAAGACTGCTTTGTACCATACATCCACTCTAAACGGAATATTGTACAGAGTTTCCTTTACAGCTCAGATGAGCTCACTTTCCTTTATTTTTTCGTTTCGTTTCGTTTCGTTTATATTTTGTTTTTGTTCATTTGTAGACCCCGTAACTACACAAGATTCTAAGTGATCCTCCTCTTGATTAGTCTTAGTTGCTTTGTAAACAAAGTTGTTTGTATTTTGTATACTCGTATGTATGAAAATTTGTGTAAATGTCGGTGTGTGTGTGTGTAATATTAAGGTTTTATATTTTTGCTAGGATTAAATGTATTAAAAGTCGTGGTTAAACTGCAAACGAGTATCATCATCATCATGATGTGGTATAGAAAAAAAAGAAGAACAAAAAAAAAGAACTCTTAGGTAAATATTAACTGACAGGCAGAGTAGAAGAACGCAGTTAAGGCTTTTGTGTGAGGGACTCGTAGTCAAAGACAATACAATAACACAGAAATCAAACATCTGTGCCATAAGTAATCAAAACAATCACAGAGGGAAACCAGAAAAGCCTATATTCCACTTTCTTGTCTATACCATTCCGACTAATGCTGTACGTACTACCATGACTTTTGAATTTGTTTGTTTACTGTAGAAAAGGCAGACGACACTTTCTTAAGGTTAGTTCTCTGTATGTTTGTTGTTCTTATAGGTCAGTGTCGTTGGCATGTTAGAAACGAAAAATCTTAAGATGAAATTATATAAGTATAGAAAAACATAGGTTTTCTCGAGAAGGTTTTGAAATGTTCTTCAGTTACTGAAAAACGGAAGATGAATGTTCTATAAAATGATTTGTATCTAGATTCGCAAAATGGACTCAGCATCGTACTTAAATATCCAATTTTTTTGCTGCACATGTTAAAATTGATATTTATACCCTATACCACTATGTGGTTTGGGTATAATGACTTTGTGCTGCTGTTTGTAACAACCAAAAATATTTGACCTAGACCCATCTTTAATTATACCGATCGAATCAGAATCACTTTCTGAGTTGATTTAACAATGTCCGTCCGTCCGTCCGTCCGTCCGTCCGTCCGTCCGTCCGTCTGTGTGTCCATGCAAACCTTGTAATCAAACTGCAGGTCGCAAATATGAATATATTTTGATGAAATTTGGTATGTGAGCTTTTGTCGGCCATGGGATGAACGCTTTTGAAATTGGTGAGAATCGGTCTATGTTCAGACCTAGTCCCCATATAAATGACCCCTATGAAATCGACATAAATTGCCATAAGTTCCAAATTATCATATAGATCTCAATCAAATTGGGTTTGTATGTGTTTATTACATCCATTAATCAATTGTTCGAAAATAATGCCTATAGGAAAATTCTTAGTCATAGGCCCCATATAGATATGCTTCCCGATCTTCACTTAAATCTATCAAAAAACAAAAATATTGCACAGATTTTTCTCAAATTTGGTTTGTATATATTTTTTCAAAGTATAAGTGACTTTACCAAATATGGTCAGGATAGGTCCATTTTTCGACCCAGTCCCCATATAGACATAGCATCCGATATGAACTTTTTCATATCTGCAGCGAAAAAAAATAATAAAAATGCCACTCAAATTTGGTTTATGCTTATTTGCTATATCCAATTAGTTGGACAGAAAAGATAGGGTCTCTAAACCATGGTATAGGGTATCGTATAGTCGGACTAGACCGACTATAATTTTCTTACTTGTTTTTTTTTCAATTTATCTTTATGTGCAATCTATTTTACAAAAGTTAAAAAAATAAGCAAATCTTATAATAATTGAAATTAACTGAGATACTGAATTCCAATGAATTCAGTAAATAAAAAATTAAAAGCAAAATTTTTATTTTTTACATATTTATATATACAAGCAGACTCCAGCCCTCGAAATTCGAGTGCAAATTCTAGGAAATTTTATTTTTCTTTAAATAAAGACCCTAAAGGTATGCTAATCAATTATAGCCAATTCACAAATCAACACAAAAAACAAACTCATTTTTATTACAAACACATTAACAAATTTAATAAACACACACATAGCATTGTATAATATTATGTATGTGTTAGTAGCAACTTTAAATGCAATTTATTCAAAATAAAGGGAAAAATTTAAACTTCTGTAATTCTGCAAATCGGCTAAAAAGAAATACCTTTCAAATAATATATGCTTGGCCAAAATCGGGATAAATCGGTAGAACAAAACATCGGTCACAAGAAATCGTCTAGCCTATTAATATTATAGATATTCACATTTGATTTTCTAAAGGGTACGTCAAGTACATGGAACCTTTACAACCTTTTTATTTCATCACTATTAGATTTATAGCTAAAAGGTTTGGGTGATTGCTAAGCCTATTAACGTATCTTTCGTTAAAACTGCTAATTTCATCTTTATACCCTATACCATTATGTGGTTTGGGTATAATGACTTTGTGCTGCTGTTTGTAACAACCAAAAATATTTGACCTACACCCATCTTTAATTATACCGATCGAATCAGAATCACTATCTGATTCACTATCTGATTCGATTTAACGATGTCCGTCCGTCCGTCTGTGTGTCCATGTAAAGCTTGTAATCAAACTGCAGGTCGCAAATATGAATATATTTTGATGAAATATGGTATTTGATCTTTTATCAGCCATGGGATGAACGCTGTTGAAATTGGTGAGAATCGGTCTATGTTCAGACCTAGCCCCCATACTAATGACCCCTATGAAATCAACATATATTGCCATAAGATCCAAATTATCATACAAATCTTAGTCAAATTGGGTTTGTATGTACATATTACATCCATTAATTAGTTGTCCAAAAATGATCCCTATTGGACAACTCTTAGTCATAGGCCCCATATAGAGCTGCTTCCTGATCTTCACTTAAATCTTTCAAAAAACAAAAATATTGCACTGATTCTTCTCAAATTTTGTTTGTATATATTTTTGCAAAATACAAGAGACTTTACCAAACATAGTCAGGATCGCTCCATTTTTGGGCCTAGTCCCCATATAGATATAGCATCCGATATGAACTTTTTCATATCTGCAGCCAAAAAAATTAATAAAAATCCCACTCAAATTTGGTTTATGCTTATTTTCTATGTTCAGTTAGTTGGGCCTAAGAGGTAGGGTCTCTAAACGCATTGTATAGGGTATCATATAGTCGGTCTCGACCGACTATAATTTTCTTACTTGTTTATTTTTGGAATTTTAAGATCATTGTGTATATTATTATTAGTCATAAACCAGGGTGCATTTGTTAGTAGCCGTAATGCTTTTGACTGGTATCCCTGCAAAATCTTAATGTTTGAATTGCTGATAGTCCCCCAAAGTTGGACATCATAAGTCCAAACTGGCTTAAGAATGCTTGTGTATAAGATTACTTTGTTTTCTAAACTTAATTCTGATCTTGGACCTAACAGTCAATACATTCGTCTCGTTTTAATATTTAAGTGCTCACGTTTCCTTTTAACATGTTCCTTCCATCTAAGTCTTCTATCAAGATGAAGACCCAGATACTTTACGTTGTTGCTTATCGGTATATTAGCACCGTTTAAGTATACAGGTGGACAGTCATTTTTTCTTAACCTAAATGTAATATGGCCAGATTTTTATGTACTTACTTTAACATTCTATTTTTTTTAATCAGAGGCTGCAATTGGTGATTCATTAGATGCTAATGAATATAGCAATGTCATCTGCATAAGTAGCAATTGTAAGACCATCCATATTAGGCATATCCGACGTGAATATTGTATAAAGTACTGGACCAAGTACGCTGTCCATTGGATTCCAGATTTAGTTTGTAAAAAATTTGAATTTTCTCCATTCGTACTAACGTAGAAGTATCTTTCGTCAATATATGATTTCAGCAAGAGATATGCCACTCTTTATCAAAAGCTTGTTGAACATATAAAAATACGGCGGAATGATACTGTTTTCTCTCGAATCTGTTGGTAATGACTAACGTGACCATACGTCCCGTTTTGAACGGGACCGTCCCGTTTTCAGCTACTTTGTCCCGTTATCCCCGAGAACAACTCGGGAACGCAAAAATGTCCCGTCCCTCTCAAAATAAGAATACGTTGCGTTTTACTTTTACTAATAATCAAAATAAAACAAAAAACAAAAAAAAAAAAACAAGTAAGAAAATTATAGTCGGTCTAGACCGACTATACGATACCCTATACCATGCGTTTAGAAACCCTATCTCTTAGGCCCAACTAACTGGACATTGAAAATAAGCAAAAACCAAATTTGAGTGGGATTTTTATTTATTTTTTTGGCTGCAGATATGAAAAAGTTCATATCCGATGCTATATCTATAAAGGGACTGGGTCCAAAAATGGACCGATCCTGGTCATGTTTGGTAAAGTCTCTTGTATTTTGCAAAAATATGTACAAACCAAATTTGAGAAGAATCAGTGCAATATTTTTGTTTTTTAATAGATTTAAGTGAAGATCGGGAAGCAGCTCTATATGGGGTCAAAGGGATCATTTTTGGACTACTCATTAGTGGATGTATTGAACGCATACAAACCCAATTTGAGTAAGATTTGTATGATAATTTGAATCTTATGGCAATTTATGTCGATTTCATATGGGTAATTTGTATGGGGGCTAGTTCTGAACATGGACCGATTCTCACCAATTTCAATAGCGTTCATCCCATGGCCGATAAAAGCTTACATACCAAATTTCATCAAAATATATTCATATTTGCGACCTGCAGTTTGATTACAAGCTTTACATGGACACACAGACGGACGGACGGACGGACGGACATTGTTAAATCAACTCAGAAAGTGATTCTGATTCGATCGGTATAATTAAAGATGGGTCTTGGTCAAATATTTTTGGTTGTTACAAACAGCAGCACAAAGTCATTATACCCAAACCACATAGTGGTATAGGGTATAAACATTGCAAAAAATAGCAATACAAAAATCATCTTCTCTTCTTTCTTTGTTGCAGAATATGAATAAATCTATAATATTAATAGGCTAGGCGATTTCTTGTGACCGATGTTTTGTTCTATCGTTTTATCCCGATTGTTACCAAACGTATATTATTTGAAAGGAATTTCTTTTTAGCCATTTTGTAGATTTATAGATTTATAGATTTTTTAATTTTTTTGCTTTATTTTGAGTAAATTGCATTTAAAGTTGCAACTAACACATACATAAAATTATACATATGCTATGTGTTCTATTAAATTTGTTAATGTGTTTGTTAAGGCCAGTTTACACTATCACACTTTGTAATACGATCTGTCAGAAATTCGAGTATTATGAAAAAGTCGTATGATGTAAAAAGCTTTTGTTATGTAATTGACAGTCTGTAGGATTTCATTTTCGAAGTCCGATGGTTTTTGAAACATTTCTAAAAACTTGCCATTTTCATCGGACCAGAGTTGTTTTTTTTTTGGTAATATTAAAAAAATGGTAAACAAAAACAAAGAAAGTGAAAATAAAATATAAATTTCAAAATAAATTTGCTTATTATTCTAAACAGTTGTTTTCATAAGACTTGAGTGTTATGGTGTAAATGGCCTAAGTATGCAGAAATAATGTCGGTACGACTTTATGACAGTCCGATGAATTTCATCGGATTTTTATTTCGAAAAATCATACGACTGAGTGGTAACATGTAAATGGGCCTTTAATGAGTTTGTTATCTTCATTCACAATAATAATAAACCATAAAAGTGATGGTTTCTGAATTGGCTAAGTTGGAAAACAAAGCTGCCTAGTAATTGCACTCGAATTTCGAGCGCTGGAATCTGCTAGTATGAATAAATATATTACGAAACACAAGAGACAAAAATAGAGTAATTGTTTTTTTATATAATGAAGTTTTTGTACTTAACAAAGAGTTTTAATATAGAAGAGGCCAAAAGGCAGTACAGAACAAAAACTAACCTACCCAAGGATGGAAAATATGTTTTCTGTCATTGTACCATCCAGACACACAAATGGTACTTTTTCAATCCTCACGGTACCAAAATTTTTCCGCTTTTTTTTTTAGACAATTTTATCGCATTGAGTCAGATTTGCTTAGACACTAAAAAGACTTAAAAAAATTTAAATTGACGGGGTGAAACAAAATTTATCGTGAATTTTATGTAGTCGTATAATAACCAGAAAACTTTGTAAAATTTTACTATAATTTTTATAAATGTCACACCTTTTTTTTCTGTTTGTCCGCCTCCCTTGGATTCTTCAGCTGCTGTAGACACTTGTAATATATAAATTGCCAAAAAATTGAAGCAGCAAGAGAAATTAACAAATTAAAAGGGAATTTGTTTCAGAAAGAGACAACGCACTGTCTTCCGTATTCAGTCCGTGGTTTACTTGAAAATTAAAAGAAGATGGTTACACCGATATTGACGAGAATTTCGTGAAAATTAAGTCTAAAGAATTTTATAAAACTAGTCGAGAGTATTAAGAGCAATGGACTGTTTATAACAAAGATTTAGAAAAACTTAATTGGGCAAATTTAACAGAAGTACCATAGTGGGATATATTGATCGAAAAAGAACATATCGATTGCAATAAAGATACGGAAGCATTCGATGTATATTCACTCCTATCTAAATACGTAACATCGCAGAAAATTGATGAATGGAATCAACAAAATATTTATACGGAAAATCGTTGGGTGGTAGTATTTAAACATTTTAATAGCAATTACCTAAACCAAGCATATTTTCAAATTATAGTTGAATATATTTTATGTTTGCCTGGTACAAATGCGCCGGTTGAACGTGTGTTTTCTTTGATGAACAAGTTGTGGACCGAAGATAAAACTCAATTAAGTGTATCAGTGCTTAAGGCTATGTTAATTATTAAAGTTAATATTAAAAAATCCTGCCATATTTGAAATCATCACCTAAAATTTTGAAACAAATTTGTGCCTCTGAAAAATATAACAATGTATAAACAATTTTTTTGTAGTGTAACGTAAAATAAATAATGCCACTCACTATGGACAAATAAAATATTATTGTATTATCTATGCATTTCCATTTCATATAACCGAACCCATCTGAGTTATTCGATGTCCCGTTTTCAGGTAAAACAAATATGGTCACTTTAGTAATGACGTCAACAATCCGGTGACATTGTTCAGGTGTACCATGTTTGTGCCACAACCTAAACTGATATTCTGGAATTATGTTTTGTTTCTCTATTATGGGAAGCAGCCTTTAAAGAAATAGTCTCTCAAAAATCTAAGAAAAGGCTGACAATAAGCTTATTGGCCTATAAGATGTAACAGCATTTTCCGGTTTATTAGGTTTAAGTATCATAATTGTTTCTGCATATTTCCACTGAGATGGAAAGTTACTTACTCTCAAGATTGAGTTGAATATAGTCGTAAGAAAAAGTACACCTTTTTCAGGCAAAGATTTTACTACCTTGGAGTCGATATTGTCACATTCTGGAGATTTTGTGTTGTTTAATTTATTAATAGCACTTCTCACCTCTGATGGAGTTATGTGCCTAATCGGAAGATCCATTTGGCAAGGTACATATATCTAAAAAGTTTTCCATTTCACATCTGTCTACTGGATTATTTAATGAAAATGGGTTGAAAATTTATTCTAGATGTTCCTTAAATGTGTTAGCTTTGCTTTTTTCCGATCTACACTAATCTCTATTGGCATCTTTAATTGGTATGTTCATCCTTGCTGGACGTTTGAGATATTTTGTTGTTCTCCATAGACTATGCTCGTCATTTCGTGATACATCAAAATTGTTTAAAAGATAGAAAGATGTAATTTTAGGATTGCTAAAGAACATTTTCGTCGCGAAAGAAAATAAAAATGTTTTTAGTAATTTTTATTTTTGGTATTTTTTTTTTCTTATGTTCCACCCTGAGTAACAAGTCGCTTCGTCATCGTATACGTGGAGCTGTAGGGTCTGTAACCAATATTAGTCCATATCCCCACATTGTACATAATGAAAACTGTTTATTTGAATCAATGTAGATAAAAGCACCTGCCAATGCGGCTGAAATATTCCAAAAAAAATATTTTTTTATTTGTATCTTTAATTTTTTACATGTTTCATAGATCCATTGGCTACTTTCCCATCCAGGACTTCAGTAAGTAGAATTCATATACATATATAGTAAAGTGGCAACCTTTTAATTTTGAAGGCACCATGTTTTTTTAGTCATAAAAAGTAAACGATTTCATTGAATTTGTAATCATGAAGAAATTGGTCACCGTTGTGTAATACAATACATTCGTTAGAAACGTCTCAGTCCAACCAATATTAAAGCCGGGCTAGATTCTACTCTGAGGGAGTCTACTCCTTCGTATGCGAAAGTGGCCACGCCAGAAACGGTTAATAAAATCTACAAAATGGTATTGGAGGATTGTTGGCTAAAGATGCGTGAGCTAGCTGAAATGATAGGTACATTAAAAATTGCTATACATCGGATATTGGCCGAAAAATTGGAGATGAGAAAGCAATAGGACAAAAACAACGTCGCACTGTGGACCATTTGACGAGAAGGCGGTCAAAAATCTATAACTTTTGATTGGATTGGAATTTTGAAATGCGTTTTTTTTTTTTTGGTAGGTGAGACTTCAGCCTTTAAGTTTTGCTATAAAACGTAATTCTTGACCGAAAATAAAAAAAAGTTACGGAGGGTTTAAAATACATTTTGATTTGTAGTTGAATTTTAGCACAAAAGTGAAGTGTTAAAAGGTAAAAAAAAGGTTTTTTTTAATATAATGTCTTATTTTTTCAGTTAATTTTACAACTTATACTTTTTTTAGCAATTTTTGAAGTTAATTTTTTCATAAACTGCCAAACTTTGGCCCCCGTAAACTTTTTAGTCATAATGTGCAAAAGGCCAAAGGTTGTTTTTTTTTTTTTTTTTTTTTTGAAAGATCCCGACTTAAAATATAATTTATTAAGCAGCGAACGTAAAAGTTACCTTATATTGGTTCAAGATAGAGAAGTTTCAATGAAAAACTCGTATGTTTTTGCTTTAGTTAAATTTTTTTTTATTGTCTTTTTAAATATTTCTATATCAATTTTTATGGTAAATTTATGAAATATAACAATTTTTATTGTAAATTTACAAAATATATAAATTTTTAAATCAAGAAAATTTTTTAACTATATAAAAAAAGTGTAACTTATTTTTAGTGTAATGAAAAAGTACTTTAAGTCAACCAATTTTAGTAAAAATTTCTTCTAAATAGCCTTGATTTTCATCTTCTAGAAGTTGTTTAGCTTCTTCGTCTAATTCAATAGAGGTAGTTTTCCATTTTTGACGAATGTTGGACATATATGGATCTGAAGTGCACAACAAAATAGTGATAAGGTCTTTATTAGTACAACATCTGGACATTTTCCTTGTGTTGTGCTCGCGAAAGAATCTGTAGTCTTTGTTCCTTTCTTCTTGCGCTTCTTCAGATAGATCTCCTATTGTTCCCCATGGTACAAAATTTTATGAACTGTGGATGGAAAGAGTATTTTTCATTATAAAGTATAGCTGTTTTATTGGCGTACTCTCTAAATTTTTTTGCATTTATCTTTCTGCTGCATGCTAGAACTTGTAATATGATTTTGAATCGTCTTATTAATTCATGATCTACACCTGTGATAGAGGCTGCAGTTTCCGGATCGGAAAAAATCTCCTTGCAATATTTCCATCATTTGTGGTTCCTTCCCCTTGTTTTGGGTGGTCGATTACGAGGCCTAGCTGTTGATATTTTTGTTTAATTTGTTTTTTTTTTTGCTTTCTTTTTTCTTCATTTTCTTTGTTTTTTCTCACTGTTTCGCCTAACGGACCAAATTCCAAATCATAACCCAATTTAAGAATATGCTCCATGAAACGTATTCTAGCATGAAGAGTGGACATTCCAAATTCGTAGGCTTCCTTAAAACTATCGTCTTCTGGTGGGGGTTGGCTTAATTGACTTGATGTCTTTTGGCATATAATGCAGCTTTGACGTTGACTTTGTTCCAGTTAAAGCTTGTGCAACTTTTCCATCAATCATTGTGAGACCCATTTTAAAATGTACTTCAATGTCTTGGTCATCAAATTTAAATATTACTGGTTGAAGTTCCTTAATTTGATCTTTTATTTTTTGAACTTCTTCAGTTATGACATCTTTGGTTTCCTTTTTGAATGCAAATTTTATTGGTCTGCAATACTTTGTTGAAGAAGGAATTTAATTTTTTCATATATCATTTTCTGTTGCTCTACTAGTTGACGGCTCTAAGACGCTATACCTTTTTGTTAAGCGCAATGGAACGAAAGATACCATAAATAAATTAGCATCTGATGAATTTTCGGCATTAAATTGCTTGTATTGTTTCTGACCAGAGGATCCATCACATCCCCATTTAGAAATTAAAGTAATGCTGCCACTACCAATTTTTTTTAAATGATCAGTATCAAGCGTATTTAGCAATCGCTCTGCAGTATGTTCAAGGAGATCTTGCAATTTTATTTCTGCTGATGTTGAAGTGACACTAATAGCAGATTGCGAAGGTAAGCTTTCTCTTTTGGCAGAAACTAAATCTCGATACTCTGGAAAAATCCCACAATTCTTTTCATTGGTTCGCTTCCGGAATTCCTTATATTGATTTTTAGTCAATTTCAAATCCAAAAATAGGGCGAACGCTTCTTCCGGCGTAGATTTCTTATCTTCAGTTGGTGTAGGAATGCTTTTCAGAATCCTCTTTGTGCGCCTTGGTCTCGCTTCTACTATTTTTTCAATTATTTCAATTTTATTTTTTTTAATTTGGGTTGGTTGAATTTGGTGCAAAAATGAATCCTTAATAATTCTTTGAGAAATTTCTTCATTGATATTCTCCAGCTGGCGCCTTCGAAATCTTTCACTACATCCGTCAATTGCTTTTGCTGGTCGACCCTTTTTTCCACTTTCGTTGGCAGTTGTAGATGCACTCTCAAAAATAAGTTCCTTTATTAACCAGTCTGGGTATTTGGTATTTGTATTTCTTTGCCTTGCTATGAGAGCATTCAATGTACCGTTTTTTCAAATTCGATGCAAAATTAGTAATTTTTCCTTTTTGCATTGCAATGTCTTCTAGGTTACAATTCTTAAAGAAGTCGTTGCTCACTATGTGCAAAATTACATCGTGTACATCATTTCGTTGAAAATAAATATCTGCCAGATCTCTGTAACAGTACTTAGCCATTGCACAAATTATAATGAATAATAATTGTGGAAACATTATTATAAATACTCTTTCTTGCAATTATGTAAAGTAAAAATTTTTATCTTTTATTACCACATTTAGAAGCATAAAAAACCCACACCCTAACCCCTTTTAAAAGGTGAAGCATACCTGCTCATATCTTAAAGGGCTATGTCGCAATAGTTTTTTTTACCATTTAACTGTTATTTAAATTGTTTCCCATTTTGTCAGGTATTTAAACTATATAACTCTAATTCAGACTCTTAACGTTTTTGAAAGATACCTATGTAAATGTACCTGTAACAATTAAGCGCATTATATCTCAACCCTTTTTTAAAGTATATAACAACTCCTGACAACTCTACCGACACGCAAAAAAATACACCGCGGTGCACCGGTACGACCAACTTTTGTATTCATAACACTCAGACGGACGGACGGACATCGTTTAATCGACTCTGAAAGTGTTTTTGAGTCGATCCGTATAATAAAAGATGGATAAAGGTCCAATATTTTTGGCAGTTACAAACATTACCTCAAACTTAATATATCCTAACCACATACAACTGGACAACTTTTGTATTCATAAATTTTGCAGAAAATATCTAACCTTGGGTCAGAAAAATTGTTCTGGTGCACACGGGCGGAAACTGGCGGGTGTATAATGGGGTATAGGAGTATAGGGGAGGGTTCGGATTATAGAAAAGTGGAAGATTTTTTTGACTGCTTTTGACTGGCAGGAGTTATTCTCTATTAAGTAGGAGATTTTCGGATAACTTGGACCTTTTTTAATTTTTTTTTTTTTAAATTGATTTTACATTTTTAACATTAATAGTATGGAAGCCACAAAATTATACAAAATTTATTTCACTTCAAAATCTTTTAAATCAAAAAAGTTACAGTCATTCAAAAATAAAAATTTACAAAGAAATTTTTAATTTCAGCAAAATACTGAGAAAGCCCATTTTCGAACACCCTGTTCGCTGTGATATAGTTGAGATGGAGTCGCAATTTTTTGGCTCCCGAGGTTTACTAGTATTTACTTTCAAATGAATAACATAACTTTAAAATCGGTAACAAAAAAAAAATGATTTTTGGCCGCCTTCTCAAAATATGGTCCACTGTGCGTCGTAAAGATATTTCAATAGAGTGTTTGATGATATTTCACCGAAATAAAGCCGAGTTTTTGCGTCGATTCTTACCATGGGTTCCCCACTTCATACTTGAAATAAAAGAACAGTCAAACACTGGACTGAAATGGGAGAATCAGGTCCATAGAATGCGAAGACAGTTCCATCTGCAGGCAAGGTTATGGCATTTATTTTTTGTGAGATGTGCGTGGGATAATTTTTATGGATTATCTTCAATGTTCTTCGTGAACTTTTTATTTAAATATTTTATGTACAATTTGTATTTATATTATACCTAATTAAATAAAGGACATATATATATATATATATATATCTTCAAAAAAAAAATAAAAAATGAAAAACAATCAACAGCGGTAATTATGCTAACTTACAGCTGCGTTTTTCTGGTGAAATTAAGGATAATAAAGGCCACATTTGGCATAAAAGGAAGTGTTGTTTCATCAAAGACAATGCACCAGTTTACATTTTCAGTATTGCACTGGCCAACATCCACGAAGTTAAGTTTGAATTGCTATATTTCCAAACTTTAAGAAATGGCTAGGTGGTGAAAGATTTGCCAATAATGAAGCGGTGGAGTCTGCGGTTGATGGTTATTTTAAGGAGCTAGATAGTTTTTATTACAAACAGGGTATCGAAGCTGTTGGATATCGCTTGGAAAAGTTTATCGAGCTAAAAGGAGATTATGTTGAAAAATAAAGAAAACTGTTCCCAAATTTGTTACGTTTTCAATGTCAGGTTGGGTTGTTCTGAACAGGTGGTATTTGTTGTAAAATGAAAAATCTTTATTTATTCTTTCAATTCAATTTCAACGCCTTAGAAGTAATGCGAAATGGTCTCGAAGAACCAATCCAGTGGAAGATGGAATATTATCCCGATGCAAAAACCAACAGTTTCTTACCCATGATGCTGGCATCCTTTTGCGACAAGCTTCACGCAAACGATGCATAATACTCCAATACTATTCCATATTAAGAGTTTGACTCGACGGAAAGGGTGCATCACACCATGATAATCGAAGAGAACTGTTGATTTTTGAACGAAGATGACGTGACCTTGGTGGCCGGTTATTTCTGGGTCATAGGCATATATCCAAGTCTTATCACCTGCAGTTACGTTTATCATTTCATCGTGAAAAAAAATTCGGTGTTATTTGAACCAAACGAGATTGACGCGTTTGAAACCAAAAATATCTTTTAAAGTGTTATTGACTGATTCTTTTGAAAAACAGTATCAGCAACATTTCTAATTGTCAATCGACGATTTTTTAGCAGCAAATCTTTGATTTCCTTGACGTGTTCTTTAGCAATTGATATTTGTTCTTGTCCGGGTCTGCAACGCTTTCTCTGATGTCTTGGTGTACCACTTGCAAACATTTCTATGGAACTAAACCTGGGGTGCAGCAGAAATTTTGTTCTATAAACAAAATTTAACGGAAATTCTTTGTTCAACAACATCAGACATTGTTAAAATCACCAAATTCACTTTTACTTGTTCAGTAAAACGAGCGGTACTATTGAAGATTGACAATAAATTTGATACAGATGCCAAAAACAGTAATACCAACCTGAAAAAAATTCATTGTCCACATCGATAGACCCGCGGTGTTCGAATTGAAAAGTCAGCTTTTCATTTGGGTACAGCATTATTTTATGTGCTAGTGCACGAAATCCATATAAATTTTGTGTAAAATAAAAAAAAACCTAAACCCAAGTTCGCTATATCTGAAGTCTATTGCATCTCTATAAAAAATTTGCCTTGACCTTTTAAAACATTTTGTAAAAAATCTTGTTAAAAAATGTTCAACTAGACTCGGATTTCGAACCACTGTCTCACTACATTTTTCTTCCTGGCCATAGGTTTGATGGTTTACATTTTATTTTTTAATAATAGCACAAGAAAACAAGTAAGGTCTAGACCGACTATACGATACCCTATACCATGCGTTTAGAGACCCATCTCTCAGCCCCAACTAACTGGATATAGAAAATAAGCATAAACCAAATTTGAGTGGGATTTTTATTAATTTTTTCGGCTGCAGATATGAAAAAGTTGATATCGGATGCTATATCTATATGGGGACTAGGCCCAAAAATGGACCGATCCTCACCATGTTTGGTAAAGTCTCTTGTATTTTGCAAAAATATATAAAAACAAAATTTGAGAAGTATCAGTGCAATATTTTTGTTTTTTAATCGATTTAAGTGAAGATCAGGAAGCAGCTCTATATGGGCCAAAGGGATTATTTTTGGACTACTCATTAATGGATGTAATAAATGCATGCAAACCCAATTTCAGTAAGATCTATATGACAATTTGGATCTTATGGCAATTTATGTCGATTTCATATGGGTAATTTGTATGGGGGCTAGGTCTGAACATGGACCGATTCTCACCAATTTCAATAGCGTTCATCCCATGGCCGATAAAAGACCACATACCAAATTTCGTCAAAACATATTCATATTTGCGACCTGCAGTTTGATTACAAGCTTTACATGGACACACAGACGGACGGACGGACGGACGGACGGACATCGTTAAATCGAATCAGATAGTGATTCTGATTCGATCGGTATAATTAAAGATGGGTGTGGGTCAAATATTTTTGGTTGTTACAAACAGCAGCACAAAGTCATTATACCCAAACCACATAGTGGTATAGGGTATAAAAACTACTTTTTTAAAGCCCCCACAAAAGTGACATCATATTTCTTCATAGTATTTCATGTTCCATATGCTATAGACACTGCCATTTTTATGTGGATCTTATCACCTTTTGCTAAAATTTATACAATTTAAGGAACGAAAAGGAAAGGTCTGCAGTTATTTTCAAGGATCAACATTTAACAGAAAAATAGGTTCGTCTGCGATAGTTTGTCAGCATTTTTGTAGTGTATCTGATTCGAAAATATTCTATAAACATACTGGTCAATTTAAAACATTTTGAAACTAAATATTTATTTATTTAATTATTGAACCCTTTCACTTTAATAAATAAATATTGTTTTACCCAACCTTTTAAAAAAATATATATATATATATATATATGTATGCATATATAAAACACCTGATTGTTCATAAAAATATCAAATTACTCTTTAAAGAAACACCCTACTAATTTACAATGAAAATGTGTACCTATTCTCCACACACTTGAAATTCAAATTATCACTTTGAAAAAAGAAACTCACAAAACAAATCATACAATAGATTGACAAACAAATGTATTCTAACCATGTTCTATTTACATGTCTTAAAAATCAAAATTGTAAAGAAAATCCTATAGAGATAAACAGGTGTAACTTGTCATTACACGAACCCTTATTTGTATTCTAACGCACTTATCCAACAACATCATCGACAATCTATAAAATCTAAACTCTAGTAGTTTTGTTAGCCCAAGGAGTAAGTAGTTGTTTGATATCTTATTAAATATATAAGATAAAATAAAAAAATGATAGCAGAAAAAAAAATACAAGTATAAAATCTTAAGGTTTGCCTGTCTTAGAATAAGAAAATAAAGTCTTTAGATACTTTAGAAATGCCCTGGAGTGTTAGTAAAGGAGCGTACCTTTATGTGCAAGTAGTATTTAGAAGAAACAAGGGTTTGTCTGATTACTGCTTTAGAAATATGTTCAACAATGATCATCAACAATCAACACACTTGAGGGGCTTTTTTAATTTCTTCCCCTAGACACACTTTAAGAGTACGTAGGGCACATGCAATTATTTATATATTGTCTTAAATTGTGCATAAATTTCAATTTCTTTACTTTGTTTTGTAAAGATTGCTTTTTTCCTAGTATTTGAATAGTTTATAGATTTTAAATAAATAAAAAAAATACGTTACATTTGCTCGTTTTTTATTCTTCAAAATTATACTTAGATAAATTCAAATCTTTCCATTCACTTTTCAATAGTACGAACAGTTCATATATTATTTTCTTTATCTCAAATTCTGATCTTCTATTTACACGCATTATAATAAATACAGCAACAAAATGAAAAAGGTTTGATGGACAGGTAGTCTCTTACCATATTCCTATAATACGAAACCCAACCACAGAAATACATGTTTCGTTTGTTAGGGACAAATGGGCAGACAAAAGTAGAAAGAAATTTTTAACGTGCACCTCACATGTCAGACACGCTTACACATTGACGATACACATTTATGCTCGTACATGCATTCAACCGAATTCAGTACCGGAGAAGACAGCGACGACGACATGAACGTTTAGGGGAAAATAACACTCTGTCACATTGATGAATTTATAATGGAACCTAATATAAAATGTATATTTTGAACGCTTTAAATTGTCTAAATGACAAGTGGCGTAGATGTATGTATTAGTTTTGTATTTAAAGTTGAAATAGGATTTAATACAATATTGTATTGAACTTGAATTAATTTTTTTTTTTTTTTAAAGCCAAAGTTTAAAGCACAATTGATAGTTAATATTCACATATAGTATAAACCAGATATGAGATCTCATTATAAATATCTCAGTATTATAAATATCTTTTCACATTTATAATTGAAGGAACAACTTCCAAAGCCTTGTACTCGTTTGACGCTACAGGTAGTTTATTGATTTTACAGTGATTTTACTATGATTTAAAAAATTGCTATTGTTTAAAAGCAGTGATTGCAGCATATATGTTCTTGTTACCGATGTTTTGTTCTACAGTTTTATCCCGATTTTGACCAAACGTATACTATTTGAAAGGTATTTCTTTTTAGCTGTTCACCAGATTTATTTTATTTTGCGTAAATTGCATTTAAAGTTGCTACTATCACATACATAAAATTATACATATGCTATGTGTGTTTTATTAAATTTGTTAATGTGTTTGTTAACGAGTTTGTTATCTTAATTCACAATAATAATAAACCATAAAAGAGTTGGTTTGTTAACGAGTTTGTTATCTTAATTCACAATAATAATAAACCATAAAAGAGTTGGTTTGTGAATTGACTAAGTTGAAAAATATTCCATGAAAATACCATGAAAATGTAAAACTGATGTTGATGGAAATCAACTTTAAGTACTTAACAGATGATTCGCCAGAAGATTTACACGATTACCGCGATTGCCTTAAATTGACTATGTGTCCTAATGCAACAACTTCTTGCCACTTAAGCGAAATTGCCCGGAAACCACATTCATCAAAGAGAATTTAATCTTGGATTCAGACTGACAGATGCACATTGAAAACAATCATTTTAAATGTGGATGATTTTGTGGAAGAAATGTGTACAGGATTGCTAAACTTGAGAACCCATGACTTTTTAATCAAGTATTTGCAGATACATTTGAAGTCTGGTGTATTTTTTATTTCTTCAGGATGTCATACAAGCATTCCACTTCCATAACGACCAAGCACAGTAGTTATTTATTCACAGTCGTTATTTACTAAACAAAAGTTGAAAAAGTGGAACACAAAAGTATGGCAATCATATCCGACGATTTAAAACATGATACCGTTGCAGTTTATGAGTACCAGAAGGTAATACTAAAATATCTAAAATCTCGATTTACAGTAGCTCGTCAACATATTAAAAACAAAAGTAGCTTCGCAAATCTTATGGCTCGTAAAAAGGATTTTGGAATGCCAGCTGATTGGCATTTTCATCCTCCTGCTCATGGTAAAGGAGCATGTAATGATATTGGAGCAAACCTCAAAAGAAATGCAGCGAAGTATAGTCTTCTCTTACATACGACTGCTTTATTCCATTGGGCAAAGAATTATTGTAAAAAAACTAAAATAGTTTTTTGTAGCAAAGAGGATCATGAGGAAACATTTACAACACAGAGCAGATCCGATGCTGCGATAACAATAGATGGCACCGCTCAATACCATGATTTTATACCGCTTGTCGATGCAAAACCCAAGTTTTCTGCCTTTACTCAATGCGACTTCTTTCAAAAGCCAAAAAAGAAACCAGCAGCGAAATTAACAGCTGAACCTAGCAACGCCAAGAAAAGATTGCCAAAAAGCAGCAAATGAAGGTGATAAATCTGTGGTTTTCTAGAATAACCGGGTATGTCATAAAATCAAAATGTTCAGGGGAGCCAAAAAACGTTGTATTTGAAATTATGGGCTCGATATAAAGTTTTTGGAGCTTTTTATTTAACAGTCCTGTAGATATGGGCAATAAATACCTTATATAAAATTTTGAGTCAAAAATCTTCAGAGGAATAGATACTAGAGAAGGCCGAAAAAATAGGTAAATAACACTTAAAGTGTGTGCAGATAAAACAACTTATGTCGACAGACGTCATTTCTTTGAAGAAGAAAACCACCAGTGCAACCAATGTTGCTTGAAAAATTGATTTTTTTGTTCGCCAAAAGTTAACGGGACTTTGGATGAAAATATAGCAACGTATGAAGAATGATAGTGACAAAAAATAACAGAATTAAACACACAAGTATTTATAAGTGGTTATAAACTGAAAAATAATCCAAAATTATTTTGCATTTTTTTCATAAATAACAACGTATGTCGCTATGTGTCGTTTTCTGAGAAAATAATTTGTCAGCGTTCAAACGTCGATAGTGCTGCAAATTAATTTAATAAACATTTAAGTTACGTCGTTATTTAAAGAAAAAACTCAGAAATGTTCAATATTTTTTTTAAAAAAATTTAACGCATGTTAAGAGCGTTAAAAATTAATATATTTGGCGTCGTTAACTTAAAACTAACAAATTTTGACATACGCAGTTATTCCAGAAAACCATAGAAATAAGGCGGGGTATTTAACAATTTACAAAACTTAATACTTCATAAGCTACAATAAATTAATTAAAAAAATAGTTATGTTATAAATGGATCTAATGTATTAAGTTTAAATTTTATTAAATTATTTATTTTTTTTTTTTGTTTTTATCATAATTATATATTAATTAAATTACTAGCAGATTCCAACACTCGAAATTCGAGTGCAATTTATATGCAGTTTTTTTCAACTTAGCCAATTCACAAACCAACACATTCATGGTTTATTATTATTGTGAATGAAGATAACAAACTCATTAACAAATACAGTAACAAATTTAATAAAATACACATATCATATGTGTAATTTTATGTATGTGTTAGTAGCAACTTTAAATGTAATTTACTCAAAATAAAGGTAAACCTTTAAAATCTGTAAATCTGCAAAACGGCTAAAAACAAATAGCTTTCAAATAGTATACGCTTGGTCAAAATCGGGATAAAACGATAAAACGGTCACAAGAAATCGCCTAGCCTATTAATATTATAGATTATTACAAATAAATAAAAAATAATAATTTTTCAATATATCTATAGAAAAAAAGTAATTTTTTTTTCCTGAGGTTCACATATTGCGGGTATTACAGTATCGATGGTATGAAATTTTTGTTAGGTATGTTACATACCGTCGGGAAGGTTAATTTGTCTAGTTTCTCAGTATATGCTTTATTTTTAAGGTTTTAGAAACACTTACACACTAATAGGAAAAAAAATTCAAATTAGTGCATATGCTAAAAATTGAAAAACTGTTGTCTTCAGTTACAAACAAGGTTCAGAAAATACACACATGAAACACACAATGTTCTGTTCAAAAGCAGCCAACACATATCTTTATTTTCATATCAATTATGTGCGTTTCTACATTTTCTACGGTGCCCAACACAACCATGACTGTGTTCGTTTTAATATTTCGTTATTTACACGAACATTTTTGTATCACATACTATTTGTTTCAATCACACATAAAGCACACATTTTTGAGTGTTGCTTTATTTGAAGTTCATGTTCTGGTACGTGTACTGAAAAAAAACACAGAACATGTACAATAAACAGGTTCGAGTTCAGTTATATTTTAAGTCGTGTTGTGGCTCGTGTAGTAAGAAAAAACAGAACATGTACAATAAACAGGTTCGAGTTCAGTTATATTTTGAACACGACTTAAACTGAGATTCTTGAAAAACGTTCATAGCTCTTTTCTTTCAATGAATAAATATTTTAATGTTGCCACAGTCATAAAAACTCCACAAAAAATAAAGTTGCCGTGTTCTTGGATTTTAACAAAAAATCGGCATTTTTCGACCAAATATCGGCAAATCGGCATTTTGTATATTTTCTTTTAAAAATCGGCAAAATGCCGAAAAATCGGCAATTCTGGCAGCCCTGTTTGGAACCCCATAAAGAAAATATAGTCTTGATCCTTATAAGATGTCGAGTCAATATGGGGATGTCAGTCTGTCTGTTGCAATCGCGCTCATTACAAAGTCTACATAATTAAGAGATTTATCCAGAGGTGGTTGTATTGAAATTATTTGGTTCCCTAGACATTGTGGAATAGAGGGTAACGAAATGGCTGACGCAGTGGCCAGAGAAGTAGCATTCTTCTGAAGTTTGATATTTCAGTACCTTTTCAGGCCCTTGGAATGAAATTGTGAAACTGAGCAGCTGTTTCGAATATCTCAGTACGGGAAAATCGGATATCCAAACAAGTTGAATACTAGGGACGTGCTCAATCTTAAGAGAAACGAACTAATTTATATAGAGTAGACATAGACCTGTGATCTTTTTTACAGCCGGGCTTTTGCAGAAATCAGAGTTTTACTTTTATCTAGCAATGCCTCATCCACTGAACTTGGGCAGATGTATTAGAATATACTCCGAATTAAGTCGTGACACCGAATTCCCTAAATATAATACTTATGCAACTCTGTTACAACCTGTATCATGCATCTACTGACCACCAAGTTTTATACTGTCATTTAACTAGATGAATTTGATAGTAAAAATACGCCATCCTCCAATTATTTCAACAATGGCTTCTTTTAAAACCAACTATTAAGTATTAAGCAAATATTTATTAAAAACTATAATTTCTGGAATTAATGTTTCCAACATCTTTTACAAAATTTATAACACTAACCTACGAACCAGACCTAAGAAAAGTTTCGTCTGGTCTACTATTTAGTTTAAAGTGGATGGATTATAATGTTGCTTTGTTGTTTTTGTAATTTGCTAAACAAATTGTATGATTATAGAAAGAAAAAAAAAATAAAAAAAAACAAAACTGTAAATCTTGTAAAGCTTTTGTCTCGTTTTATATACAATATACTACCGAATCTATAATTGGAAGCAACCAAGTGGAACTAGTTTGGTTTTTTTTTTTTAATATACAAGTATTTAGTTGGTTATAGAAACTTGATGGCTTTTGTTAATATATCTATCTAATAAGTATGTATGAATAGAATTTGTAGTTTGGAATTGAAATGATAGTGAATTTGTTATTTACTTGAAAAGGCTTAAATGGATAAATTGTCTTTTGTTCATATAGTGAGTACAATATCGCACAAAACATACAATAATACGTATAAAATAAAAATACACTTGTTGCAGCATACTCGTAGTGTCAATGCAGCTGTGCTTTAGAAGTTGTTCTTACAACTGCGCACTTCTTTATGAAGATTTTTTTATTTAATTTTTTTTTTTTTTTTTTTTTGTGAAGAAAAATAATTAACCAGTCAGTCGATCAGTCTGTTAGTAAGTCATGCATTTAGAAATGCACACAATAACTGAGACATTAACACAATATTGTTAAATGATGATGGTATTTACAATTGTAATCGACAATGCAGTGTTGCAAATGTTTATTTTTTTTCGCTCATCATATTGTTTTGTTGTTGATTTAGAAGATGATTTGTAGAGTATTACAAAAAGAAAACTTTCGTTTTTTTTTTCTATAAACTTGAATCTTGTTTTTAGTTTCTAGTCAAAACTGAAATAAGTTTTTGTAATAAAATAAAGAGTATCCCAGAAAGTTTAATATGTGTACGTATTTTTGGAATACGGATTAAGTAAGAAGTTGGAAACAAATGATTTTGCTGATCCATTTGAATGTGAATAGTAGACAATGCATTGCGATGAGGTCGTAACATTCCAGAAAAAAATGACATCAAAATCAGTGATATAGATGGTATTCTTGGGATCGGGATGTGTCGGAAAGTTAGATCAATTCCACTGAACTTAAAATGCACTTGGACGAAAACAGTTTTTTTTTTTTGTGTACCCTCATGCCATACACAGAAAACAAAAGCTCAATTTTGGTGGGCGGAAAATTCTTCGAAAACAGTTCTTCGAAAACACTTCTTCGAAAAAAGAAATCTTTTAATAACAGTTCTCCGGATAATAATTCTTCGAAAACAATTCTACGAATAACAATTCTTCACTATAGTTGAAAACTTCTATGTTTATTTCCCGCCATAGTTGAAAACCTCTATGGGTATTATTGCTATTCGAAGAATTGTTTTCGAAGAATTGTTTTCGAAGAATTGTTATTCGAAGAATTGTTATTCGAAGAATTGCTATTCGAAGAATTGCTATTCGAAGAATTGTTTTCGAAGAATTGTTTTCGAAGAATTGTTTTCGAAAAATTGTTTCCGAAGAATTCTCTGCAAATCCTCAATTTTAGATTTTATTTACGAATCTATATACACATATATATATATATATATATATGTGACCTGATCTATAAAAAAGGGGCTACGTGAGAAAAAAAAAAGAGTTGTTAAGGAAAAAAACTCGTTGCATTAGTTTCGAGTTGGTTCCCTTTTATCTGCTTTGCCTGATGACTAACTATATTCAAGGACGTCAAGGGTTGTTTCAGCTAAGAATATTACCGTAGTTAATCGCTTTAAATTGAGTTTACAAATGTTACAAACTTTACTTCGTTATTTGCCAGGCTACGTACGTCGCACAGTGGACAATTTGACGAGAAGGGGGTCAAAAATCTATAACTTTTGATTGGATTGGAATTTTGATATGCGGTTTTTTTTGTTTGGTAGGTGAGAGTTTAGCCTTCTATAAAAATTCTCGACCGAGAATAAAAAAAGTTACGGAGGGTTTAAAATACATTTTCATTTGTAGTTGAATTTTGAACTTTGGCCCCCGTAAACTTTTTAGTCCCAATGTGCACAAGGGCCAAAGGTTGTTTTTTTTTAAAGATCCCGAGATAAAATATAATTTATTAAGCAGCGAACGTAAAAGTTACCTTATATTGGTTCAAGATAGAGAAGTTTCACTGAAAAACTCGTATGTTTTTGCTTTAGTTAAATTTATTTTTATTGTCTTCTTAAATATCTCTATATCAATTTTTATGCTAAATTTATGAAATATAACAATTTTTATTGTAAATTTACAAAATATATAAATTTTTAAATCAAGAAAATTTTTTAACTATGTAAAAAAAAGTATAACTTATTTTTAGTGTAATGAAAAAGTACTTTAAATCAACCAATTTTAGTAAAAATTGCTTCTAAATAGCCATGATTTTCATCTTCTAGAAGTTGTTTAGCTTCTTCGTCTAATTCAGTAGAGGTAGTTTTCCATTTTTGTTAGTGCAACATCTGGACTTTTTTCTTGTGTTGTGCTCGCGAAAGAATCTGTAGTCTTTGTTCCTTTTTTCTTGCGCTTCTTCAGATAGATCTCCTATTGGTACCATATTGTTTTGAATTATTTGTTCCCCATGGTACAAAATTTTATGAACTGTGGATGGCAAGAGTATTTTTCGTTATAAAGTGTAGCTGTTTTATTGGCGTACTCTCCAAATTTTTTCGCATTTATCTTTCTGCTGCATGCTAGAACTTGTAATATGATTTTGAATCGTCTTATTAATTCATGATCTACACCTGTGACAGATGCTTTTCAAAGGTGAAGCATACCTGCTCTCATATCTTAAAGGGCTATGTCGCAATAGTTTTTTTTTACCATTTACAAATTTTTATCTTTTATTACCACATTTAGAAGCATAAAAAACCCACACCCTAACCCATTTTAAAAGGTGAAGCATACCTGCTCATATCTTAAAGGGCTATGTCGCAATACTTTTTTTTTACCATTTACCTGTTATTTAAATTGTTTCCCATTTTGTCAGGTATTTAAACTATATAACTCTAATTCAGACTATTAATGTTTTTGAAAGATACCTATGTAAATGTACCTGTAACAATTAAGCGCATTATATCTCAACCCTTGTTTATAGGTATATAACAACTCCTGACAACTCTACCGACACCCAAAAAAATACACCGCGTTGCACCGGTACGACCAACTTTTGTATTGATAACACTCAGATGGACGGACGGACATCGTTTAATCGAATCAGAAAGTGTTTTTGAGACGATCCGTATAATAAAAGATGGATAAAAGTCCAGTTACAAACATTACCTTAAACTTAATATATCCTAACCACATAGTGGACAACTTTTGTATTCATAAATTTTGCAGAAAATATCTAACCTTGGGTCAGAAAAATTGTTCTGGTGCACACGGGCGGAAACTGGCGTGTGTATAATGGGATATAGCAGTATAGGGGAGGGTTCGTGCTATAGAAGAGTGCAAGATTTTTTCTGACTGCTTTTGACTGGCAGGAGTTATGCTCTATTAAGTAGGAGATTTTCGGAAAATTTCGACCTTTTTTAAAAAAATTTTTTTTTTAATTTCGGAATAACTCAGTGGTTTTACATTTTTAAAATTAATAGCATGGAAGCCACAAAATTATACAAAATTTATTTCGCTTTAAAATCTTTTAAATCAAAAAAGTTACAGTCATTCAAATATAAAAATTTACAAAGAAATTTTTAATTTTAGCAAAATACTGAGAAAGCCCATTTTCGAAGACCCCGTTCGCTGTGATATAGTTGAGATAGAGTCGCAATTTTTTGGCTCCCGAGGTTTACTATTATTTACCTTCAAATGAATAACATAACTTTAAAATCGGTAACAAAAAAAAAAAATGATTTTTGGCCGCCTTCTCAAAATATGGTCCACTGTGCGTCGTTAGTAACATCGACACGTATAAATTGAATTGTCACCTGGTGGTTATAATAAAGCTTTATGGACGGAGAAAGTTGTGTTGTATGAATGGTTCATTAGTCATTAGCTGACATAACACAGTTTCATCACTTTATAAATTACACGGACTGTGTATAAATTAAGAAATTTGCTGACAGTGAGGACATAGAGCGGTTTCATCTTCTATTAAAACCTATCGACCGTCAAATGCCAAAAATTATGGAGCCAGTTGGTTTTTATTTGGAGCGTCAGTTATGTATTTATCAGAATCTTCGCACCATTAAAAATGGAGTTGGCATGTTTCCAATATCGAAGAACATTTAACATCAAATGAAGGAAAAGCGAAGATTAGTGGAGATGTTCTCGAACCATCTTCCTCATAACCAACACGTAAAAAGCTCGCCAGAAAGACGAAAAATGCAGAAAGTACTTAGTAATGTTTTTCATCAAGTAGGTCGTTCTTTCGTTGATGTTATATCCCAAAATTGTGCTCAGCGATTATGCTCGTTTTTGGCTTAACGGGTTTGTTAATATGTAGTGAGACCAATTCACAACAGACAACAGAGCTTACAGACTCCATTACATCCAGAAAAATGCTTCTTTTAGTACGGTTTTTTTCAGAAATGAAGCCGGAGTTCGCGTTACGGTCAATGGAGTTCGTTACCTCATTATGATCAATGATTTTTTGTTTTAACGTATGGTTAACATTGATCCGGTTGAGACGTGGTTTCAATAGGATGGCGCTACGTGTCATACGATGACTACAACCATCGACTTATTGAGATAATTTGATTTCGAAAAATAGACCTGTCAATTGGCTTCCAAATTTGTATGAATTGATACCTCTCGATTATTTCCGTGCAGTCACTGGTTTATGCTGATAAACGGGCAACAATTGACACCTTGGGAACCAACATTGCTCATGTTATTTCTGACAAGCGGCCAGCAATGCTCAATAAGGAGGCCCAAAAGTCGACGTCCAGAATGCGCTGCATCAAGAACAGCCGCGGTGACCATATGACCGAAATCATTTTAAAATTTTAATGTCACGTATTGATCTTTTGAATATAAAAATTGTTTTTGATTAAAATTTAATTATACCTTATACCACAATGTGGTCAGGGTATAATGACTTTGTGCTGATGTTTGTAACTACCAACAATATTTGACCAACCGAGACCTACCTTTTATTATTCCGATCGACTCAGAATCACTTTCTGAGCGATTTACCGATGTCCGTCCGTCTGTCCGTCTGTGTGTCCATGTAAAGCTTGTAATGAAACTAGAGGTCGCAAATGTGAACATATTTTGACGAAATTTTGTATATAAGCTTCTATCAGCCATAGTATGAACGGTATTGAAATCGACGCATGTTTCGACCTAGTCCCCATACAAATGACACCTATGAAATCGACTTAAATTGCCACATGATCCAAATTATCATATAGATCTCGGTCAAATTGGGTTTGTGTATGTTTATTACATCAGGTAATCAGTAGTCCAAAAATAAATCCTATAGGACAATTCTTAGTTATAGCCCCCATATAAAGCTGCTTCCCGATCTTCACTTAAACCTATCAAAAAACAAAACTATTGCACAAATTTTTATCAAATGTGGTTTGTATATGTTTTTGCAAAAAATAAGTGACTTTACCAAATATGGTCAGGATCGGTCCATTTTTCGACATAGTCCCGATATAAATATAGTATCCGATATGAAGTTTTTCATATTGAAAGGAAAAAATTAATAAAAACTATTATTAAAAACTATAATTTCTGGAATTAATGTTTCCAACATCTTTTACAAAATTTATAACACTAACCTACGAACCAGACCTAAGAAAAGTTTCGTCTGGTCTACTATTTAGTTTAAAGTGGATGGATTATAATGTTGCTTTGTTGTTTTTGTAATTTGCTAAACAAATTGTATGATTATAGAAAGAAAAAAAAAATAAAAAAAAACAAAACTGTAAATCTTGTAAAGCTTTTGTCTCGTTTTATATACAATATACTACCGAATCTATAATTGGAAGCAACCAAGTGGAACTAGTTTGGTTTTTTTTTTTTAATATACAAGTATTTAGTTGGTTATAGAAACTTGATGGCTTTTGTTAATATATCTATCTAATAAGTATGTATGAATAGAATTTGTAGTTTGGAATTGAAATGATAGTGAATTTGTTATTTACTTGAAAAGGCTTAAATGGATAAATTGTCTTTTGTTCATATAGTGAGTACAATATCGCACAAAACATACAATAATACGTATAAAATAAAAATACACTTGTTGCAGCATACTCGTAGTGTCAATGCAGCTGTGCTTTAGAAGTTGTTCTTACAACTGCGCACTTCTTTATGAAGATTTTTTTATTTAATTTTTTTTTTTTTTTTTTTTTGTGAAGAAAAATAATTAACCAGTCAGTCGATCAGTCTGTTAGTAAGTCATGCATTTAGAAATGCACACAATAACTGAGACATTAACACAATATTGTTAAATGATGATGGTATTTACAATTGTAATCGACAATGCAGTGTTGCAAATGTTTATTTTTTTTCGCTCATCATATTGTTTTGTTGTTGATTTAGAAGATGATTTGTAGAGTATTACAAAAAGAAAACTTTCGTTTTTTTTTTCTATAAACTTGAATCTTGTTTTTAGTTTCTAGTCAAAACTGAAATAAGTTTTTGTAATAAAATAAAGAGTATCCCAGAAAGTTTAATATGTGTACGTATTTTTGGAATACGGATTAAGTAAGAAGTTGGAAACAAATGATTTTGCTGATCCATTTGAATGTGAATAGTAGACAATGCATTGCGATGAGGTCGTAACATTCCAGAAAAAAATGACATCAAAATCAGTGATATAGATGGTATTCTTGGGATCGGGATGTGTCGGAAAGTTAGATCAATTCCACTGAACTTAAAATGCACTTGGACGAAAACAGTTTTTTTTTTTTGTGTACCCTCATGCCATACACAGAAAACAAAAGCTCAATTTTGGTGGGCGGAAAATTCTTCGAAAACAGTTCTTCGAAAACACTTCTTCGAAAAAAGAAATCTTTTAATAACAGTTCTCCGGATAATAATTCTTCGAAAACAATTCTACGAATAACAATTCTTCACTATAGTTGAAAACTTCTATGTTTATTTCCCGCCATAGTTGAAAACCTCTATGGGTATTATTGCTATTCGAAGAATTGTTTTCGAAGAATTGTTTTCGAAGAATTGTTATTCGAAGAATTGTTATTCGAAGAATTGCTATTCGAAGAATTGCTATTCGAAGAATTGTTTTCGAAGAATTGTTTTCGAAGAATTGTTTTCGAAAAATTGTTTCCGAAGAATTCTCTGCAAATCCTCAATTTTAGATTTTATTTACGAATCTATATACACATATATATATATATATATATATGTGACCTGATCTATAAAAAAGGGGCTACGTGAGAAAAAAAAAAGAGTTGTTAAGGAAAAAAACTCGTTGCATTAGTTTCGAGTTGGTTCCCTTTTATCTGCTTTGCCTGATGACTAACTATATTCAAGGACGTCAAGGGTTGTTTCAGCTAAGAATATTACCGTAGTTAATCGCTTTAAATTGAGTTTACAAATGTTACAAACTTTACTTCGTTATTTGCCAGGCTACGTACGTCGCACAGTGGACAATTTGACGAGAAGGGGGTCAAAAATCTATAACTTTTGATTGGATTGGAATTTTGATATGCGGTTTTTTTTGTTTGGTAGGTGAGAGTTTAGCCTTCTATAAAAATTCTCGACCGAGAATAAAAAAAGTTACGGAGGGTTTAAAATACATTTTCATTTGTAGTTGAATTTTGAACTTTGGCCCCCGTAAACTTTTTAGTCCCAATGTGCACAAGGGCCAAAGGTTGTTTTTTTTTAAAGATCCCGAGATAAAATATAATTTATTAAGCAGCGAACGTAAAAGTTACCTTATATTGGTTCAAGATAGAGAAGTTTCACTGAAAAACTCGTATGTTTTTGCTTTAGTTAAATTTATTTTTATTGTCTTCTTAAATATCTCTATATCAATTTTTATGCTAAATTTATGAAATATAACAATTTTTATTGTAAATTTACAAAATATATAAATTTTTAAATCAAGAAAATTTTTTAACTATGTAAAAAAAAGTATAACTTATTTTTAGTGTAATGAAAAAGTACTTTAAATCAACCAATTTTAGTAAAAATTGCTTCTAAATAGCCATGATTTTCATCTTCTAGAAGTTGTTTAGCTTCTTCGTCTAATTCAGTAGAGGTAGTTTTCCATTTTTGTTAGTGCAACATCTGGACTTTTTTCTTGTGTTGTGCTCGCGAAAGAATCTGTAGTCTTTGTTCCTTTTTTCTTGCGCTTCTTCAGATAGATCTCCTATTGGTACCATATTGTTTTGAATTATTTGTTCCCCATGGTACAAAATTTTATGAACTGTGGATGGCAAGAGTATTTTTCGTTATAAAGTGTAGCTGTTTTATTGGCGTACTCTCCAAATTTTTTCGCATTTATCTTTCTGCTGCATGCTAGAACTTGTAATATGATTTTGAATCGTCTTATTAATTCATGATCTACACCTGTGACAGATGCTTTTCAAAGGTGAAGCATACCTGCTCTCATATCTTAAAGGGCTATGTCGCAATAGTTTTTTTTTACCATTTACAAATTTTTATCTTTTATTACCACATTTAGAAGCATAAAAAACCCACACCCTAACCCATTTTAAAAGGTGAAGCATACCTGCTCATATCTTAAAGGGCTATGTCGCAATACTTTTTTTTTACCATTTACCTGTTATTTAAATTGTTTCCCATTTTGTCAGGTATTTAAACTATATAACTCTAATTCAGACTATTAATGTTTTTGAAAGATACCTATGTAAATGTACCTGTAACAATTAAGCGCATTATATCTCAACCCTTGTTTATAGGTATATAACAACTCCTGACAACTCTACCGACACCCAAAAAAATACACCGCGTTGCACCGGTACGACCAACTTTTGTATTGATAACACTCAGATGGACGGACGGACATCGTTTAATCGAATCAGAAAGTGTTTTTGAGACGATCCGTATAATAAAAGATGGATAAAAGTCCAGTTACAAACATTACCTTAAACTTAATATATCCTAACCACATAGTGGACAACTTTTGTATTCATAAATTTTGCAGAAAATATCTAACCTTGGGTCAGAAAAATTGTTCTGGTGCACACGGGCGGAAACTGGCGTGTGTATAATGGGATATAGCAGTATAGGGGAGGGTTCGTGCTATAGAAGAGTGCAAGATTTTTTCTGACTGCTTTTGACTGGCAGGAGTTATGCTCTATTAAGTAGGAGATTTTCGGAAAATTTCGACCTTTTTTAAAAAAATTTTTTTTTTAATTTCGGAATAACTCAGTGGTTTTACATTTTTAAAATTAATAGCATGGAAGCCACAAAATTATACAAAATTTATTTCGCTTTAAAATCTTTTAAATCAAAAAAGTTACAGTCATTCAAATATAAAAATTTACAAAGAAATTTTTAATTTTAGCAAAATACTGAGAAAGCCCATTTTCGAAGACCCCGTTCGCTGTGATATAGTTGAGATAGAGTCGCAATTTTTTGGCTCCCGAGGTTTACTATTATTTACCTTCAAATGAATAACATAACTTTAAAATCGGTAACAAAAAAAAAAAATGATTTTTGGCCGCCTTCTCAAAATATGGTCCACTGTGCGTCGTTAGTAACATCGACACGTATAAATTGAATTGTCACCTGGTGGTTATAATAAAGCTTTATGGACGGAGAAAGTTGTGTTGTATGAATGGTTCATTAGTCATTAGCTGACATAACACAGTTTCATCACTTTATAAATTACACGGACTGTGTATAAATTAAGAAATTTGCTGACAGTGAGGACATAGAGCGGTTTCATCTTCTATTAAAACCTATCGACCGTCAAATGCCAAAAATTATGGAGCCAGTTGGTTTTTATTTGGAGCGTCAGTTATGTATTTATCAGAATCTTCGCACCATTAAAAATGGAGTTGGCATGTTTCCAATATCGAAGAACATTTAACATCAAATGAAGGAAAAGCGAAGATTAGTGGAGATGTTCTCGAACCATCTTCCTCATAACCAACACGTAAAAAGCTCGCCAGAAAGACGAAAAATGCAGAAAGTACTTAGTAATGTTTTTCATCAAGTAGGTCGTTCTTTCGTTGATGTTATATCCCAAAATTGTGCTCAGCGATTATGCTCGTTTTTGGCTTAACGGGTTTGTTAATATGTAGTGAGACCAATTCACAACAGACAACAGAGCTTACAGACTCCATTACATCCAGAAAAATGCTTCTTTTAGTACGGTTTTTTTCAGAAATGAAGCCGGAGTTCGCGTTACGGTCAATGGAGTTCGTTACCTCATTATGATCAATGATTTTTTGTTTTAACGTATGGTTAACATTGATCCGGTTGAGACGTGGTTTCAATAGGATGGCGCTACGTGTCATACGATGACTACAACCATCGACTTATTGAGATAATTTGATTTCGAAAAATAGACCTGTCAATTGGCTTCCAAATTTGTATGAATTGATACCTCTCGATTATTTCCGTGCAGTCACTGGTTTATGCTGATAAACGGGCAACAATTGACACCTTGGGAACCAACATTGCTCATGTTATTTCTGACAAGCGGCCAGCAATGCTCAATAAGGAGGCCCAAAAGTCGACGTCCAGAATGCGCTGCATCAAGAACAGCCGCGGTGACCATATGACCGAAATCATTTTAAAATTTTAATGTCACGTATTGATCTTTTGAATATAAAAATTGTTTTTGATTAAAATTTAATTATACCTTATACCACAATGTGGTCAGGGTATAATGACTTTGTGCTGATGTTTGTAACTACCAACAATATTTGACCAACCGAGACCTACCTTTTATTATTCCGATCGACTCAGAATCACTTTCTGAGCGATTTACCGATGTCCGTCCGTCTGTCCGTCTGTGTGTCCATGTAAAGCTTGTAATGAAACTAGAGGTCGCAAATGTGAACATATTTTGACGAAATTTTGTATATAAGCTTCTATCAGCCATAGTATGAACGGTATTGAAATCGACGCATGTTTCGACCTAGTCCCCATACAAATGACACCTATGAAATCGACTTAAATTGCCACATGATCCAAATTATCATATAGATCTCGGTCAAATTGGGTTTGTGTATGTTTATTACATCAGGTAATCAGTAGTCCAAAAATAAATCCTATAGGACAATTCTTAGTTATAGCCCCCATATAAAGCTGCTTCCCGATCTTCACTTAAACCTATCAAAAAACAAAACTATTGCACAAATTTTTATCAAATGTGGTTTGTATATGTTTTTGCAAAAAATAAGTGACTTTACCAAATATGGTCAGGATCGGTCCATTTTTCGACATAGTCCCGATATAAATATAGTATCCGATATGAAGTTTTTCATATTGAAAGGAAAAAATTAATAACAATGCCACTCTAATTTGGTTTATGCTTATTTTATATATCCAATTAGTTGGACCTAAGAGAAAGGGGTTATTAAACGCATGGTATAGGGTATCGTATAGTCGGTCTAGACCGACTATAATTTTCTTACTTGTTTTTTGTGTTATTTTTTATTTTTTTTTTTGTGTTATTTTTTCAATTTCTACCGGGCTTAAAAAACACCCTTTATTTGATCTGATGTGATTTCAAAGTATAGTCTTTTCTTAATAACTACATCTGAACATCTTTGAAACTTTTGGAAAATCACATCCAAAGAAGTTGTTTCTTTGGAAGAAATATAACTTATAATCTTAGAATTTCGCAAAGTAAAAATATATTGAAAACTAAAGTTAAAAATATTGATATGTGATTATAATTTCTTTTGAATTTAAAAACGTGTGCATATATTTTTTTATATATTTATACTTCCACCACATTTGTATTGTAAGTTATAATTCGATAATTTTTCTAAGTACAATTATATTGAAATTTAGTAAAGCATTAACATATTTTTTTAAATTTGTGTGAAGTGGTCATGTTAAGTGAAACTGATACAATTTGAAACGAAATATATTATTTTATGATTTTACACCATGACTGTTAGTTAACCTTGAGGATATTTATGTGACACAGTCAATTACAAAAAGACAAAACAATTAAAGCCTTAAAATATCTTCGAGAGTGTCAAATTTAAGGCCCACTTGACTGCTGCAATAAAATATGTGTTTTATGGATATTTTGATTTTAACAGGCGCCCCTAAGTAGCTAATCGCTTGACAATAATTGACAAAACATTTGTTTAACACGTGCGTTCTAAGAAAACTACGTTTTTGACCAACAAATGTGTTGAATATGACAAAATTTAAAAAAAAATAAACACTTAACATTTTTCGTTGTATGAGACAGTAAACAGAATTTTTTAGATTTTATTTCAAAAATCTGAAATTCATTACTAAATGATTGGCATAATTCCCACCACAAGAAATTATATATGTATATATTTTTTTTCTTAAATATTGTCTGGTTTTGTACCAGCAACTCATTAAACAGTCATATAAAAATGTAATAAAAATTCAGTAGACCTTAACCAACAAAAAATATCACTACTCAATGAAGCGTTAAAATCTTCAAAATGTTTGTCTGCCAAAAGACTGAGTGAAGCGAGTTCATAAAATCACCATAAATTTGGTATACCCTACAACACGATTGTATGATACTGGCAAAATTTAATTTTCGGTGACGTTTTAGAACTGGACTGATCTCGTTAGTCAGTTTTTTTTTTTTATGAATTATCTCTTTAACAATGTATTTGTTAAGTTTTGGAAATCTCCATATTTTGAAGCTTTAGAAATTTGATAATATTGATGAGAAATCAGCTGAAATCAAAAATATTAAATTGACCAACTTTGTAATTGATCGGTCTTATGTTGAATCTTTATATGAATGAAATGAGCATTTAAATTTCATAGATCATTGCAGGGTAGGGTGTTTTATGGAATTGCCTGTCGGACTATGTTATTCTTATCATTCATTTCTTTCTTTGTATATTGCGTGAGAAATTAATAGTGTTTACATGATTTTTAACAAGTTTATTATTTTTTATTAAATAACTATAGACTTTCAAACCAAAATAAAAGGGTTATCTTCTTTTTCCCCCTTTCAGCTTTTTTATTTCTTGTTCGTAATCATGCCTGACTAAGCATGTAAGTGCAAAAATTAAATTGTTTAATTTTAAATTGATATTATCAAATATAATGGTTGGTCATCATCGGCAGCAATTGAGGTTTAAGTTCTTAAAACTTTATCAAGAAAATGGAGGAGTTCTTGTCCAATTTCTTAAAGAAAACTGTTACGGTTGGTGATTTTCTAAGATTCCACATAAGGTGAGGTCTTTTGTGGCACTCCCTAAGATAATGTTTTTGAGCTGAAACTAAAGGGAGAGTGTGAGAAGTGCATTGTTTTAAAAGATGTTAACATAAAAACTCATAAAAGAGAAGTAATTTAGTTTTTAGACACTCGATGAATTTCAAAATATAATTTTAGTGGTTTATAAACATTTCAGTCAATAGAGATGAGAAATTTTAAACAATTTCCTGTTCAATCACTTAATGCAAATATTAGTAGTATTTGAAAACTTATCAAATGTACTTTATATTTGGACTGTAACTTGAAAATTTCTAAAATGCTATATTTAAAATCTACTACTACATAGTTAAATTCTAAATATTTAGAAATTTTGAAATAATAATCCAGAAATAATAATTCATAAAAGAAAGGTTGCCATAACCAAAATAAAGAAAGTTTTGATCTTAATTATTTCTTAAATACTTGACGAAATTTAAACAAATAATTATAATATGAGAAGGCTTTATAGCGGAATCAGATACTACAATATTACATTTTCTTTATTTTATTCAGTTTTTAAAATGATGGCTTCTTAATAGGAACCAAGTGGCGGTGAACTAAATGCATCTTAAGGCAACAAAAATGTCTTAAATACGGAATTCACAAGTGACTTGATCGCAATGTAAAACGTAAACAACTTGCACAAAAATTCAAAGAGTTATCGTAGACACACAAGACTTGACAAGTTATGAAATAGATATGTTATGTGCAATTTAAATATGTTTTACTATATGTTATTGCCTTCACCATATGTTTTAACAAAAAATGTTATTTTTAGTCTTCGATTTTAAAGGACAAACATATCTTTTATCTTTTATCTTTATATGATGCACATGTTGTCATCCTACAATAGGAAAAAGTATTTTATAAAAAATTTAAACATGTATGTCCTTTAAATCTATAAAGTCCTGGTTTTTCTTACATATGGTTGCCTGCCTGCATTGGTGTAAAAATTGATTCTTATTATGCGGTGTAGTATATAATTTTCCAAGTCCAAATGTGGTGGTTTTGATTTTCGATTCCAATAGACAGGAAAACTAGTGACTTAACATAAATAAATTAAAATGTTTTGCGATAATAGGAAAATAAGTTCAACTGTTATACTAACATTAAGAAAAAGTTTAATCTGTGATATTTTATTTTATAATTAGTCATTTATTGTTCGGTTTAAGATCATGTATATATTTTTCTAATGAAAGAAAGATAATAATTTTTGTAATGTAAGAGAAATATTGGAAATAAATTGAAGACAGCGCTAAATGGAGTAGCTACTTTCGAACAAAGCGACTTGTTCATCTTCAGCATCCTTCTGCCTACCCAGCAAAACCTTGGTAATGATTAGCCATTACCGCTTGCATTACATGGTAATGTTAACCCCATACCCTTTGAATTATTTCAAACCTAAATGTAAAGAGTTCCTGGTAATGAGTTCTGTAGCTACTGGTAATGACCACTGTTTCTATTATTAAAAACTGTAAATAAATTTTTGTTAATATTAAAGAACACAATATTAAAATTTTATTTGTGAAAATTATGTATTTCCGGAATTAAAATAAAATCATCTCTATATGGAAATTTTATTACTTTTGCCACAATATTTAGGTTGTATAATCTTTATTCCGATGCTTCGTCTTCTTTAGCAAAAACAATATTTAAATCCATAGAGGCTAAGGGATATGTGAAAAAAGGTTGTAAATGGAAAAAGTCTTTTGCTTGGAATTTCTCCTCATTTACGATATTAGTTATTCTAAAAAAATACTCAAAACCCTTCTTGTTACCTATAAAGTAACCAGTTATTTGTATCAGTAACTAGTAAGGTGCCGGTAAGGCCTTTCCTCCAATGACACCCCCATTATAAAATAAGTAAAGTAACTACTGAACAGTTTTGATTTCTTATTATAAAGCTCATTACAAGTAATGGAAAGTTTTGCTGGGTATTACTTCAACTCGTGCTTAATCAACTATTTAACTCAACATTTGAAAGAAAAGAACATGAGAAATGTTTTTTCTTTTTATATACGAGAGTTTGTACGAACAAGCTGAGCTTTTCCAATTTTTAGCTTTCTCTACATTAACATAGCCAGATCAATTACAAGTCTTGTAATGTGAACAGCTCTTTGTTTTTGCCATTGTCCTCTAGATGGAACTGTAATGGCATGTGAAATCTTAACAGATTACACAAATGCATTGTACCTCATGTGTTGTATATTAATTTATTTATAATAATTGTGTGTTTAATGTCGTGCTGTTTACTCGTATTTTACCACATACTTAAAAGTTTTTAAATGTAAACCGGACAAAAAAGATTATATCGCACCTGTACCTCTAAAGTGAGTCAACTCAAAATTTACAAATTTTCAGTAGAGACAAAAAAATAGTAACCTATAAAATTTTAAAACGGTTGTTTCATTGTAGAGAATTGCGAATAATAAGTGATAATCAGTGATAATCAAAAATAACAAGTTTTTTTTAAGCGGAACTCAAAATATGTCATTTTAGTGGATTCTAAAGCAGCTACTCCTATAATACAAAGAGGATTATAACAGAAAGACTAGAAAAACCGATGTACTATTTTTACAGTGGATAGATATGACCACTGTGTATCGTTTTCTTGCAAAAAGTGAAAATTGAAAATTTTGAGTTGACTCACTTTAGAGGTACAGGTGCGATATGTATATTCAATAAAACAAAATCCATGAAGATGTTAGAATAATCCCAATGAAATGGAATAACCCTTTATTTGCATTTGAAACCCATGACCTTGAAAGCCTGATGAGAGTAATTTCTAGTAAAAAAATTTTAAAGGAAAAACTTTTCATATTTTATATCTGGTTTTCTACAATAACCCCGTATGTCTTAAAATCAAAATGTTCAGGGGAGCCAAAAAACGTTATATTTGAAATTATGGGCTCGATATAAAGATTTTAGAGCTTTTTATTTAACAGTCCTGTAGGTATGGGCAATAAATACTTTCAAAAATCTTCAGCGGAATAGATCCTAGAGAATGACGAAAAAAACAATATGTAAATTATACTTAAATTGTTTGCAGATAAAACAACTTATGTCGACAAACGTCATTTTCTTTGAAAAAGAATACTACCAATTCAACTACCCATGTAGACATAAGTTGTTGTTGCTTGAAAAATAGATTTTTTTGTTCGTCAACAAAAAGTTAACGGGAGTTAGGATGAGAATATAATAACGTATCAAGAATAATAGTGACAAGAAATAACAGTCATAAACACACAAGTTTTTATAACTGGTTTTAAACTGAAAACTAATCCAAAATTATTTTGCATTTTTTTTTTTCATTAATAACAACGTATGTCGCTATGTGTCGTTTTCTGAGAAAATAATTTGTCAGCGATCAAACGTAGGTTGACATACGTCGTTAGTGCTGCAAATTAATTTAATAAACATTTAAGTTACGTCGTTATTTAAAGAAAAAACTCAGAAATGGTCAATATTTTTTTTTTAAATTGAACACATGTAAAAAGCGTTAAAAATTAATATATTTGGCATCCTTAACTCAAAACTGACAAAAATGGACATACTCGGTTATTCTAGAAAACCACAGATATTATATCAAGCAAAAAACAAAAAGTTATATTGGTATTTCCGTCCTATGAATTTAATAAACTTTAATTTTGGTCGTATCAAAGAATTACATACAAATATATTACGGTTAAAAATGTGATGAGTTAACTCTTGAACAAAAATGGGAAAATTATGAAAATTAAAATTTCCAAAAGTTGTGGCGTGACATTAATTTTATTTATTTTGGTGTATTTAAAGATGATTTAGGTTACGATTCAAATTGTTTTCTGTAATCATTTTCGACTTGCAATAAGTATTGCTTTTCTTTAATTTTATATTATTATATTAATTTTATATATCATATTCTTTTGAATAAAATGTCTTTTATCTATATTTTGAAAAATATAGATAGTTTTTATACATAAAATAATTTTATAAAAAAATTGGTCAAAAGTTGTTTTAATTAATATTCCCGAACAATAAACAGATAATTGCACCAAAGATATATCACATTGGATTATTTTGATACGAGGAGCACTGAAGGGTTAAATAAATAAAAATTAACCGAATTATATTTCTTAAATTCTAATAGTGGTTTCATCGAGTTTAATAGAAAAACTCGTTTTCGGTAATCTTTATTTAGAAATATCTTAAAAACAAAAGCTGGTCTTAGCAAATAATGGGTTAACGTTCTCGGATTTATTCCAAATTTTAGGAACGGAAGATATACATATTTGTTTATATTACTTTAAGTAACGCTTTTAAAAATTCAACAGTATTTGCAAAATATTTGAATTTTTTGAATAAGTTGTCTTTTATTAGCTTGGGGTCATATGTGACCCCAATTCCAAAAGGGTTAATGGGGTCATATTATTTTTTATCCGAAACCCGAAGCTATTAACATAAAACATAACATTTAAAAGAAGAAAACTGATGAATTTTTGATACAAAGTATTTAGAAAGAGTACATTTACAGAATATTTTTCAAAAATCCCATTTTTCTCGAAATCCGCAAAAATAAATTCCTTGTCAAAAAAAAGCTGGCATAGGGATTTACTTAGAAATGCGCACAGTTAATCTTCAATATATTTTTAACAAGACTTTAAAGTGCCAGATCCATTTTTTGAAATTTTGTTTAAGAACATTTTTTAAAACTTAAAACAGGAGTTTTCAAAATTTTATCAAAAAAATTTTCCATCTTTGATGCCCGTCACAAATTAATAACAATAGCACTAGAATTAGTTACATGCTTATTTTCTGTATCCAGTTATTGCTTTAGCAAAGTTGGATATAAAACCCTTTCTCGAAACGCATAGTATAGGGCATTTGATAGTCGGTCGACACCGATTATTATTTTCTAAATTATTTTTTCAATAGCGTTTGTTTCAAAATTTATTTGGCTTTGGCAGCCTATTGCTGCGTAAAAACGAATTATATCTAAAATTGTTTTTGTTTTTTTAAGTTTGGAGAGAAGTTTTTTTATTTTGGAAACTTCAGGTACATATCAGGATACGTAGTCATGGAGGTGCTGCTTCCAAAAAAACTATAGAATAAACACTGGTCTAACATCAAATTTAAAAACTTAAATTTTTAAAAAATAAAATAAAAAATAGATGCAGCTTCGAATATTTTTCTTTTTCAAATCTAAATTTTCTCGGTTCTAATTATATCAACATTTATGTAAGACTTGTAAATAATATATAATAATTAATATTTCGAACATGAACAATACTGCATTTAAAAATGCTAAGCTTTTGAGTCATTGTTTAATTCAGAATATGATGAAATCTTTAAAGGAAAAATTCTACTTAATTATATCATTACTAAAGCTTTGAAAACACTTGAATAATTTTTTGTTCTCTGGTGTTCAATGTGAAAAATTTAAAGAAAAAAAAAAGCAAAAATTTATAACTCATATAGTATTTGCAGCTATAATTGAATTAAAGGATCTACAAATTTTAAGTGTCTTTATTATAAAAAAATAACTAAAATTTTATCGGCAAGTTAATATCTTGGTAGATGATATTTTATCCAAAATAAAAATCACCATAACAATAGGAAACTTTACAATTGGCAGTTTGTTTAGTTTATCTCAGCTATTTAACATAATTTTATTTTACAAGTTCCCACGCATACGAAAGTAATAATCCTTTCTATTGTATCAACTACTCCTGACAAGCGCAAAAACCGAACGATGAGACATTGTCTACATGAACATATTAGTCGAGAATTAGTTGTTGCAGTTCACAGTAAAACACTATTGATAGAAAGAAAACCCATGAAGAATCTACTCATACCCTAATAAAATCAAATTAGAAATACTCACGTATTGAAAGGAACCCTTTATACATTTTCAATCAGTACAAAGTATGACGGGGACTGCAACAAAATCCACACAACAGCTGTCAAATGTTTTGTATGTTTTCAAAGTTCGTATAGCAAAAGGGGGGAAAAACTGCGTAAACGCATCTAGAAAAATATGTTTAAGAATAGACAGCAACACCAACAACAATAACAATAATATGGTATCGTTTTTATACACAAGTGTTACAAAAACCTGTAATTACGCGCTCACGATCGCTTAACGTAAATTAACCAACGATCCGCATTGCATAAGCAAATCAAATCCTAATGGGGAAGGTATACGAGCTCTAGGCCTCTCTATACTTAACTGCAGCAGTCTACGATTGTTTCCCACGTTATGAGTGTATAGAGTTGTAAAGCAATGTTTATGTTGCCGATTTTAAGTTGCTGTTCTTTCTGTGTAGAAAAAGGGTTAACATTTTCACACGCCTATTTCTTGAAAACCATCGCAATAGTGGATCAATATTGTATCAAAGTATTTAATTGCAGCCACCATTGCATAATTTAATATAATTGTGGGTTTCATTTATAATGAAAAGATTTAAACTTAATTAAAATAAAATAAAATCTATTCAAAGGATAGCAAAGGTAAAGTTATTGACAGTCTTAAGAATACTACAATTTTATTGGGCATAAGGGGAGCCCCAAGCTGTTTTCTACTTTTATGAAAGTGACAATTCCTGATTTCTTTTGTATTCTCTATTTATTAAAAGAAAGTTAATCGTGTGCTTAAAATCTATATTATTTGAAAAGTGAAAATTATAATTTTTGCTTAATTTTCAAAAACAAACGAACACAAAAAACAACGAATCGACCTTTGTAACCACACCTGGCCATAATTATTTTAACTCAAGTCTTTGTTGTCATATCAGCAAAAATTTTAAATACAAATATCTACAAGAAACCTATATTTTAAGTCAGTGTTTTAATTTTCTGTTTATTATTATATTTTTTCTTTTTTCTTTTCCTTAGCCAGGTCACTCAGATATTATTGCTCGTTCGTATTCATTCAGAACCCACCCATTTCAAGCGCTATGACAACTTAAACAACATGTGGTCGGTCATTGATCAAGCTAAGGACTTTTTTTGTTGTTTAAAATATTTAAGTTTTGTGTTCGTTATTTTTTTGGTTTGATATGGTGGTAATGTGATCATTTGCAATTTCCGTTTGTTAAATGTGTGTCAATATGACCCACATATTTTTGAGGATTATCAGTTTTTTTTTTTTTTTTTTGTTGTTTTGTTGACCGGGGAGATAATTGATTTACGGGTTTTTTTCCTCTGTAAATGTTATGGCAAAAGCTTTTGTTTCTCAGCCACTTTTTTTGTTGTAACTTAACAGAATTATAAATTAACAGTTAAACCGTGTGTTTTTTTGTTTTTGTTGTTAGTGAAATGTTCTCAGTTTTAAATGTTGAGAGGACTTTCGTTTTTATTGGGGTCACTTAATTAATGTTGCTAATTAATCAAAGTTGTTTCAGTGGCTTTTTAACAGAATATATGGCAATGAAATTTAATTTAACTTATTTTTAATTGAGATTAGTAACACTTTTTTTAGGTTATAATAAAATAACTGAAAGTAGGTCATTAAGGCAACACATTGTTAACCTGGAAAGTGAAGAATTTCAGCTGGAATGTGTATAATTCAGCAAAAATTTTATATGTATTTGACTTAACCACTTTATCGAATTATTTTATTTAGTATAGCAAATCGATATGATTTTAGCTAAAAAATAAAGGATTTTTTGTATACCGTAATGCACTAAACGGTTGAACATTTTCGTATTGTTTATTTTTCAAGCCTAATTTTAATCCTATCGTTGTATATTTTTGTATTGTTTTTTTTTTCGTTAATAATTAAGGTTTACGGAAAGATATTATGTTATCTGATACTTCGTACCGATTTGTTGTTCATCATTGTTAATGCCAATTTAAAATGACACTTGAAATGTTTTTGTGTATTGTAGCGATGCATTTAATGCAAAAAGGTCCATTTGTTTACTATATCTTATTTTATTGATTGATGATTAATGTACCTGCTTATAATTATTGAAATAAATTCTTATCCCTACTTGTACCCATTCAAAAAAAATTTTAAAACAATTTTTTGGAAAATGTTTTTTTAAACAAAACATGGTCCGCCTGATAATCATCTTAAAAGTTGTAAACAATAATTGGCGGGATACACTCATTACAGTGATACCTCCAATGAACAGACATCGATGGTTAATGGGTGATATCATACAACAATTGTACAATTTTGGAATCAAACATAGACTAGGCAAGTATACTTAGGGTAGGGATTAGGATGTTTGCTCTGCTATGTAATTTTTTTTTTTTTTTTACATAAACAAAGTTGAAATTGAAGAATGAAAGGGAATATATTTTTTTTTTAATCAAAATTACTAAATGGAGTGAAAACTCCGTGGCCTAACAATGAAAAAACAGTTTTTTTTTTTAATTATAAATCAATTTTATTCCTCAACTTAATCTCCGTTAAGTGAAATACACTTCTTCCAACGATCCCCTGACATTTTGATACCCTTGACAAAATACGATTTGTCAAATCCTTCAAAATTCCGTCTCTGACTTCTAAATTTAAGGAAAATCTCTTTCCCTGGAGCCAACATTTAAAGTTTGGGAACAAATAATAATCGCTGGGGCCAGATCTGGAGAATACGGGGGTTGGGGAAACAATTCGTCATGCAAAGACTTCAAAATTTCATAAGCCAAAGCATCTGAGTGTACCGGTGCATTGTCGTGATAGAAACCATTTTTTTTTTTTTTTTCATATATAAGAAGGGTCGTATTTTTTTAATTTTTTTATCCAATCTATCCAAAAACTCAACATAGTAATTGGCATTATTGTTTTTCCTTTCTCCAAAAAATCAATAAATATTATACCACGTAAATCCCAAAAACCACTGGCCATAACCTTTCCAGCCGATTGTTGAGTTTTTGGCTGCTTTGGTTGGCTTTCACACGCTTGTAATCATTCTGCAGACTGTATAATAATCAGAGTTCAGAAAAAAACACACACTGAATAAAAAACTCGTACATATATGTAAACAAACATAACTTAGACCAACACACACATATTTTTATTTTCATACCAATTATGTTTGTTTTTAAATTTTCTACGGTGCCCAACACAACCATGACTGTGTTCGTTTTAATATTTCGTTATTTACACGAACATTTTTGTATCACATACTTTTTGTTTCAATCACACATAAAGCACACATTTTTGAGTGTTGCTTTATTTGAAGTTCATGTTCTGGTACGTGTAGTGAAAAAAAACACAGAACATGTACAATAAACAGGTTCGAGTTCAGTTATATTTTAAGTCGTGTTGTGGCTCGTGTAGTAAGAAAAAACACAACATGTACAATAAACAGGTTCGAGTTCAGTTATATTTTAAACACGACTTAAAATATAACTGAACTCGAACCTGTTTATTGTACATGTTCTGTGTTTTTTTTTCACTACACGTACCAGAACATGAACTTCAAATAAAGCAACACTCAAAAATGTGTGCTTTATGTGTGATTGAAACAAAAAGTATGTGATACAAAAATGTTCGTGTAAATAACGAAATATTAAAACGAACACAGTCATGGTTGTGTTGGGCACCGTAGAAAATTTAGAAACGCACATAATTGATATGAAAATAAAGATATGTGTTGGCTGCTTTTGAACAGAACATTGTGTGTTTCATGTGTGTATTTTCTGAACCTTGATAATAATAAATCCACATGTCATCCATTTTTATAAATCGACGTCAAAATACTCTTGAATTTACTTCAAACATCACCAAAGTATACTTTGAATCATGAACACATTTCAATTTTTGTTCAGCTGTTAGAAATCGCGACACCCATCCAGCATAAAGTTTTTTCATATTTAAATGATCATGTAATATATGCCGAACCCGCCCTGTTGATATCTTTATGATGCCAGCAATCGCACTCACTTTAATTTTTCGATCATCCACTACAACCTAATGCACTTTTCCTACGTTTTCTTCGGTAACTGCCTCATTTGGAGGACCGGGACGATCTGCATCATCTTTACACCTTTTAACCATTGAGTACGACCGCGAAGATTCGCCATATAGTTTATCAATCCATTCTTTGGCTTGAATAATTTGTTTTCCCATCAAAAAACAATGTTTAATCAAAACACGAAACTCTTTGCAAATTTTTTTTTTTTTTTTGTGATATAATTAGGTTGGCGCTAGCACCAGCTAGTCATTAATGTCAGGTTATTCCGACGTGTGAATCCCTACGCAACCTATGCCTTCGCAAGTGAGGTTAAGGAAAGCCATATGATTTCAATTCTTAAAACTATCAAAACGATCGGTTATTTAAAATAACCAGAATGTACCGAAAGTAATGTACCGAAATGCATGCTGATCAGCAACCGCTCGGATCAAAAAACAACCACCGAAACGTGTTGTCCCTCACCCGGAAATAAAAGAAGCGACGAAACGACATTTATTCGATTAAACGTAAATTACTACAGAAAGGTTAGGTATGTTACCTAACTTCATGCCAAGCAGCAACCACGATGCTCAAAACATAAAAAACCGCAACGTTTTTCCCTTTACCCGGGGGATTGATGCGACGAAAACGATGTTTATTCATTGAAGAGTAAGTTACTAATGTCTTTGCAATATATTTTTTCTCAAACTTTAAAAGCAGCATCATTTTTATAACGGTAACTTTTTTCTAATTAATGAAATGTCAGTAAATTTTGACGCAACAGTTGGCCCTGCCGAATAAACTGACAAAATTGGAAAAATCCCTAAACCGAACTGCAAAATTTATTGAACAGTGTTATTTAAGAAAAAAAATATATAAACTAAAGAATTAAATTGAAAAATAAAAAATCTAAATTTTGAGTCTTATTGTTTAAAAAAATACAACTCTGTTTTTTATTTTTCCAGAGACCGAAAATAACAGTTATTTAGAAATTTTAAAACAAAAAAAAAACATATTGTAAAAGTAAATGTCGGAAATTAATTCAAGGATACCATATTCATCCTTATGAGCTAGTTTATGATCAAATACATTGATTTTTTTTTCCAGCAAAAATAACAGTTATTTTTTTAATTTTATTTTTTCGAACAAAAATAACAGCCAATTTTTTTGTATTTTTTTGAGAAAAATAACAGTTATTTTTTATTTTTCCGAGCAAAAATAACGGTTATTTTTTATTTGGATTTTTCCGAGCAAAAATAAAAGTTATTGTTTGATTTTTATTTTTTTTTTTTAACAAAAATAACAGTTATATTTTTATACCCACCACACCTCAGTGGCAGAGGATATACATAGGTTTGTCATTCCGTTTGTAACGCCTCGAAATAAATTCCTGAGACCCCAAAAAAATATATTTTCTTGATCCTTATAACAAGGGAAGTTGATTTACCCATGACCGTCTGTCCGTCTGTCTGTGGAAATCACGATCACGCCGTCAATATCTAAGCCAGACCGTTCGTTTTTGTACAAAATCGTTTATTAACATCTCAAAGGAGTTGCTATTTAAAATCGTCAAAATCGGTCAAAGGGTTCACGAGCTATGAATGAAACTTTGAAAAAACTCTTTAAAAAATGAAATTTTTCAGTGTGTTTGTTGTTTTTCTTAAGATATGTTGGATATGTTGTAATTCTTCGTATTGTTGAAGTCATTAAAGTTGTGTGTATATAAATACTGCACGTGTCACATTGGCCCAAGCAAGTTTAACCACATATTTTTTTATAATTAAAATTAAATATTAATAATAAAAAATTAATAAAAATATACAATGAAAAATTAAAAATGGAAAATGAAAAATGGAAAATGAAAAATGAAAAATGGAAAATGAAAATGGAAAAATGAAAAATGAAAATAGAAAATTGAAAAATTAAAAATGGAAAATGAAGAGTGGAAAATGTAAAATGGAAAATGAAAAATGGAAAATGAAAAATTGAAAATCGAATATGGAAAATGGAAAATCAAAAATGAAAAATGAAAAATTAAAAATGAAAAATGAAAATGAAAAGTGGACAATGAAAATGAAAATGGAAAATGAAAAATGAAAAATTAAAAATGAGAAATGGAAAACGGGAAAAGGCAAATGCAAAATGAAAAATTAAAAATGAAAAATAAAACATGGAAAATGGAAAATGGAAAATGGAATATGGAAAATGAAAAATTAAAATTGAAAAATGGAAAATGAAAAAGGAAAAATGGAAAATGGAAAACGGAAAACGAAAATATCAAAATGGAAAATGGAAAATGGAAAATTAAAAATTAAAATTGAAATTGAAAATTGTAAAATGATAAATGGAAAATGGAAAATGAAAAATGAAAAATGGGAAGTGAAAAATGGAAAATAAAAAATGGAAAATGAAAAATGGAAAATGAAAAACTTAAAATTAAAAATGGCAAATGGAAAATGAAAAATGAGAAATGAAAAATTAAAAGTTAAAAATTAGAAATGGAAAATGAAAAATGGAAAATGAAAATATAAAAATGAAAAATGGAAAATGAAAAATTAAAAATTAAAAATTAAAAATTAAAAATTCAAAATTCAAAATTAAAAATTAAAAATTAAAAATTAAAATTAAAAATTAAAAATTAAAAATTAAAAATTAAAAATTAAAAATTAAAAATTAAAAATTAAAAATTAAAAATTAAAAATTAAAAATTAAAAATTAAAAATTAAAAATTAAAAATTAAAAATTAAAAATTAAAAATTAAAAATTAAAAATTAAAAATTAAAAATTAAAAATTAAAAATTAAAAATTAAAAATTAAAAATTAAAAATTAAAAATTAAAAATTAAAAATTAAAAATTAAAAATTAAAAATTAAAAATTAAAAATTAAAAATTAAAAATTAAAAATGGAAAATGGAAAATGAAAAATTAAAAATTGAAAAATGAAAAATGGAACATGAAATGTGAAAAATCGAAAATGAAAAATGAAAAGTGGAAAGTGGAAAATGGAAAATGAAAAATGGAAAATGAGAAATTAAAAATGAAAAACTAAAATTGAAAAACGAAAGATGAAAATTGAAAAGTGGGAAATGGAAAATGATAAATTAAAAATGAAAATAAAAAATGAAAAAGGTGGAGGGTGTCAAAGATTCGGCCCAGCCGAATTTAACGCTCTTACTTGTTTTGTATTTTTTTGAGAAAAAGTAACAGTTATTTTTTGATTTTTTTTTTTTATCAAAAATAACAGTTATTTTTTTATTTTGATTTTTTTGAGAAAAAATTACAGTTATTTTTTGATTCTTATTTTAGGGCAAAACTAAGAAATGTACGTGTTATAATAATTTAGTTGATTTTAAATATTTATTTTAATGTTTATTTTAATGTGCATAAGAAACACATTTTTTGTGATTTCTCACATTTTTATATACTACTAGCAGATTCCAGCGCTCGAAACTCGAGTGCAATTTCTAGGCGGCTTTATTTTTCAACTTAGCCAATTCACAAGCCAACACTTTTATGGTTTATTATTATTGTGAATGAAGATTACAAACTCATTAACAGACATATTAACAAATTTAATAAAACACATATAGCATATGTATAATTATATGGATGTGTTAGTAGCAATAAATAAAAAATTTAAAAATCTGTAATTCTGCAAAACGGCTAGAAAGAAATACCTTTCAAATAATATGCGCTTGGTTTAAATCGGGATAAAACGGTAGAACAAAACTTAGGTCACAAGAAATCGCCTAGCCTATTAGTATTATAGATTCTAAATGCTCCTATAATATATATATATTTTTTTTTTTTTGATCAGTCGTCTCAAATGTTATGCCATTTAAATTATGCCCTCCTGCACATTGGTGTACAGGGTATAACAAACACTTCATGCTGCAGTCCCCTCGAACAGTACTTGCTAGTTGTACTTTTCTTTTCTTCCTGACCTATTTATTATATTTTTAAATATTTTTTTTTCTTTTTGTTTGATAATCTTGAAAATTTTTCAACTGTACGATCTATGGAAAGTGAAACGTGTTTTTTAACATTGAGAACAGCTTAACATTGCACCACTATTCATTTTGATCGTTCATAAGAAAAAAACTAAATTCAATTCATACATACACTTCACAATTATAATGCTTAGAAATTACAAAAAGAAAAAAAAAACAACAAGACTCTTGACAAACTTGACATAAGTAAGATACTACTTATGTTGCTGCCATACACTTCTACTACTTCTTTATAGGCTTTTTAGGAAAATTTTATTATTACATTTAGATAATGAGCGACCTAAATTTGTCCTAAACATACAAAATAATAATAAAAAATAAAATAAAATTGTAGAAGACCTCAGTTCTACTCTTACAGACGTACAATGTTGTGAGTACTAAAATGAATGTCATTAGAAACTTTATTTTTCAAGAATACAACAGATAGATAAATTCATTCCAGCAGTGCAGCTGTCAATCAAAATCCCGAAACGATATAAACCTAAAAAATCGTAAAAAAAAACTTTAAAACTAAAACTTTTTAGCATATTTTATGAAGATATGTGTGTGTGTGTTAGCGTGTATATACGATCCAGTAAAGCTGAAATGGAGTCTACTTGTTGTTGTTAATTTAAAGTGACCCCCAGCTTGGTTTGGCCCATATATTTTTCTTCTTTTTTTTTTGTTTCTGTTGTCTATTGTACTAAAATCATATTAAAAAATTTACATTGCTTCTTATACAATTAATGCTCACACATACTGACTTAAACAGAACTTGAAAGAATTATTTTTTTTTTTGTATTAGGAATGGTCTTGATTTTAAAAAGAGATTTAGCAATGTTCGACTTGTTGTAGTTTAGAGGTTATTACTGAAAACGTAAATATTCTGCTTCCAATTTGCTGGCTCTTTTGCTTTATTATAAATTATTCCATTTTAAAAATATATCATCGAATAGAGTCTATAGGTAAAAATTCATTAAAAATGTCATGATTTATAGAATGAATTCATTGTGATTTCTGACTCACATATAATTTTCCATAAACGAGACACATTATGCACTTAAGTTTTTTAGTAAAACTTTTATTATTTTTCTCCTTCTTGTATTTTGTTGTTGCTGTAAATATATTTACATTGTTGTTTTGTTTACAATTTGCTGTTGTTGTTTCGTAAACAAAGAACTTTGAGGTTGTTTTGTATATTGAACAAAATATTTCAATAGAAAAAGACTCATAAATTCTGAAAATGATGTTCATTATAAAATAAAAAAAAAAAAAATATTAAAAAAAAAACAATACAACGATATTCATGATCATTTATTGATATTTTCGTGGCGTGTTTCCACAAATTGTTTAATAATTTATGAAAAAGAAAAGGTTGTGAATTTTTAAGAAAAGTAAAAATTGATTGGAATTTAATCTTTAATCTTTTTTTATGTTATGGCTAATATAAATTTTTGTTTCCACCTTGAGATGTTTAATTCTCGCTGTCACACAAATAATTGAAGCATTTTTAACTTAAAATTTCGCCCTTTGACTTATGGAACAAAAACCTTACTACAAGTTTAAGCTTTTAATATGGTTATTTAACAATATCTATTGCGGTAACTGACTAAAAGTTTATAGTTTCAAAAACTACTTACTGGATTCAGATCAACTGTAAATTATGATTCATAATAAATTGGTAAACATATAAACAAGTCTAACAAAGTACCAAAGCAACATTGAATATTTTCATTATCCAGAAAGGTAAACACTACCAACTTTTCAGCATTCATTAATAATGAGTCAGTCTAAATATTCAAAATTCAACAACATAAATATTGTGGTAAGCAAAAACACGTCATATATAACTACAGAAGGCTATTTAAACAAGTGCATTACTCACAAAACAAAAATCCAAAAAAATTGAAAACATAATTTAAAACAAAAAAAGAAAAAGAGTTTGTTAAAAGGTCTTTTATAGTTTGTGTTATGATTACAAAGAGAAAATATTACCAACTCAACAGCAAACATGGAATAAAAACCGTGAAGTTATTCCATGGTGGCAACTTAAACCCAACAAACCCTTAAAAGGTTATAAAACTGAATAATGCTGCACAGCATCCAAAAACAACATTTGCTAGCGCCTTAGTTTTGAAAGCGACAGAAAAGATACCTTTATAAATATGTACGCATGCGTAGCACTAACGTTTTAATGTTCCTTCTTTTTGTGTTGGCTGGGCTAACATAGTCGAGTACATTTTATCTGAATATCTTTACAGCAAGACCAAAAAAAAAAAAGGACCCACCAACCAACCATACGGTTCAATAACTTACATTTTACTGCAATTTTGTTGTATAACCATCCATACCTTTTATTTATTTATTTTTTATATTTTTTTACAGTATTCATGTTTTGTATGGGTCCATTTATGTTTCCATATGATCGGACAGACATTCGTACATATGTTTTAATATTAGATATGGGAAAAACTTCCTTCGTACAATTTACCAAATTCTTTATAACGTTATGTCATCTGAACTATTTTTCCATAAGGATTTCTATTAAATTCTATCAAAATAAATCAACTGTAGGTATACAATATGCTCAGCATTGGAGATAGCATTTACTTTTTGTTGTACTTTGAACTGTAGAGAGTTCATTAAAGCTTTTTCTTTAAAAGTTTGGTCAGCTATGTCGTGTTACCGTTTTGCATCTCTACAACATCACCTTAAAATCTCTTATCATCGTCAATAATTTTGAAAATTATTGTTTTAAGTTCCAACTGGAGTTCAACATTATCGTAAAAGCAAGGTACAGGTGATCTTCGTACAATCCCGACGAAGGCGCCAATCGATATGCTTCAATTAATGCCACTAAACCTTCTGGCCCATAAATTCGACAAGAACGAAGCCACTAGACTTGCGGATATCAAGCACCGAGATGCTTAGTGCACCGAGTTATCCTCATTCAAATCCGTCGTCGTGACAAGGATTCAGATCATTATGGGGAGAGGCACTTGACAATTCGGTGGATACACTTAAGATTTTCACTGATGGTTACCAGATACTTGTAAATGAACGGGTAGGCTATGGTGCTTTTATGAGTCAATGGGTTTCATGCATAAAACGTGAGCTTGAGCTCGGACTCGATTTTTTGAGTAAAAGGTGCTTGTCGTATGCATAATAAAATTTGATGTATTTGCTTTTACTCACTGCTTACGTTTGATCTCGTCCTGCTCAGTTTGAACTAAGTTAGATGAGCTTGTGCTCATTTTCATATGCATAAAAACAAGCTTTTGCTTTCTTTTGTGAGCTCTTGCTCAGTTATATTTTAAGTCGTGTTGTGGCTCGTGTAGTAAGAAAAAACAGAACATGTACAACAAACAGGTTCGAGTTCAGTTATATTTTAAACACGACTTAAACACGACTTAAAATATAACAGAACTCGAACCTGTTTATTGTACATGTTCTGTTTTTTCTTACTACACGAGCCACAACACGACTTAAAATATAACTGAACTCGAACCTGTTTATTGTACATGTTCTGTGTTTTTTTTTTCAGTACACGTACCAGAACATGAACTTCAAATAAAGCAACACTCAGAAATGTGTGCTTTATGTGTGATTGAAACAAAAAGTATGTGATACAAAAATGTTCGTGTAAATAACGAAATATTAAAACGAACACAGTCATGGTTATGTTGGGTACCGTAGAAAATTTAGAAACGCACATAATTGATATGAAAGTAAAGATATGTGTTGGCTGCTTTTGAGCAGAACATTGTGTGTTTCATGTGTGTATTTTCTGAACCTTGATAATTAATAATAAAATGATAAATACATAGGTTTGATGATAGTAGCATCTGCTGGTTGGCTAATTACTTTTTTGAGGAGTCAGAAGAAACACGTGGTGGTGCCCTCAGCAACATTGGTACAATTCGATTGTATTTAAGATTATGTGCAGATCCTGGATTCCAAAATGGAATAGCCACAGATATTGGAGTCCATCAATCAACTGTGTCGCGAACTATTGCGGAAGTTGCGAAATTTATATCTGCCAAAGCAAGCGAGTGGATAAAATTCCCGAAAGATGCAGATGAAATAAAAGATGCTCAAATGAAATGGCAAGCAAATTATTGCTTTCCATTTGCAATTGGAGTGATTGATTGTACTCATGTAAAAATTAAAAAAACCCACAAATCAAAGCGATGAGTATATTTGTAGAAAAGGCTTCCACTCCATAAATGTACAGGCAACTTGTGATGGAAAAGAACTTTTTACAAGCGTTAACATATCCTGGCCTGGTTCAGTTCATGACTCACGCATCTTACGAAACAGCGAGGTATGTAGAATAATGCAAAATGCAACGAACGATGCATTACTTCACAGGGATGAGGGCTATGGAATATGCCCATGGCTAATGACACCATTCCGGAACCCAACAACTGACATAGAAAAAAAAAATTACTTTTTTCTAGTAAATATTTATTTTGTTTTATTTTTTCTACTAAAAATTTAGAAATGTCTTCAGTTTCTATTTTATTATTATTTGATTCTACTTCTACTTCACTTTCACTTGACGACATGTTTGCACTTCAATAACAATAACACGTTTGATCTGCCTTTGCTCAGGTAATTGCAATTGGTTTGAACTCATTTTTATGCATACGAAATTGAGCAAAAGCTGTTGCTGTTTGATCGAACTCGACTTACGAGCAATTGCTCACCTGACTCAACTCAGCGCTTTTACTCGTTTTTATGCATGAGACTCAATATCTCAACCAAATAGGCTATATCATACATCTGTATCTTCATTGATAACAAAGTGGCCATAAAATCTCTTATGTGATGACCAGATCAAGAATTTTCCCATCAGATCAAGAATTGTCGGGTATCTATGAACAAAATAGCGAGAGATTTGAATTTGAAATTCAGATATATAACTGGCAACTGTACTGCCGATGGACTAGCCGGACTATGCGACAAATCTTCATGAAGATGAGATGGATCATATGCCTAGCATACTGCTCTACCCGAATAGTAGTAAGAAGCAATATACAGGTGGCCGGTCACAGATGGTGACATGAACATACATGATCTAATACGAGAACGTCATGGACCACTTAAGATCTTTGCTGAAGTTATAAGACCATTATACGGCTCAGAAACAGCTACGCAACCTGGTTACGGTAGTTAAGGGATACGGTGTATGCTTCGGCTAGCACGTTCGCAAAAAGGGAATTCCGCATAACGGATTTTGTGGAGCTACGAGGATGTAGATGAGCAGGAAACGACGTCACACTTTCTTTGTGAATTCCCAGCATATGCTCGCCGGAGATCCCTACACTTTGGAAGTCCGGTACTGGCCGGTACTGGTTATAAACCACAGGTGTCACAAAGGCTCTACAGTGTACAAAAACCCACGTGAACTCGAATCTAAGCAGCTGCTTCTATAAACTAACCAACAGGGGGCAAATCGTCGTATTCGTTATCGAGTAAAATCAATCGTAATTCCATATTTTGGTTTATTATTTAAAGAAGACGGACAATCTTCAGATCTGGTTTCACTTTTACTATTCACCATGGACCATAGCACGTTATCTGTGATAGAGCAAAACTACTCTTAGTATTTTATTTTAGAAAATAAAAAAATAATTTTGATCGAAAAATTTCGATAATGAATGCGACGATTCGATCCCAGTATTTATCAGCTGCCCTTAAGCTTAATTTTTGTAGATTTTAACAAGGATTTCTTTAATATAAAATGCCTTGTAGATATTTTCCAGTTGCGTTTTTTTTCGAAATATGCGAAATGACATTTTATTTGAACCAATCCAAAAGTATTTGTATGCTGAATTCTGTTCATGAGCACATGAACACATAATAATGGAAGTAACAAAAGCAACAACAACAACATCACTTACTATACATATATATGTATATATATATATAACTAATGTAACTCAACAACAACTTCAAAATACAACATGAAACAACAACAACAAAAAAATTCACAGGCGTCGCCACTTTGTCTGGCCATGATCATGGCATAAGTATTCTGCTCGTATACTTTATGTAGCAGCAACAATACTAACTAACTACAACAACAATAACAAATTTTAACAGCATCTCAACAATCTCTCTCGTATTTCGTTTTTTCGTCTGCTGTTAAACACAAAAGATCACTTCGGTTGTTGTTGTTGTTTTAGATGGTGTTTTGTTGTTATACGTTAATTTTAGTTTGAAAACCCGTCTTTTTACCTTAAATAAGGTTTTTTTTTACACTATCCATATTTTTATGTTACGATATAGATGCAACTCACAAATACACTCTAAGCCAGAGAAATACACACATTTATGCTTGCCTACATAATAAATTATCTTCTGTTTTTGTTTAATGGTTTCTTCTTTTGTTAATACTCTTTATTCACCAAAAAAAGAAGAAAAAAAGACAACAACAATTGAACTGAATTGAATTTGATCTTTATCATAATGTAGTTTGAAATTGATTTTTTGTTATACTTATATTTGAGTTTTCAAAACTTCTATGCACACTGGCTTTGGCTTTAATATGAAACCATACCAACAAAACAATGCAGTTTAAAACGATCATGTTACTCGCACAAAGAATAAAAATAGAAACAAAAATTCATTTGGACAAGATTAGACATGAATTCTATTTAAACATAATTTAGAAATGGTATTGAATTTAGATCTATTGGAAACCTATGATAACGTTGGGAAATATTGTTCAGAACGATAGAAATTTAGACACAGTGACTTATGTATGTATATGAAGCTGATCTGCGGCCACCTTTGGGGACAGACATCCTTGACATAATATTAAACCAACAAATGCAAATATTGTTAAAAACTAATATAGAAATAATAATTATCGCAGTTATAAATGCTTAAGAAGCGCGTGAATAAGTTAGCATGTCTTCTCCAAAATTTGCAGACATCGAAGAAGATAAACTAAATCAAAATTACATCAGCGGTGTTGTATTGTGCATATCCGAACTTGTGTTAACTATTCAAAATAGTGGATCCAGATGAACAGTAATCTGATTTGCTAATACAGAATGTAGTAAGGAAGCAGCAGGCTTTGAAGAACACCGGCTTCAGAAATTTTAAATGTGTTAAAATTTGTCAATTTGAAACGTGACAAACTATCAGTGAACTTTGTTAATCTTAAATTCTTAATGTGATAAAATAAGTCGATATGAAAAGAGATTATCCGTTAAAATAGATTTAATATTATTCGAATAAATCGAATAAAGTGAAGTTTTTTATGTATAACATTAGAAAGACTACACACATTCAATTTGTACTTTAACAGTTTGTAGTTCAATCAAATTGTTTTCAGTAAAGTTAATTTCAAATGAAAATTAAATTGTTTGCAGAAAAAATTTTATTTTCACATTTTCAACTTTTGGTTCAAAAAAAAAAAACTACCTAACATATTTCTCACTATCGCTTTATTTCATTTATTTAAAAATGAACTGATTGAAATGAATTTTCTAACTGCACTTTCCGTTTTCTAGTTTTTATTTCTATTTAAAAATTTATATTTAAACATTTTTGTTTAAATACTATTTATACCCTATACCACTATGTGGTTTGGGTATAATGACTTTGTGCTGCTGTTTGTAACAACCAAAAATATTTGACCTAGACCCATCTTTAATTATACCGATCGAATCAGAATCACTTTCTGAGTTGATGTAACAATGTCCGTCCGTCCGTCCGTCCGTCCGTCCGTCCGTCCGTCCGTCCGTCCGTCTGTGTGTCCATGTAAAGCTTGTAATCAAACTGCAGGTCGCAAATATGAATATATTTTGATGAAATTTGGTACGTAAGCTTTTATCGGCCATGGGATGAACGCTATTGAAATTGGTGAGAATCGGTCCATGTTCAGACCTAGCCCCCATACAAACTACCCCTATGAAATCGACATAAATTGCCATAAGATCCAAATTGTCATATAGATCTTACTCAAATTGGGTTTTCTATGCGTTCAATACGTCCATTAATGAGTACTCCAAAAATGATCCCTTTGGCCCCATATAGAGCTGCTTCCCGATCTTCACTTAAATCTATTAAAAAACAAAAATATTGCACTGATTCTTCTCAGATTTTGTTTGTATATATTTTTGCAAAATACAAGAGACTTTACCAAACATGATCAGGATCGGTCCATTTTCGGACCTAGTCCCCATATATATATAGCATCCGTTATGAACTTTTCATATCTGCAGCCAAAAAAAATTATAAAAATCAGACTCAAATTTGGTGTTTGCTTATTTTCTATTGTCCAGTTAGTTGGGCCTAAGAGATAGGACATGGTATAGGGTATCGTATAGTCGGTATAGACCGACTCTAATTTTTTTTACTTGTTTTTCAATTCAAATTATGTGTATGCATTTTGAATGATCACGAGATCAACATGTTGCTGCCACATGTTTATAAACCTTGTAGTATCTTTGCTTATGCAATTTGAAAATTAAATAAAATAAAGACGAAGTGTTTATTTTCACTGTTTGACAGTTAAAATTTTTTAGTAAATTAAGACGATTTGTTAGTTTTTTTTTTACTACTTCTACAGTTAGTTTTTGTTGTTTAAAAATAAATACAAACCACTTTTGATTTAACAAAAAAATATTATAGTCTGTTTTTTAACCGTATTTGGTATTTGTGGTTTGGGTATAATGACTGTGTGCTGCTGTTTGTAACTACCAAAAATATTTGATATAGACCCATCATTTATTATTCCGATCGAACCAGAATCATTCTCTGAGTCGATTTAGCGATGTCCGTCCGTCCGTCCGTCCGTTTGTCCGTCCGTCTGTGTGCCCATGTAAACGTTGTAATCAAACTACAGGTCGCAAATATGAATATATTTTGATGAAATTTGGTATATTAGCTTTTATCGGCCATACGATGAACGCTATTGAAATTGGTGAAATTCGGTTCATGTTCAGACCTAGTCCCCATACAAATGACCCCTATGAAATCGACATAAATTGCCATAAGATCCAAATTATCATACAGATCACAGTCAAATTGGGTTTGTATGTGTTTATTATATCCATTAACCAGTAGTTCAAAAATAATCCCTATAAGAGAATTCTTAGTCATATTCCCCGATTTTCACTTAAATCTATCAAAAACATAAATATTGCACAGATTTTTTTCAAATTTGGTTTTTTTTGTATTTATTTATTAAATGTGATTTTCCATTACAACAAGACACATTATCTTAAATTATATCGTAAATTACAGTAATGGAATCAGATAAGTTATTCACTATATATTTAATATCAGTAACTCTTAATCTAAATTTAAAATATTATAAATTACAATTAAAAAACATTAAAAAAATCAAATAAAATCAATTAAAGTATTGATATACTAATTTTCTAAACCCTATTGCGTTGCTTGTATTTTGCATGACATTAGGAAGCTGATTCCAGAGATGAATAGTTAGAATAAAAAATTGACATTCAGAGGCATGGTCCCGGTATTTAAATTGAATTATTCGATTCCCTCTGGAAGATCTTGTAAACTTTAATCGTTCAAAAAGATATTTTGGAGCCTTTGTTATAATAATTTTATGTAGAAATATAATGTTCTTGAATTTAATATAGTTGTCAAATGACATGTGTAAGACATGACAAGAGTATTGGGATACATGATCAAATTTTCTTAATCCAAAGATATAGCGAATAATGTTGTTGAAAGTTACAGTAAGTTTTCTGTTATCCCTAGAGTTGCAACCTGTGAAAACATCAGATGCATATAGTAATGTTGGTAAAAGATATGTTTTAGCAAGTAGCAATCTTATTTTCAGTGGAGTAAAGTGCTGTGTTAACCATAAACTTCTTATCATACTATAAATTCTGCCACAGGATTGATTAGTATGATCTGACCAAGTCAGAGTTCCATTAAACACAACTCCGCGATTTCGTACAGAGTCCACGATGTCAATTTTAGAGCCCCCAAGGAAGACATTAATCTCATTCTCCAAATGCATCACTTTCTTCTTTATTATAATACACTTACATTTATTTGGATTAAGTCGTTGCCCAATTTAGAATACGTTTGAGATCATAATTTAGTTCTTGAGTTTTGGAAATAATTGAATCCTTGGTACTACATAAATATAGCTGAATGTCATCAGCGTACATCTGAACCTTAGAGAATTTAATTTGTTGTGGAAGATCATTGGCATATATCGAATAAAGGAGTGGTCCAAGGATTGAACCCTGTGGTACCCCTCTTATAACTTGCAGTGAATTTGAGATGGAGCTACCATTAGCAACAGATTGGGATCTGTTTGTGAGATATGAAAACATGAGTCTTACTGCTAATGTAGAAAAGTTAAAAAACCTCTTCAGCTTGAGGCATAAAATTGAGTGGTGTACCGTGTCAAATGCCTTTGAGTGATCCAATAAAACCAAAAAAGATATTTTTCCATCATCCATGTTACCTCTTAACTCCTCAACTACAACAGATAAAGCTGTTATACAGCTATGTTGTGGCCTGAAACCAGATTGACGCTCTGTAAGTAAGTTGTTGTCGTTTAAATACCTAAAGATTTGGTATAATTTTGGCATGTTTCCACTCCATTGGAAAGATGCTAGTAGTGATTATGGAGTTAAACAAGTACATTATGAAACGGACAATCCATGGTAAAATCATTTTTATAAATCTGGGGTGTATATTATCAAGGCCCACTGCATTCGATTTAATAGCATTGAAACTTTCAACTACCTCTGTTAGTGTTACACACTGAAAGTTAAATTTGGGAATGTTTAAATGATTACAGGGAAAATCATCATAAAATTCGTTATTTACGGCTGGTAGAGGAATATTTACAAAAGCTTCATTTAGCACATTAATGTCAACATTCATTGATTGATTAATTGTCTTATTTATCCCAATTTCGCGTATTTGTTTCCAGGTTTTTTTACTTCCAATATCTGTATTAAATTTATTAAAATATTAGGAAGACTTATCATGCCTTATTTTGGAAACAACCGCTTTCCTAGCCATCTTATATTCGTCGTGATATTCTGATATCCTGTAACGTTTCCACTTCTGATAGAGATTATCACGGTATTCTATTAGCATCTTGGTTTCCATTGTGAACCAAGGTCTATCTCTATTTTTAATAGTATTCGTTTTGCTGAGGTCATGTTTGTTGTAAATTCCTAAAATTTTACCATTAAGAAATGACAGTTGTTCTCCAACAGTCGGTAAATAGAAAATTTGATCCCATGGATTAATGCAAAGATCATATCCCAGAGCCAAGATATCAATATTATTAAAATCACGATAAGTAAATGTTTGGGGCTGGGTTTCTATTGCAAAATCATATGATAAGAAGAGTAGATCTTGCTTCGAAAATGCTGGTGCTGCTAACTGATCATAATGAAGGACTTTACTTTCATTACTGGTAAAGAAAAGATCAAGCAAAGTGCTATTTGTTGACGTGAAGTGTGTAGGTCTCGTTGTGTTGACAGCTGACATGTTAAACATTGACATTGTAGTGGTAAGATTTGAGTCATTGAAATATAAGTGACTTTACCAAATATGGTCAGGAACGGTTCACTTTTCGACCTAGTCCCCATATAAATATAGCATCCGATATGAACTTTTTCATTTCTGCAGCCAAAAGAATTAATAACAATGCCACTCAAATTTGGTTTATGCTTGTTTTCTATATCTAATTAGTTGGACCTATCTCTTCGGTCTCGGTTCTCTAAACCATTGTATAGGGTATCGTATAGTCGGTCTATACCGACTATAATTTTTTTTTTTGTTTTCGGTTAATTTTATTTATTCCGTTATTTCGGAAAGATTGTTTTTCAAATTTTCAATTTTTTCCAAAGTTTTTCAGTCAATTCTAAAAAAGATCAAAAAATATTTCTTAATATGAGACCATTAACTTTCTTTTGATATAAAACATATTCCTGCACAGTATGAAATAAGGTGTCTCAATAGTTAGACCCAATTCTATTCCACTAGAAGGGATTTTTGTCGAAAGAGCATAAGGTTTTCTTGTGACTATACCCTGGTTGTCCAGAAAAATTGTTCATAATGTTTGCTAGAATTTTGATTTGATCAAATTTTCCCAATTGTTTTTATCACGAAAATATTTGTAGAATCTGTATCCAAAAGTTTTTTTTGATTTATCCTGAAAATATTTATGAAAATTTTGATTAAGAATTTTTGCTTGTCCTTTTATTATATTCTCAAAAAATGTTTATTATCGTATTTCAAAATATATATATATATATATATATATATGGGGGATTTCATGTCAAGTGCACCAGCTTTTGAAACCGATGTCTTCCGATCGGGATGAAATTTGCACCAAGGTTAGTCCTATTGGATAGCAGTTTAGACACAATTTTTCATCAAGATCGGTCCAGATCACTCTGAGTTGGAGAGGATAAAAATTTGACATATTGGCCAAACAGGTGTTTTTTCTCATCCATGTAACTTATTACCTATTGTTCTTAGAAAATTTTCTCCCAAAGAGTTTAGATAGCTATTTCTTCAATATTTCGGAAAAAAAATTCTTAAAAAAAAAAAAAAAATTTGTAGTTTTTTTTTTTGCTAAATTAAAGCATTTTTTGCCTTTTTTTCAATAAGGGCATTTTTTTTCCATAAGAAAGCTTAGGATTTTTCCTTTAAGAGCTTTTTGGTCGCTTAGTGGGATGGGATTGGGATATCTATCAAAATAAATATTTTGTAACTCAAGACAACGGTTTTTCAATTATTCACAAATGCACTATTTTGAATTTTTTCCTATTTGTGTCTAAAACCTTACAAATAAAACTTATACTGAGAAACTAGACAAACTAAACTTTCCGAAGGTATATAACAGACCTAACTAAAATTTTATACCCTCGATACTGTAATACTCAGAATATGTTAACCTTAGGAAAAAATCGCTTTTTTCTATAGAAATGTTGAAAAATTATTATTTTTTATTTATTTGTAATAATAATTAAATTAATATATAATAATTATAATAAAAATAAATAGATAAATTATTTAATAAAATTTAATCTTAAAACATTAGATCCATTCATATCATAACTATTTTATAGTTAATTTATTGTAGCTGATGAAGTATTTAAGTTTTGCCAATTTTTAAAAATCCAATCATTCATCCAGCTTATTTGTCGAATTTATTTGCTGCTTTTTTAGCCAATCTCTTCTTGGCGTTACTAGGTTCAGCTGTTGATTTCGCTGGTGTTTTTTTTTTTTTGACTTTTGAAAGAAATCGCATTGAGTAGAGGCAGAAAACTTTTTCATCTCGAGTCTTCCATCGACAAGCGGTATAAAAGCATGGTATTGAGCGGTGCCATCGATTGTTATCGTAGCATCGAATCTGCTCTTTATTGTTTTCAATGTTTCCTTATAATCCTCTTTGCTACTAAAAACTATTTTAGTTTCTTTACAATAATTCTTTGTCCAATGGAATAAAGCAGTCGCATCTAAGATGCGATCTTGATGAGAGCACTGGAGGCTATACTTCGCTGTATTTCTTTTAAGGTTTGCTCCAATACCATCACATGCTCCTTTACCTTGAGCAGTAGGATGAAAATGCCACTCAGCTGGCATTCCAAAATCTTTCTCATGAGCCATAAGACTTGCGAAGCTACTTTTGTTTTTAAAATGTTGACAAGCTCCGTCCGAAACGTAGTATACCTTCTTTACTGTAAATTTAGATTTTAGATATTTTAGTATTATCTTCTGGTATTAATAAGCTGCAATGGTATCATGTTTTAAATCGTCGGATATGATTGCCATACTTTTGTGTTCCAGTTTTTCATCTTTCATGTAGTAAATAACTACTGTGAATATACGAGTAGTTGCTTGGTCGTTATTGAAGTGGAATGCTTGTATGGCATCCTGAAGAACATATTTATAGTTTTCTGCGAAATCATATGAAATAACGAATTCACCAGACTTCAAATTTATCTTCAAATCCTTGAAGAATGACCATTGCTCTTTGACTAAAAAGTCATGGGTTCTCAAGTTTAGCAATCCTGTACACATTTCTTTCACAAAATCGTCCACATTTAAAATGATTGTTTTCAATGTGCATCTGTCAGTCTGAATCCAAGAATCAAATTTGACCTCCTCTATATATTCTCGATCTAGAGAGTTGATTAAATTTTCTTTGATGAATGTGGTTTTCGGGTAATTGATACATTCACCTAAGTAGCAAGAAGTTGTTGCATTAGGACACATAGTCAATTTAAGGCAATCGCGGTAATCGTGTAAATCTTCTGCCGAATCATATGTTAAATACTTTAAGTTGATTTCCTTCAACATCAGTTTAACATTTTCATGGTAAATGCAAATGCATACTGTGTGAGTACCGCTGCTTCCTGCCAAAACGCAATGTTTTGGCCTCATTTGGGTAAATTTCGTGAAGCCAATTTTAACATCCTCGTGTTCAGATTGAAATGTTGCAAATAGCTCTTTTAGGTTACAGAGAACCATTCTCTTCTGTTATGTTATGAAGGTATGTTACATACCTTCTGAAAGGTTAATTTGTCTAGTTTCTCAGTATAAGTTTTATTTGTAAGGTTTTTCACACAAATAGGAAAAAATTCAAAATAGTGCATTTGCGAAAAATTGAAAAACCGTTGTCTTGAGTTACAAAACATTTATTTTGATAGATATCCCACTCCCATCCCACTAAGCGACCAAAAAACTCTTAAAGGAAAAATCCTAAGCTTTCTTATGAAAAAAAAATGCCCTTTTTGAAAAAAAGGCAAAAAAATGCTTAGCAAAAAAAAAGTCAAAAAAAAAATTTTTTTTTTAAGAATTTTTTTCCGCAATATTGAAGAAATAGCTATCTAAACTATTTGGGAGAAAATTTTCTAAGAACAATAGGTAATAAGTTCTAAGAACAATAGGTAATAAATGTCAAATTTTGATCCCCTCTAACTCAGAGAGATCTGGACCGATCTTGTTGAAAAATTGTGTCTAAACTACTATCCAATAGGACTAACCTTGGTGCAAATTTCATTCCGATCGGAAGACATCGGTTTCAAAAGTTGGTGCACTTGACATGAAACCCCCCATATATATATAGTGTTCAATAGTTTTGATCAACTAAATTAAACACGTCTTATTTGTTTTAATTATAGCGGATATTTATTTAAAAATAACAAAATTTTTTCATATTCATGCGAATTTTTCGCTATTTTTAATTTGGCATCTTTAAATTACTCTAGTAATTATTACATTTTTTTTATTCCTTATGCACATGGTATCGCATAATATGAATAATATGAACTGTGTTGAGAAAGTTCAAACACCCTTAAATTTCGAAGTTTTATTGAAAAATGTTTGCACTAAACAATTTCTTACTTTCTCAATTTCGAACCAATTTTCAACTTCAATAAGTTTCAAAAGAGATTTAATTGAAATATTTTCTTAAGAATACCTATCTGACTGTTTTTAATTTTTAAATATTGACAACATTTTGTTGCAAATATCTTAAAATACAAAAATATTTTAAGCAATATTCTTAAAGTGTATTTTATTAAAGACTAGTATGCCCTGTCGTGCTTCACTACGAATTACCGAGGCTTATTGATATATATGTTTTCATAATCGGTTTTTCCTGCGAACTTTTTATTGTACAATTAAAACATTTTATTCTGTTCACTTTATATTTTTATTTACTTCAATCAGAGTTCAGAAAAAAACACACACTGAATAAAAAACTCGTACATATATGTAAACAAACATAACTTAGACCAACACACACATATTTTTATTTTCATATCAATTATGTTTGTTTTTAAATTTTCTTCGGTGCCCATCACAACCATGACTGTGTTCGTTTTAATATTTCGTTATTTACACGAACACATTTTTGAGTGTTGTTTTATTTGAAGTTCATGTTCTGATACGTGTACTAAAAAAAAACAGAACATGTACAATAAACAGGTTCGAGTTCAGTTATATTTTAAGTCGTGTTGTGGCTCGTGTAGTAAGAAAAAACAGAACATGTACAATAAACAGGTTCGAGTTCAGTTATATTTTAAGTCGTGTTTAAAATATAACTGAACTCGAACCTGTTTATTGTACATGTTCTGTTTTTTCTTAAGTCGTGTTTAAAATATAACTGAACTCGAACCTGTTTATTGTACATGTTCTGTTTTTTCTTACTACACGAGCCACAACACGACTTAAAATATAACTGAACTCGAACCTGTTTATTGTACATGTTATGTGTTTTTTTTTTCAGTACACGTACCAGAACATGAACTTCAAATAAAGCAACACTCAAAAATGTGTGCTTTATGTGTGATTGAAACAAAAAGTACGTGATACAAAAATGTTCGTGTAAATAACGAAATATTAAAACGAACACAGTCATGGTTGTGTTGGGCACCAAATAAAATTTAAAAACAAACATAATTGATATGAAAATAAAGATATGTGTTGGCTGCTTTTGAACAGAACATTGAGTGTTACATGTGTGTATTTTCTGAACCTTGACTTCAATGCTTGCTATACAATATTTTTTGTTTATTCATTCGGTTCCTACTCTGGAGCAAGCTACTTATAACTGCCCGGGAGAAAAACATGGATTTTCCGAATTAAATCCGTCAACACTTAACGCTTGGCCTACAATTTACAAAAACATTTGACAATTTAAGCGATTTTTGACATTGGCAATTTTTGGTTTTTGGCGATTTTTGATTTTGAAAATTTTTGTTTTGGCGATTTTTGTTTTTCGCGTTTATAGATTTTGAATTTGACGATTCCTCGAATATTTTCCACGACTACTCATATCTATAATATTAAGTAGCTAGGCTATTTCTTGTGACCGATTTTTTGTTCTACCGTTTTATCCCGATTTTGACCAAACGTATATTATTTTAAAGGTATTTCTTTTTAGCTGCTTTCCAGATTTACAGGTCTTTAAATTTTGTCCTCTATTTTGAGTAAATTGCATTGAAATTTGCTACTAACACATACATATAACTATACAATGTATTTATAATATACATGTGCTATGTGTGCGTTTATTAAATTTGTTAATGTGTTTGTTAATGAGTTTGTTATCTTCATTCACAATAATAATAAACCAAAAAAGTGTTGGTTTGTGAATTGGCTAAGTTGAAAAATAAAGTTGCCTAGAAATTGCACCCGAATTTCGAGAGCTGAAATCTGCTAGTACTTTATTAATAAACTAGCTCTTTTAATATCTGTCAGTTGATAATTAATGTACTTGTCAAAAATTTCAAGACTGCCGCATTCATACTACTTCATATTTTTTGGTGTAGGAGGTGCCATGTCCACTAATTCTATCCCGCCCATTTTTCATCTGACAACTCACATTAATGTCTGATTTACTCGTACAAAGTGTCAAGGCTTGCTCTTTTATAGTACTCCAGTTATATGATATATATTTACTTTGTTCGGCTAATCACATGAATAACTTATGGACTCACGCAAAGTCCCAAGGCTCACTATACAGTAGGTGTTAGATGCCACGCCGATTTTCGGCATGGCTACTAACATTAATAATAAGTGACCTCACACAAATTTTCAACGCTCCTCTGTCATAGTACTCAATATAAAATATGTATATGATAATAAAAATTCACTTTGTGTGGGAGGCGCCACGCCCAAAAAAAATATCAAAAAAATTATAACCAGATACGCAGTATGGCTCAGTAAAAATTTTAGGAAGAAGTGTCCAATGGTTTTGTTTTCCATAATTTTAATCGATAACAAGTTTAATGGTTCATTTATTAAACACGGAATTTCAGAATTTGTTGAGTTTGTGAAATCGGCCTCAAACTCCAAATATTGCAAATGTTATATTGAAAAAAAAAATTTGTTAAATATTATTCGAATTCCCTGGTAAATAGACTTAGTTTTAAGCTAAATTTGATGTTAAGATGAATAAATTCTGAATTTAATTAGTTCCTTCGAGGCTCTGATAGTAAGCAGTTAGTGTTGCTCTTATACACAGATACAATAACTGATATTTACATTTGTGCACTGTGTACAGTTTTGACGTTATTGTCTTCATAAACATATCGATTACTTTACATACAAACATTTCAAACTTGAGGGCTGGCTTATAAGACATACATATGTATAGTTTTAAAATGAGTTTATTTATTTTAAAAAATGTTATATTATTATTCAAAACAACACTTGAAGATAAAAATATAAAAAAAAATATTGAGTTGCAAGTAAAAAAAAAGAAAAAAAATACAACAAAAAAACGTGTATGTGTACATACAGCGTTTTTCTGTCGTGTTGTTTTACGAAAACCTTTGATTGATTGACAAGTTTAAGAGGTAATTTAAATTACAATGATGGGAATAGTAAACATAAATTTTTATGATTTTTCTGAAATAATCAAAATGTATAAGCCACTAATATATATTTATGACAAGTTTTGTTATGAAGCCAGAGTTATGATCATAAGTTATGATTCGAAAGAATCAAGGCTTAGAAATGTTTCGTTTTTTACTGAAAGTGAAGCTTTGTATTTTTAACACCTTCACAATAACATTAAGATTTCAAAATAAACAACTATACAACCATTTTTTAGTAAATAGATTTATGGATTGATAACCATATATGCTTGGGTATTGGTTTTAATAAATTAGTTAATAAAAAAAATTTATGTAATTTTTATTCTTTTTTAATAAATAATAATTTATTTCTAATCTATGTTAATGAGCGTTTATTAACGTTTATAAGTTAACTTAAAAATACTTAAAATTAAAAACATTATGCATACGTCAAATATCAAACGATATGCTTACAACGTAGTTATTTAATACTTCGAACTGGTAGTCCATGTTAATGATTTTTTTCTTGTTTCATTTTGCATAAATTACCTGATAAAAACAAAAAACAATATATTATTGTTATATGTTTGATTCGTTTTTTATTTCAAGATCTTTAAGATACAAATAGATCTGTCTTGGGCACAAGTACATAAACATATACATACATATATTCTCGTCTATTATTAAGAACTGCATTTTAATTCTTTAGATGTGCATAAAATGATAAAAATACAACATTAGTTGTTTTAGCTGCTATAAATTGTTAAATTGTCAATGTTTGTATAAACAGATATTTTATGTATTAAGGGTTTGCTTTTCAAAATCCCAAAAATCATCGAAAAATTTCAGATTATCCCCAATATTTGGCACAACACTTCGTTTATTACTTCAGATAATAGCACTAGAATTCGACGTAACCAGATTTAGAAAGATAATCAATATAAATAATATACTAAAAAATATTTCCACGGAAAATAATTTATATTAAATAAAGCAACATTCTGGCGGGTGATAAACTCCAAGTCAAAGTATTAGGTTATTATAGTAAAACCTCCAAAGATTTTGCTATCCTAAGCCCAAACCTTATATATTTTTCCCTTATCTTGATGTTGGTTGCTTAGTTTTTCAGCTGTAGCTACTCTAAGTTTAACTAATGCCGTTTTCTTTTCTGACAAAAAATGTCGCATTTTATTTCCACTTTTTTCGAAAAGTGTATTTTTATATATTCTGAATTAAGAGCAGCCTTATCTTATACAAAAATCGAAAGGTCTCAAAGTCGAACCCTCGTAATTCGCAAATAATTGCAGCCATTGACTTCTTTCAGGTCATAGTGTGAAAATATTTCCCCATTGTTCACCTTTTTCGAATATTTTCACCCTATGACTTCAAAGAGGATAGTAATCATTTTTTTTATACCCTCCACTCCAGTGTGCAGAGGGTATATATAAGTTTGTCATTCCGTTTGTAATAATTAGAAAAAAATTTTGGACCCCATAAAATATATATATTTGTGATCCTTATAACAACCGGAGTTGATATAGCGATGTCCGTCTGTCCGTCTGTGGAAATCACGATGACGGCATCAATCGGGCAGCTAGGGTGCTCGTTGTCATAAAAAATGATTCATTAACATCTTGAAAAGTTTGCTATTTTTAAAATCGTCCAAATAGGTCGGTTAGGGCCCGAGATTTGAATGAAGAACCAAAAAAGTCTTGAAAAAATATAATTTTCTATGTTGTTCTTGTCACGATCACGCCCTGAATAGTGCAGTACAGTGATCATTTTTAGTGAGAATGATTCAACAAATTCATGGGAAGATTTCTATTTCAAAAATCATTAAAATCGGTGGAACAGGTCCAGGGAAATCTCTGAAAAAGTAAAAAAAAAATGAAAAATATGATGATTCTATATTGTTCTTGTTGTTATTCTATATGTTGTGTTGTTGTCATAGCTGGACTTGTTGTTTTTGTTGTCGTTGTGGTAATAATATAATAAAAACTAACCCTTTGTACATTTTTTTATTAACTCTGGTGGAACAATTTAAAAGTTTCCATTGTTTTGGCATCACTCTAAAAATTTGTTAGATCATTTCTGTTATTACCACGAGCCTGCCTGCAAAATTTCAGACCGAATGGCTCACGGGAAATTGGTTAAAATCGATCCAAAATTTTTTCAACAAGCAGACACTACGAGTTAATATAAAGGGAGTAAAAATTCACCAACATCTTAACATCTTAATAAAAAAAAAAATAATGTAAAAATAGCAAAAAAAAATTTTATGTATAAATTTATTTATTAATTTATATAAACATATTAAATAATACAAATAATATACATATATTATGTATGTATATCCATAACAATTGCATGTTAGAAATAAGTCGGTATATTATTTTATTTACATAAAATTCTGCAATATTTTGTTGTGGGGAAAATACATTTCTTTTGCATTAACAGAGTGTCACTTCATTTTGCTCAGCGTGACTATGCCACAGTAGATGGCGCCACAATTTTTTTTTGTTCTAATTAGCTTTGCAATAGTTATTTCTATTTTAACATGAATGTTAATATTTTCAACTGGATATCATACAGAACAATGTTAAGAGTATACACGGGCTGGTCTTTTATTTCATACGTTTTTTTCATTATTCTTTTACAAATATGCACATAAGTTTGGCATATTAACTTTTTGTTGTCTTTACAAAATAGAGTTACCGAGTTCATCAATGAGTTTTTTGCTTTCAAAACAATTCTACATACTCTAGTTATATAGAATTATTATTCTGCTTTACCTACAAAATATCTGATTGCGATTACATCCAATTTTTAAAAATTGTTTATAATTACTAAAGCATTATTATACACATAAATACAAAATTGCACTTTTTAAATTTTCCATTCAAATTTAAGAAAATATCAATTCTAAAAACTGGAATTAAAAATTTCCAATTATAAATTACAATTAACTGAATTTCAGAAAATCATATCAAAACGTCGGAAATTATATTTTTAAATTTAGAAGAAATCAATTGCATCTTTAATATATAAATTTTATTCGTTAAACACAAATTGAAATTCCAAAAAAAAAAAAAAAAAAACACCAAATACATATGTTTTCATTTAAAATATTTTTATATTAAAAAAAAATATTGACATTCAGGAGAAATTAATAGCTTTTCAGTATCGCAATTCATTAACTTCTTTTAACGATAGTCGAATCGTTAAAAAAAGAAAATTGCAAAATTATCAGTAAAATTTTTAAACGATATTCGCTATTGTTAAAGTCAGCTGTTGTTGTTATCTAAACGACAACCATTTTTGTGTTTTTTATTCAATCGATAAAAACTTAAATTTTTAGGTTGAAATGTCGTCATACATAAATAAAAATCATAAAATAGTGAAAATATTTTGCTTTAATTAAAAAAAACTTTTTTATATAAATAAAAAAATTAAATAGCATATTCAATTCATTATTTCATTTTCAAATAAATACACAGAAATATTAGTAAAAAAATAAAGATATTAAACATAAACATAAAATCATCCTGTCAAACACGAAGTAATTTGTTTTTTTCTATTCTTCTCTGTGTTTTTCGCTTATTTTGACAGAGATGCCACCCGTTTACAATTTAAATAAATAGAAAAATAGATTTGTCGACTGTCGTTAAGATGTATGTACTTAGTGAATCACTTAATCCGTAGTGCAAACAACAATAGCTGTCGATATATTTTGCGATTGTACAGAAAACATCACACTACAGAAAACATTAATTTAAATTCAATGAATTTTAGAAAACATCAAATGATATTTAAGAATTGCGAACATAAAAACTGTTACATAAATAAACGCAATTTGATGAGAATGTTGTTTATATATAAATTTTAAAATTTTATTTATTTTTTTTTTTTTTTTTTTTTTTTTTGGATGAAAATTTGAAGTTTTTCAGAAAATAAAGAGAACAAATTATTTTATTTAAAATGTTTGGGACATTCGGTTTTTTGCGTTTGGCATCCCTAATTTGAATATTTATTATTATAAATTTATTCTCAGTTTCAATTTGCCATCCATCGAGCAAAGGTTGCCTCGCGGCTTCTATTATATCACATAAGAGAAAACGCGTTTCAGTTTTTTACTTTGTGGTCCTGGCGTTGCTACTCCACGTGCAATTAGGTTAAATGTACTTTTTGCACGTGTTTTTAGGTTAAGTTTAATTTTAAAAGTTTTTTTACAACAGCTCACCCTCACCTCCCTTGTGAAGGCAATGGTTGTATAGGGGAGCTACGAGAGTTTAATCCTGGAGTTTTGGTCTAGTACCTTTTCCATCAAAATTTAGATCCTACTGCTTATTCTCTATGTTTTCCAAATATGGCAATATTTTAATAAAAAAATTGAGAGAGTTTTTTTGGTTATTATTTTGTTACTCCATCCGACCTATATGGCCGCAATGAAGAAATATTTGGCCAGTTAAAAGAAACTATACAGCCATCTCCAATTAGAACGATTTAATGTATATAGCCACCCTACACAACCACTGCCTTTGCAATGGAGGTTAGAGCGAGCTATTTAATTAGCAAAAACTAAATTAAACGAGAAGTTATGTCATATAACCGGAAACGCATGCATATAGGTATATAACCTAAATGCATGCCGATCAGCAACCACGATGACCAAAAAGCAAACACCGAAATAAATCCGAAATAATAGAAAAGACGAAAACCAACCCAAAGAATTTGCTGAAATAATTTGGTATTAAGTTTAACAAATTGTTTACTTTTTCATTTACATTTATTATCAAGACTCAAACCGAGGTGGAGGGTATCAAAGATTCGGCACAGCCGAATTTAACACTCTTACTTGTTTTTTTTTTTTTTATTTTATGAATACAGCTCTTGGAACCTTTCGATCGATGTATAAGCTAAGGTTGGTCTTAATTCGGATTATATAAAAAAAAAAGTGCAAATAAAATGCGACATTTTTTGTCAGAAAAGAAAACGGCATTACATCCTAAATACTGCAACTGAATCAGTAAAAATCATGAGTATAATTTAACTTAGTTAAATTTACATCCAAAACTCGATTTTTGTTTTGAACTAAAATTTTGAGTTTTTGCTTTTTTAACTAAATTTTTAATATTTAAATTTTTTTATACTCGAATAGATTTTTTTTTTTCAAATCGCCTTCATGTTTTCTTTTCTTTGTTTGATTGATATCAGCTTACTATGGAATATCTCAAGCTAATTTTTTGCAATTTTTCCCGATACTTTCCTTGCAGCAAACCCTATTTACATTACGGTGAACATACAAAACATATTCGTTGTGCAGTTTTCTTAATAACAAAAAAAAAATTATTTATAAACCTTCATGGAAATGTTGTTTGTTTTTTTTTTTTAATCTTTTCATTGTGTGTTAAATGTGTAGTTATTATATTTTTGTTTTATTCTATTTTTATTAACGAGGTATGACAAAAAAGAAACTATCATCATATTTGTTCGTACTTGCACTAAAGTAAAGTCATTTAAAAAAAAGGGGTTGCTGAAGAAGATGATCATACTGACTAATGTTTTTTTATTTGCGCATTTTCTATATAAATGTGATATTTTTGTTTAAAATTTTTGCAACAGACTGTTCGGCGTCTTGAAATGTTAAGACTCATGGTGTTTAATAACCAGATGAAGAATATGATTCTATAAAAAAAACTCTTGGTTTGCATAAACAAGGGGAAATAAGTATTTAAAATAAATAAACACAGTGGATACACTGGAATGTCTTAAGAATTGCTTAATGATTTTGAGAATTTTGTAGAAATAAACACTTAATATTTGTGATATTTAGATTGAATATGGGGACGTTTATATTCTTACTTGTTTACTTATTCGTATAAGGCTCTTATACATGAGAGTATACCCAGCAAAAAAAAATTATTACCTATCAATATATACATATATCGCTCATTTGCGAGAAGACCGGCATAACTCAAAAAAAGCTATACAGAGATAAATGCTTTTAAAGTTTTCAATTGTGAATAACTGCTGAGTAAAGTACAAAACACTTTTGTTCGCCACTTTATGTGAGAAAGAGGTATCAATACCATTTTTTGACATGTTTAAGATTACGGTGTTACCCATATTTCTGCATCATTGGCTCAAAAATCGCGTTTTTTGAGTTATGTCGGTCTTCTCGCAAATGAAATATATACATATACACATTAGGGTGGCCCTTAATTAAAAAGTGTTCAAACTCTCGGTATCACCCCCTAGAAATATGCGAATAGCAAAAAAATTGAGAAATACAAAGTTTTGGGTCAATCAAAAAAAAAATTTAGAGGTGCCTCAACGCGACTGAAAATCTCAATTGTGTTTATATGGAGAAAATATGACTGATTTTACGAAAATTTCGTTCTATAGTTTAATTTTATTGACAAGTTGGTATATGAATCGATATCAGTACTAAATTATCTTTTCAAAAAGCTATATAACTTCATAATCGAATAAAAACTCGCCAAGAAATAACAAATGCCCCAGATCACTTTGTTGCAAAAAAAAACTCTAGGTCATAAAATGTGATGAACATTTTTTCACCTTTAACAAATTGATTAAAGCCATAATTTTTTTTTTTTGTGGTCTCTATACCTGTAAGTACTCAGATATAAAGTATTGTTTTACTACCACGTAGTTAACCTATTGCGCAATGAGACCAAAGGTGGAAAATTTTTTTGATAAAATTTTGAAAACTACTTTTTTAAGTTTAAAAAAATTTTCTTAAACAAAATTTCAAAAAATGAATCCGTCACTTGAAAGATTTGTTTTATAAAGGGTCCGCCAAATAACTTTTGTTTTTTTGAAAATGCTATAAAAAAACTACTGAATATTATCTCAAATTTCTTTTTTATTTGAAAGTACAATCCTTCCGGTTAATAATAGAAAATAATTTCATTCAAATGGCTGCCTCGGCTGGCCATGCAGTAGCCTACACGACCGGTCCAATTTTTAAACACATTATCGATTGTGTGCAGCTGTATTGCACCAATGGCTTCACGAATATTGTCCTTTAAAGCGCACCCCACCCCTTTGAGGGCAACCCACAAATAATAGTCCAACGGTGTCAAATCGCAACTCCGAGGTGGCCAAACGACATCAGCTCTGCGGCTGATAATGCGATCTTCAAAAACAGGGCGCAAAACATCGAGCTGTGTGGCTCGTAGCGCCGTCCTGTTGAAACCAAATGTTGCCAATATCCTCCTCTTCAATTTTTGTGAACAAAAATTCGTTCAACATGGCCCGATAACGATCGCTATTGACTGTAACGGCCACTCCTTGCTCATTTTCGAAGAAAAATTGCCCAATTATGCCTCTGGACCAAAATCCGCACCAAACAGTGACTCGTTTTGGGTGTATCGGGTTTTCCGTGCCCCAAATGCGACAATTTTGCTTGTTTACATACCCGCCAATATCAAAATGAACTTGATCTGAAAAGATGATTTTTTTTTTGGGCAAAATCGGCATCTTCTGTAAGTCGATCGCAGGCCCACTTAGCGAAGCGAAAACGCATTGGATGGTCAGTTGGCTTCAACTCCTGAACCAATTGGACTTTGTATGGCGTCATACCAAGGTCTTTATGCAAAATTCGTTTCAATGATGCCTCCGAAATGTTCAATTCTTGATAACGACGGTGAATTGATGTTGATGGCGCTTCACACACACTTTCTGCCACAGCAGCAATATTCTCGGGTGTACGCACTGTTTTTGGCTTTTCACGCTTTGGTTTATCGATGAGGATGCCAGTTTCTTTCACTTTTTTCACAAGATAACGAACATACGGAGCTGATGGTGCTTCTCTTCTTCCAAAATCCGTACGCAATTTTCGCACACATTCTGCAACATTACCATGATTTTCAAAATAATGTTGCAATATTTCCCAGCGTTGTTCAAGCGTATACACTACCATATTCGTTCAGCGAAAGGATAAAACTAATTATCTGTCAAATCAGACATGAACTAAGTGTTACCATTCACGAAATAAGCACTAGTTGAAAAAAAAAAAACGTTAGATGGCGGACCCTTTATATGCTAGAGATTAACTGTATGAATTTTTAAATAAATTCCTCTGCCAGAATTTTTTACAAAGAATTTTTTTTTGCGGATTTCGAGAAAAATGAGTTTTTTGTGAAATACTCAGTAAATGTACTCTTTCTAAATATTTTGTATCACAAATTTATCAGTTTTCTACCTTTAAATATTATATTTTATCTTAATAGCCTAGGTTTCTGAAAAAAATAATATGACCCCATTAACCCTTTTGGACTTGGGGTTGATATGACCCCAAGCTAATGAAAGACAATTGATTGAAAAAAATCATTTTTGTAAGTGCTGTTGAAAAAAATTTGAAATAAATCGAACAACGTTAACCAATTTCTTGCCGAGGCCAAACTTTGAACTTTGGCATATTTAAAATAATTAATTGTTCTAGTAAACTAGATGAAACCCCTACTATGGGTTATGAAATAAAATTGTGTTATATCTATAATTATATCGATCGACTCAGAAGCACTTTCTGAGTCGATTTAGCTATGTTAGTCCACCCGTCGTCCGTCTGTGCGTCTGTTTAAATGTTGTAATTAAACTATTGCAGATCCCAAATATATTTTGATGATATTTGGTACATAAACTTCTACCGGCCATATGATGGACGCTATTAAAATAAGTGAAAATCGGTGCGTGTTCAGACTTAGTCACCTTACAAATATTCCCTATGAGATCCACTTAAAAATTTTAATACCAAAAAATATTGTAATCGTCCAGCGTGCAACCTACCAAACTATTGTTTTACATAAGTGACCAGTTTCGGAAGCAAGGAAATTTGTTGTTGAGAGATTTTTGTCCAATCATAGCAAGAATTTACCAACCAGTAGAAAAACAACCAAATTTTGAGAGCCAGTGGTAAACACAGTATATTAAATATATTCTTAAAACAAATTTTATTTTTAATAACCCAGCAAAAAAAGTAACTCATTTTAAAAGAATATATTTTTCTTTGATTCTAAAATAACAATGAGATTAACGTTACATTATTTCGAAAAATCTACAATCTCAAATCATTATCAAATAAAAAAGCCCTGAAGTACTTATACAAATTGTTTTTAAAAATACCTGAGCATTCTATTAAAAATCTATTTTCTATAAAACACATTGATTTTATTATTCAATTACACTTAAAGCTTAAAATTATATAAAAAAGGAAAAAGAAATTAAAAAAATTGTTCACGAATCCAAAAGTTTTGTGAATTTAAAAACAACACAATTTTATGATTAAGTTAAAACAAATTTATCTCATTTTTATATTTTTTAAGTTTGATTGAAGAATAAAATAAAAGACCTAGGCGAAATATTAACATGTTCACCTTCATCTCCAAATTGGAATCGCTAACCGTGCCATACAATGATGTTGTAATTTCAGGCGACTTTAATTTAAAATTCTTATTGAAATCAACTCTCTTAGAAAATATGTCATATCTTGGTCTTGAACCTACAAACCGCTCGATTCCTACTCATTTATCTACCAGCAACAACACTTTGTTGGAAATTTCATCTTCATGTTTTTCTAAACATGATTTAATTTTTCTTGCCTACGATTATAATATCCATGGAGAAACAAATTGTTTGTACTCATACAGAGACTTTAAAAACTTAAATTATAACTTACTATATGAAGACTTTAGAGATATTAATTGGGAGAATCTGCATTATATGCCCTACGTAAATGATCAATTTTATTTTCTGGAAACTAACATTATAAGTTTATATGACGCTGCAGTTCCTTTAGTAACCAAAAAATTCAAAGCAAAGCCATGGTTTACATCTAATATAAAGCAGTTAATTTCTCTCAGAGTTGTATGTTATTCAAGGTGGAAGGGATTTAAAAGTACTGTGCTCGAAAAAGATTACCATACTGCAAGAGAAAAAGTTAATGACAGCATCAGAAAAGCAAAATCGGTCTACTATTCAAAGCGTTTTGAGTCCGCTATAGACTCACGACAAACCTCGAAACACGTTCGTGACATTGTTATAGGGAAATGCATTAAAAACGTTGACAGCAATATTGATGTCAATGAGCTAAACTTAAACTAACTAAACTTAGTCTTCAGTAATTTACCAGCAGTACACAACAACAACTCCTCATTTTATAATTTTAGCAATGATAATGACTCCATTAATTGTTTTGAATTTTCGTGTGTAACCCATGAAAATGTTTATCTTAGTGTTATTGGTGCTAAATCTAATGCAATCGGACATGACAATATTCATCCAGTATTTGTGAGGATTTTGCCGCCCTTTCTCTTACCTTACTTTATTTCTTTAAATCAATTATAACCACAAGCACTTTCCCTTACAAATGGAGACATGCCAAAATAATTTCTGTTCCGAAATCTACTAATGAATACCGCTCATTGCAATCCTGTGTTACTTTTCAAAAGTACTCGAAAAGCTCCTTCATAAAAAAATGACCACTTACATAAATGAGATTGGTTTGTTGTCGAATATACCATCGGGTTTTCAATCAACTCATAGTTGTGTTACTGCTTTGATCAAAGTAACTGAAAACATAAGGCAGAAACTGGTTGAAAATTAAGTTAATTTTTTGGTCCTACTTGACCATTGAAAGGCCTTCGATACTGTTGACTACTTACTGCTATGCAATAAGCTGAATTATCTTTTTAATTTCTCTTCATATTATGGGAGGAATATCCCAGGAATCCATCCTAGGGCCTTTTTTTTCTCTTTATGCTAATGATCTGCCTTCACAACTTCTCCATTGCAAAATATATATGTGCGCCGATGACGTGCAGTTATATTTAAGCCCGACTGCTTCAATTAATCACAATATAGGGTAACCCGAAGAGGATTTAAATAATATCCACCGTTGGTCTATGGCCAACCATCTCTTTTTAAACCCATTAAAATCTAAATGTTTGATTATAAGTAAACGACCTAAACAACCACCCATGGATCATGATATTACAATTAACGGTCAAAAAATTCCTACTGTTTCTTCTGCCAAAAATTTAGCTATTATCTTTAACAGCTCTCTATCGTGATCAAATCATATAAATAATGTAGTTGGGCAAACTTACGTTAAACTGAGATCTCTTTGGTCAACACAATATTTCACACCTTTGAAAGTAAGAATTCTACTAGCCAAAACGTATATTATTCCTAGACTTTGTAAGGCTGTGAAATTTTTGCTAATTTCGACTCCTCGAGCAAACGTCGACTCAATGTTACATATAATAATATTATTCGTTATGTTTTTGGTTTAAGAAGATATTCTCATATAACACCCTTCTCTGTAAGACTATTTGGTGTGTCATTTTAAAATTAAGGTTCTAGTTTTTATGCACAAAATTATTTACACAAAAAACCTAGCTATCTCTTCGAAAAATTGCAATTTGCCAGATCTGATAGAGGAAGAAAGCTCATAATTCCTATTCTTAAGGACACTTGCTACAGAACAGCAATTCTTTGTGCACGGAGTTCGTCTTTGGAAAGCACTTTCACAAACTTATCAACCAACAAGAAACGCAAGACTTAAAAAAATTTTTTTTTGATTATTTTGCATAATTTTTGTATTTTGATATTTTTTTTTTTTTTATTCTATTTTATAAACAGTTAATATATGTAATTAATTTCATTTACTCCCCTAACCAGAAAAGGTTCGTACTCCACTATGTAATTCTCATATATAAACTTTGATAAGCTGTATTCCCACAAAAATTAACCAATATTTGTAAATAAACACTTATTTTTTAGACAACTTTATTCTCTTTAAAAACTATTAACTAAGGATAACATTGTTAAAAAAACCAATTTGTAACAAAACAAATACTTCATGTACTTAAAATTAACTACGTTTGATTTTGACCATTTTAAGTTCGTACTGCATATAAAACTCAATATAAATCAATCTTTAATATTGGGGGACGTCACCCTTGACTTTAATTACGGCCTTGATTCGGTCATTCATCGAATTAATTAAAGATTGACACTCATTAGGGGGTGATGGAGTCCCATATTTCACGTATTTTTGTTTTTAATCCAAGAATCGTTGATTGAGGGTCGTTTCTCAAGCGCCGTTTCATAATTGCCCACACAGTCTCAATTGGATTTAAGTCTGGACTGGATGAAGGCCAATTTAGGACACTAATATTGTTGTTTTCGAACCATTTTTTGGTGATTTTGGCAGTATGGGCCGGAGCCCCATCTTGTTGGAAGGTGTATTCCCCAAAAGATGTTATGTTCGGAACTGATTCCATTAAGTGCTCCTCCAGTATATTTATGTATCGGACAGCATTTACCGCATTTTCTATAAAACAAAGTTCGCCCAATCCTTTAGCATACAAGCAACCCCAAATCATCACGCTTGCAGGAAATTTCACAGTACGTTTTAAGCAATCTCTATGAAATGCCTCTTTCTTCGTACGAATGACCTTTGTACGATTATCACCTACACACAGCTCAAATCTGGATTCATCACTAAAAATTATTGCGTTCCACTCTCTTTGTGTCCAATTTAGTCGCTCTTTTGCCCACATTAATCGTTTGTTTTTTTGCAGTGCGGTTAGGAAAGGTTTGGATTTGGCCTAGCAATACGCAAATTTTTTATTGAAAATATAATTTTATGTGTACATTTTGTATTTACCTTGTAGAAACTGAAATTGAGCTTTTTTAAGTTTTTTCGGGTAGTTTCACGTCCTGTAGGTTTCCCAATACTCGTTGACCACTCACTTGCTAAATTTCTGAGAGAACTTCGTCTGTTGCGCTTGATGATGTGCTCCAAAGATCGCAAATTTCGTGGTGTTACTTTTGACAGTCTTCCACACTTTTTTAAATTGGGACTTACTGACTTGTTTATTTTGTGGAATTTTACAATATATTGAACACTTGATTTTGCCAATTGTAAGTCTGAAGCAATATCCGCATAAGATTTACCACTTTTTGATTTTTTTATTATTAGCTCCCGAATTTCTTTCGAACTTGCTTTACCTCGCGCCATTTTGTTCAAAAACTTTTTAAACAAATATTTTTTATTTTTTTTAACAACTGCACGCGTCACAAAATTGCGAAAGAAAGAAATATTTTCCAAAGAAGAAATACTTTTAAACAGAAATAACGGAACTTTCTTTACAGTACGAACCTTAAATAGTCATATTTTAAAAGTCCCATTTTAAGGGACTTTTTCAACCATGGTTGTATTAACGGGAAATTCTTTAAAATGCAAATATCTGAGTTGAATATTAAAGTAATATCAAAAAGCAACAATTAAAAAAAAATAATACAAAAGTATATTATTTTTTGGACTTTTGGAAGAATATTGAAAATGCGATTTAAAATATAAACGGGGGGTACGAACCTTTTCTGGTTAGAGAGTATATCAGCACATTGCACCCTTATAATTAATTAATCCTGTACTGTAATTATAAGAATAATTTTTTTGTTGTACAGGAAAGCAACATAAATAATTAAATAAACTTTTTTATTTTGTATGGTTTTGTTTTTATTAAATTGACATTTAATTAATACTAGCAGATTCCAGCCCTCGAAATTCGAGCGAAATTCGGAAATTTTATTTTTTCATTAAATAAAGACCCTAAAATATGCTAATCAATTTTAGCCAATTCCCAAATTAACAGAAAAACAAACTCATTTTTATTACAAACACATTAACAAATTTAATAAACACACATATAGCATTGTTAGTAGCAACTTTAAATGTAATTTACTCAAAATATAGAAAAAAATTTAAACATCTGTAATTCTGCAAAACGGCTAAAAAGAAATACCTTTCAAATAATATACGTTTGGTCCACATCGGGATAAAACGGTAGAAAAAACAATCGGTCACAAGAAATCGCCTAGCCTATTAATATTATAGATAAACATACATATTGGCTGCGGTGTAAGTAGACTCGTAGAGTAAGATTCCTAAAATTAAAAAATTAAATGATTTTGGCTGCAGAACTGCAATATTTTTCAATGTTTCCTTTCTATCTGTAAATGAGATAAAAACTATTCGCAAATGAAAATACAGTGATTATTCGCTAATCCGAATCCCGCTAATCCGAATATTCGCTGGTCCGAACATAATTTTTACCTCCATTCTCTATAATCTCTATACTCAGAATTGATTGCAATTAGATAATCCGAATTGCAACTTTTTTATAAAACAATTGCTATTCTCATAAAAATTAACAGTTATTTTGAAAATCTTTTTTTTTTTTTTGTTTTTTTTTTTTGCATTTTAGTGCATTTTAGTCCATATAGTTGTGTTTGCTGCGCGTAAGTACAGTTTGTTGCAGAATTATGTAGTATGTATTTAAATTTTCCATGGCTACTCAATAATCCAAATTGATTGCAATTATAGAACTCTATAATCCGAATTGAATACAAATATTTTGTTGTACAATTTTTCAAAGGAATTTTGGGTTCATCAAAAATTAACAATTATTTTAGAATTGTTTCTTTTACGCATCAACATTAATTATATTCAATTGGCATTTGTTGCGCGTGCGTGCATATTGAAAAAAAACTGTGTAACATTAATTATGCTTTCAAAACCGAAAAGAGCCCACAAAACTTTATCTATTTTAGATAAAGTTAAAATAATTGAAGACCTTAATAGAGGTATAAGTGGATCAGAACTTTCCCGGAAATATGGCATTGGTGCGTCAACTATTTGTATATAAAAAAGGAAAAGGAGCAAATAATGGGGTAAGAACACTTTTATATGTAATTTTCTCTTTTTAACTTTAAATTTATGGTTCAGATTTGCTAAAAATTCGAACCGTGTTCTCATGAAGAAACGCAAAACATTAAAGCCAGCAGAATTTGAAGAATTTGAAAAGAATCTATAATCATGGTTTAAAATTCAACGGGCTCGTCATAATCCTATATCCAGAGAAATTTTATGTGAGAAGGCCTGATATATGTTTGAAAAAACTTATGGAGCTGAGAAATAATTTCAAGCAAGGTTGGATGGTTCCAGAAATTCCAAAAAAAGATTTTCAATTCGTGGTCTTAAAATTAGTGGCGAGAAGTTATCAAGCTGTCAAGACTCTGTACCACAGTTTCAAAACGAGCTTAAAATTATAATACAAACTGAAAATCTATTGGATTTCCAACTTTACAATGCAGATGAGTCTGCGTTATTCTGGAAAATGCTTCCTGATAAAACATTGGTTCATTCAAAGGAAAAATCTGCACCGAGCAGAAAAATGTGCAAGGAAAAAATTACTTTTCTTTGTTGTGCAAATAAATCTGGGTCCCATAAACTGGATATGGTAGTTATTGGTAAATCTCGAAATCCACGTGCATTTAAAAATCAGGCGCCAGTGGAATATTATTCATCCAAAAATGGGTGGATGACAACCAATATTTTTAATGAATGGTTTCACAAATCATTTGTTCCTCAGGTGAAATTTTTCCAGGAGGAGAACAATTTACCACAAAAAGCTATTTTGCTGCTAGACAATGCTCCATGCCATTCAAAAGAAGATTTATTTTCTGAATGCCAAAACTATAGAGCAGTTTTCTTGCCTCCTAATACCACTAGCATAATACAGCCTATGGATCAAAATGGCATCAGACTCACAAAAATGTTTTACAAGAAAGCCCTTTTATCTGAACTTATTAACTCTAGTTATAATCCTGTATTTTTTTTAAAACAGTTTAACATAAAAGCATGTTGTGTTATGTTAAAGAAAAATCTTGGAGAAAAGTCAGCGGCAGAGTTCTTAAGTCATGTTGGAACAAAGTTCTGCCAGAGACATGGGATTCGGATGACAATTTACCATTATCTGTCTTTATTGAAAGGTCAAATGAAGACAGAGTCCCCGAAGAACCGAATATAACCGAATTTTCCGACATTCTCAATAACGCTTTTGGAGCTGATATATCCAATGATGAAATCAGTGCTTGGATTGAGGAACAAGTTGACGAGGAAGAAATAGCATTGTCTGAAAGTGAAGATGAGGATGAATATATTCTCGAATCTCCATGTACCACCATTATACCAAAAGATGCTATTCAAAGCATCAATATATGTTTACAGTTTGCTGAACAGAATATTTTAAATTCTGAACTAATGGCAGCTTTCCATCAGGTTCGAGATTTCGCATTAGAAAAAAGTTACTCGAACTTACGTCAATCTTCTGTTTATGATTATTTTAAGAAGCAAACCTAATATAGTTTTTATGTTTTTCATGATATTTTTATTGCACTATTGTTTGAGACTGAATTATTCACAATAGGAATGAATTTTGTTTTTTTTATGCAAAATGTATTATATAAATTTTTTTTAATTCATAATAAATATTTTTACAAATAATATACCTACATTCATTTTAAAAACATAAAAAAAATCAGAAAATGTTGCTTGGAAAAAAGTATCCATTAATCCGAATTATTCGATAGTCCGAATCGGGGTCTGCAATCAATTATTCGGATTAGCGAATAATCACTGTAGTTGAACAAAATTTTGACTAAGGAAAAGTCTTGAAATTAATTCTTGTGGAGCTTGGATATTAGGGTAGATATCAGGGGGTTTCCAAATTTTTTTTTTTAATTTTGGAACTATTATAGCGGAATCTGAATCCTTATCGATTTTATCCAAAATTTTGCTATTTTCACAAAAACAGATAAATTATTTCTTAAGATTTCGCGGTAAAATTTATTAGTGTACTTGGGACAAACTTAATTTAACTTTTAACTTCATCAAACTGCTAAAAAATTTTGAAAGAAAATTTCAAAAATAATTTGGGCCATAAGATTACATGTTCCGCTTAAGAGTTGGAAAAATAAAACAAAGAAATATTTGTTGAAACGCCCTACGGAATGTATAGTACAAACAGTGTTGTATTTGCTTTATTTTTTCCAACTTTTTTGTCTCATACTCTGACCTGATTTTAAAAATAATATTTATAAATGAATATTAGTTTATGGAAAACTGCATTGAAATTAAAAATATTTCACTTCTGCCCTTTTTTTAGTTACCCCTTTACCTGTCCTTTGAATCACATTTAATGCACAACAATTCTCTTCCATACGCTTGTGCACCACATATGATTTACAAATGATATTTTTCCTATGCCTATGCGTAGCTCTGTCTCTTTGGAAGTTTTATAGACGTTTGTAGAAGTTTTATAGACGTGCGGTATAAAAACAAAATTATAGAAAATTATTACCTTGAATTTAAAAAGTTCTCACATTTTTGCCATTTATTAAGGCAACACTTTGAATGCCTTCCAGGTATTCATATTTAAAAATTTTGTTTTCAGAAAAGAAAACTTCCTTATAAAATTTTCTAAAAAGCGTTATTAAATAAACATCCACTTAGTTATATCATATTCTTAAATACTAATAAATTTTACTGACTAATTTTATGATCATTAATTTCTCTTTCTTTTCGAAATTTTATATGTTTCATCAGAAAATGATTAAATGAAACAGGACCACCCATTTTCAGAACACGTATTAACGTTTAATTAAATTGACATGTTGTCATGTGTAAAATGAAATACCGTTTTCAAATTATTTTCTGTATTTTCTTTAAAACAAAAAAAAAATCTTTCTTTGTCTCATAAATTGCATTGAAACGTGTCACTAACACATTTATCTCGTTTGACCCAATTTTTATTTTCATATTTTTGCTTTCAGAGTGTAAATGGAAACCGTTTTCGTTGTCTTTAATTCTAGTGAAATCATTACAGTCTTGTTCCGTTTATAATTTCATGAATTTCTAAATTTCAATAAATGATTCATTTGCCAACAAACAAGACAGAAATTGTTGATATTGTTAATGCGAAAAACTTGTATTGCCATAATTGTCATTATGCATCAGGCGTCAGTGCAGAAATTATGCACTTAAATATTCAACTGTTTAAATAAGGGATTGCAATGGTCTGAATGATTTACAAGAAGGTGTTATATTGGAAACACTTCAAAAGGCAAACAATAAATATTTAAGACGATTTTAATGCGTTTTTATATTAAATGAAAAAAAAAACACTATAAACTTGAATACAAGTTAATAAGTTGAAATACAGGGATAATTAAACGGTGAACTTGACGATAATGGTAGCAAATGTGATAAATAAATGCTTAGTTTATATAGAAACAGAAAATGGCCCGATCTGATAAATATTTGCTAAGCAGAGGAAATTTTTAATAAATTTGTTTAGTAGAAAAATATTTTTTTTTTTTTATTTTCAGAATTTCAAATATCAAATGCTGTTATCATTGGAGTATTTTTATTGCTAACACCAGGTATGTTTCTAACCATAAAAATGCAATTTTAAACATATTAAAAAAAATCAATTTACAAAATTTACGTGAATCTACAAAAACTAAATAAATAAGAAACACTAATAAACCTTAGGCTAAATATTTGGGTGTGTTTGCTGTAAATTAAAAGTTAGATTTCAAAATTTCTGTGTCTTTTTTTTATTTTTCTAATTTCCTTAACAATTTTTTTTTCAACAAATTCAATAGGAAAGAAACGAACGTACGACCATAAACACTAAATTCTTAATTATTAACTATTATTATACCCTATACCACAATGTGGTTTGGGTATAATTACTTTGCGCAGCTGTTTGTAACTACCAAAAATATTTGACCAAGACCCATCTTTTATTATACCGATCGACTCAGAATCACTTTCTGAGTTGATTTAGCGATGTCCGTCCGTCCGTCGTCAATTCTTAGTCATAGACCCCATAGATAGCTGCTTCCCGATCTTCACTTAAATCTATCAAAAAACAAAAATATTGCACAGATTTTTTTCAAATTTGGTTTGTATATATTTTTTCAAAATACAAGTGACTTTACCAAATATGGTCAGGATCGGTCCATTTTTCAGCCTAGCCCCATATACATAAATATAGCATCCGATATGAACTTTTTCATATCTGCAGCCAAAAAAAAATTAATAACAATGCCACTCAAATTTGATTTATGCTTATTTTCTATATCCAGTTAGTTGGACCGAAGAGTTGGGATCTCTAAACTATGGTATAGGGTATCGTATAGTCGGTCTAGACCGACTATAATTTTCTTACTTGTTTTAGTTACGTTCTGCTTCATCTCCCAAAACAATTAGTAGTCTAGTGTTGAAGTATTTTGAGTTGGTAGATAGAGTTGGTGCCGTTAAGAAAAAAAAAATAAATGTATTAAGCTTATCTTTGTTTATCGTTAACATTAGCTACAGCTACTGTTGTTACGTACAGTATTTTATGAGGGAACAATAAGTCATAGTTAAACATAAATATTTCACTGCGTTGTAACTTAAATTCCGTGCTTTATGGATACAACAAAAATTATTCAAATTATCAGAACAGTGTTGCCAACGTACATGATAAAAAAAAGGAGCACCTCAATTATAAATTGTGTACGTTAATTCTCATCACGAAATTTAAACTCAATAGAAAAATATAATTCGACCTTAACTGTCGTCCACCTGTTGCGTTTTCATTTTTGTACTCTATGTGGTCTGGGTATAATAAGTTTGTGCTGATGTTTGTAACTACCAAAAATATTCCAGTCCAAAAATATCGACTCCGAATCACCTTCTGAGTCGATTTGGCGATATCCGTCGGTCTGCAAGTATGTCCGTCCGGCTGTGTCCATGTAAACCTTGTAATCAATCTACTGGCCGAAATATGAATATATTTTGATGAAATTTGGAATAAATAAATAAATTTGGAACGAAGCTTTTCATTCAATTTGGTGAAAATAGTCTAAATAAAATCGTCTATAAAATCATCTATAAAATCGCCTTAAATTGTCATAAGATCCAAATTATCATACAGGTATCGGTCAAGTTGGATTTGTTTATGCTTATTGCATCCATTTAGTAGTAGTTCAAAAATAAGCCCTATAGGACAGTTCTTAGTTATGGTCTCCATATGAAGCTGATTCCCGATCTTCCCTGCAATCTATGAAAAAATAAAAATAATGCACAGATTTTGCTCAAATTTGGTTTGTATGTATTTTTGCTAAAAATAAGTGACTTTACCAAATATGGTCAGGATCAGTCTAGTTTTCGACCTAGTCCCCATATAAGTATAGTATCCGATATGTACTTTTTCTTATCTGCAGGCAAAAAAAATAATTAAAATTCCACCCAGATATTTATTTATTTATTTATTAAGTCAATGGATTAAATCATTACAGACTATTTAATTGTGTTTAACTTAAGCTATTTACAAAATATTGTGTAAGAAACAGATAAATCATGAATTCAGAAAAATAATTATGTTACGTTTAATTACATATGTATTCAAGGAAAAGTCAATAAATTGAGAGAGATTATTATAATTATTGCATAATCTCCGAAAAGGATCAGCAATGGAAAAATTTGATCGGCAAAATGGAACATAAAGCAGGTTGAAATGGCGAGAAAAACGTTGAGGAACATTATTTACGATGTTGTTAACAAGAAACTCAGAGCAAACTTCTCCATTGATGAGGTTTATCATAAAGGTTACATTCAGCATGGTTCGACGACTTTTTAAACTTGGTAATTTAATTAAAGAAAGTCTGTTAGGGTATGACGGAAGATTATAGGCAGGACTCCACTGCATACCACGTAAACAGAATAGAAGAAATTGTTTTTGAACAGATTCAATATGTTAGCTATGGATGTTATAGTGAGGATCCCAAATGATAGAGCCATATTCCAAAATTGGTCTTACTAAGGATATGAACAGTTGTTTGGTAATGTACGGATCAACAAATTCCTTTGCCCAACGCTTAATAAAATCAAGAACACCTCTAGCTTTATTTACCGTCATGGTTATGTGAGGAACAAAACTCAGTTTAGCATCAAGTAATATACCTAGATCCAAAAAATTATCGAGTAGCTCCAACTGGTATCCACCCAGAGCATAGTTAACTGCAATAAAAATACATCTCGAAAAACGCATGCATTTGCACTTTTTCAGATTCAGCTCCATTAAATTATGATTGCACCACTTAAAAAAATTATCAAGATCACATTGCAGATAGATATGGTCAGCATATTGTTTAAAACTATAAAATATTTTGATATCATCAGCATACATCAATATATAGCAGAAGCGTATAACTTTTGGGAGATCATTAATAAAGAGGGAAAATAAAATTGGTCCAAGATGGCTGCCTTGCGGAACACCAGAAATAACCGCAATGTATTTTGAAGTATTATTATTGAATTAAGCACTTTGTTTTCTTCCCAAAAGATATGATTTTATCCAGCTTAAACTGTAAGGAGTTAATCCCAATAAATTCAATTTAATGAGAAGGAGTTCATGGTTGACTTTATCGAACGCCTTGCTAAAATCAGTATAAACAGCATCAGTTTGTTTCTTTTCAGTAAAACCGCGATTAATTAAAGTTGTTAGATGAAGAACATTAGTTGTAGTAGAACAACCTTTCCTAAACCCGTGTTGAAATGGTGACAGAATTGAAGATGTATGATGCCATAGATAATCCGTTATAAATTTCTCAAATAGTTTAGGTAAAGCACTTAATTTGGCAATTCCTCTATAGTTCGTAACATCAGACTTGTTCCCAGATTTAAATAAGGGGATAATATAAGATTCCTTCCATAATTTAGGAAAATAACCAGATCTGATCGATGCATTAAACAATAATGATACAGGCTTTGCTAAGTTATCAGCACAGCAACTGGGTACACCATCTGGTCCATGATAAAAATAAAGTTTTAGTTTTTTCATACTAAGTAAAACATCACTTGAATTAATTTCGGGAAAAGATATTGGTTGACTTGAAGTTATAGGAAAAGGATAGTCGTTAGAGTTGTCATATTGAGCATCCGAATAAGTACTAGTAAAAAAATCGGCAAACATATTACTTATAACGGTATCATCATAGATTCGAGTTGAAGAAATTTCATAACTGAAGGATATCCTTTAGATTTTCTTTTAGCATTAACGAAATTGTAGAACGATTTAGGATCACTTTTAAAATTGTGTTTCATTTTGTTTAGATAATTATGGTATAAAGAGTTATTGAGTATATTGTAATCTGCACGATAAATAGAGTATTTTCCATAATCTACTAGGGAACCAGATTTTTTATATTTTTTATAATGTTTATTTTTTAAGTTTTTAATCCGAGACAACTGCCGAGAGTTCCAGGGAGGACCAGTATGTTCAAAGACAGTATGTTTTGGTACACATTTATCAAAAAACGAGTAAATAGTTTTGTAAAAGCAATTAAGCATTACATCCAATGAATGTTGAGAATTATCAGAAGTCAATAATAACTTGTACCAGTTAGTTCCATTAATTGAATTTTTTAGTTCAGCATAGTTGGTTTTTTTAAAACAAAACACTTTATCATTTTTAATACGCATTTCAGGTCCATATTGAAAGGGCAGTGAGTAGTTAATTTCAGTTGTAGGATGATGGCGATCCTCGGGCAAAATGATTGATTCAGAACGAAATAATTCACAATCAAACGGATCATTGACGAATACTAAATCCAATAATTTACCACAGTCGTTGTAAACATTGTTTATTGAATGAAGACATAGATCAAATAAATCGTTAATGAAATTGTCGTGGCACTTTTTAGTTTTTATTGGGATCAATTCAAGAGCTTCCAGAGAATACTTCCATGATATAGAAGGTAAATTGAAATCGCCTATAACAAAAATTGTATCGTTTGGATCAACAAGTAGTGAAACAGACTTGATAGCTTCAGCATGTATATTGTACATTAGTTCACTAGAGTTAGGAGGTAAGTAAGAGCTGGTGAAGTGTATTTTTTTGCATTTAAGCTTGATCACAACACTGACAAATTCAATAGTTGAAGAATTAATTGGAGAAAGAACTTCAGATGGGAAAAGACATGAGACTGCATTACGGTCTTTACTATTACATCTATGGTTTATACTTTTTTTCTATGCCCAATTAGTTGGACGCAACACCAAACATAATATAGGGTATCGTATAGTCGGTCTAGATTTTGAGGTAGATATATAACTAGATATATTACTATATATGTATATTATATTATTAGATATATTACTTTTGATATGAGAAATAATATTTGAACTGAAGGATTAAGATGTTTCATTTTTTGCTTGTTAAAAGTATACTATGTTTATGGACAAAAGAAACTAACAATTATGGTTGGGCCAACTATTCGATACCCTATACCATGAGTTTCGAGAAAGAGTTTTAGGTCCATCAACTGTGGACATAAACGAATATCAAGAGTGAGTGTTATTTATTTGTTGGTTGTATGCATGTATGTTTAAGTTTATAGCGGTCAGAAATATTATTGGCTACTAGGTCTGAAAATTCTCATATATGGTCTATATCATATATCAGCCAACAGTAAAAAAAATCGGTGTTGATAAATGGACTTTAGGTAGATTAAGTTCAATACCGGGAAACAACCTTACATGGGCATTTCGACTAAACGAGACTCTACACAGCTAATTTCTGGACTGATGATTTATAGCATGGACATATATGGGTAATTCCTTGCAAAGGTCTACCTTACGTCCAATTTTAAAATTTTAATTTAAATAATTTTTATTGATACCATTTCAAAGAAAAGGTTATGAAAATATGACAATAGATTGTTAGATGTATTTGTGAATATTTTTATAGCTCCTATTTTTCCAGTTAGAAAGGAAAAAGTGTAATTGAGTAATTTTGAAAATAAGGAAAGTGTCATGTCTGTCACATTACAAAATGATTCTTTTTACTATAATCTATTCTATAATTCATGTTTTGTATAAACAACTGTTTCTTATTTGTCGTACAAATAACTTCAGAGCTTTTCTGTGTTTTACAAACATCCTCTAAAATGATGTATGTTTGTTGTCATGTCTGTCACGACTGTTTTTTGGCACTAATTGTTAATAACAATAATACTTTCTCACTTTTTCTAAAGGTGAATATGTTGGTCAAGCCCGTCTGCATAATTTTGTATAATTTTATGAACAATGAAAAACTCTTACTGTATAATATTGCATTAGAAAGATCTCTGAATGTCATGTCTGTCACTATAGAATTAGCCATATATTAAATATGGCTTAAATATATGCAATAATTTGCATCTTAGAATGTTTTAAGTCGAATATATTGCGATTATCCTAAATTTTGCTACCAGTCATCGCTGATCTTTACAGAATTTCATCCAAATTGTTCATACCTAATTTAGCTTGTCTCAAGTAACAAGTTCTATTAAAAATATTTTTATATTTTTGTTATCGACTCAAAAACTGATGCTGAATAGATCGGTTTAATAGAAAGTGGGTGTAGGTGGGTGTTTTCGGTGGAACAAACTCACAGATATCAAGTTGTAAAAAAAATATTTACAATTTAACGAAATTACTGAATATTCTTAATGAACTGTAGATTGATATTTCAACAATTTTTTTTTATTTACAATTATAATTGACCATAATGGCTAAGATAGCAATCAACCCTGCACCATCAACATCAACGAATTACTCGTATGATATGCCATTTAAATATAAAACCTAGCAAAAAATGAAAGTTCTTGAAGACGTACTACAAGTTTCAATTAGTGCCGATCTCCACTTCTAAGGAGGTTCTAAACGACTTCTTAAAAATGTTGATAGATCTTTTTTAAAAACATGTTCAAGACTTTCACAAGTGCTTGAAATTGCAATAAAAAGTTTGTTAAAAAAACAAATTCTCTGTTAACAAATTTGTATCGTAAGAAAATCTATCTATCATCCAAAAATAAATGGCATACACTGAAGACAATTTTAATCCCTTTTTTCTTTTACTTTTGAAAGAACCATGAACGGTAATATCTAAAATATTAATAGGCTAGGCGATTTCTTGTGGCCGATGTTTTGTTCTACCGTTTTATCCCGATTTTGACCAAACGCATATTATTTGAAAGGTATTTCTTTTTAGCCGATTTACAGATTTACGGATTTTTAAATTGTTTCCTTTTTTTTTTGAGTAAATTGCATATAAAGTTGCTACTAACACATACATAAAATTATACAATGCTATGCGTGTGTTTATTAAATTTGTTAATGTGTTTGTGATAAAAATGAGTTTGTTTTTTTGTGTTGATTTATGAATTGCCTATAATTGATTAGCATACCTTTAGGGTCTTTATTTAATGAAAAAATAAAACTTCCTAGAAGTTGCACTCGAATTTCGAGGGCTGGAATCTGCTAGTTAAGATTAATAGCGTAAATGCAAAATTCATTCCTCTTTCCATTCTTAATAAATGTCCTCTAAAAGTTCTTGATCGATAAAACTATCAACTCTTTTTAGTATGTTTTGTGGGTTTGGGTAAGTTTTTCCACCAATGATGTCCAGTTTTTTTTATATAAATATTATCTGTCGTAGGGGGCAGCGAAAAAACCCCTTATGCCAATTTCATATATTTCATAGGTACTCTGTAGTACATATTATAGTTATGGTTGGTCAAAATAGATGTTCTTCTCTCCTGTTACGACAACAAGTTAATTTCGTCAGTGTTTACGCCAGAAGATAATTATATCTAGAACAGCATTTGGGGTTATTTTTTTACATTTTAGTGATCACTTCATTTTCTAGGAAGTAAGCCCTAAATAATGTTTAGCAACTCATATATAATTCATTAAAAAAAATTGGCAACACTGTTCCTGTTTCTTTGTATGTAGTTATGTGTCATGTTATTGGAGTTTGTGATATTTTTCTTTAATAAAAACTAGGCTGGCTTGGCTATTGAATATACAATTCTTAAGCGAAATAAACAACAGCAACGTTGTAATAATTGCGTAAAGCAGGTGGCTGTTATGATGATTAGTTATTGCCTTTAAGCTATTTGGTGATTAGTTGTTAGAGCTTTTTCTCAATATATTTTTTTTTTCAATATTTTTTTGTTGTCTTTACTTACGTTACATTTGTTAGTCTGTCAGAAATTGGTTATTTCGTTTGTTTTTTTTTTCGTAGTTGTTGTTCGTAGACGATTTTTTTATGACCAAGTGTCAAATTAAGTGTACACATGATTAATTTTTATTATCGTCAGTCCATATTACGAGTATTGGTTTGTGCAGTTAAAGAAATTGTTGTTAGTTAGTTTTTTTTTTTATTTTTTATTTTTGTTGCTGTCGAGATGTTTACTACTGATTAACCATGACGTGTAATTTAAGTCAACATTGTAATGCAGTTCATGCTTCAAAAGAATATGATTGATATATGTTTCTGTTTTTTTATTTTTATTTTATTTTTTTGAACAGACGTTTCCAAATAATAATTTATTTTTTATTTTATGGAAATCAAAAAAGATACTATATAAAACAAATTGGATTTTTCTTTTTTTTTTAATTAGTGAAAGAGTATTTATGCATCCCAGATAAAGCTCAATTTTAATGGTTAAAATTGTAAAGTAAAAGAGTTTAATCAGAACACTTTCAGTTTGGTTTGATATTAAAATTTTGTCATTGTTCACGTTACTTCACACATCCATGTATATTTCCTAATTGTATTTTCTTTTCTACCCTAAATGTTTTATTATTTGAATATGTTTTTCTTATTAATTATGAAAACAAAAAACAAAACAATAATAATAATAATTTAGAGCATTTCCATAAATTGCCGTTTTAAATGTGTTGTTTAATAATATTTTTTCTTCGTGTTTTTTTTTTTTTTTTTTTTTTTTTGTAAATAAATTTAAATCAAAGACAAGTGTCGAGGCGCTCGTTATACATGACACATGATTCATTTGGAAAAAAATACAGTTGATGAAATATACACAAAAGTATTTTATGTTTTAAAACAGACAAAAAAAATCATACGTATGACAAGTCTTGAGGAATACGAACAAAACAAAAAAAAAAAAAAAAACAAATTAAATAAACACTATATTAATAAATAATAAACACTTTGACACACTTTTCTCTCGCTCACTCTTTAGACAGACCAGAACAAGTAAATGAATACATACAGCCATCAACATGAGTATAAAAGTTTACGCAATATTGGGTTCCATCAAATAAAATACAATAATATACAAACATAAGAAATATTATTAAAAATAATATTTGTGCTGCAGATTATTGTGTCATATTCTAAGAGGGGGTACGATTTCTTTTTCATAATTTTTCACTTAATGATATGTGATTATTTTACGCAATTTATTTGTTTAGTTTTTTTTTTTCAAGGAATTTTTTTTTATTATGTTAGCAGAACAATGAGCATATTTGTGGTATGTAAACAATAAATTTTTCGTTAAAGAAAAATATTTCAAAAATTACAAAAACAACTAAATTTCACATAATTTTCTACGTCATTTATACATATTTGTAGTAGTAAAAACATTCCATTGGCTGTATTACTTGCTAATCATTCCAACTTAGTATGTGGTCAAATAATATTTTCTATGTGTCAATCACACTAGAAATTCTAGTGTCTTAGGTTAGGCAGTGTATTTAAATTTTCGAATGATTCTTTCTGAATTAGGGTGGCAGCGAAATATATGGATAAGACTGTGAAAAATTTTCGGGGGTCATTGTCTGGGGAGTGAGAATTTTCAAGTTAGGGTGAATAGACTAGGCCAGTATAGTAAAGCCTCCAAAGGGTTTGCCATTCTCAGGCTATAACTAAATAAACAATTTTTATTAATATATATATCATTTTAAAAAAAAGTAGAATAAAAATGCTGACTCAAAACTTTCAGAAAAAATTTGTAAGCAAAATTTAGAGACGCAGAAAGCAGCTGGCACCTGTAAAGTTATGGCATGGCCACCATAGTTACCTGACCTAAATCACATAGAGTTACTGTGGAATGAATTGGACAGGAAGGTTCGAACTACCCGTCCTACATCTAAGGAACACCTGTGAAATAAACTGCAGGAAGCATGGAAACAGATCACCCCAGCAACTTTCAAAAAATTGATTCAAAGGATGCCATGACTACGTCGTGAAATTATACAAAATGGAGGTTGTCACATTGTTTAATCTAAAATTTATGACCAAAAACTATTTACGTAAATAGTAAAAGTAGAGAATAACTCATATACGGGTATGTTTTAAATATGAAGAGTTTTCATTGAAAAATGTTGCAGATATGGACATTTGAAATTTAAAGGGGAGGCGTGGCAAATACTTCTAGACGGTAGAGCATGTTTGATTTAATATTAAAAATATCACTCATACGTATACATTTCATTTACTCTACAAAAAAATAAATAATCATACGGCCTGAATATGTTATGTTATTCAAATATTTTATGAAAAAAGAGGAAAAAATTACAGTTTCCTGAACATTTAATTCGATAAAATTAGTCCATTTAGATTTGCTAAACCTATTGGCAAAAAAAAAAAAATTAAATAAGAAATCGTTAATGGTTCTTGACTTATAGTGTAAAACTAAGCAAGATAAGGAAAAAGTATAAATGGTGATAAAAATATAGTTTGGCCTGAAAACGCCAAACCCTTTGTAAGTTATACTACATAGGCATAATACTTTCACCCTGGCTTGGAATTTCTCACCCCCAGAATGGCTGTTGTCACCGTCCTTCATATACATTTTTCGTCACAACTATAGGAACAAGATTATCGATTTTTATCAAAATAAGAGTATATCGTCGTTTTTGGTCTGACTAGTTTAAGTTCATGTTTATTGAAAGAAATATAACTTAAACTTTAGCTTAGTTAACCATTTAACTCAAATTTACGAGAATTGTTGAAGTTAGTCAAGGAATTAAAAACTATTCAAAATTATTTTCTTTGGCTTTGAAACTTTTATTTAATGGTAATTTTATTGCGTATTTTTTTATTTTATTTTTTTTTCTCTTAATAAACATTTTCTCAATTTCTGTGTTTTTTAGATTTTATTTATATTTGTAATAAGTAAGAAAATTATAGCCGGTCTAGACCGACTATACGATACCCTATACCGTGCGTTTAGAGACCCTATCTCTCAGGCCCAACTAACTGGATATAGAAAATAAGCATAAACCAAATTTGAGTGGGATTTTTATTAATTTTTTCGGCTGCAGATATGAAAAAGTTCATATCGGATGCTATATCTATATGGGGACTAGGCCCAAAAATGGACCGATCCTGCCCATGTTTGGTAAAGTCTCTTGTATTTTGCAAAAATATATACAAACAAAATTTGAGAAGAATCAGTGCAATATTTTTGTTTTTTGATAGATTTAAGTGAAGACCGGGAAGCAGCTCTATATGGGGCCTATGACTAAGAGTTGTCCAATAGGGATCATTTTTGGACTACTGATTAATGGATGTAATATATACATACATACAAACCCAATTTGACTAAGATTTGTATGATAATTTGGATCTTATGGCAATATATGTTGATTTCGTAAGGGTCATTTGTATGGGGGCTAGGTCTGAACATGGACCGATTCTCACCAATTTCAATAGCGTTCATTCCATGGCCGATCAAAGATCAAATACCAAATTTCGTCAAAATATATTCATATTTGCAACCTGCAGTTTGATTACAAGCTTTACATGGAGACACAGACGGACGGACGGACGGATATCGTTAAATCGAATCAGATAGTGATTCTGATTCAGATAGTGATTCTGATTCGATCGGTATAATTGAAGATGGGTGTAGGTCAAATATTTTTGGTTGATACAAACAGCAGCACAAAGTCATTATACCCAAACCACATAGTGGTATAGGGTATAAAAATCCAAAAAAAAAAGTGTTGATGTTATGTTTTGTTATACCCTATACCACTATGTGGTTTGGGTATAATGACTTTGTGCTGCTGTTTGTAACAACCAAAAATATTTGACCTACACCCATCTTTAATTATACCGATCGAATCAGAATCACTATCTGATTTGATTTAACGATGTCCGTCCGTCTGTGTGTCCATGTAAAGCTTGTAATCAAACTGCAGGTCGCAAATATGAATATGTTTTGATGAAATTTGGTATTTAATCTTTTATCGACCATGGGATGAACGCTATTGAAATTGATGAGAATCAGTCCATGTTCAGACCTAGCCCCCATACAAATGACCCTTATGAAATCAACATATATTGCGATAAGATCCAAATTATCATACAAATCTTAGTCAAATTGGGTTTATATGTATATATTACATCCATTAATCAGTAGTCCAAAAACGATCCCTATGGTAGAACTCTTAGTCATAGGCCCCATATAGAGCTGCTTCCCGATCTTCACTTAAATCTATCAAAAAACAAAAATATTGCACTGATTCTTCTCAAATTTTGTTTGTATATATTTTTGCAAAATATAAGTGACTTTACCAAACATGGTCAGGATCGGTCCATTTTTGGGCCTAGTCCCCATATAGATATAGCATCCGATATGAACTTTTTCATATCTGCAGCCAAAAAAAAAAAATAATAAAAATCCCACTCAAATTCGGTTTATGCTTTTTTTTTATATCCAGTTAGTTGGGCCTGAGAGATAGGGTCTCTAAACGCATGGTATAGGGTATCGTATAGTCGGTCTAGACCGACTATAATTTTCTTACTTGTTTTATTAGTCATCTATTTGTAACTTTGAAAGTCAGGAATTTTTTATAACAAAGAAACCCACAGTTGGAATAACCTTATACAGCAGAGATATAAAAGAATTAAGTATTCAAATGCTAGACATATCCACAAACTCCTATTTGAAGGTACATATCCATTGTTTGTTTAGAATCAAAATTTCAAACCCATTTGCTACATAAGTTTGTTTCAAAAAACGCAAAATTTCTAATGCCGTTTTCTTTTCTGACAAAAAATGTCGCACTTTATTTGCACTTTTTTCGAAACGTTTATTTTTTTATATATTCTGAATTAAGAGCAATCTTATCTTATACATCAATCGAAACGTCTCAAAGTCAAGCCCACGTAAATCGCAAAAAAGTACAGCCATTGACTTCTTTCAGGTCATAGTGTGAGAATATTTCGTCATAGTTCCCTTTTTTTTTTAATATTTTCACCCTCAAAGAGGATAATAATCAAAATTTTTTGCACTTTATGAACACAGCTCTTTGAGACCTTTCGACTCATTTATAAGATAAAAAAAAAAGAACTTAAAAAAATAATAAAAAAACGAAATTAAGTCAAAAACAACCTTTCTCTTTTTTATTTTTATTTTTTATTTTTATTATTATCTTTTTATTTATATTTTTTTTATAACTGCTAATGAATTATTTTAGATTTTTTTTAATAAATTCGGTTGAAACAATTGTTGTCATTTTTATAGGGGTGTATCAGATGTACGCGTTCAAGAACATGTTCTGTTTTTTTTAGCAGTACACGTGCAAGAACACGAACTTTAAATAAAGCTACACCCGAACCTGCGTGGTTTATGTGTGTGTTCGAAACAAAAAATGCGTGATAGAAACATAATCGTGTACATAACGAAATACTAAAACGAAACACAGTCACGATTGTGTTCGGCACCGTACAAAATTTAGAAACACACACTGTGTGTTTGATGTGTGTATTTTCTGAATCTTGATGGTAAACTTAATTAACAAGGATGGGATGTATAATAAAATCTAGGTTGTTATCGGTTAGTTTTTTTCTACACCATCTTTCCGAAGTGAAAGTTCTAGAACTTTTCAGAATCGTAATTTAATTTTTTTAAACTTTATGAAATTGGGCCAAAATTGTATTATGGTTTTTATTCAAACCATATTTTGTATTTATATTGCTCAGGAAATGACTTGCGATTTTTTAAACCGATTTGTAGTCGCTCGGGAAGCACCTACTTTCATGATAAGTGTGAAAACAAATTCTTTTCAATATTTATTCTTTTGTTGATGTCGTTTTGATATTTATAGATAAACTAAAAATATGTCTGGTTTTACATTTGTCAGAAATCACAGTATTCGTGAATCAAAAAAATTTTCATAAAGTTGTACCTTAACACTTTATTTGGAAGAACACAATTTTTTTTTCTGTTTGAAGCAAATCTCCGTTTTTCATTCCTTAAATATTCTGGCTTAATTTAACATTTTTGCAACAGTTAGTATATTAACATGAAACATTTGGTTATATCAACTAAAGTAGATCCACTTACCCATATACATATTTGCATTCCATAGTCCACTTTGTAAACGGATGATGATTCTTTTACTTCATGGTTTTAATTTACAAAGCAGGCTTAACAAAAATATAAAATAATTACTAACCATAATATAGCCATATTAAACAACAACAAAAAAGAGTCTTTTTTTATAATTTTACTTTAACAACACTGTTAAAATCTAAAAAGCGTATTAATGTAGCAGCATTTGATGCGTAACGGATTATGGTGTTTGTTGGCTGGTTATACTATTGTTGTTGTTTTTGTTGTACAAGCCAAAGATAGCAATTAATTGCCATCCTACTACTTACAACAGACTACAAATAAATGCAATAAACTGACATGATGACGATGATATTTTTAAAATTCATTTAAATGATATTGTTAATAATTCAAAAGAACAAAAAGTAAATAATAGCATTAATATTTTTTTTTAATGCAAAAAAAAAAGTTAATCATATTAAAAATATGGCAAATGCACAATGTATAACTGGAAAAAGTGTTAAAATTATATGAGTTTTTAATAATGGCTAATTTTACAAAGTGTGCAGCTTGTTGTTAAAAAAAGCAGACTTTTTTGCGCATTCATTAAACAGGCATAAAGTTAATGGCTTGGAACCTAGGGGTATTATTAAAATTGTTGTTCAAAAAAAAAAGCAAAAAACATTTTAATATTAGTCATATTTTGCAGTAATTATATTTCCTAAGAAATCCTTTTCAATATTCTTTGTTATCAATTAAGATCATTTTTGTTTTTTTTTTTTTTTTTTTTGTATAGGAGGTATTTGTTGTTGTGTTCATATTTTATTGTAACTCTTTTAGACTTAACCAGGAAATTGTTTGTTATATTTAAGATCGTTTGCGGTTGTTGGTAACCAAAAATTATAGGTTTTTATGTTGGCCTATCGTTTGGCTGCCTAGTTAGTGATTAAGATGGACGATGTTAGATTAATACTTACGTATTTACGTGAGACTGCTAGTATGTTGCTAGCTATATTTACGTAAATATTATTTAACGGTAAATATTATGGCAATGCATTGATTGTTGATACATCTGTGTATGTATAATTCTGGTTTTAATAGAGTAGCATCGGTTGATGTATTTAACATGTGATACGATCCTTCTTTAAAGCAGTGGCGGCGGACTAGCAATTTTCAAATTCACTCGCATTTGTTGCATGTTATTCGCTGAATTATACTCAAGTTTTTATTAAATCCTAAAAATTATAGGTACACAATAATTTTGAATTATTTGAGTTTTCGAAAAATTTAAACAGCTAATACTTTATCCGCTATTAAGATTTTTCTATCAATTGTTTCTTTTATTAGTGAGATAGAAGAAATCTTTACATAAAATGTATTAACAAGGACCATTGATTTATTTAATTGAAGTTATATTAAAGCTTACAAAAAAAAAAAAAAGATAATTTCTGCTAGTTCCAATCTCTATTAATGAACTAATGGACCTTCTCTGAAAACCCTTCTAATAGGGATTTTGTAGTGATTTCTATCACTTTTTTCGAAATCTTTCTCATTTTGGGACATCTGTTTTGTGCTCGTTAACTCCCTATTCATAAGAGTCCAGTAGTTCTCCACTGGCCTGGGCTCCAAACAAAGTTATTGTTCTTATACTAGGCAAGAGCTATCTTATCGTAGTGGCAAGATGGCAAATCGGAGCAAAAATATGTGAGCATGTTGGCTTGTGAAATGCATTAGTCTTCTTTGGCATTAGTCTTCTTAGAGAGCCCGGTATATATAGAGCCCGTTCGTCGTCCATTATGCAGCAGAAGTATTTTTTTATGAAACGTGAGTTCAATTTCCGTGCCCTGTGTTTGTCCTCGTAATGTTGTTGTCTGTAACTTTTTGGACTCTGTATGTTGTCAAACCTGCATTGACTTTTTCTTTTCTTACCAAATAGTCCGAGCACTGAGCTAAGCGAGGTGCTTTTCTACCGGATGTGTTGAAAGCTCTTTTCAGTATGCTTTCTATTTTCTAGTCCATTAAAAACATCATGGGGACCTTTATTTCCTCTCGAACCATGCCTTCTATCAATAATGAAATTATCCTGATAGTTTCCAATAATATTAGCAACACTTTGACGACAGCGTTTTGATTCTTTGTCCAACGTTTTGTAAGACCAAGTTGGATTTTGTTGAAAATATAACAACAATATAACTTTTAATGTTCCTCAACGAGTATCACGCCAATTCCAAACACTCTTTGTTAAATCTTTTCAAACCAAATATGCTCTAGCTGATCCTTTTAGAAGAATTGGTTGTGTTTATAATAATCTTTATCAATTAATTGATTTTTCGTTGAACACTGATGTAATTAAGCATAATATCATTATGTTCTTAAATTCCTAACTATTTGTTTTTATTTTTAAATCATTTAATTTTCAATATATGTACATATGTAATTATTTCATTTATACAGGTCTATAAGGATTTATTCCATTGACCTAATAAATAAATAAAATAAAAAATTTTAGCACGTAGACATAATAACTGATTTTTCAAAACTAACTTGTTCAAAAAATTTCAAACAATGTTTGCGAAAAAACTTAAGTGACTAACCGTTTCATGTATTTCATATGACTGGCCGCGCTAAAAATTATCTTTTGACCTAGTCCCCAGATAGCAATCATAGAAATGTGGTTATCTCATTCAAATTTATTTATTAAACAAAAATGTACAATTTCTATAAAAAGTGCCGTTTCTAAAAAATAGCTTTTCTTAAAAAAATACCCTTGCTTAAAAAGTGTAAAAAGAACTGCTTTTATAAATACTAACTTTTCTTAAAAAAAGTTCTGTTTAAGAAACTACATTTTCTTAAGAAAGTACCTTTTTTAAGCAAGTAAGTTTTCTTAAGATAGTAAATTTTCTTAAGAAAGTACCTTTTCTTAAGAGAGTCCCTTTTCTTGAAAAAAGTACTGTTTCTATAAAGTGTACCTTTTCTTAAAAAGCACCTGTTCTAAAAAAGTACCTTTTCAATAAAAAATATCGTTTCTATCAAAACTAAATTTTGTTAAAAATGTATATTTTCTTATAAGATCACCTTCTTTTTAAGAAATACCTTTTCTTAAAAAAAAAAAATATCATTTCATATATAAGTATATTTTCTTAAAAAATACCTTTTTGTGAAAAAAAAAAACATTTTCTCCATAAATTTCATTTTCTTTAAAAAATTTACCTTTACTTAAAAGTGAATAGTTTTTTAAAAAATCACCTTTGATGTAAAAATTACATTTTCTTAAAAATACCTTTTCATAAATAAGTATCTTTTAAAAAAAAAAAAAATATATTTTCTTGAAAAAAAAAAACATTTTCTTAAAAAAATTACCTTCCCTAAAAAAATACCTTTTCGTAAACAAGTAGTTTTTCTTAAAAAAGTACTTTTTCTTAAATAACTGCCCTTTCTTAAAAAAGTTCATTTTCTTAAAAAGGTTAATTTTCTTAAAAAGGTACATTTTCTTAAAAAAAGTACCTGTTCTTAAAAAATACAGTTTCCCTAAAAGGTATTGTTTCTATCAAAACTAAAGTTTCTTAAAAAAGTATTTAAGAAGTACCTTTTCTTAAAAAAAATACCTTTTCATAGATAAATATATTTTCTTAACAAAATACCTTTTCGTGAAAAAAACATTTTCTCCATAAATTTCATTTTCTTTAAAAAAAAAAGTACCTTTACTTAAAAGTGTATAATGTTTTAAAAAATCACCTTTAATTTAAAAATTACATTTTCTTAAAATATACATTTTCTTAAAAAAAAATATCTTTTCTTGGAAAAAAAAAAACATTTTCTTAAAAAAATTACCTTCGCTAAAAAAATACCTTTTCGTAAAGTAGTTTTTCTTAAAAAAGTACCTTTTCTTAAAAAAGTTCCTTTTTTAAAATAAGTTCCTTTTTAAAAATAAGTTCCTTTTATTAAAAATTACATTTTCTTAAAAAAGTACCTTTTCGTAAAAAAGCACCTTTTCTTAAAAAAGTACCATTTCTATAAAAGGTATCGTTTCTATCGAAACTAAATTTTCTTAAAACAGTATATTTTTCTTAAAAAATCACCTTTTCTTTAAGAAGGACCTTTTCTTCAAAAATACTTATATAAGTATCTTATATAAAGTATCTTATATAAGTATCTTATATAAAGTATCTTATATAAAGTATCTTTGAAGAAAAGGTTCTTCTTAAAGAAAAGGTGATCTTTTTAAGAAAATATTCTGTTTTAAGAAAATTTAGTTTTGATAGAAACTAATTATATAAGATACTTATATAAGTATCTTTTCTTGAAAAAGTTCCTTTTCGTAAAAAAAACATTTTCTCTATAAATTTCATTTTCTTAAAAAAAATGTCATTACTTAAAAAAGTGTTATTTTTAAAAACTCTCCTTTTATTTCAAAATTACATTTTCTTAAAAAATACCTTTTCAGAAAGTATCTTTTCTTAAAAAAAAAACCTTTTCTTGAAAAAAAAAACATTTTCTTAAAAAAACAAGTAAACAAGTACAAAAATATCTTTTCTTAAAAAAAAAAAAAAAATTTCTTAAAAAAATTACCTTCCCTAAAAAAATACCTTTTCGTAAACAAGTAGTTTTTCTTAAAAAAAGTACCTTTTCTTAAAAAAGTACCGTTTTCTATAGAAATTACCTTTTCTTAAGAAAGTACCTTTATTTAAGAAAGTACCTTTTCTTGAAAAAAGTATTGTTTCTATAAAAAGTAACTTTTCTTAAAAAAGCACCTGTTCTAAAAAGAGTACCTTTTCTATAAAAATTATCGTTTCTATCAAAACAAAATTTTCTTAAAAATGTATATTTTTTATAAGATCACCTTTTATTTAAGAAGTACCTTTTCATAAAAAAATAGCTTTTCGTAAATAAGTATGTTTTAAAAAAAAAGACCTTTTCGTGAATAAAGCATTTTCTCCATGATTTTCATTTTCTTTAAAAAAGTACCTTTACTTAAAAGTGTATAATTCTTAAAAAATCACCTTTTATTTAAAAATTACGTATTCTTAAAAAATACTTTTTCAGAAATAAGTATCTTTGCTTAAAAAAATATCTTTAAAAAAAACATTTTCTTAAAAAAATTTGCTTTCCTAAAAAAATACCTTATCTTAAACAAGTAATTTTTCTGAAAAAAGTACCTTTTCTTATATACATAAGTACCTTTTCTGAAAAAAGTTGCTTCACCTAAAAACATACCTTTTCTTAAAAAAGTGAATTTTCTTAAGAATTTTCTTTAAAAAAAGTACCTTTTCTTAAAAAGTACCTTTATTTGAAAAAAGTCGATTTTCAAAAAAATATAATTTTCTTAAAAAAGTAATGTTTCTATGAAAAGTACCTTTTCCTTTTCTTCAAGTAACTTTTTCTTAAAAGTACTTTTTCTATAAAAAGTACCATTTTAATAAAATGTACCGTTTCAATGAAACGTTAAAAAAGTACTATTTCAATAAGAAGTACCGTTTCTATAAAAATTACCTTTTTTAGAAAGGTACTATTTCTTAAGAAGTTGAATTTTCTTCAAAAAAAGTAATAAAAATAATAATTTTTAATTATCTTACAAAAATACGTTATCTTAAGAAAGGACTTTCGTCAAAAGTGCATTTTCTTAAAAAAAATTTATAATTAGAGTCAGCAACCTTTTAACTTATTTTACATATATTTTTTCAAAACTTTATTTGCGTTGCAAATTGCAAAATTTAAAGGAAATAAATAAGAGGATTATTAGGCTTCTCATTGTTTTCTATAAAATTTATTTATATCGAATGCTCAAGTCACCGTTTATATCATAAATCCTTTCTGACACATTATAAAATTCATTCGTTAAACCAAATTGGTAAAATTTGACCTACTTAATATTAATTAATTAAAACAAAATTTTGTACATATTCAGAACAGATTTGGCAACATGCTGTTATAAATTTGGTTTTTTTTGGTAGTAAAGTAAAACAAAAAAATTTGAATCATGAAACAAAATTTGCAACTACCTAACAAGAGATAAAACGACAGGCTATAAAATCATGGCTCCTTAACTTTTAATAAGTTTTGTTGAAATAAAAAAATCAACACTACACATATAGACGAATGGACGGACAGGCAGAGAGACAGAGTAAAGTGAATTCATTAAATAAAGAACTTTAAGCAATTAAGTAGTAGTGACTGACTGCCTGAATGACTGACCACTGGCTGGGTAAAATAACCACAATGCAGGCCAGGCCGTTCGTTCGCATATACATTTAAGCACACACATTTATGTTTAATCAATATTTTATTGTTGTATAAGACAGATCTGTATAAAATAAAACCACAGCGGAGGCAAATACAAATAATAAAAAAGCTTAACCATGCTTTATCACCTTTCAAGATCTCTTTGTGTGATTGTTGTGTTTTTTTTTTTCACAAGGGACCTTTTGCCGACTTTATACAATATATTTTGAAACGATATGTAATGTTTTACGATAAGTTGTAGATTTGATTGTGTAGTTTACTTTATTTTCCTCCTTCTTAGTTTTGTTTATGAATTTTGATTTCTTTTTTTTTTTTTTTTAAGTTTTCTTACTTATATTCAATTCAGACTGTGTTCATAAAAGGATATTTTTTATGGCAGATATTTATCTAAAGTTTTATACATTTTCATAAGGCACGACTATTAGGCTACAAGGTTTATTGGTTTGTATTTGGTTTGCTTTTCATTCGGCTCTTTCAAAGTTAATTTGTTAATTATGCATAAGTAGTGGGATTAAACTTAAAAGTAAGTCCAAGATATAAATAAAATTCTTAAGAAGTGAGCTTATTTTTTGTAAGGAGGTGTTAAAGAACTTCTTTTGTTTTGTGTAGTTAAAGAGATCTAGGCATATATGTATAAGTAGTTTTTATTCAAAAATCTTTTGATGTGATGCACGTCAATATGTGACTGTAGTAGTAAAGTATTTACAATCGCAACTCAGTTAATTATACGCAAATTAATGAAGACAAATTTAATTTAAAATCCATTGAAACCGATTTCATAAAAAAAAAAAAAAAAACTGGTATCTTTGTAACCCATATTCGAATGAATCTGATAAAAAAATTGTAGGCTAATTGTTTTAATTCTTTTTTATATGTATAACTTACACAACTCTTGACCAAGACAAAATTTCTTGCTAGTGGGTACTTTTTTTCGAGTAAATTTGTTTCAATTAATATTTTTAAACGAGACTCCAATAATAATTTTTCAACTTTAATAACCATCATACACAAAACAAATGTGTTATTAAGCACTGACAATCAACAATCAACAATTACTATATACTTCTCATACATACATAATACCCAGGGGGCCTATTGGCTCAGAGCCAAAAATAAAAGAACCGCCTAAAACACAACATAAGCACATTTACAAAAAACAAAAACAAAACTCGCTACCACAAAGAACTCTTTCGTATTTTGTATACAAAATTAAAAAGCCATACACGAAAATCCCCCAACATTTGTTTAACTATTAGGGCCTTAACTTGAAATAGAAATTAAAACAAAATTTTAACAACAACAAAAAATTGCATACTATAAATGGCATCAAAGTGCAACAAAAATGCTGTCAGCACACACTATGGAGAGACTAATGGTTTTGAACGTTGGAAAATATGCAATTTTCAAATATTTTTTTCCATTTACTGCATTTAAACTAACAATTGCAATAACATGGAATAAACAAGAAGCAAATAAATTTTATTTGAAAATTCTGGAAGATTTTTTTTTTTGTAATAGTTATGTGCAAATTATACAGTGTTTCGAATTTTTCGCAATTGGAAAAATTTTTTGCAAAAATAATTTGTTAGACCATTAATAGATCATTGGATCACAGGAAAACGGTTAAAAATCGATCCGAAGTTTTGTCGGCATGCAGACAAGTAGACTCTACAAGTGAGTAAAAATTAAAAAAATATATGACCTGATCTATGAAATGGAAAAAATCACTTTCCACTTTTTTGACGATTTGGATAAAGTATGAGACGCTCTTCCACATGATGAAAATCAGAAAGTCATTATTTGTGGAAAAGTTTACTAAACATGAAGAAAAAAAATTTTTTTTCGTGGTAAAATTATTTTCCATTTGTTATTACAGAAATCTTTTGAGAGAAATTCGGTAACCAGCTCCTCTTTATCTACAGCTGATAAATCCATCCTTACGAAACATTGTTCCATTTTATCTTCTGCCTCAAACAAATGAAGTTCATCATCATTATCGCCTTTCTAACTACCATCATCATCATTGTTTTCATCTTTTTGCGGGAAGGCACTAAATTCCTCATCAACACTAATTTTTCTGGAAAAGACCAACAAAAACGATTTCATTAACGTTGTAATGAAAAAGACGCTGGTCCCTCTTGGAAATTTTCAATACTATTGCATTTATTGGTTTCGCAACTCCTTATGCTTCAAAACTCCCCACTCTCCGCTACTCTATTATTCTTTAAAATATATGTATATTATTTTCATCTGTTTTATAAATGTTTACATGTTTAAAAATAATCATATAATAAGGATTGTTAGCAGATATTAATTTAATGATTGAGTTTGAAATTATTCAGGCTTAAGATGAAATGTCTTTCCTATAACTAACTTAAGCAGAAAAAACAAACTTTAGCATATTTGTTATAAAATAAAATTATATACATATATTCTAAAAGACATGCTATGTAGCTGTTTCAGGTTGAATAACCATCCTTATTAAAAAAATCACTATCCTGTTAAAAGAATTAATCTTAAACCAATTTTTGCCAAAACTAAAATAATGAGAAACTACGTCAAAGTAGATATAAAGGGTCCGCCATCTAACGTTTTTTTTTCAACTAGTGCTTATTTCGTGAATTGAACACTTAGCTCATGACTGATTTGGCAGATAATTAGTTTTATCCTTCCGCTGAACGAATATGGTTGTGTATACGCTTGAACAACGCTGGGAAAGAATGCGACATTACTTTGAAAATCATGGTAATGTTGCAGAATGTGTGCGGAAATTGCGTACGGATTTTGAAAGAAGAGAAGCACCGTCAGCTCCGTATGTTCGTTATCTTGTGAAAAAAGTGAAAGAAACTGGCATCCTCATCGATAAACCAAAGCGTGAAAAGCCAAAAACAGTGCGTACACCCGAGAATATTGCTACAGTGGCAGAAAGTGTGCGTGAAGCGCCATCAACATCAATTCACCGTTGTTCTCAAGAATTGAACATTTCGGAGGCATCATTGAGACGAATTTTGCATAAAGACCTTGGTGTGACGCCATATAAAGCCCAATTGGTTCAGGAGTTGAAGCCAACTGACCATCCAATGCGTTTTCGCTTCGCTAAGTGGGCCTGCGATCGACTTACAGAAGATGCCGATTTTGCCAAAAAAAAATCATCTTTTCAGATGAAGCGCATTTTGATCTTGGCGGGTATGTAAACAAGCAAAATTGTCGCATTTATGGCACAGAAAACCCGCACGCATACATTGAAATGCCGATGCACACAAAACGAGTTACTGTTTGGTGCGGATTTTGGTCCAGAGGCATAATTGGGCAATTTTTCTTCGAAAATGAGCAAGGAGTGGCCGTTACAGTCAATGGCGTACGTTATCGGGCCATGTTGAACGAATTTTTGTTGGCAGCATTTGGTTTCAAGAGGACGGCGCTACGTGCCACACAGCCGAAGCTACACTCGATGTTTTGCGCCCTGTTTTTGAAGATCGCATTATCAGCCGCAGAGCTGATGTCGTTTGGCCACCTCGGAGCTGCGATTTGACACCGTTGGACTATTATTTGTGGGATGCCCTCAAAGATAAGTGTTACGCCAACAAGCCAGACGCTTTGAAGGACAATATTCGTGAAGCCATTGGTGAAATACAGCTGAACACAATCGATAATGTGCTTAAAAATTGGACCGATTGTGTAGGCTACTGCATGGCCAGCCGAGGCAGCCATTTGAATGAAATTATTTTCCATTATTAACCGGAAGGATTGTACTTTCAAATAAAAAAAGAAATTTGAGATAATATTCAGTAGTTTTTTTTTTATAGCATTTTCAAAAAAAAAAAAGTTATTTGGCGGACCCTTTATTATTTTCAATAGAGGTAGCAATGTAAAAACTTTAATATTTTTACTGTTAATATATTTTACTGCTGCGCTTCGCTGCATCGTAACAAAATACAAAATTACGTTTTGTAGAAAACTATTTTATTTATTTTTGACGATTTTTGTTTTTACGATATTGATTTTGGCAATTTTTGGCTTTAGCGAATTTTGTTTTTTTCATATTTTGATTTTTGGCGATTTTTGATTTATGGCGATTTTTATTTTTTTTTTTTTTTGCGATTTTTGGTTCTGAAAATTTTTGTTTTTGCCGATTTTTGTTATTCGCGATATTCGGATTTGGCGATTTTTGATTTTGGCGTTTTTTTTGGATTTTTTGCGATTTTTGTTGCTCGCGATTTTCGGGTTTGGCGGGTTTATGCAAATTTTGTTATTCGGGATTTTCGTTTTTTGCCGATTTTTGGCTTTGACGATTTTTGTTTTTTGTGATTTTTGATTTTAGCGATTTTTGTTTTTTGCGATTTGCCATTTTGGCGTTTTTTGATATTGGCGATTCTGCCCATATTTTCCAAGATTGTCATTTTCATTGTACATCATATTTTTTTATAGGTGGTGCCAAGCCGATCCCCGCTAATTTTTTTCCGAAGGTCCCAAGGCTTTTTCTATTATACTACTCCAGTTATATGATATTAAATATTTACTTTGTATGGGGGTGACACGCCCATTTTTTCCAACTATTCGCGTTAATAACTTATGAACTCACACAAAGTACCAATGCCTTTTCTATTTAGTACTCCAGATATATGATATTAAATATTCACATTAATAACTCATGAACTGAGACAAAGTGCCAAGCTTTCTCTATTATAGTACTCCAGATATATGATATATGTATAACATTTACTTTGTACGAGGGCACCACGACCATTTTCCCGGTCCCGCCCATTTTCCACTACTCTTCACATTAATTTAATATGTACATGTACATTGTTTCAGAACTCCTTTTGTCGTAGTACTCCAGATATTATTGTGTGAGCTTATAATTTATCAACGTCAGTACTCGGAAAAATGGGCGGGATCAGATCAGTGGGCGTGGGACCTCCATAAAAGTAAATGTGTAATGTAATAAATCTGGAGTACTGTAATAGTAAAACCTTCAAACTTTGCCTGAGTTTCGTGATTAGTCGAACAAAAAATGAAGCAGTGCGAGTCCATCAGATATTAATGTAAGTACTCATATAAAAATTCGGCGGAATATGATTAGCGGGCGTAGCACCTCGCGTACAAAAACAAAATGAAATGCAGTGTTGAAACTTTTGAAAGGTATATTAATTACCAATGTGAGTAGTCATGGAAAATATGGGAGGAAAGCCAAATTCAAAACAAAAATCTTCAAAACCAAAAGATGGCAAATCAAAAATCGATTAAATCAAAAATTCAAGGCCAGTCATTAAGTGTTGCCGGATTTAATTTGATAAATTCGTGATTTTCTCATGGGCAGCTCTATGTAGTTTCCTACAAAGAAACGCCGAAAAATTTGAAAATTTTGGCAACAAATGAGAAAACAAAAAATTATATTTCACATATAATCCAAATATGGTAAAAATCTGTCTTTTTACACGCTTAATAATGCAGTTCATTTCGTTACACTGTTAACATTATATATTTACATACATACCAGATGTTCTACACCACATCAGGCTGTGACGGTATTATTAGTTAGTCTTTGTGTTTGCCAAGCAAAATTTTTTTATATATAAAAAAATGCGTGGTTTTCAATTGGCATCGAAATCCTTCCCCCTTAAATTAAAGATGATCCTCAAGTTTATTAATCGAAGTTATGAGATCATAAAAATAAGAATTTTAAAATATTATTATGTTATAACCATTAAATAAAATGCTTTTGCATACCAAAGTGATGTTTACGATATGTAATTTTATCAGAGTTTTAAAAGATTTCCCACTCAAGAGTTCTTGGTGGCAGTTGTGGCAGTGGGACATTAATAATCTTCTTTCAGTAATCAATTTCATTAAAAAAAATTTTGATTTGTAATATATTATTTCATACTAAATTAGACCCTAAAAACATATTACTACTATTTTTTTTTAAAAGCTTATGGCTAAGTTCACTTGAAATCGACTTTACCTTAATCCAGATTATTCAAATTTAGTTTAGAATAACCCACTTTGTCATTAACGCCGAGCAATTGGTATTACATTTGCTATGTCGAATAAGCTAATCGTTCATCTCCAATGAAGGGTATTTTTAAGTCGCCCCCGCATTTTCTTTCATATTCTATTTAGGGAAGTAATATTGTATGAATCGCAAAATTGATAACACCAAGCAATAGCGCTAAGACATTAAAGCATTTATGGTTTCAAATATGATGATGGATTCATGAATACATAATAAACATTTCTAGGCTGTGAAAAATCAAGTGCAATTGCATATAAAAATTGTACATGGTACTCGTATAACAAACACACATACACACACACATTATGCATGTGTATGTGAATACAAATTAAAAATGTTTTAATAAAACCAATAACTTATAACATGTTTAATAAAATATTTACTAAAAACCTGCTGTGTTTTTGTAATTAGTTTAATTTTAACAAAACAAATTATTCTAACAGCCATATTTGGTTTAAGCCTTAAGAATTGAAAATGTCTTTTACAGCTGCATTTTATTTTTTTTTTTTTTTTGTAATTTTGTTCGTTTGTTGCAATAGTCACTCCGTTTGTATGAATGACAATTTGGCAAGTGTCGACGTCGCTAAGTCTAATGGAAATGACAGTTTTCAATGCATTTCATGAAGCTGGCATTAATAATAAAATGTTTTTCAAATTTAATTCCACAAACAAACTCAACAAAAAAAAAATAAAAATCTATTTGTAAACAAACAAGATAAAAATTAAAATTCGGTCATTTGTGAAAAATATACGTTATGACTATTAATGAATTGTTAATTATCGCTTAAAGCATTAAACTCACGCAAAAAAAAAAAATAATAATAAAAATTGCAAATTGAGGTGAGCTAGCTGGTTATGACTATAAATATAAAGTTAAAATCTATTTAGATAATGAATTATTTCGAATGCTATACATCTTCAATAATCGTTAGTTCGAGAATGTATTAAACTTCGATCTTGGATTGATTCCACTAGAACTTTCGAACTTTACAAAAAAATTTGATACCACTAAAACTTACGAACAGTTTTTTTATGCGTTTAATTTTAAAATAAAAATAAAAAGCATAAAAATAGCATGCAATTCTTGATATTTGTTAATAAATGTACCTCATATGTTACGTTGCGGTTAGATCTACCCAATCAATCTTTACATAAGGCTTGCTTAAGGTGACCAACATATTTCAAAGGGCGATTCGAAATACTAATGAGTGTGCTATGGCGGTTGATGCCATGGTAAATCAACCAGTCACTGAATCCGACTTCAGATTTTTGTGGTGATATACATAAATCTGTGGTTTTCTAGAATAACCGCGTATGTCATAAAATCAAAATGTTCAGGGGAGCCAAAAAACGTTATATTTGAAATTATGGGCTCGATATAAAGTTTTTAGAGCTTTTTATTTAACGGTCCTGTAGATATGGGCAATAAATACTTTATATAAAATTTTGATTCAAAAATCTTCAGAGGAGTAGATCCTAGAGAAGGACGAAAACAACAATATGTAAATTACACTTAAAGTGTGTGCAAATAAAACAACTTATGTCGACAAAAGTCGTTTTCCTTGAAAAAGAAAACTACCACCATGTAGACATAAGTTGTTGTTGCTTGAAAATGGGTTTTTCTGTTCATCAACAAAAAGTTAACGGGAGTTAGGATGAGAATATAATAACGTATCAAGAATAATAGTGACAAAAAATGACAGAAATAAACACACAAGTTTTTATAAGTGGTTATACACTGAAAACTAATCCAAAATTATTTAGAATTTTTTTTTTCATTAATAACAACGTATGTCGCTATGTGTCGTTTTCTGAGAAAATAATTTGTCAGCGATCAAACCTAGGTTGACATACGTCGTTAGTGCTGCAAATTAATTTAATAAACATTTAAGTTAAGTCGTTATTTAAGGAAAAAACTTAGAAATGGTCAATATTAAAAAAAAACAAGTTTAGAGACCCTATCTCTTAGGCCCAACTAACTGGACATAGAAAATAAGCAAAACCAAATTTGAGTGGGATTTTTATTAATTTTTTTGGCTGCAGATATGCAAAAGTTCATATCGGATGCTACATCTATATAGGGACTTGGTCCAAAAATGGACCGATCCTGATCATGTTTGGTAAAGTCTCTTGTATTTTGCAAAAATATATACAAACAAAATTTGAGAAGAATCAGTGCAATATTTTTGTTTTTTAATAGAATTAAGTGAAGATCGGGAAGCAGCTCTATATGGGGTCAAAGTGATCATTTTTGGGCTACTCATTAGTGGATGTAATGAATGCATACAAACTCAATTTGAGTAAGATCTATATGACAATTTGGATCTTATGGCAATTTATGTCGATTTCATATGGGTAATTTGTATGGGGTCTAGGTCTGAACATGGACCGATTCTCACCATTTTCAGTAGCGTTCATCCCATGGCCGATAGAAGCCTATATACCAATTTTCATCAAAATATATTCATATTTGCGACCTGCAGTTTGATTACAAGGTTTACATGGACACACAGACGGACGGACGGACGGACGGACATTGTTAAATCAACTCAGAAAGTGATTCTGATTCGATCGGTATAATTAAAGATGGGTCTAGGTCAAACCACATAGTGGTATAGGGTATAATAAATTAACGCATGTAAAGAGCGTTGGCATCATTAACTCAAAAGTGACAAAAATGGACATACGTGGTTATTTCAGAAAACCACAGAAATATATAAGAATATATGTATTTAGAATTGTATTTTCAAAGAATTAAAAAAGTCATTACGAAAAGTCATTAATTTTTTTAAAAAAAAGCGTTAAGTTGTATCGGTTAAACGCCAGTCAAACTAGAAGAGCTGAAATTTTTATTTATTGCCGATCAGGTTAGCACATACCACTTTTTCCATTCTTGTAGAGCTTTTGAGCTATGATCTTATTTCTAAACTCATACATTAAGTAATTTATACATTTTTTAAGAATGATCCCATAAAAACGATTAGGAAGCGACTCGTGCAGTTTTGCAATATAATCTAGAAAAATAGCTGGCTAAGCGCCCTTGATGCCTTTAATTAGTTCCGCTTTGATGGAATATTATTTTCCAGAATCGTAATCTTTACGAACCAACCATTCCCACACGTTTTCTATTATATTGATATTGGGTGAATAAAACGGCCATGGAATTAAATTATCATTTTGGCCTCAATCCATTATTTAACCACTCGGGTAGTGTGGTTCGGAGCATTGGTATGTGGAAAATGCCATGGCAAATTGCGAAGCAACATCTTAAAATGTAGTAGGAGAAAGCGAGCCAAGTGCTGTTCCTCCTTACGAAGATCATATAAAAAATAATTGTATCTGTCCGAGCCTTCCAGCGTAACGCCAATCATATCATGTCATGTCATGTGCGATCTTGCAATGTGGAGCATTCCATGTCATTCCTTAAATAGTAGATTAGATCATTAACACTTGTCCTGATCATCGCCCTGAGTTATGAGTGGTCGATACTTCGCTCAAAATAGTTTTCTTATCATCATTAGAATGCACTCTATTATTATCGCCTTTATTATTTTTGCCATATCCAGACTTATTGCACAGAAATGCAGGAATAACTTTACGACTTCTAGCGATCTGTATTTCGATGCTTCACTTATTGAAAGTCTTTGAAAAGGCCAATTTTTGATTTTCCTTTACTCATATTAATGCCAATAGACTACTTGAGCAGAATTTACATGTGCTCAACTGATGTTACAAAAATAAAGCACACTTTCCCTATGAAAAATATAAGAAAATAGCTAAAATCGATAAAAGGGATCCCACCGAGAGTGTTTACGAAAATCAGAAAAATAGAATGCAAAAAAGTAGCTGAACGTCAACAAAAACAACAAGAACAATTATATTAAGTTGATGGCTCGCTGTCTACATTCAATTTTAAAGGCAATATTTTTTTTCTTTTAAACGAAAGTTAATTGAATTGTATATTGTATAATTTAAAAGTAATGGACAACTTTGTAAGGCCGAGGCCACGCAATGAACGGCAAAGCGGTGGCCACACAATGAGCGGCATGTGAGCGGCATTTCTGAGCGTCTAAGCGGCGCCGCTCAGGAATAGAACTTGTTCTAATTTTTAGTTGTTTTCGGAGCGGCAAAGAATAAAAATGGCAAAAATGCTTTTCTTTGTTTTGTCATTCTGTAGCGCGATTCAGTAACTTCTTTTTAACGATAATCGATTCGTTAGATAAAGACAACAACAAAATTATCGATTTTGGTATTCAGTAAATTTTTTTAAACGATATTCACTATTGTTAAAGTCAGCTGTTGTTGTTACCTTAACGACAACTATTTTTGTGTTGTTTTTCAATCGATAAAAAGTTAAAAAGGTTGAAATTTAGTCATACACAAATAAAAATCATAAAATAGTGAAAATATTTTGCTTTTATTATAAAAACGTTTTATATACATAATAAATAATAACATTGACAATGGCATTTTGACAACTAACCGCTCAGAAATGACGCTCAGCAATAAGCCACTTGCCGCTCAAACTCGCCGCTCACCGCTCTGCCGCTCATTGCGTGGCCTAAGAGTACATAGTGAAATTTTCAAGGTGATATATTTTAGAAATCGAAAGGGTCGCGAGTGAGAAAGCTTATGATTCGTTAAACTCTGTCATACTACAATACTTATAGTGAATCATTGAAAAGAATCATATTCAAATACTGTTCAGTGTGTCAATTTATTTTAAACTTTCGTACAAAATTTTATTTTTTCTTTGAATTTTATCCCGTTAAAAAACCTTTTCTTAGAAATCAAGAAAAATCGCGGCAAAAATATCCGGTGCCGTATTGCAGTTTATTATACCCTATACCACTATGTGGTTTGGGTATAATGATTTTGTGCTGCTGTTTGTAACAACCAAAAATCTTTGACCTAGACCGATCTTTAATTATACCGATCGAATCAGAATCACTTTCTGAGTTGATATAACAATGTCCGTCCGTCCGTCCGTCTGTGCGTCCATGTAAACCTTGTAATCAAACTGCAGGTCGCAAATATGAATATATTCTGATGAAATTTGGTATATATGCTTTCATCGACCATGGGATGAACGCTATTAAAATTGGTGAGAATCGGTCCATGTTCAGACCTAGCCCCCATACAAAATACCCCTATGAAATCGACATAAATTGCCATAAGATCCAAATTGTCATATAGATCTTACTCAAATTGGGTTTGTAGGCGTTCATTACATCCATTAATGAGTAGTCCAAAAATGATCCCTTTGGCCCCATATAGAGCTGCTTCCCGATCTTCACTTAAATCTATTAAAAAACAAAAATATTGCACTGATTCTTCTCAAATTTTGTTTGTATATATTTTTGCAAAATACAAGAGACCTTACCAAACATGATCAGGATCGGTCCATTTTTGGACCTAGTCCCCATATAGATATAGCATCCGATATGAACTTTTTCATATCTGCAGCCAAAAAAATTAATAAAAATCCCACTCAAATTTGGTTTATGCTTATTTTCTATATCCAGTTAGTTGGGCCTGAGAGATAGGGTCTCTTAACGCATGGTATAGGGTATCGTATAGTCGGTCTAGACCGACTATAATTTTCTTACTTGTTTTATTTATACATTTGTGACTACAATTTTGTTGTTTTTGTTGTGCTGTATATCTTGAACAACTAGGAATATTATATTTTGATACTGAATTATACTGTTTTTCCAAATTTAGAAATAAATTGTAGTTACTAATTAAAGTGGTTATTTAAATTTTCTTCGAAATTTGATTAAAAACAGTTGGTCACATTAGGAATCGTATAAGTACGTTTTCCATTATATCGTTTTCATATTTTCAAGTATTATTTTTCAAAATATCGGTTATATAAAATCAACTAATTTACGCTGTGGCCATTAAATGCTTGCTGGGCTAATAGAATTTCATCATTAACTAGTAAATATTACATACGTTCATGTCCGTACCAAGAAATAAACACATGTTTGCATCATAAGTGAATACCCAACTGTATGTTTATTAAAATATTTATAATTTCAGGGGGCTCGTTTTTTTATTATCTTGTCTTGTTGTTTTGTAGAGCGCCATACAATTGTAGTTGGTGGTCAGTATATATTTTTAACATTTGCAAGAAGTTGACAACCTTGGCATGAAGTTTAAAATTTGAACATAAGGAAAAATTTTGTTTCAATATTTAAGAGTTTTACCGATAAAAAAAAATAAAACATAGTCATACAATTAGTATATTAATGAAGTAAATTATATAATTTTCAATAGTTGATAATATTTATTTTTTTACATAAAATTGCAAAAGGTTCTAGCACGTCATTTCACTCATTTCATTTCATATATAGAGTACATCTTTATTTATTATATGTTAACATATTGGAGAATTTGTTATGAGATTTTAATAAAAATATATTACTACAATTAAGATTTAGAATCAATGGATATTAACAATTATTTTAGGGAATACTTATGGTTTGTGAAGGAAAAGTTAGGGTAAAACCTTTTTGGTGAATTTCAAATGTTATTAGAAAATACATACGTATAAGTTAAGATTTTAAGTAGCGTACATTTTTCAATTTATTAATTTTTCTGGTGCACAAGGATTATAATTTAAGTGGATTCGCTACAAAACCTTATCGCTTTGTCCGTTCTTCTTCTTCATTTTCTCGTTCCCCTCGTCTTTTCTGTAAATTGGCCAGATTTTCGTCAACACCGGCCATACATCCTGGACGTCCCTTCTCTCTTTGCATTTGCAAAAATACAGCACATTCCGGATCGGTTACCATTTTAAGTGCATTGACATGTGCGATGTCAAAAAGGTCCTCCAATTTTTCGACAAACTCATCTTCCTTATTTTTGTTTTTCACCGCCTCACAGTGGACCATTTGACGAGAAGGCGGTCAAAAGTCTATAACTTTTGATTGGATTGGAATTTTGATATGCGGTTTTTTTTTGTTTGGTTTTGCTATAAAACGTAATTCTCGACCGAAAATAAAAAAAGTTACGGAGGGTTTAAAATACATTTTCATTTGTAGTTGAATTTTAGTACAAAAGTGAAGTGTTAAAATGTAAAAAAAAAGGTTTTTTTTGTGTGATGTTTTTTTTTTTAATATGTCTTATTTTTTCAGTTAATTTTACAACTAATACTTTTTAACAATTTTTTAAGTTAATTTTTTCAGAAAATGCCAAACTTTGGCCCCGAAAACTTTTTAGTCCTAATGTGCACAAGGGCCAAAGGTTGTTTTTTTTTTTTTTTTTTTTTTTTTTGAAAGATCCCGAGTTAAAATATAATTTATTAAGCAGCGAACGTAACAGTTACTTTATATTGGTTCAAGATAGAGAAGTTTCAATGAAAAACTCGTATGTTTTTGCTTTAGTTAAATTTTTTTTTATTGTCTTTTTAAATATTTCTATATCAATTTTTATGGTAAATTTATGAAATATAACAATTTTTATTGTAAATTTACAAAATATATAAATTTTTAAATCAAGAAAATTTTTTAACTATATAAAAAAAGTGTAGCTTATTGTTAGTGTAATGAAAAAGTACTTTAAATCAACCAATTTTAGTAAAAATTTCTTCTAAATAGACTTGATTTTCATTTTCTAGAAGTTGTTTAGCTTCTTCGTCTAATTCAATAGAGGTAGTTTTCCATTTTTGAAGAATGTTGGACATATATGGATCTGAAGTGCACAACAAAATAGTGATAAGGTCTTCATTAGTACAACCTCTGGACATTTTCCTTGTGTTGTGCTCGCGAAAGAATCTGTAGTCTTTGTTCCTTTTTTCTTGCGCTTCTTCAGATAGATCTCCTATTGGTAGCATATTGTTTTGAATTATTTGTGCCACATGGTATAAAATTTTATGAACTGTGGATGGCACATATCTCCAAGAGTATTTTTCATTATAAAGTATAGCTGTTTTATTGGCGTACTCTCCAAATTTTTTTGCATTTATCTTTCTGCTGCATGCTAGAACTTGTAATATGATTTTGAATCGTCTTATTAATTCATGATCTACACCTGTGATAGATGCTGCAGTTTCCGGATCGGAAAAAAATCTCCTTGCAGTATTTCCAACATTTGTGTTTCCTTCCCCTTGTTTTGGTTGGTCGATTACGAGGCCTAGCTGTAGATATTTTTGTTGAATTTGTTTTTTTTGCTTTTTTTTTCTTCGTTTTCTTTTTTTTCTCACTGTTTCGCCTAACGGACCAAATTCCAAATCATAACCCAATTTAAGAATATGCTCCATGAAACGTATTCTAGCATGAAGAGGGGACATTCCAAATTCGTAGGCTTCCTTAAAACTATCGTCTTCTGGTGGGGATTGGCTTAATTGACTTGATGTCTTTTGGCATATAATGCAGCTTGACGTTGACTTTGTTCCAGTTAAAGCTTGTTCAACTTTTCCATCAATCATTGTGAGACACATTTTAAAATGTACTTCAATGTCTTGGTCATCAAATTTAAATATTACTGGTTGAAGTTCCTTAATTTGATCTTTTATTTTTTGAACTTCTTCAGTTATGACATCTTTGGTTTCCTTTTTGAATGCAAATTTTATTGGTCTGCAATACTTTGTTGAAGAAGGAATTTCATTTTTTCATATATCATTTTCTGTTGCTCTACTAGTTGACGGCTCTAAGACGCTATACCTTTTTGTTAAGCGCAGTGGAACGACAGATTCCATAAATAAATTAGCATCTGATGAATTTTCGGCATTAAATTGCTTGTGTTGTTTCTGACCAGAGGATCCATCACATCCCCATTTAGAAATTAAAGTAATGCTGCCATTACCAATTTTTTTTTTAATGATCAGTATCAAGCGTATTTAGCAATCGTTCTGCAGTATGTTCAAGGAGATCTTGCAATTTTATTTCTGGTGATGTTGAAGTGACACTAATAGCAGATTGTGAAGGTAAGCATTCTTTTTTGGCACAAACTAAATCCCGATACTCTGGAAAAATCCCACAATTCTTTTCATTGGTTCGCTTCCGCAATTCCTTATATTGATTTTTGGTCAATTTCAAATCCAAAAATAGGGCGAACGCTTCTTCCGGCGTAAATTTCTTATCTTCAATTGGTGTAGGAATGCTTTTCAAAGTCCTCTTTGTGCCCTTGGGCTCGCTTCTACTATTTTTTCAATTATTTTAATTTTATTTTTTTTATTTTGGGTTGGTTGAATTTGGTGCAAAAATGAATCCTTAATAATTCTTTGAGAAATTTCTTCATTGATATTCTCTAGCTTGCGCCTTCGAGATCTTTCACTACATCCGTCAATTGGTTTTGCTGGTCGACCCTTTTTTCCACTTTCGTTGGCAGTTGTAGATGCACTCTCAAAAATAAGTTCCTTTATTAACCAGTCTTGGTAACGTTTGTACATCTTTGCCTTGCTATGAGAGCATTCAATGTACCGTCTTTTCAAATTCGATGCAAAATTAGTAATTTTTCCTTTGTGCATTTCAATGTCTTCTAGGTTACAATTCTTAAAGATGTCGTTGCTCACTATGTGCAAAATTACATCGTCTACATCATTTCATTGAAAATAAATATCTGCCAAATCTCTGTAACAGTACTTAGCCATTGCACAAATTGCAATGAATAATAATTGTGGAAACATTATTATAAATTCTCTTTCTTGCAATTATGTAAAATAAAAATTTGTATCTTTTATTACCACTTTCAGAAGCATAAAAACCCACACCCTAACCCCTTTTAAAAGGTGAAGCATACCTGCTCATATCTTAAAGGGCTATGTCGCAACAGTTTTTTTTTTTACCATTTACCTGTTATTTAAATTGTTTCCCATTTTGTCAGGCATTTAAACTATATAACTCTAATTCAGACTATTAATGGTTTTGAAAGATACCTATGCAAATGTACCTGTAACAATTAACCGCATTATATCTCAACCCTTTTTTATAAGTATATAACAACTCCTGGCAACTTTACCGACACGCAAAAAAATACACCGCGGTGCACCGGTACGACCAACTTTTGTATTCATAACACTCAGACGGACGGACGGACATCGTTTAATCGACTCAGAAAGTGTTTTTGAGTCGATTCGTAAAATAAAAGATGGATAAAGGTCCAATATTTTTGTCAGTTACAAACATCACTTCAAACTTAATATATCCTAACCACATACAACTGGACAACTTTTGTATTCATAAATTTTGCAGAAAATATCTAACCTTGGGTCAGAAAAATTGTTCTGGTGCACACGGGCGGAAACTGGCGGTTGTATAATGGGGTATAAAAGTATAGGGGAGGGTTCGACTATAGAAGAGTGCAAGATTTTTTCTGACTGCTTCTGACTGGCAGGAGTTATGCTCTATTAAGTAGGAGATTTTCGGAAAATTTTGACCTTCTTGAAAAAAAATTTTTTTTAAATTTCGGAATGTTTCAGTGATTTTACATTTTTAGCATTAATAGTATGGAAGCTACAAAATTATACAAAATGTATTTCACTTCAAAATCTTTTAAATCGAAAAAGTTACAGTCTTTCAAAAATAAAAATTTACAAAGAAATTTTTAATTTTACCAAAATACTGAGAAAGCCCATTTTCGAAGACCCTGTTCGCTGTGATATAGTTGAGATAGAGTCGCAATTTTTTGGCTCCCGAGGTTTACTAGCATTTACTTTCAAATGCATAACATAACTTTAAAATCGGTAACAAAAAAAAATATGATTTTTGGCCGCCTTCTCAAAATATGGTCCACTGTGCGCCTCTCAAAGTATTCTTTTGCAAGCAATACCATTCAGTAAACAAAGATAAAACTTTTCTTTTAACATCATGACGCCAAAAAATCATGACAATGTCAGTCACCAAGTATGCACTTTCGTCACGACTTATTTCACGATGCCCAGTTCCATAAAAGTACATCTTGAGCGCTTGTTTTCTAGATGGCAATTTTGTTCCCATTATATTCGAACAAAATGTTGTATGATTAAAAAAGTTCGGTACGCGATCTTAAACTTTTCGCAACGCCGGTCGATGTTGATGCCATTTTATTTTGTTGATTTCAAAATTGTTTTTAATTAAATTTCGGTGTCTAATATATAGAGATTTTTATTTTACAACAACAAAGCTGTTTTTTGTCATATAATCAGTGCTGCCAACTTTAGCGATTTATTAAATTTTATTAAATTTGAATAGGGACCACCTTAAGGGTTCAAGATCGAGGGTCGGTATGTTCTGAGAAAATGTTGGGGTTGAAAAAATTTTGGGGGTCGTCGGTTAGAGCGGTGTCATTTTTGCCATTTTTGTATGGGAACCCCCTACGGATTTGAGATAGGGGGTAGGTGTGTTGAAAAAATTTTTCGGAGGGCGAAGATAATGCGGGTCGATCTTACATTTTTCCTCTCTAGGGGCAACTCCGGGGAAGTTGTTGGGCTATTTGTGTTTTTTTCAGCTCTTTTTTCCAGTCTGTGAAGTGTATTTTGGATGTGAAAATAGGGAGTAGGTATATTCTAAAAACATGTTGGGGCTAAAAAATAAATGGGAGTCGGTCATACATTTGACCCCTCTAGAGGCACCCTAGGAGCCCCTAGGGGCAATTTTTAACAATTTCCTAAAATCTTCAAATTTTATATGGGAGACCCTTTAACAGATGATGATAGGGGGTATTTATGTTCGGAATAAATGTTGGGTGGGAAAAATGGGCGTCCGTCTTAGATTTTAACCCCCTAGGAGCGACGCCGGGACAGTTTTGGACATTTTTGTGGATTTTTTTCCCCGTCCCAACTTTGACCCCGATGAGGGGGCGAAATTTTAAATTTTTTGGCTCATGCATTTTTTTACGAACCTCACAAAATAAGAGGTTCTAGCATGTCCAAATCGAAAAGTCGTGCGCTATCCCACCCCTAATTACCAAAGATGAGTTAACGATTGGGTAGACGTTTTGGAGATCTATTGAAGGGAAATATAATAGCCTGTGTTTTGCTGGCATTTATTTGTATATTCCATTTTGAAAAGTATTTGTTACAGGCCAGAAGTCTTTTTTTCCAATTTCTTAAGAAGGCCTTCGTCAGTTTGCTGTTTTCATATCTGATGGCGGGGAAAAATCAGTGGTGTAAATTGAATAAAGTAAAGGAGAAAGTACTGAACCTTGTGGGAGGCCTGCCGTGAGTGTTTTTTTTTTTTTTTTTTTTTGATGAATATGAATTATTAACAGCAACAATAAACGATCTACAGTCAAGGAATTCAGAAATGCAAAGATTCGGGACATTTCCTTGTATGAGTTTGAAGATTAACCCATTATGTCAAATGGTGTCGAAGCCTTTTCAATATCTAAGAGGACAAGTCCTGTCAAGTGTCTATTATGCTTATTATTATTTAGAATTATTTTTTGATTCTGTGAATTTTATGTACTGAACTGTATTCTCTTTTAAATTCGAATTGCTCATTGGATATTAATGGGTGATCTAGTGCGCAATCACTAATTTTGAAATAAATTAGTTTCTCATTTAGCTTGCATATTTTACTGAGAAGGCTGATCGGTCGGTAGCTACTCGGATCGCTTTTGAGTTTGTTAGGTTTATATACTGCGATTATCTTAACGGTTTTAAAATTTTGAGGAAATGATTAAGTTAAAGACAACTGTTGAAAATAATAACCAGCAACTTTAGAGCTATAAGGCGTAGTAGTTTTATCAATAAGTAAGATATGCCGTCGAAACCCGGAGATTTGGATGCTTTTAGTCTCTAAACTATATTTAACACTTCGTTTAATGAAGTAGGAATTACGTTTTCATTATAAGCAAGTACTTTTTTAAAACGATTGACCTTGGAGTTTACAGATTTATCAATGGAGTGTTTATAATTTGTTGTGATATTATTGGCTTTATTAAATTTATCTGCTAGTAATTGTGCTTTATCGTAGTTTGTGATAATTATACCCTATACCACTATGTGGTTTGGGTATAATGACTTTGTGCTGCTGTTTGTAACAACCAAAAATATTTGACCTAGACCCATCTTTAATTATACCGATCGAATCAGAATCACTTTTTGAGTTGATTTAACAATGTCCGTCCGTCCGTCTGTGTGTCCATGTAAAGCTTGTAATCAAACTGCAGGTCGCAAATAGGAATATATTTTGATGAAATTTGGTATTTAATCTTTTATCGGCCATGGGATGAACGCTATCGAAATTGGTGAGAATCGGTCCATGTTCAGACCTAGCCCCCATACAAATGACCCCTATGAAATCAACATATATTGCCAAAAGATCCAAATTATCATACAAATCTTAGTCAAATTGGGTTTGTATGTATATATTAATTAATCAGTAGTCCAAAAATGATCCCTATTGGACAACTCTTAGTCATAGGCCCCATATAGAGCTGCTTCCCGATCTTCACTTAAATCTATCAAAAAAGAAAAATATTGCACTGATTCTTTTCGAATTTTGTTTGTATATATTTTTGCAAAATACAAGAGACTTTACCAAATATGGTTAGGATCGGTCCATTTTTGGGCCTAGTCCCCATATAGATATAGCATCCGATATGAACTTTTTCATATCTGCAGCCGAAAAAATGAATAAAAATCCCACTCACATTGGGTTTATGCTTATTTTCTATATCCAGTTAGTTAGGTCTGAGAGATAGGGTCTCTAAACGCATGGTATAGGGTATCGTATAGTCGGTCTAGACCGACTATAATTTTCTTACTTGTTTTGTTATTGTCGTGTTTTAGAGAAGGGATACAATTTTTTGTTTTACCCCGTAGACTCATACTGGTTCTCCAAAACGATTTGTCGCCGGGTTTTAAATTTGACAATAGTTTAGATCATTCACTGTTACGCTGTAAGTTTATCTTCTTGTTTATAAATCGGTTCAGTAATTTCGAACATTTGTCATAATGGTTTGCCTCAGTAACATTCTTTGCTCTTTGGCTCTTTCTTTTATATGATCTTCTTGCCCTAATAAATTTGATTATTTCATCAGGAATATTAAAATTACATGAGGGATTGACTTTAGGTGTTGCTAAATCTCTGGCCTCTAAATGGTTCTAGGACGTTGCACAATAAAAGATCATGCCTTTTCAATTTTTCAGTCTACTGGCTGACAGCCCAATAGATCTGATATAAGAAATGTTAAATTTTATTAACTCTCCGTCTAGCAACACTTCTGGTACCCTTAAACGCATGACAAGGCCGTAGGGACATATTTTTGTTGATATGACATTTTCTATGAAAAAGACATTTTAAAATTTTTGTTTTATTTTATTATTATTTATTAATTAAAGTGTTGATAAATAAATTAAAATATTTTTTTATACTAACATACTGCTTACGAAACTATAACCGCATTTATACCCTTTTCATTGCCTACTTGAGTTCTAGCTTGAACATCCGCGTATATCTTACAAATAGAGATTAGTATTAGAAGGTAATAAAACAAATGTTAAATTGGAAGAACTCGTTTAAAATGTGTTCAAACAATAAAACAGCTAAAAAGAATCCAAAATAAAGTTTATGTCTTAATGATTTCTTGTAATTTCAGTACAAGGTCCCTATGGACCTTGTCATGCGTTCCCGTACTATTCACCTTTAAACCTCAATAAAAACTAAACTATTGGGCGTATAGCCTTGAATTTTCTTTTAAACGATTTTTGACAAAATTCAGGGTAACTTTTGGGGTATCTTGTCCTGGCCGAAATAGGAGTAATTTCAGTTTGAAAATGAAAACCGAAGGGTTAAGAATTACGTCAAGTTTCCTACTGGGTTTTAATACTCTGAATAACTTAAAAGGAATTATATTTTAAATCAACCACATGGCATTGAGCATTAATAAAGTGTGACTCAAAATTCTTGTAACCAAAGAAATATTATAAAATTGCGAACTTTTAATTAAGACAAACTATCTAGAATACAAATTTCTTTTGTTCCATAATTAAAACTTAATAAAAATGAATGGCGCAGTTAAATCTATTATAAAATATTCGAATGCGGTTTAAACAAAGTAAGGCTTGATAATCTAACATAATCTGTGTTAAGATGGGGTGAATTGAAACCGCAAGCTACTACTTCCAGCAATAATAAAGTATTATTAAAAAATCTTAAAACTAGATCTGCATTTTTACTCTGACATATATACGTATGTCGCATCTTAAATACAAAACAGTCACAACTCAAAATTTTCAAATTTTCAGGAGAGGCAAAAAACTTTTTATGTAAAAATGATTGTATTATTTAAAAAAATGTAGTTTCATTATGAAAAATGTCCATTTTGAGGAAAGTTTTGCTATACTTTTTTTTTAATTTAAATAATTCAAAATAAAATATAAATTTTGAGTTATGATTCTCTGACTGAAATTTTTCATTTGACCCTCAAGTTGTGTTCCAGATATACTCGTAACAGCATTTTTCCTGTTAAAGAAGATAGTTATGAGAAATGAATTTTTGCAGTATATAGAAATGTGTACTGTGAATTAATTTATGGAAAAAAGTCAATTTTGAAAAATTTTGAGTTGTGTCTTATGGAAATATGGGATTCTAAATTATTTTGCTTATTAAATGTTACATCTTGCATATTTCCAAATCGACACATCCATTAAGTGATTTTTAAATCAGACAAAGACTTCGAAGATCTACCAGTAATAATTATTATTATCATATAATTTCCATCCTTCAATATAAATTAAAAACCAACTTTTTTTTTGTTAAGACCTAAACCTTTTCGCACTAAATGATCATTTTTATACCTGCTTCATATTAATTTGTTTCGTTTTTGTTGGAAAGAGGGTTGAATTTTCTGAACGTCATGAATAAGATTTATAATGGCAACCATTTAAGTGGATCCCTTTTTTACTTAAAGAAAAACAATAACAAAGCAAAGATACGAGTATGTATAAGCAAAAGTTTTAAATTTCTTGGAAATAAAAGCCTTAGATACGAAAAATTAAACAAAATGACGTTTCAAAAAAAAAAAAAACAAAAAATGCTTCATTCTTCTTGATTATTAAGGGCTGTTGTATGAAATTAAAAACAAAATTTACTACCTAAACACTTTAATTTCTTTCTGTTGTTGTTTTTGTTGTTATTTTTCCATTCGTTTCTTTATATTTTTTTTTAAAAGAAATTGTGCATATTATCAATTTTGTTAAATATTTATTATATTTTACGTTTTTCATTTTTGTTTTGGCTCCAATTTTTCTATACACTTGTCTGTCTGTCTGTCTGTCTGGCTATATGGTTATTTCTCTATTTTGTTTTTTTTTTATAGGGGTTATCAATGTATTGGCTCTCAAGTTGTTGTTGTTGGTAGTGTAGTATGTAGTTGATGTTGAGGTTTAACGTTAATTTTCTTGTTGGTGTCGTAGCCGTAGTAGTTATTGCTATTGTTGTTGGTAAGCGTATTGTGATTTGGTTTTAAAATCATGCAGGTGTTTATAATATTGTTTCCAATATTCATTTACGATTTTTTTTATACAACGTCATTACAAATTAAACAAGAAACTATAAAATTTTGAAAAACTTGTTTTGGTTTCAAACAATATTCAGTTTTTGATTATAACGTATATTATATATATATATATATTTTTTTTTTATTTTTTACATTTTCAGTTACATATTTCAGAAAATTACACTGATCTACATAATAAAAATTTAGATTCTGAAAAACTGATGATTTCTAGATCCTCATACATGTTTTTGGCAACTTTATCTTTCTCAACTCCGGGTTGTTGTAAGGATCACAAATATATATATTTATGGGGTCCAAATTTTTTTTTCTGAAATTTTATATTACAAACGGGACAACTTATATATGCCCTCTTGCACACTGGAGTGGAGGGTATAAAAATGGTCTATCTCATAAAGTTTTCATCGCTTCTCTGAACGGTATTACAAAATATGAAATTTTCTTAAATTTGAAAGTGGCATCCATATGACTCAAAGGTGATTTCATATGTATGTGTGAATATTTTGTAATACCGTTCAGAGAAGCGATGAAAACTTTATGAGATAGACCATTTTTATACCCTCCACTCCAGTGTGCAGAGGGCATATATAAGTTTGTCCCGTTTGTAATAATTAGAAAAAAAAATTTGGACCCCATAAAATATATATATTTGTGATCCTTACAACAACCGGAGTTGATATAGCGATGTCCGTCTGTCCGTCTGTGGAAATCACGATGATGGCATCAATCGGGCAGCTAGGGTGCTCGTTGACATAAAAAATGATTCACTAACATCCTGAAAAGTTTGCTATTTAAAATCGTCCAAATCGGTCGATTAGGGCCCGAGATTTGAATGAAGAACTAAAAAAAGTCTTGAAAAAATATAATTTTCTATGTTGTTCTTGTCACAATCACGCCCTGAATAGTGCAGCTACAGTGATCATTTTTAGTGAGAATGATTCACCAAATTCATGGGAAGATCTCTGTTTCAAAAATCATTAAAATCGGTTGAACAGGTCCAGGGAAATCTCTGAAAAAGTAAAAAAAAAAATTAAAAATATGATGTTTCTATATTGTTCTTTTTGTTATTCTAAATGTTGTGTTGTTGTCATAGCTGGACTTGATGTTTTTGTAGTCGTTGTGGTAATAATATAATAAAAACTAACCCTTTTTAATTTTTTTATTAACTCTGGTGGAAAAATTTAAAAGTTTCCATTGTTTTGGCATCACTCTAAAAATTTGTTAGATCATTTCTGTTATTACCACAAGCCTGCCTGCAAATTGGTTACGGGAAATTGGTTAAAATCGATCCAAAATTTTTTCGACAGGCAGACACTACGAGTTAATATAAAGGGAGTAAAAATTCACCAACATCTAAAGCAAATAATACTAAAATACCTAGTTGTTAATAAAAAAAAAAAAACAATGTAAATATAGCCAAAAAAAAGTTTTGTGTATAAATTTATTTATAAATTTATATAAACATATTAAATAATACAAATAATATACATATATTATGTATGTATATCCATAACAATTGCATGTTAGAAATAAGTCGGTATATTATTTTATTTACATAAAATTCTGCAATATTTTGTTGTGGGGAAAATACATTTCTTTTGCATTAACAGAGTGTCACTTCATTTTGCTCAGCGTGACTATGCCACAGTAGATGGCGCCACAATTTTTGTTTGTTCCAATTAGCTTTGCAATAGTTATTTCTATTTTAACATGAATGTTAATATTTTCAACTGTATACCAGAACAATGTTAAGCGTATACACGGGCTGGTCTTTTTTTTCGTACGTATTTTCATTATTTTTTTACAAATATGAACATAACTTTGGCATATTAACTTTTTGTTGTCTTTACAAAATAGAGTTATCGAGTTCATCAATGAGTTTTTTGCTTTCAAAACAATTCTACATAGTTATATAGAATTATTATTCTGCTTTACCTACAAAATATCTGATTGCGATTACATCTAATTTTTAAAAATTGTTTATAATTACTAAAGCATTATTATCCACATAAATTCAAAATTGCACTTTTTAAATTTTCCATTCAAATTTAAGAAAATATCAATTCTAAAAACTAGAATTAAAAATTTCCAATTATAAATTACAATTAATTGAATTTCATAAAAGCATATCAAAACGTCGGAAATTATAATTTTAAATTTAGAAGACATCAATTGCATCTTTAATATATTAATTTTATTCGTTAAACACAAATTGAAATTCCAAAAAAAAAAACACCAAATACATATGTTTACATTTAAAAAATTTTTACATATAAAAAAAATACTGACATTTAGGAGAAATTAATAGCTTTTCAGTACCGCGATTCAGTAACTTCTTTTAACGATAGTCGAATCGTTAAAAAAAGAAAATTGCAAAATTATCAGTAAAATTTTTAAACCATATTCGCTATTGTTAAAGTCAGCTGTTGTTGTTATCTAAACGACAACCATTTTTGTGTTGTTTATTCAATCGATAAAAACTTAAATTTTTAGGTTGAAATAAAAATCATAAAATAGTGAAAATATTTTGCTTTAATTAAAAAACTTTTTTATATAAATAAAAAAATTAAATAGCATATTCAATTCATTGTTTCATTTTCAAATAAATACGCAGAAATATTAGTAAAAAAATAAAGATATTAAACATAAACGTAAAATCATCCTGTCAAACACGAAGTAATTTGTTTTTTTCTATTCTTCTTTGTGTTTTTCGCTTATTTTGACAGAGATGCCACTCGTTTACAATTTAAATAAATAAAAAAACAGATTTGTCGACTGTCGTTAAGATGTATGTACTTAGTGAATCACTTAATCCTTAGTGCAAACAACAATAGCTGTCGATATATTTTGCTATTGTCAGATCGTTGAAATTTACAGAATCGCACTACAGAAAACATTAATTTAAATTCAATGAATTTTAGAAAACGTCAAATGATATTTAAGAATTGCGAACATAAAAACTGTAACATAAATAAACGCAATTTGATGAGAATGTTAATTTTTATATATAAATTTTCAAAAATTTTTTTGGATGAAAATTTGAAGTTTTTCATAAAATAAAGAGAACAAATTATTTTATTTAAAATGTTTGGGACATTTGGTTTTTTGCGTTTGAATATTTATTATTATAAATTTATTCTCTATGTTTTCCAAATATGGTAATATTTTAATAAAAAAATTGAGAGAGTTTTTTTTGGTTATTATTTTGTTACTCCATCCGACCTATATGGCCGCAATGAAGAAATATTTGGCTAGTTAAAAGAAACTATACAGCCATCTCCAATTAGCACGATTTAATGTATATAGCCACCCTACACAACCATTGCCTTGGCAATGGAGGTTAGAGCGAGCTATTTAATTAGCAAAAACTAAATTAAACGAGAAGTTATGTCATATAACCGGAAACGCATGCATATAGGTATATAACCTAAATGCATGCCAATCAGCAACCGCGATGACCAAAAAGCAAACACCGAAATAAATCCGAAATAATAGAAAAGACGAAAACCAACCCAAAGAATTTGCTGAAATAATTTGGTATTAAGTTCAACAAATTGTTTACTTTTTCATTTACATTTATTATCAAGACTCAAACCGAGGTGGAGGGTATCAAAGATTCGGCACAGCCGAATTTAACACTCTTACTTGTTTTTATATATGTTTAAGTTTCCAATCTTTCCTCCGGAGTCCATCTACACCAGCTTCAAGATTTATGTACATTTTAATTAAAAATCTATTTTACTAAAAGCAAAATAATAAAAAACTTAATTTTATTATTGAATTATACTATATAAAGATAAAAATTATATAAAAATAACAGCAATTTTTTTTACAGAATACAAAATACATTGTATTTAATTTATATTCTATTGATTCTCAAAAAATAAGTTCCGCTTGCGCTGAATTATAGATACAGTTGGTTAAGATACATGAGAAACTTTTACAAAATTCTAAATTTGCCAATTCGGTTTCTTAATAATTTAGCGTTAAGTCGTTAAGGTTTTTATATTTTTTTTCGAAATCTCACAATAAAAAAAAAAAAAATATATGGAAAAAAATTTTTGTAAGTGATGCCAAAACAATGGATACTTTTAAACTTATATACCAAAGTTTATTAAAACAATAAAAATGGAAGATGGTATGGAAGATGGTATGAAAGAAAATGTATCGTTATTTAAATATTTATAATTTCTGTCGTTTTCTTTCAAACACAAATTTTATTTTTCAATGTTATAATAAATTATTATAAAGTAATGGCAAGAATAAATTTTGTGAAGAGTTAAAAACCCGAATAATAGATGATTTTTCTGTTTGTCTGAAACTAAAGAAAATATGTGAGAAATTTTCTATGAATAAGTTCATAATTTTAAAAATTATCAAGATATATCGTGATAGAATTACGGTGACGCCTTAACATTTAGGTGAAGAAACCGCAAAACGAGTGAAACGCAGGATAATTTAATAGCAAGAAAATTTTAAGAATGTCCAACAATGCTATCTAAACCGGTCATTAACAATGTGAAACTAAAACAAGTAAGAAAATTATAGTCGGTCTAGACCGACTATACGATACCCTATACCATGCGTTTAGAGACCCTATCTCTTAGGCCCAACTAACTGGACATAGAAAAAAAGCAAAAACCAAATTTGAGTGGGATTTTTATTAATTTTTTTGGCTGCAGATATGAAAAAGTTCATATCGGATGCTATATCTATATAGGGACTTGGTCCAAAAATGGACCGATCCTGATCATGTTTGGTAAAGTCTCTTGTATTTTGCAAAAATATATACAAACAAAATTTGAGAAGAATCAGTGCAATATTTTTGTTTTTTAATAGATTTAAGTGAAAATCGGGAAGCAGCTCTGTATGGGGTCAAAGGGATCATTTTTGGACTACTCATTAGTGGATGTAATGAACGCATACAAACCCAATTTGAGTTAGATCTATATGACAATTTGGATCTTATGGCAATTTATGTCGATTTCATATGGGTAATTTGTATGGGGGCTAGGTCTGAACATGGACCGATTCTCACCAATTTCAATAGCGTTCATCCCATGGCCGATAAAAGCTTATATAACAAATTTCACCAAAATACATTCATATTTGCGACCTGCAGTTTGATTACAAGCTTTACATGGACACACAGACGGACGGACGGACATTGTTAAATCAACTCAGAAAGTGATTCTGATTCGATCGGTATAATTAAAGATGGGTCTAGTTCAAATATTTTTGGTTGTTACAAACAGCAGCACAAAGTCATTATACCCAAACCACATCGTGGTATAGGGTATAAAAAAAATAAAAAATGAGAAATACAAAGTTTTGGGTCAATCAAAAAAAATTTTGAGCTGCCTCAACGCGACTGAAAATATCAAATGTGTTTATATGGAGAAAATGTGACTTTCAGATTTTTCGAAAATTTCTTCTATAGTTAAATTTTTTCGACAAGTTGTTATATGAATCGATTTCAGTATTAAATTATCTCTTTAAGAAGCTCCAAGTATATAACTTCAAAATCGAATAATAACTCGCCAAGAAATAGCATATGCCCCAGACCAATTTTGTGCCCAAAAATTTAGGTCGTGAAGCCATAATTTTTTTTTTTTTTTTCTCTCTATACCTATGAGCAGACATGAAGTATTGCTTTATTACCACGTTTTTAATCTATTGCGCAATTAGACTGGATGGAAATTTTTTTTGATAAAATTTTGAAAACTCCTTTTTTAAGTTTTAAAAAATTTTCTTAAACAAAATATCAAACTGTGTGAATTTTTAAGTAAATTGCTCTGCCAGAATTTATTTCAAAAGGATTTTTTTTTTTTTTTTGCTGATTTCGAGAAAAATTAGTTTTTTGTTAAATATTCAGTAAATGTACTCTCTCTAAATACTTTGTATCAAAAACTTATCAATTTTCTACTTTTAAATGTTATATTTTATCTTGATAGCCTAGGGTTTGGGAAACAAATAATGTGACGCCATTATCCCTTTTTGACTTGGGGTCACATTAATTTTTCTGAGTTGATGATTATGATGATTTTACAATTTGACGTCATTAAGCCATTTGGACTTGGCGCCGAAATAACACCGAGCTAGTATGGGACGATTAAGTCAAAAAATTCAAATATTTTGCAAATACAGCTGAATTTTGGATTATTTTAATCCTAGGAGCACATAAAGATAAGTTTTTGTAAAATATAGCACAATTTTCAACCCATAGTAAGGGTTTCATCTAATTTACTAGAACAATTAATTTTTTTAAATATGCCAAAATTTGGCCTCGTCAACGAATGGGTTAAGGTCTGCACATTTGGTAATTATATTTTAGGCGTCACATCTAAAAATTCATGAGCACTTACAAAATATTTGAATTTCTTGAATAAATTATTAGCTTGGGGTCATATGTGATCCCCAGTGAAATAGGGATAATGGTGTCATATTATTTTTTTCAGAAACCGTAGGCTATCAGGATAAAATATAACATTTAAAAGTAGAAAATTGATAAATTTTTGATACAAAGTATTTAGAAAGAGTACATTTACTGATTATTTCACAAAAAACTCAGTTTTCTCGAAATCCGCAAAAAAAATTCCTTGTAAAAAAAATTCTGGCGGAGGAATTTTCTTAAAAATTCAGACAGGTAATCTGTAACATATATTTAACAAAACATTAAAGTGCCAGATCCATTTTTTGAAATTTTGTTTTTTGTTTTCATTGCGCAGTAGGTTAAAAACATGGTAATAAAACAATACTTCGTGTCTGAGTGCTCATAGGTATAGAGATAACAAAAAATGATGGCTTTAGTTAATTTCTTAAAGCTGAAAAAATTTCCGTCTTGTTTCACGACCTAGTTTTTTTTGGCACAAAAGTGGTCTGGGGCATTTGCTATTTCTTGGCGAGTTCTTATTCTGTTTTGAAGTTATATAGCTTTTTGAAGAGACAATTTAGTAATCAAATCGATTCATATAACATCTTGTCGAAAAAATTAAACTTTAGAACGAAATTTTCGTAAAATCTGAAAAAAAGTCATATTTTCCCCATATAAACACAATTGAAATTTTCAGTCTAAATTTTTTTTTGATTGACCCAAAACTTTGTATTTATCAGTTTCTTTGCTATTCGCATATTTCTAGGGGGTGAGACCGAGAGTTTGAACACTTTTTTTTATTAAGAGCCACCCTACTGTGTATATATAAAAGGAAAATTGAAGGACACGGCATAAAATTTAGAAAAATAAAATAAATATCGAAATTTTGTTTAGAGAATTTTACCCGCTTTCAGATAAAAAAAAATCATGAAATCGGATAGAAATACTCCCGTGATCATGTGCAGTCACAGTATTAACACATATAACTTTAAAAAATTTTGTGTTAAATATTTAATTAAAACAAAATTAATAAAAATCTTTAAAAAAAAAATCGGACGCGCTCATATTTAAGTATTTTCTACTTTATTTTTTAAAATTTTCATTTTATTGCAATTTAACATTATCTTCGTGATCTATTTTCGTTTTCTTCACAAAGATATTACTTTGCATAAATATATTATCTGATATTTCTCGATCAAATGGAAAACCATATTGCAAAGTATCAAATTTTAAAATACCACTAGAAAAATCGCAATTCGTATTATAAGCGTTATAGAAATGATAATTATAGGGTGTTATGACAAAAACAAATTTCACTGGCAAACCTTCGACTGGTTGGCCACGGGGCAATAACAAATGAAGAGGAAATCTGCAATTACCGTTAGGGGGAAACTGATATTTGTCATTTATGGCTAAATGGCAGGGAGGTATAAGTCATGGAGGCAGACGTATAACCATGAAAGTCCTTAGAATTCCTTTCGACAATATCATAGCCTGCAGCTAAATTACTAACAAAAGTATCTAATTGCAAGTATTCAGAGTCTGCGGAACACAGTGTAGCTTGAGGTTTACATTCACGGGCCAAAAATGTTCGCACAATCACGGCTTGAGTTTTATTCGATGTTACCTTAAAGCACAAAGTAAACTGTTGATGTTGTAAATTTTGTTGTCTGGCTAGCAAAGCTTTAAACCACAGGAGTTGACCTTCAAAATATATATTAGACGATCTCAAGACATTTGTGACATCCGTGTGCACAATTTTAAAATATGTTTGTAATTCTGTTGTGTCAACATTATTGATAATTAAGCCATCACCTTTTAAATCTTGAGGATTGTAGGCTCCAAAATTGGCTTTTAATGATTGTATAAATTAACAATGATTTCAGCATACTCGTAGAATTCTTCCGATCTTAACATGGTTTCATAATTTTGCAGGACTGTGGGAAATTTTTGATAACTAGCTAATGACATTAAGACATTTAGGATTTTTCGACATTAAAATTTTCACTAAGAAATATTTCAAAATCATTAGGATTATTTAAATGTAATCTGATCTTTGGCGTCCGATAATATATCTGCTCCAATAAAGCTATATTAATTTTTTGAGTTAAATCTTTGAGAAAATTCCAAATATCTGCTGAGTGTTTATAAGAAGGTACTTGATAGTTTATACCTTTAAAATCTATCAAATAGGGTGTGAAAATTGGTTTTTGTTTTATAGAGTGTGAATTCATTTTATATCTGGTCACTATTTGCTGTAAATTCCAAAACCACCAATCTCTTAAATCTTTGAAATATAAAATATTATGCCCTTCATTTAGCCAAAAGCCCATGTTTATATAATACCAATATGAATTCCAATTCTTATCCTCCAATAAATAGGAATTTTCTCGGGCCTTAATGTCTCTGTACATAGCAGAATCTCGACTAAAGTCTACCGGCAAGTAGTATAAAGATACATCTTGCAAGACCTCAAACCATTTGCTTGAATTTCTAAAATTTCCATAGGCTCTTTTTCGCAATATCATTCTTTCCGTTTCTTCATAGATATGAGTATTAGACTGCTTATGCTCTCTACACCACCATTGCCAGGATTTGCATGAACTCTGGTTAATGTTATTCAGATTATTACGTATCTTATACAGAGTTTCTACCTTGGTCCATTTGGCATAATTGAAGTTTTGTAATTTTCTGATAGATTTATCCACAAAGAAATGTTGTGGCCATATTTCGTATATCTTTGGCAAATTCAGGCCTTTTAAATCTTCTCTTCTCATCAGGGTTAGTGTTAAAACAAATACAAACATTTGCGGATTCACATTTGATGTGGCCCAAAAAAATATTTTGCCGTAAACTTTCAAAATCTTGAGCATTATACACAAACAAATATATAGCTTTCAGTTCTTCCGAGTGCCTTTTATCTGCTATATAAAAATTGGCATTTAAAGGCATTAAATTTTTTGATTCAAATTTAAAATAAAATTTATTCATTAAATCGTTGAAATCCTAAAAGAATAACATAATTCAATAAATTAAGTTGTACATAATGTTTTTAACAACAACAAAAATCTTACAATATATTTTGTTTTATCCATTACCAAGGTTCGACCCATATTTATCCATTTTGCATTTTGTAATGGTTCTTGTATATGTTGCACAATTTCAAATATAAACTTTTGGTTTTCCAACAAATATTTATTTTTTATTTTTTGGTTTCCAAATAAAATAAATTATGTTTTATATGAACATGATGTTTACTACTGACCTATATTTCCACCCGTTAATGTATAAACCGGAACTGTTGACAGTAGGCCAAAGATTTAAAAAAATTGTATATTCATTATTAATTATTTCATTGAAAGATTTGACGTTTCGTTAATGAGTTCAAGAAATACACTGTTTATTTTTATATAAATACTTGACATCTTTGCAAAGCTTTTACGACTTATCTTTGATTTAGTATTGGGTCTTTGGTCTTTTGCATACAGTTTTTATCAGCGAAATTGAATACAGTGTGCTTCCTCTTAATAAAGCTTACAATTTTAGCATTTTGAATATTAGATTAATTTATTTATATTATAAAAAGTGTGCTAGATTTTCGGTTGAAAGGTGGAAATGAAATTTTTTTTAACTTACTAGCGTTTTTTTTATATGATTAGAATAAAAATCGCTATTTAAGCATTAAACATTACATTCAGTAATGTGTTACTTTTCAAATTTAGTGAAATGAGATTTACTTTAAGCTCAGAATTATTGGCATTTTAGTATTTCTGGTTATGACTTTAGTTCTTCTCAAATTTTCTAGATTTTCTTTTGGATATTCTTTTTTGATGTGAAAAAAATATTCGAGTTATGTTAACCTTTTCGAAAGATTCTGTTACATCTGAAATTGATTTTGACTTTTAAAATTCTGAACCAATTTGGATTACTGTTATAGAGACCCAGCAAAAAAAAGAGCTACCAAAGAAGTGAAATAGATGCTATTATTGGAAAATCCGAATGTGGTGAAATGTTGGATCATTCTAAACAAATCTGACACAACCTTGTCTTTGTTCTGAATAGCCATTTTTTGAAACATTTTTTTTAAGTCCTTCATGGTAATTTTATTAATTTTAAACATATGTACATATATTTCTATTTTCTTTTCCCTATTAATATGCCACATAACAATGTTACTCAAATTTGGTTTATAATTACTTTATATACATACCAGTATGCCGTGCTTCGCTACGACTTACCGAGATTAATTGGCATGCATGTTTTCAAAAGCAATTTTTCCTACGAAGTTTTTATTGTGCAATTAAAACATTTAATTTTATCGATTTTTTATTTCCATGCTTGCTGATATACCATATATTTTGTTTTGTCATTCGGTGCAAAAATTACAAAATTTTTCGGCGTTTCTACTTTGGAGCAATATGCGCATTAGAAAAACATGGATCTTTAAATTAAATCCGGCAACACTTAACGATTGGCCTTGAATTTAGAACATTATTTGGAAATTGTTTTATTTTAGCGATTTTTGATTTTGGAGATTTTTATTTTGGCTATTTTTGATTTTGTTTTTCGCAATTTTTGTTTTTCGCGATTTTTTTTTTTTGTGATTTTTGTTTTTTGCGATTTTTGCATTTGGCGACACCGCCCATATTATCCAAGACTTCTCACATCTATAATATTAATAGACTAGACGATTTCGTGAGACCGATATTTGTTCTACCGTTTTATCCCCATTTTGACCAAACGTATATTATTTGAAAGGTATTTCTTTTTCGCAGTTTTGTAGATTTACAGATTTTAATTTTTTTCCTTTGTTTTAAGTAAATTGCATTTAAAGTTGCTACTAACACATACATAAAATTATAGAGGGTCCGCCAAATAACTTTTTATTTTTGAAAATGCTATAAAAAAAACTACTGAATATTATCTCAAATTTGTTTTTTTATTTGAAAGTACAATCCTTCCGGCTAATAATGCAAAATAATTTCATTCAAATGGCTGCCTCGGCTGACCATGCAGTAGCCTACACGATCGATCCAATTTTTAAGCACATTATCGATTGTGTGCAGCTGTATTTCACCAATGGCTTCACGAATATTGTCCTTTAAAGCGTCAATTGTCTCTGGCTTGTTGGCGTAACACTTATCTTTGAGGGTACCCCACAAATAATAGTCCAACGGTGTCAAATCGCAGCTCCGAGGTGGCCAAACGACATCAGCTCTGCGGCTGATAATGCGATCTTCAAAAACGGGGCGCAAAACATCGAGTCTAGCTTCGGCTGTGTGGCACGTAGCGCCGTCCTGTTGAAACCAAATGTTGCCAATATCCTCCTCTTCAATTTTTGTGAACAAAAATTCGTTCAACATGGCCCGATAACGATCGCCATTGACTATAACGGCCACTCCTTGCACATTTTCGAAGAAAAATGGCCCAATTATGCCTCTGGATCAAACTCCGCACCAAACAGTGACTCGTTTCGGGTGTATCGGCTTTTCAATGTATGCGTGCGGGTTTTCTGTGCCCCAAATGCGACAATTTTGCTTGTTTACATACCCGCCAAGATCAAAATGAGCTTCTTCTGAGCTTCTTCTTTTTGGCAAAATCGGCATCTTCTGTAAGTCGATCGCAGGCCCACTTAGCGAAGCGAAAACGCATTGGATGGTCAGTTGGCTTCAACTCCTGAACCAATTGGACTTTGTATGGCGTCATAAGGTCTTTATGCAAAATTCGTCTCAATGATGCCTCCGAAATGTTCAATTCTTGAGAACGACGGTGAATTGATGTTGATGGCGCTTCACGCACACTTTGAGCCACAGCAGCAATATTCTCGGTTGTACGCACTGTTTTTGGCTTTTCACGCTTTGGTTTATCGATGAGGATGCCAGTTTCTTTCACTTTTTTCACAAGATAACGAACATACGGAGCTGACGGTGCTTCTCTTCTTCCAAAATCCGTACGCAATTTTCGCACACAGTCTGCAACATTACCACGATTTTCAAAGTAATGTCGCAATATTTCCCAGCGTTATTCAAGCGTATACACAACCATATTCGTTCAGCGGAAGGATAAAACTAATTATCTGTCAAATCAGACATGAGCTAAGGTTACCATTCACGAAATAAGCACTAGTTGGAAAAAAAAACGTTAGATGGCGGACCCTTTACATACATATATGTGTATTTTATTAAATTTGTTAATGTGTTTGTAATAAAAATGAGTTTGTTTTTTGTGTTGATTTGTGAATTGGCTATAATTGATTAGGGTCTTTATTTAATGAAAAAATAAAATTTTCTAGAATTTGCGCTCGAATTTCGAGGGCTGGAATCTGCTAGTTTTAATTAATGTATTTGTCAAAATGGTTAGGACTGTCGCTTTCCTAGTTTCTCATATTTTTTTTATAGGAGTTGCCACGCCCAATAATTCTATTCCACCTATTTTTTATCTGACTACTCATATTAATATCTTGACTCATACAAAGTGCAAGGCTTTCATTTTTACAGTACTCCAGTTATATGACATTTTGTATTTATTTTATGACGCGGTGCCACGCCCACTGCTCCAATCATACCCATTTTCTACTTGACTAAATACATAAATAATTTATGGGCTTGCGCAAAGTCCCAAGGCTCTCATTATTACAGTACTCCAGATTTATGACATTTAATATATCATGTATGTGCTCATTGGTCCGGGCCCTTTTTTTCCGACTATTCACATCAACTAAAGATGATACAAAACAAATTTTCAAAGCTGCCTCTGTCATAGTACACGAGATATATGATGTTGAGTATTTATGGGAGGTGCCACTCCCACTTAATAATAGTTGAACTAACAGAAATTTCCAATGCTCTCCCTGCCATATTAATTAAACAAATCTCCTGCCCATATATTTTAGATGTGAGAGTGGGCTCACAAGATAGATGTCACTAGATCTGCTTAAATAATATTAGGACCAAGAACATCCGTATAGAACAAATGGAATGAAAAACTTCAACAGAATGGAGGTTAACAAAAAGCATATCGTTCCAGCGAAATCTTTAACCAAAATGTTCAGCACTTAAGTTATTCTTGTAAAACTCTTCGCTGTCCCAATTTCTAGTTATAATCTTTTAATTCTCTTGTCACTTTTTCCGATGCAATCAATATCTTATCGTATCATTGTGTGATTTTTTTTCAGTTTTTTGTACAAGTATTTAATATGCTGCTCATGTCCAATCAAAAGGTCTTTTTGTGTTGATGTCTTGCCATAAAGAACGCATAAGACTATGAGTCATCTTTTCAATGAATATAGGAAACCTTAAAGACTTTAGCAAACTTTATAATCACACAGGCAGTAAATATCACACATTAAAGTGTGTATTGGATGTTTGTGTTAGTTGAAAAGATCAGAGACCACTTTTTTTTGCCATTATGGCACATCTTTGAAGATGTTTAGGGTCTTTGTCTTTGGTAAGAAATGCACGGATTTCGTAGCATATTATCTCTTCAAGACTACCTGTTGTTAATTGTTTTTTTCTTTTTTTTCTTTTTTTTGTTAGCTAAGACTACTTACTAGGTTAGTTATAATATGCACTCAGAAAATGATGTACATTAGCCATATTAGTCTTACCAAGTCAAATTCCCAACCAATAAAAAATTGTTAACAAAAAATTAATAAATTAAAAAAATTAAACAATTTAGTTGAGTTGACAAATCCAGATTTCTTTGCTCTTAGCAGATCTATTCATTAATATTGGTCGCGATAAATCAGACTATAGAATCGATCTTATGAAATCGATTTAATTTGTTTGCTTTTAATTTTAATGAAATCGTTTTTTATTTATACTAATTATTTTTTACAAGTGTACAGTTTGGTCTGCACGCGCAAAGTCAATACATACTTTAAAAGGTTTTCTATGGATGAATCATACAACGTGATTTTTTTTTAAGTTTTTGGGATGTAAGTTTTTATATTGGATTTGCTGCTGGAGCCAGTTAGATATGTCTGTAGGTTTGTTTATGCAATTCGCGACCATTTAAAGCTAAATAAAAAAAGTGTGAAGCAGGTACAAGTTACTTTTCAAGATCGTACATATAAACAGACAACAACAAGAACAAAACTAGATTTTTTTGGTTATTCAAATAGAGGGTCAGTTTAGTTTAGCCGCCTAAATGAGTCATAGTTTTAAAGCTTTTTTTTCCACCCAATCAGCAAATGTTCGTTATAAAAATTTTGAACAATTCGATACTAATAAGTGCTGTATGATTGATTTGAGAAAATTGTGTTAAAAAAAGCGGTTTATTGTTATGATCATGACAATAACGTTGTTGCCTATGATGACGATGATGATGACTAAGAAAATCTTTTAACAGGGTTTAAATTTATAATTTCATACGCCTCTTTTTAATCCCCTAAATTTACCAAAAAAAAATTTTTAAGTTTTTTCTTTAGCAAAACGTGACAAAGTAGTTTTTATGATTATTTTTAAGACTTTGAAAAAAATGGGTGCGTAATTTTTTTTTTCTACTGCATTTTGTCTAATCATTGTAACGTCATATGTTAATTGATCATTTAACTCGTTTTTTTTTTAGTTGTAGTTCTTGCAAGTCTGCACATGCCCAGACAGCTAATATGTTTTATGCAAACGAAGTGTCAACTTATGAATACAAAATTCTTGATTCTTGAAAACAAATTAAAAGAACAAGCCAAGAGGGAACTTTTATTTGATCATGAGCTGCAATTTAATGCGCTACACTATTTGTAGAAATTGTTCAATTTAGTAGTGATTTAAAAAAAATATTAAAACTTTTAAAGTCGTTTTTGTGGAACCCCGTGTTCACTGCAAATAATATTCTGAATATTTTTCCATGCAACTGATCCGCAAGTAGTTCTAGAGCAACCACTTCGAAATAATGGAACTGATTAATTATATGCCAATATACAATTAAATCAATGAAGACGTTCCACGCTATGAATTTTATAAAATATGACTCGAGTTTTCTGTTTTATTAAACAAACTAATATTAAAATAATATTTTTGGCTCTCACACTTTCTAAAATATGGCGCTGCGAAAACTGAAAAAATTATATAAAAATTTCTCACTAAAGTGGCCTAGAATTATTGTATTTATTTTCGCATCTTGTAAAATTATCATTCTACTCGAGATCTGTTAAAATTGTATTTTCGATAGGTCAAAGATCACTTCATCAAAATTTTGTAATGCAATGTTTTTAAATCTGATATTTTGAAAATTTTGAAAAATATATATGGGGGATTTCATGTCAAGTGCACCAACTTTTGAAACCGATGTCTTCCGATCGGGATGAAATTTGCACCAAGGTTAGTCCTATTGGATAGTAGTTTAGACACAATTTTTCAACAAGATCGGTCCAGATCTCTCTGAGTTAGAGGGGATCAAAATTTGACATTTTGGCCAAACAGGTGTTTTTTCTTAGAAAATTTTCTGCCAAAGAGTTTAGATAGCTATTTCTTCAATATTTCGGAGAAAAATACTAAAAAAAAAATTTTTTACACTTTTTTTTTTGCTAAATTAAAGCATTTTTTGCCTATTTTTCTCAAAAAGGGCATTTTTTTTTCATAAGAAAGCTTAGGATTTTTCCTTTAAGAGCTTTTTGGTCGCTTAGTGTGATAGGAGTGGGATATCTATCAAAATAAATGTTTTGTAACTCAAGACAACGGTTTTACAATTTTTCACAAATGCACTATTTTGAATTTTTTCCTATTTGTGTGAAAAACCTTACAAATAAAACTTATACTAAGAAACTAGACCAATTAACCTTTCCGAAGGTATGTAACATACCTTCATAACATAACAGAAGAGAATGGTTCTGTGTAACCTGGAAGAGTTATTAGCAATATTTCAATCTGAACACGAGGATGTTAAAATTGGTTTCACGAAATTGACCCAAATGAGGCCAAAACATTGCGTTTTGCAGGAAGCAGCGGAACTCACACAGTATGCGTTTGCATTTACCATGAAAATGTTAGACTGATGATGAAGGAAATCATTTTAAAGTATTTAACAGATGATTCGGCAGAAGATTTACACGATTACCGCGATTGCCTTAAATTGACTATGTCCTAATGCAACAACTTCTTGCCACTTAGGTGAATGTACCAATTGCCCGAAAACCACATTCATCAAAGAAAATTTAATCAACTCTTTAGATCGAGAATATATAGAGGAGGTCAAATTTGATTCTTGGATTCAGACTGACAGATGCACATTGAAAACAATCATTTTAAATGTGGATGATTTTGTGGAAGAAATGTGTACAGGATTGCTAAACTTGAGAACCCATGACTTTTTAGTCAAAGAGCAATGGTCATTCTTCAAGGATTTGAAGATATTTTTTAAGTCTGGTGAATTCGTTATTTCATATGATTTCGCAGAAAACTATAAATATGTTCTTCAGGATGCCATACAAGCATTCCACTTCAATAACGACCAAGCAACTATATTCACAGTAGTTATTTACTACATGAAAGATAAAAAACTGGAACACAAAAGTATGGCAATCATATCCGACGATTTAAAACATGATACCGTTGCAGTTTATGAGTACCAGAAGATAATACTAAAATTTCTAACATCTAAATTTACAGTAGAGAAGGTATACTACGTTTCGGACGTAGCTCATCAACATTTTAAAAACAAAAGTAGCAAATCGCAAATCTTATGGCTCATGAAAAAGATTTTGGAATGCCAGCTGAGTGGCATTTTCATCCTACTGCTCATGGTAAAGGAGCATGTGATGGTATTGGAGCAAACTTTAAAAGAAATGCAGCGAAGTATAGCCTACAGTGCTCTCATCAAGATCGCATCTTAGATGCGACTGCTTTATTCCATTGGGCAAAGAATTATTGTAAAGAAACTAAAATAGTTTTTAGTAGCAAAGAGGATTATGAGGAAACATTGAAAACACTAAAGAGCAGATTCGATGCTGCGGTAACAATCGATGGCACCGCTCAATACCATGCCTCTATTCAATGCGATTTCTTTCCAAAGCCAACAAATAAACCTGCAGCGAAATCAACAGCAGAACCTAGTAACGCTAAGAAAGGAAAAAACGCAGTAAATAAAGGCGACAAAAATCTCGATGAAAGACTCGGTATTTAAAAATTTACAAGACTTAAATACTTCATCAGCTACAATAAATTAAGTATAAAAATAGTTATGATCTAATATAATTAAGATTAAATTTTATCAAATTATTTATCTTTTTATTTTTAATATTATTATTATTATATATTAATTTAATTATTATTACAGATAAATAAAAAATAATAATTTTTCAACATTTCTATAGAAAAAAATTGACTTTTTTCCTGTGGTTAACATATTCTGGGTATTACAGTATCGAGGGTATGAAATCGTAGTTGGGTATGTTACATACCTTCGGAAAGTTTAATTTGTCTAGTTTCTCAGTATAAGTTTAATTTGTAAGGTTTTACACACAAATAGGCAAAAATTCAAAATACTACATTTGTGAAAAATTTAAAAACCATTGTCTTGAGTTACAAAACATTTATTTTGACAGATATCCCACTCCCATCCCACTAAACGACCAAAAAGTTCTTAAAGGAAAAATCCTAAGCTTTCTTGTGAAAAAAAAATAAAAAAAATGCCCTTATTAAAAAAAAAGGCAAAAAATGCTTTGATTTAGCAAAAAAAAAAAGTCTACAAAAATTTTTTTTTAAAGTATTTTTTCCGAAATATTGAAGAAATAGCTATCTAAACTATTTGGGAGAAAATTTTCTAAGAATAATAGGTAATAAGTTACATGGATGAGAAAAAACACTTGTTTGGCCAAAATGTCAAATTTTGATCCACTCTAACTCAGAGAGCTCTTGACCGATCTTGCTGAAAAATTGTGTCTAAACTACTATCCGATAGGATTAACCTTGGTGCAAATTTCATCCCGATCGGAAGACATCGGTTTCAAAAGTTGGTGCACTTGACATGAAACCCCCCATATGTATATCGTTATAGATTGTTTTCTCTACCACCGTGCAGAGGGTATATATCACTCCGGTTGTAACGCATTGAAAAATTAATTTACTACCCTTTAAAGTATCTATAATATTAATAGGCTAGGCGATTTCTGGCTACTGGTGTTTTGTTCTACCGTTTTATCCTGATTTTGGCCAAACGTATATTATTTGAAAGGTATTTTAAGCTGTTCGCCAGATTTACAGATTTTAAATGTTTTTCCTTATTTTGAGTATAATTCATTTAAAATTGCTACTAACACATGCATAAAATTATACATATGCTATGTGTATGTTTATTAAATTTGTTAATGTGTTTGTTAATGAGTTTGTTTTCTTCATTCACAATAATAATAAATCAAAATAGTGTTGGTTTGTGAATTGGCTAAGTTGTAAAATAAAATTGCCTAGAAATTGCACTCGAATTTCGAGTGCTGGAATCAGCTAGCATATATTATTGACTCGTTCGACATAGCGATGTTTGTCTTTTCTCATGTCTGTCTGTCCGTCCGTTTGTAAAATTAGCATAAATTTAGAATAATATTGTTTTTGTATATTTTGAGAAGGTTGGTATTTACAAAAAGCTAAATCGGCTAAAAAGAAATACCTTTCAAATAACATATGGTTGGTCAAAATCGGAAGAAAACTGTTTAACAAATCATCGGTCACAGGAAATCGCCTTACCTATTAATTTTAAAAATTACATTGAAATAGATCTCCTAAATTTTTTGTATGACAAATGGGTAAATTCACCTAAAATTTTTTTAATTTTTCTTACAAAGAATATAAATAAAATTAAATTAAATTTGTCAGTCAAACTTTGTTATTTTAAAAATTAAAAATTCAAACTTAACTACAAATTTATTTTTGCCATTTAGAAACCAACACAAACGTCCTAATGAAATTTGGCCTAAAATAGTGAAGGCAATCAGCATTGGCATATTTCTTATTGAATGTTTTAAAAGTTGTCGGTTTCTAGATAAACTTTCTTCTTGATCCAATGATATTAAGCTTTGACCTTAATTAATTTCTCATATTAAAGGTGATTGCAAATCTTTCTAAGCGAGACCTGCACTCAATAGTAGGGTAACTATTTTTAAATATAACCACCTTTGTAAGTTTTTAATGAGTGTTTAACTTTCTACCCGCCATATTTCAGGAACTATAAAAGCCAAAGGGTCATACTTTGAATTCTTCTCAGCTATGTAAAGTGCAACATTTGTATATATATATATATACATATATATATATATATATATATATATATATATATATATATAAATATATATAGGTTCCTTTAGTTCCTATAAGGAGCATTGGGCCTCAGGCCTGTTCGATAAGGAAATATAATTGCCCAAAATTTTAATAAGAATTTATGGAATTTTTGCAATGCCTATTGTATTCATTTTAAATCATTTTTAAAAATTTGTTCTAAAATGTTACAAATATTATCAAAACTTTTGGTTACTTGCTGTAGGGTGTGACAATATAAACCACCATGGCTGCAAAAAAAACAGTAAATGAGTTTTCGAAAAAAACTCCATAATCATGGCATCACGATCAATAATAATAATAACATCTACAAAAAAACTCACGTGCTTATTTTAAAAGATCTGCATACGGACTTCCTTTTAAACAACAAACAAACTAAGATACCCTAAGGGTTAAATTTTCTATTTTCATCTAAAATTTTATGCTGACACTTTTGTTGTAAGCTCTTCTTTCTATTTTGTATTTTTTTTTTTCGAATTCAACATATAGATTATCATACATTTTGCAATCAAAAACTCATAAATCGTTTTTCTAAGCATGCTTAATGTCATCCCGTATACTTCTCAGACGCTTAAGTCTGTTAATGTTAGTTTATCAAGCCCTTAGGGTATGAGAATTTCAAAAAAAAAAAAATGTAAATTACTTTTCAATACCTGGTTGAAGAGTTGCCTGCTTGTACGAGTATGATTTGCTGTATTTATCTTTTCTAGTCTTTTTTTTAAGAATTAAAAAGCTGTAAATGTTTTGATGCCTCATGCTTTGGAAATGAAATTTATTGCAGTTATAAAAATCGTTACTCATTAACATTGGTAGAGTAACACAAATGATAGTCACCAGAAATAAACAAGCAATTTGAAAAGAAAAAAAAATATCTAAAAAATTTTTACTTTTAAAATCATCACTTGAATTGTCTTTAATGAAAACTTATTCTACATTTTTTGTTTTTTTTTTTTTTTTTTCATTTTAGAAAGTTATTATTTTTTCTATATTTCCCTTTATTGTTCCAAAAAAAACTGCTAGTCATGATTTTGTTGGAGGCTCAAACAAATTTTTTCGTTAAAAACCCCACTTTATTTTGGAAATTTTTTAAATATCAAAAATTTCCTTTAAAAAAATTTACAGTAACAGCCTACTGAGAGCTTTTGTTATGAACGTACAATTCCATAAAATGTTTGATCTATAGATGCAAACTGAATGATCTTGTTTACAGACGCAATTAAAGTCATGTTTTTTGTTAAGTGTTGAAAACAATTTTTCAATTATGGCTTCCAAGCGAACCAGTTTCAGTATTGTTTAGAGTTTTTTTTACAGTTATGGCACGTGTCCACTACGATGGTTGTGGATGCAATTGACCATGTAAAAGTAAATAAATACAATTTACATTAACAAGTAATTTTTCAATTATTTAATGGAATTATTCAACAAAATTACTGTAAAAAAAAAACTGTAGGAGGCTAACAAAACAATATGAATTTTTAAGCATTTTTAGAGTTTGAAATTTGTATGCTCAAACTTCAGCGTGGAGCAGAATGGAGCTTTTCGCATAGGTTGAAATTAACTGATTGCCACTTACTTGGGAGCGTCCTGGCCGATTTCTTGTCCAACTGACTAAGCTTAAAGTTAGAAAAAGTATTTCCCGGGCAATAACTTTTGGGCAAAAGTTTTAAAGCTCGCTAGAGAAGGTTGATAGTACCATATACTCTAAATGAAAAACGTTTCAGGAATGTAAGGGAATACCGCTGGAGCATGGTTGTAACGTGGGATTGAACACACAGATAGCAGCCGTACCGCCAATATAGGCATAAGGATTCTCCGGATTCCATATTCTAACGAATAGTTAAGACGATTATAGCAAGTTTCAGAATCTTTAAATTACCGAAAATATGAAAAAAATTTATTTTCACAGTGCAGAGACAAAAATATTTAGATGATTGGGGCTGAGTCCAATAAAAATTACCAGTTCCCAAGGCCAAATATTTTTCCCTTTGGTTTACACAAAATTCTAAATTATGGCCAGCCTATTTCATCAGTTTTATATATTTAGTTTTAAATAAAACCCTGTTATTTTATAAACAAATTCAAAGCTATTTTTACACATTTTACTGGCATTTTATTTATTTATTTATTTTTATTTTTTTTACACAAAAGTTGTTAATTAGCAAACAAACAGAAAATGAAAATAAGTTTTAAAGCTTAAAATTGATATTATTTCAACTATAAATTTTCCATTTTTATGATTTTCAAATGTTTTTCTAACATTAATTACCTTGCACGTATGTATGTCTGTCTGAATATACGTTTATCTGTGTGTCTGTATGTGTATATCTACATATATATGTATGCATAGGTACTTTAAGTGGAGGCCTCTGGGTAAACCGTTACATGTCATCAGATTATTGTATACAGTAATACGTATTTATTTACTCATTTTCTAAAAAAATGTTCAGGCTTAGAATCTTTATGAGCTGTTTTTCTTTGAACAACAAACTGCAATTTAACAACAATACCAAAAGACACACAAAAATTGCTGATGCAATCCCCAAAATCAAATGTTAACTAACTAAAGGAGGGAAGATACGATATACACGGAAAAGACATAAAAGACACCTCTGGAAGAAGTCCACAAAATAACCGCATCATCATGAATATGCGTTAACATTAACGGTCAAAGCTATAAAAACTCAACAACAACAGCAACAACAACAGTAGCAGCAGCAGCAGCAGCAACAACAACTGAACAAAGATGCTGGAAAGAAGATAGTGCAGTGGGCTGCTTAAAGAAGTTTGTTTACGACATTTGTACAGACTAAAGCAGCCTCAACGAGAAAAATATATTTACAAGTGTGGCTACCGTATTACTTACTGGCTGTCTGTTTTCTTTAAGGAAAACAACACCAACAGCAACACAGCAACAAAAAAAAAAAAAAGAAAGTTCGTTAAGAAGTTTTTAAAAGCGAAGTATGCATTTAATGTTTAAATTATTTACGCCTTTTCTACAACGAAATTTAACAAATAACCTTTATTTGAGCATAACTACGAAAAGCTTTTTAACACTTACTTCTAAGCTATTTAAGTTTTAACCCTCAAATGTTCAAGATGGGCAATATCACTTCATTTTGTATTTTATAAATTCTTAAGTAATAGTAGAAACTGCAACTTGAAGGATTTTATGATTTTTTCTAGCAACAAAAAAGAGAAGCATCTACAATATTTAAACGTTTTTAGTCTAAGTAAATTAAAATTGTAAGACTTTAACATAAAAAGAACGTGAGTAAGAAAATATGTACCTATCGATTCGCAGAATAATGCCAACAAATCAAAATCTTGTAAAATTTTAAATTTGATCCTTAAGATGAATAGTTTAGGGTATTTTTATGTGCCCTTAATTTCCAGAATAAAATTCTTGTAGCAGTTACTCTAATATTCTAGTCAAATGTATGTGAAATGTAAAAAGTTAAAGTTAAAAGTTAAAAATTAAATTTTCATGAAATTTACTGAAATATAAACGGTGATCTTGCCTAATATAGAAAGGTATATCTCTATATAAATAAAAATCAAATCCTGTCCATTGCTAAGCTCATCATTTGTGAACGGCTGAACCGATTTGACTAATATTGTTTTAGAATGTTTGTCATAGTTCAAATAAGGTTTTTAGAGAAAAAAATATTATTCACGCCCTCTTCTACGCCCAGTTTTTCGGACATTACTAAAGTTCCTATTTACCCTAATTCGCTCTATAACAAAAATAAAAAGAATGTCGTAAAGTGGCTTTCGATTAGGCACGCCCTCTTTTACAACCACTTTTTATACCCTATATCACTATGTGGTTATGGTATAATTATGTTGTGCTGATGTTTGTAACTACCAAAAATATTTGACCTAGATCCATCTTTTATTATAGCGGTCGACTCAGAATCACTTTCTGTGATTCTGTGTCCATGGAACCCTTGTAATCAAACTACAGGTCGCAAATATGAATATATTTTGATGTAATTTAGTATATAAGTTTATGTTGGCCATAATATGAACCCTATTGAAATTGGTAAAAAATCAGTTCATGTTCAAACCTAGTCCCCACACTAATGACCCCTATGATATCGACTTTATTTATTTATCGTATGGTTCTTGTTCAAAACAAACTACATATGTAAGTTATTAAAGAATATTAAAAAGAAAGAAACGAAGAAAGAAAACAAAAGAAATCGTAAAAGAATATAAAGATAGGAATCAGATATTGATTATGTCAACATTTCTCAGCCACTCGGCAGCGGCAGGGCCAGCGCTGTTCAGTTCGGACAGTTCACCGGGAAACCTTCGATGAGGGCACTCTCTTATAATGTGGTGAATGGTTTGCATACTTCCAGTGTTCGCTCTAATACGGCTTAGCCTGACCCACAAAAGGCTTGGAGTTCTGAGCCGGGCGGCATGCAGGTCAGATCCTGGATTTTAATGGCGTCATCGCACGAGGCTAGATTCCAATTGTCGGTCCAAATATTTTGTCGATCGAAGTTGTTATCTGTGGGCGTTTTGGCAAGCTTTAATGGTGGGTTTCGAGATTGAAGGCGATCGTCATGGGCGGTTTCGATATATTGATGTATTTTAAGGCTGGGATTTGCTATTATCTTACGGTGTTCACGGACTAGGCGTCTTATATTTGGTGGTTGTATATTACTAAGAACAGGTAGAAATCTTATTGGAGTAGAAGACATTGTACCTGTTATCCATCGCATTGATGCGTTGAGTTGGGCATCTAGTTTGTTGACATGTGGACTGTTGAGCCAGACCGGTGCACAGTATTCCAAGCGATGCCGAGCGCAGTGTTTTTGCTGAAGCTCCCCTAGTTGAGGCAAGTTTTTGGATGATATTGTTTCGCGTTTTTACTATGTTGGCAATGTTTTCGATGCGTTTTCTAAATGAGGGGGTTCTATCAAGGGTGACACTTAGGTATTTTGGGGTCGGTTTATGGGGTAATTTAGTGTTACGAAAACGTACATTTAGCTCTAGATTAGATTGGTTGTTATTCAGATGGAAGCATGAAACTTCAGTTTTATTTAAAATAGGTAGCAAGTGATGTAAGGCCATTTGTAAGAACAGATTCCGCATCTTCGACTAGAGAGCGTTGAGTGGCTATAGCAATATCATCGGTATATGTAAACTTTCTCGAAAATGTTGATGGGGGATCGTGTGTGTATAGGTTTAATAGGAGAGGAGCCAGTGCTGATCCTTGAGGGGGTCCATCATTAAGTTTACATTTTCTGCTTTGCTTGTTTCCGAGATAGACTATGAAAGGGCGATCACTCAGCATATTGTTTACAAGCGTAGCCGTTCAAATGCAAGGTATAGCTTTTAAAAACTTATTGGTCATTCCATCTTTCCACACCGTATCGTATGTAGCCTTAAGATCTACAAACACGACTGCAGTCTTGAGTTTCTGTTGAAAGCCAGTTGTTAGGGATAGGACCTGCTCCGTGCAGTTGCGGCCCGATCGGAAACCAGCTTGTTGTTCTACAGTGATTATATCGTTTATAGTGGGTTCGATTCTATTATAAATTAGCCTCTCAAGTAATTTATATACTATGCTCAGTAGTGCTATTGGGCGATAATTTTCAGGTTGTTCTTTTGGCTTGCCTTGTTTCAAAAGAGCGAGTGTTTTGGATCTTTTTAGATCCATAGAAATGTGGCCAGTGAGCATGATGTTGGAATAGAAAAGTTTCAGCCACTTTCGGAAGTTTTTCCCACTATGTATGAAAAATGCGGGAAATAAACCATCAGCTCCTGCTGTTTTACCAGGTTAAAGTTGTGATATTGCACAATAGATTTCCTTTTCTTCAAAAGGTCCTGAAAAATGTGGTATAACTTGCGATTGACGTTTTAGTTGTTTAAGTTTCTTCTTTATATCAATAGTGTGTTTCTTATCTGATACCATTTTTGAGATTCGTTTGATGTTTAGGGCAATGCTGTCTGGATGTATAGTCGACTTTGAATTTGCTATAGGTGTGCTATCTCCTAGTTTACGTTTTGTGCCATTTTGCCATGCGACCGTTATCTAGTGATTCGAGAAGTTCATCTGCAATTGTCTCATCTTGCGTACCCAGATATTCTTCGTGAAGAGCTTCTGTTTCCTCGGACCCACCTGGGACATAGTATTTGGGGTACCCTCTGGGAATATGTTTCTTCGCAGTATTAATTACCATTTTAACCATTCGGAGATTTTTTGTGTTTGGGCTTATCCACCTTATGTTTGCGTCGAGATCACGAGCAAATGATTCCAAGAAGCTTTGCAAAAGTTCCATCGTGGCTGAGGAACTGATTCGACTAGAGGGATTTGGATGCCAGTTTCTAGGAATACTGGACGGTGTTGGCTGTTTGGAAAGCCGTCAAGTAATTTACGATAAATTGGAATGGGAGTGTAGTCCTCTTTAAGACTTATAAAGGTCAAATCGGGGTTATATCCTCTTCGCCAGCGGCCGGAGTGAAAAGTAGCAGCATCTTTTGCATCATAAACAAGATGTTTGTTATTGACCTCTGCCCATTCCACTACCATATTGCCACTTTTGTCATCGGTTGTGTACCTCCATGAGTTATGTTGGCTGTTGAAATCCCCAGTATACAATGATGGGGAAGGGAATGTAGGAGGAACTGAGTCAGGCCATACAATATTTGGAGGTTTGTAATATGTACAATATGTATACCAGAGACCTCAATTGTTATGATATATACATCGTTTGCAGCAATCGTATCAATAAGAGTAACGTAGCGGAGCCATAGTGCCGGTGATATATAACGCAAATAGCGTCATAGCCACCAATCATCCAACGGTTATTAAAATCCTCCTCAGAAGGAATATGCGTTTCCTGAATAACTACGACATCATCAATACCTTCGTTATTAAGAAGACGGGCAAGGTACTCGCATTTTGATTTGCTCATACCTTCAATATTAAGCTATAATAATCAAATCCATGGACCGATTTTCTTTGTCAAGAAGCTCTTAGAAGTGCTGGTTCGATTCATTTCAGGCTACATTATATATATTTCTTATATATTTATATATATTCACTTGTTTTTTAATTTACCTGGAGATCAGGATAATATTCTGATAGCGTGGCAGCCAGAAGTTATAGATCAGTTAGCGTTACCCAGGGTGCACCTGCAAACAATGAGTTCACGGAGGCGATCTATGTTACACCCCAATTGCACAGATTTTCTCCAATTTGGTTTATATATGTTTTTGCATTTGACCTAGTCCCCCTATAAATATATCTGGCCAAACCCCTGAACCGATCTTCCTGAAATTTTCAGAGCGTGTTACTGTGACTCTGGAAGGAATAATAAGCTGTACAAATTTTTGATTGGACACGCCCACGCCACGCCCATATAACCCAAAATTTTAAATCGTCATATCTCGGAAATTTTTTGACCTACAGCGGTCATATTTGGTACATATGGTATTGGCATGAATAAAAATACATACCAGAAGAAAAGTGGGCGGGACTACGCCCCTTTTTAGAAAAATAAAAAATCGTAATATCTTCTAAACTACTGGAAGGATTGTCATGAAATTTTCACAAAAGGATATTTTTGTGAAATAATAAGTCCTTAACTATATAAAGTTGTTAGTAGGCAAAGGGGCGTGGTCCCGCCCATACAACCCAAGATTAAAAATTGTCATATCTCGGCCATTTTTAACCTACGGCGATGATATTTGGTATATATCGTATTGAAATTAATAGAAATAGTACTACAAGAAAACTGGGCGGGACCACGCCCTTTTTAGAAAAATTTAAATCCATAGTAACTTCTATTAAGCCCTTGACTATATAAAATTGTTAGTGCAATAATTAATTCTAAATTAAATAAATAATATTTTGTTAATGTATAAATATTTTTTTTTTTTTTTTATTTTATAACGATGGGGGGTAGCGAAGCACACCGGGTTCAGCTAGTAACTGATAAAATGAACGACATATTTGGTTCATTCTATTTTGTTTTCTTCGTTGTGGTCTCGGGATGGAAATAGCTCATTTGCTTTCACCTTTGTGTTGTTTCGCAATTTGTCCAAAAATTCCGTCATGTGTGCAAATATTGTGCGACTGCTTATTGTCAAATTGTGTATCAGGCCAATCCGTTACATAGTGGTGAAAAATTTACTCAGTTGAATTCAAATTAAATTATAAAAATTTTAAAAAAAATATTAAAGTTTATCTAAAAAAGTTAATTTTTGTAATGGTGGTTAGTTTTTGCGAATTATGCTGAACTTAACACGGTACAGCGAAATCGTTTCATTAAATGAAATAAGTTTCATCACTTTTATTTCAATCAAATTTACAGATTTAACTACGAAGTGACAAACGGTTGTAGGTAAGAACAATTTAAATCAATTTGTTTGCACTGCAATGCCGCCAACAATGCTGCAAACCAAACGTATTTTCAATATTATCGAAGTGCAGAGCAACGCAAAGAACGAAATGAAATTGAACGGATTCGATCATCACAAGCACATTTAGCACGTACACAACAAGCAAGTGAAAGTGCAAACAAGTAGATATGCATCGCCAGAGATGCCATCGTTCAGTAGAGCGCAATCGCTTGATTATATCAACATACTTCCCATCCAAACCGATTGATTTGTGGACCAAAGAAGGAAGAAATTCACAACGAGAAGGAGGAAATTCACAACGATGCTTTGATACTAATTGAGGGCATGTGCTTGACGATTGAGGGCATATGCTTGACGATGAACAAGGTATTATCTCAATTAGACATGACCTCGACCAATCGTCCGATTCACGACGATTTTATTGGATCAATATTGGAACACTAAGTATTATAAGATTAAGACACATAAAATCATCATCTGGCCGATCCAGCAAGTTTGACATTGTTTTATATTTGTTGAATGATTGTATTGTTTGGAAAGGCGTGTACAATTTTTCTGTTGTATTATTTCTTTTTAGCTCCTTGCACACTTCATAAAAGCTGAGGTTCGGAAACATTTATTTAAACAAATGACATTTGAGGGTTAAACTTTGAACTTAACATTATATATAGTCCATATTTATTCCTGTTATGTTGTTGTTGGTTTAGTACTTTTAACCAACGGTTATTTACCTTATGTTACCGTGTTAAAACCTTTGATTGTAGGCTTTAGTTGAGAAGCACGCGCCTGCTCGTTTCTGTTCATCTTCTTCAACAACTGTGTTTATGATTTTTAACGTACACTTCAACACGTCTCCAGGTAAGAAGAAGTGTTTTGTCATTCTTCGGCTGTAGTACCAAACAACATCATCACATCACTTAAAATGAAAAAAAGCTTAAGTGTTTCTTTTTTTTTCTTCTTATTATTCATTTTGACCACGTGTCTTTTGTTATATTAATTTTATTTATTTTTTCTTTTTTTTTTCATTACGATAATGATTTCTTTAATCGTAACCATTCTAATTTGAAGGAGTTTTCTATGGCACAGGTGTTTTGTCATTTATATAATTTTGCTTGAATTTAACATCTTCTCAAAACTTCGTATCAAGATGAAGTCATATTTCTGCGGTATTAAATTGCAAGTATAACATTTTATGAGTGGTTATAAAAAAAAGATGAACCGTTAATGATATAGCAGCACTTTCATAGAATCAGATTTTAAAGTTTTGGCCAGGAAATTTATTAATTTAATAACAAACAAATTTTCTAAACATACAGAAAGCAACTTTATTACGGATAATAACCACCTTCAGTTGCAAAAACTATAAAAACCATCTGGTCACAAACGAATCAAAAACATTTCTAAGACAAAAGGCCTAAAACAATTCCAACTGGCGATATAGTTATTAAAAATTTTCATAAATGCTAAACGATATTGTTAATAGAGCATTCGATTTTGGGACCCACTAATTGACTTAATCTTATTATCCAATGACGATTCCATGCTAATAAAAATACCCCATTTTAAAAATTTAAGGCGTTCTATAATTCATACGAACATAATGTTAGTGATTTTGTTGTAAAACAACTGAAACATAATTGCTAACTTCGTTGCAAACCTTATTATGTTGCTGTTGCCTACTAATGGTGCCGCTATTTGTTACTTGGTTACAATTCTGTCAATGTGGCATCTAGAGCAGCTATATATTTACAAGCTATAACATCACTTACCTATTAGAATCATCTAAACGTTGTCATCTAATGGCTTTTCTGATCAAATATCTAAACAGTTGTGGTATAACATTAACATCGCATGACCACAAAACGTCTTCACCTACCATAATTATGTTCATGGACTTTTTTTTTTTGCAAAGTATATGTTTTCCATTTAGACCTTGTGTAGAATAATGTCTCAAAGCAATATTTTAAATTGTTGTTTGTTATTATTGACTTAACGTGTGGCAAAAGATTTCCTTAGAAATATACTGGCCCCTTTGGTTTAAAGAGTAAATCATAGTGCTATTTTGGCACATGCTAATTTTAGTACTGGTAAAGTCTTAAAAAACGAGTAATTGCATCGATACTTAAAAGTAAAATAAGTTTATGATCGGTTTACATCGACTTCAAAAAAAAAATCTAAAATAAATTATAAAGTTCACGAATATTTATATTTGAGCCTTTGTTTTGTAATTTATCTTAACTTATTTCTTATTACACTCGATTCTAACCATCACCAAAAAAAAATCCCTAAGTTTTATTTTGTAATTCATCTTAAAATTTGTTCTAATAAATTTCTTAACAGACTTAATCTAATTAATAATAAAAAAAATATAATTACTTTTTTGAAATTTTATTTATGATTTTGTTATACGAATATTTTCAAATTAAATAACCGTTTACAATTATAGACTTACCGAATTCAACAGCTCTAGCTAAATTTTAGCTCTTGTTGCATTCATATTTTCCGAAGTAAAACTAACAAACAAATAACTAAATTTTTGTAGCTTCTACTGCAGCTATAGAGCAGCAATGTAAAGAGATCATATTGGAAAATTGGCAGTCATAAACAAAAAATTATACACAAATTTAAAAAAATAATAATAGTGCCAGAGATGTTAAATACAAAGTATTAGCTTATATTGACTTAAACTTGGATTCTCGGAAAATATTCTAATAATAATTCTTTAAACTGAAGAAATTTTGTGATTTTTTTCAGCAAATGAAATTTATTATTTTATAAATTTCTAAAGGATAATTTATAAGACTAATTATTTCTTTATTTTTTTTTTTTTAATAACTTAAACCAGGCATATGCCAATGATTGCAAAAAAATCTGGCAAATCAATATAGTGGCATTCACAATTTGCGTTACAATTATAAATATTCAAATTGTTTAATTTTTTATATATTTAAAATTTCTTTTCATAAATGACGAATATCTTCAGTGTAGCCAGATTCTATTTGTTAACACTAATTTCTGCAGATTTTGTATAGCATTTTCTATTCTATTGATTATAACCAGGTCTGCAGTCTTTACTATATGTCTTTACTCGTATTTGCTAAACATTAAATACCCCCTTGGACACAACATCAACAATAACTACTTCAATTTGCTACTACGAAGTGAGTGCAACAATGCGCACAGTGGCAGAGATCATCGGTTTATCAAATTTAAGAAGTAACATTAAAAGTACTAGAAAATTTTCAAAGTCAGTGGAATGCATCAGTAACAATAATTTGCTGTCCGCACTTGCCAAAGTTGTACAAAGTGGCCCTTGCTCTATTCATGAATAGGCCCTTGCTCTATTCATAGGCCCTTGCTCTATTCATGAAATTTTCGATGACATTTGGACAAATATATAGCTTAGGGTGGCCCTTAATAAAAAAAAGTGTTCAAACTGTCGGTCTCACCCCCTAGAAATATGCGAATAGCAAAACAACTGAGAAATACAAAGTTTTGGGCCGATCAGAAAACGTTTAGTCGTGGCGCAAAGCGATTGAAAATTTCAAGTGTGTTTATATGGGAAAATATGATTTTTTTTTCAGATTTTACGAAAATTTCGTTCTATAACTTAATTTTTCCGACAAGCTGTTACATAATTCGGGATCAGTATTAAATTATCCTTTCAAAAGGCTATAAAACTTCAAAAACGTATGAAACTTCGCCAAGAAAGAGCAAATGCCCCAGACCACTTCTGTGCCAAAAAAAACTAGGTCATGAAATTTGATGGCATTTTTTTCATCTTTGAGAAATTGATTAAAGCCATCATTCTTTTTTGGTCTCTATACTTATAAGTACTCCGATATGAAGTATTGTTTTATTACCACGTTGTTAACCTATTGCGCATTGAGGCCGAAATTTGGAAATTTTTTGATAAAATATTTAAAACTCCTTTTTCAAGTTTGAAAAAATTTTCTTAAACAAAATTTAAACATGTGAATCTATCACTTTAAGATTTTATTAAATACATGTTGCAGACTAACTGTGTGCATTTTTAAGTAAGTCCCTCTGCCAGAACTTTTTTGACAAGGATTTTATTTTCGCGGATTTCGAGAAAAATTGGATTTTTGTGAAATATTCTGTAAATGTGCTCTTTCTAAATACTTTTTATCAAAAATTCATCACTTTTCTACTTTTAAATGTTATATTTTATCTTAATAGCCTAGGGTTACGGAAAAAAATAATATGACTCCATTAACCCTTTTGGAATTGGGGTCACATATGACCCCAAACTAATAAAAGACAATTTATGCAAAAAATTCAAATATTTTGTAAGTGCTGTCCAATTTTTAGATGCGACGCTTAAAATGGAATAACCAAATGTGTAGAAGTTTCGTCCCAAAAATTTGGGATAAATCCGAGAACGTTAACCCATTATTTGCCAAGGCCAGCTTTGGATTTTAAGATATTTTAAAATAAAAATGACCTAAAACGAGTTTTTCTATTAAACTCGTTGATACCACTATTTGGAATTTAAGAAAAATAATTCGGTTAATTTTTATTTATTTAACCCTTCAGTGCTCCTGAGATCAAAATTATCCTTTGTGATATATCTCTGGTGCAATTATCTGCTTATTGCTCGCGAATATAAATATAAACAAGTAAGAAAATTATAGTCGGTCTAGACCGACTATACGATACCCTATACCATGCTTTTAGAAACCCTATCTCTTAGGCCCAATTAACTGGACATTGAAAATAAGCAAAAACCAAATTTGAGTGGGATTTTTATTAATTTTTTTGGCTGCAGATATGAAAAAGTTCATATCGGATGCTATATCTATAAAGGGACTAGGTCCAAAAATGGACCGATCCTGATCATGTTTGGTAAAGTCTCTTGTATTTTGCAAAAATATATACAAACTAAATTTGAGAAGAATCAATGCAATATTTTTGTTTTTTAATAGATTTAACTGAAGATCGGGAAGCAGCTCTATATGGGGTCAAAGGGATCATTTTTGGACTACTCATTAGTGGATGTAATGAACGCATACAAACCCAATTTGAGTAAGATCTATATGACAATTTGGATCTTATGGCAATTTATGTCGATTTCATATGGGTAATTTGTATGGGGGCTAGGTCTGAACATGGACCGATTCTCACCAATTTCAATAGCGTTCATCCCATGGCCGATAAAAGCTTATATACCAAATTTCATCAAAATATATTCATATTTGCGACCTGCAGTTTGATTACAAGCTTTACATGGACACACAGACGGACGGACGGACGGACGGACGGACGGACGGACGGACGGACATTGTTAAATCAACTCAAAAAGTGATTCTGATTCGATCGGTATAATTAAAGATGGGTCTAGGTCAAATATTTTTGATTGTTACAAACAGCAGCACAAAGTCATTATACCCAAACCACATAGTGGTATAGGGTATAAAAATAGGACGTTTTTGAAATTCACTTTGATTTAATTTTGTAATTTATTCCATTAAGAGTAGTATTAATTTAATATTACCTTTTATATATATTATTATATTTAATATTTACTTTTATTTAATAAACTATTTAAAATTGGGAAATAAAATGGTAGAAGTTTAAAAACATGTAGGTGACATTGAAGATAATATAAAGCGACCGATTATAAGAAATCAAAAAATGTCAACCATTATAAGTAATGGCATCTTCACCGATTGGCCTGAAAATTTTTTTTGGGGGTTTTTTATCAATATCCACCAAATTGGTGGTTGAGACAGCAATAAATTGAACTATTACTTTATTACATAAAGTAATTTTATAACAAAATTGGTTAAAAGTTGTTTTAATTTATATTCGCGAGCAATAAGCAGATAATTGCACCAAAGATATATCACAATGGATTATTTTGATCCCTGGAGCACTGAATGGTTAAATAAATAAAAATTAACCGAATTATTTCTCTTAAATTCTAAATAGTGGTATCAACGAGTTTAATAGAAAAACTCGTTTTAGGTCATTTTTATTTAAAAATATCTTAAAATCCAAAGCTGGCCTTGGCAAATAATGGGTTAACGTTCTCGGATTTATACCAAATTTTTGGAACGAAACTTCTACATATTTGGTTATTATATTTTAAGTGGCGCATCTAAAAATTGTACAGCAGTTACAAAATATTTGAATTTTTTGAATAAATTGTCTTTTATTAGTTTTGGGGTCATATGTGACCCCAATTCCAAAAGGGTTAATGGAATCATATTATTTTTTTCCGAAACCTTAGGCTATTAAGATAAAATATAATATTTAAAAGTAAAAAAGTGGTGAATTTTTGATACAAAGTATTTAGTAAGAGTACATTTACAGAATATTTCACAAAAATCCAATTTTTCTCGAAGTCCGCGAAATAAAATCTTTGTCAAAGAAGTTCTGGCAGAGGGATTTACTTAAAAATGCACACAGTTAATCTGCAACATGTATTTAATAAGATCTTAAAGTGATAGATTCATTTTTTTAAATTTTGTTTAAGAAAATTTTTTCAAACTTGAAAAAGGAGTTTTAAAAATTTTCTCAAAAAATTTCCAATTTTCGGCCTCAATGCGCAATAGGTTAACAACGTGTTAATTAAACAATACTTCATATCTGAGTACTTATAAGTATGGAGACCAAAAAAGAATGATGGCTTTAATCAATTTCTCAAAGTTGAAAAAAATTCCATCAAATTTCATGGCCTAATTTTTTTTTGGCACAGAAGTGGTCTGGGGCATTTGCTATTTCTTGGCGAGTTTTCATACGATTTTGAATTTTTATAGCCTTTTGAAAAGATAATTTAATACTGATCCCGAATTATGTAACAGCTTGTCGGAAAAATTAAATTATAGAATGAAATTTTCGTAAAATCTGAAAAAAAGTCATATTTTCCCCATATAAACAGACTTGAAATTTTCAATCGCCTTGCGCCACGACTAAACGTTTTTTGATTGGCCCAAAACTTTGTATTTCTCAGTTTTTTTGCTATTCGCATATTTCTAGGGGGTGAGACCGACAGTTTGAACACTTTTTTTCCTCCATATAACGAAGGGCCACCCTAGTATATCTATCTCACCGAAGTCGCATTGGATCTCGGCCTTGAGCTCAAGCATTGATGTCAAAAAACCACAAAGAATCAAATCGCATGATCTTGGCGGCCAACTGACATCGGAATTTAGGGAGAAGATTCGATTAGGAAATCTTTGCTTCAGTTCCTATTACGAATGCCATTCACAGTCGAGAACTCTCATTTGATCACCCTTTATTTAAGCATAGTAAAATTTTGTGCTCTCCACCTTTAAAGTGATTTCGCTGGCTCTGAATAACGCATATAATAATCAATATCTGTTGGCAAGTTTAAAAGAGTTTTAAACCTGATTTGTTATTATTTCGAAAGCATCAAAAATTGTAGTTTTGGAATGAAGTTTTTTACCTAATTTCCATGATTTTACGAATGTTTGTTACACTTCCGCCCTTTTCGGGCAATGCTTGTTATGATTATTGAATACTTCATATAGTTGGCTGAATAATGATTTCAAATTTGACTGCTGATAGCTACGGATGACCAAATTATAGTCTTTATGATTTTCCCTGAAACAATCAGTCAACCCGAATACTGAATACGATATTTCAAGAATTATCAAGAAATGAACGACAAAATATTTTTGCATATGTATTTAAGGAGTGAGATCGAAAAAATCTTAACATACATAAAATGTAGTAATGTAGTAACCAGTTTTGATTTATTTTTTATTTATTATTTAATTGAAGTTATATTAAAGCTTGCAAAAAAAGATCACTTTTATAGTTCTAATTACTACTTGTGAACTTATGTATCTTTTCCGGAAATCTTTTTAGTAGCTTGTATCGCTTGTTTTGGTCCATTTCCGATTAAAATCTTCAACATTTTGGGACACCTTTTTTGTACTCTTCAACTCCATTTTCACCAGAGCTGGTCTAAGCTCCAGAAAGTTTGGAGAATTTGTCTCTCTTAGTGCAAAAAATACGTTATTGTTCTTGTACCTCTCAGGAGCCTTCTTATCGCATGAATATGTGGACGCATTGTATTAACTTATGAAAGGAAGTAGTCTTCTTTTCAAAAACTCCTTAATATAAATTTCGAGTTTTATTAAGCTTGTTGTACCAATTGAGTTTCTTATTTGGCCGCAACTGCATATTTCTTACTGTAAGTGGAACTTTTTTTTAATTTTTATCTGTTTTTGGGTCCTTAATTTATCATTGACATTTCCTCAAGCATTAGCAACATAAAAATTTTTACCCGGAAACTGCGAAAAATCTGTCAATACATACTTTTGCCGTCCATTATGCAGCAGAACATTTTTTGAATGAAACATGATTTCGACTTCTGTGATCTTTTTTTAAGCTCTAAATTTTTTGCAGCGTTTCTGCCTTCAACATTTCGGAAATAGCCATAAAAACATCATGAAAAGAAAGGTTTTCTTCCCGAACCCTGTTTCCTATCAATTTTCGACTTCTCTTGATAGTTTGTCGGCAGATGTTTGATTCTTTGGCCAAATTTTTGTAGGACCAAGTTGAATTTTGTTGAAAATATTTAATAAGTTTAGTACATACTAAAGGGTGATTTTTTAGCTATTATCTTTTTGGCAACACTGGTTTAAACAGCTGACGCATGTTTCGTGTTTTGTTTCTTCAGTTTGTTCTATAATTTAACCATGAATCGTCTTACAAACGAACAACGCTTGCAAGTTATTGAATTTTATTATCAAAATGCATGCTCTGTTAAGAAAGTCCATCGCGCGCATCTTCCATTTTATGGTCAGTTTAATCGACCCACTGAAGCGGCTATTCGGGCTATTGTGACTAAATTTCGCACCAAATTTGCATTGCTGGACATTAAACCACCAACACGCTTACGTAGAGTGCGAACTGAAGAAAATATCGCAGCTGTATCGGCCAGTGTTAATTATGACTATCAATTATCGATTCGTCGCCGTTCGCAGCAATTGGGCCTCTGTTACTTAACAACGTGGAAAATTTTGCGGAAGGATTTAGGTGTGAAGCCTTTCAAAATACAGCTGGTGCAAGAATTGAAGCCGAACGATCTACCGCAGCGTAGAATTTTTGGTGAATGGGCTCTTGGAAAGTTGGCCGAAGATTCACTTTTTACCGAAAAATTGTGTTCAGCGACGAAGCTCATTTTTGGCTCAATGGGTACGTAAATAATCAGAATTGTCGATTTTGGAGTGAATATCAGCCAGAAGCATTGGAAGAGCTACCAATGCATCCAGAGAAAGTCACAGTGTGGTGCGGTTTATTTGCTGGTGGCATCATTGGACCGTACTTCTTCAAAGATGATGCGAATCGTAACGTAACTGTGAATGGTGAGCGCTACTGAGAGATGATATCCAACTTTTTTTTGCCCAAAATGCAAGAGCTTGACTTGCATGACATGTGGATTCAACAAGACGGTGCCACATGCCACACAGCACGCGCAACAATGGACTTATTGAGAGGCGAGTTCGGTGAACATTTTATTTCACGTTCGGGACCGGTCAATTGGCCGCCTAGATCGTGCGATTTAACGCCTTTAGACTATTTTTTGTGGGGCTATGTTAAAGCTCATGTCTATACAGACAATCCCGCTTCAATTGACGCATTGGAAGACAACATTGAAGCATTTATTCGTGAGATACCGGCCGAAGTGTTGGAAAGAGTATGCCAAAATTGGACTAAGCGGATGGACCATTTGAGGCGCAGTCACGGTCAACATTTGCATGAAATAATCTTCAAACATTAAATTATATGGACCGTACTATCGATTCAAATAAAGATTTCATGCATTTTTGTGAATTTTATGTGTTTTTTTTTTTGGAAAACTTTCCTATAGCTCTTAAAAAATCACCCTTTACATGGAGTAAAAACTCCGTGGCCTAACAATGAGTGTTTTTGTTTGGATTTGAACTCAATTTCATTCTTCAACGTAATCTCCGTTAAGTGAAGTGCACTTATCCCAATGATCCTCTAATATCTTGATACTCTTGAAAAAATACAATTTGTCAAACTATTCAAAATAGGCTTCTGTCTCTAATACGACTTCTTCATTGCATTTTCATGATGGTAGAAGCTTTTTTTCTTATTTAAGTCGGGTCGTTTTTTCTTAATTTCTTCATCCAATCTGTCCAATAATTCAACATAGTACTTAGCAGTTATTGTTTTTCCTTTATCCACGTAATCATCGCATATTATACCACGTGTATCTCAAAAAACACTGGCCCTTAATCTTTCAATCGATCGTTGAGTCTTTGGCCGCTTTGGTCGGCTTTTCCACGCTTGTAACCACTCCGCATACCGTCTGTGGGACTCCGGTGCATAACAATAAATCTACGTCTCATAAATTGTTATAAATCAACTAAAAATTCAGTTGAATTTACTTAAAACATCTCCAAAGCATACTTTGAATCATGAACACGTTTCAGTTTTTGTTCAGCTGTTAAAAATTGCGGCACCCTTCGAGCAGAAAGCTTTTTCATATTTAAATGATCATGTAATATATGCCGAACCCGCTCTGTTGATATCTTTATCTTTTAATCTTTCGATCATCAAATATAAGCTGATGCACTTTTCTTACGTTTTCTTCGGTATATGTCTCATTTGAAAGACCAGGACGATCTGCATCATTTGTGATCTTACGACCACGTTTAGATTCGAAATACCACCTTTTAACCATTAAATATGACGGCGAAACTTTACCATAATGTTTACCAATTAATTATTTGGCTTCCTTTTTCCACCAAAAAACAATGTCTAATCAAAACACGAAATCCATTTTTTTGCAAACTTTAAAATCAGCATCATTTTTATAGCGGTAACTTTTTTCTAATTAATGAAATGGCCCTACTGAATAAACAGAAAAAATTGGCGCTTGTCATGCTATCTCTATGATAGGCTACGAAGTTTTCACTCGATGCAGTACTTTTATTTCATCACTCATTTTTATCAAACTTACAATGAATGAATATAGTTGTCAGTAAGCATAATAACTGACATATTTTTCAAAGACAACTTCATAAAAATGAATTCAAATAATACTTGCGAAAAAAGTTACGAGAAAAATGTGTGTATCAATTTGGGAAGAGACTGACGTGGGTAAGGTTACAAAGATATTATGGGGTTCTCCCAACACTACAAGAACTAGGGAGATCCTGAATCTGAGTAGGGTAGCACTTAGTAGGGTAATTGGCATCATCACTGGACACTCTGAGCTGAGGGCTCATCAATACCGTATAGGACGGGCGGAATCAGCCATTTGTAGAGCTTGTGGAGAGGATAACGAAACTCTAGAACACTACCTCTGCTACTGTCCTGCATTTGCGAGAACAAGGGTCAGACATCTATCCAACGATATCTTACCAGGCCTGACGGGTCTTAGGGGGATAAGCTGGAAAATACTCAAGAAATTTGCTGATGAAACCGAATTTCTAAGTTAGTAGAGGGGTAGATAACCGGATGAACGTAGAGATGTAGAGTGCACAACAAGACGACCTACTGGCTTAGGTGTATATCCGGACACAACGGATATGAGCTATGTGTATACATAGCTCCTCTTATCAACCTAACCTAACCTAACCTAAAATGTGTGTTAAGATTTTTTTGATTTCACTCCTGTACCTAGAATATTATTTTGTTAGAAAAATTTTTCTTTAAAAAGAAATTTTTTATTTTTTCACTTTTTGGAGGTGGATTTTTTTTTTACTTTTCATCGGAAAACATGCTAAATTTAAAATCAAAATACCTCATAAAATAATTTTGACCGCCTAAATCCCTTAAATCATCCACTGTGCGATGGCCAAGAGCGTACATGTCTATTATTACGACCATACTGTACCTTAGTCATTTTTCTAACACCTGCTCCGTCTTTTGATTTTTATGGTATATTATTTTAAGACTTCTATTGCCGTGGTGGTTACTTGGATGCTGATGTTAATGTTTTATTCCTTTATTGTGCTGTTTTTGTTTTTTTTTTTTTTACTATAACGATCATTTACAAGTTATATAGTTTTATATAAAGTGTGGCGTCGCACATGCGCCCAAAGATCCAATTTTGCACATTAAGCTTAAAAAAATAAAAAAGAATCAGCAACGCCAACGTAACCAAACAGGTTTCGCAACTGGACAAGCGAACCCTTTTTTCAGCTTCTTCTTCTGCTTAACATGATTTCCAAGTATATTTATTTTTTGTTTGCTTTAAAAAGATACTACAATTTAATATGCATGTAGTTGCTGCATATATAAAATCTCTAATAAAAAGTAAAAAAAAAAAAAAAAACAAATATCTAGAAAATAAAAAAATCTAATGCACGTTCGTGTAGATAACAAGATTAAAATCTTAAACAACTACAACAACAGTATAAAACAAGAGTATAATTGGTAATAGCTCTAAGATTTTATAGTTGGTCTTAGTTTGTTGTAAATATAATGAAGATTTGTTTCTTCGTTTTTATTTCCTTTTCCTCACTTGACATGATCAAATTACTTTTAGTTGAAAATCCTTTAGGTTGTCATTATCTTTAATTTACAGTTAGTGATATTCGATGTATAGTTACTCGTAGATTAACGTGTTTGGGGGTATCTTCATGTGCTCTTATGATTTACAAACACAGAGTAATGTACGTTGATGTGTCTCTTTTGTCGGGAGGGGAAGGCTATCATTAGTAGCTGATGTGGTGTTAATTGAGATGGGATCTTTTCTTTCGAAAATACAACTTATGGGAGACAGAATTTCTAAGGTCTATTGCTGCATATCCGTTCTAATTTCTGTTGTGTATCCTCAATTATCCAAAAATCATAATTAACATGTAATGAGGATTGATTAGAATTATATGGTTGTAGTAGTATTGTACAGAAGCTTAGATTAATTTTAATTCAAGGGGAAGGTATGCTAAGATTGAAATGTGTTTAAAATTGTAGTCTCTTTTGTGCTACGAATTAAGTCGATTTTATTTTTAGAAAATTATTCCAAAAATCGTATCGCTTCTACGTCTCTGAATATATTCAGCATTGATGGATTAGTGTTCTTATTGCAGGTCAGAAATGTTCCGTTTATCATCAATTTCAAATTAAGTTTATTTTATAATCAAAGTAACATTTGAAGGTTACAAAAAATGTCGGGGAATATGTTAATAAATCGCAAGATATTCAAGATATTTCAAGTTGGCTCCATTTGATGCCATACACTCTTCCAGAAACTATTTAAATGAAAATTTCGGTATGGAATCAGCGAATTTGCTTCTGTAACTTATATTGAAACGAAACGGTAATAGGCTGCTTGTTGGATGACATTTTGTGAGTTTTTGTCAGAAAAAAAAAAAACTCAAATACGGGTATCGATTTCTCCTCTGGCGCTATATCCAAAAATACAAGTCCTCCTTCACGTATGACTTTTTTTGGCAGATATTCTGACCCAGAAGTATGATAACGCTTTGGTTATATTACTTAATCACCGTTTGATCTTCCGGATTAAATTCTGATTGCATAACACCACGATCTTAGAAAAACATGACTTAAATTTTTGATCGAATTTAGGCACTTTATTCATGCAGATGCTTGTTGCTTGGCTAGCTTGCATTGCAACCTCATAAAACTAAAACTCTTTGTCCATAATGCTGCGTTTAATGAATGCCAGGTCCGAATTTACTCGTTCCAACACATATTAACCTTATATAAAAATCGTTCTCAGACCCCGTAATAGAATATATGATGGCGGTCCCAGATTAACCTGACCTGGTAAAAAGTGGCAACCAAATAAAACACATGTTTTAAGTTTCAAGACGCCAAATCTTTCAGTTTTTTTTTTAAGCCATCAAAGTTAATCGATCTGAGTGAATTTCTAAACATGGAAAAAGTTGGTCACCGTTATGTAATTCAACACTTTCATTTGAAAGCTCCAACCAATATTAAAGCCGATCTGGATTCTACTCTGGGGGAGTCTGCTCCTTCATTTGCGACTATAAAATATTTGGTGGAAATCGCACAGTGGAAAGTAAATACTACTAAACCTCGGGAGCCAAAAAAATTGCGACTCTATATCAACTATATCACAGCGAACAGGGTCTTCGAAAATGGGCTTTCTCAGTATTTTGCTAAAATTAAAAATTTCTTTGTAAATTTTTATTTTTGAATGACTGTAACTTTTTTGATTTAAAAGATTTTGAAGTCAAATAAATTTTGTATAATTTTATGGCTTCCATACTATTAATGTTAAAAATGTAAAATCACTGAGTCATTCAGAAATTAAAAAAAAAAAAAAATTTAAAACAATTCCAAATTTTCCGAAAATCTCCTACTTAATAGAGCATAACTCCTGCCAGTCAAAAGCAGTTAGAAAAATCTTGCACTCTTCTATAGTCCGAACCCTCCCCTATACTCTTATACCCCTTTATACACCCGCCAGTTTCCGCCCGTGTGCACCAGAACAATTTTTCTGACCCAAGGTTAGATATTTTATGCAAAATTTATGAATACAAAAGTTGTCCACTATGTGGTTAGGATATATTAAGTTTGAGGTGATGTTTGTTATTGCCAAAAAATGTTACCAAGACAGGTTAATAAAGGAACTTATTTTTGAGAGTGCATCTACAACTGCCAACAAAAGTGGAAAAAGGGTCGACCAGCAAAACCAATTGGCGGATGTAGTGAAAGATCTCGAAGGCGCAAGGTGGAGAATATGAAGAAATTTCTCAAAGAATTATTAAGGATTCATTTTTGCACCAAATTCAACCAACCCAAAATAAAAAAATAAAATTGAAATAATTGAAAAAATAGTAGAAGCGAGCCCAAGGCGCACAAAGAGGATTTTGAAAAGCATTCCTACACCAATTGAAGATAAGAAATTTACACCGGAAGAAGCGTTCGCCCTATTTTTGGATTTGAAATTGACTAAAAATCAATATAAGGAATTGCGGAAGCGAACCAATGAAAAGAATTGTGGGATTTTTCTAGAGTATCGAGATTTAGTTTCTGCCAAAAAAGAATGCTTACCTTCACAATCTGCTATTAGTGTCACTTCAACATTGCAAGATCTCCTTGAACATACTGCAGAACGATTGCTAAATACGCTTGATACTGATTATTTAAAAAAAATTGGTAATGGCAGCAGTACTTTAATTTCTAAATGGGGATGTGATGGATCGTCTGGTCAGAAACAATACAAGCAATTTAATGCAGAAAATTCATCAGATGCTAATTTATTTATGGTATCTTTCGTTCCATTGCGCTTAACAAAAAGGTATAGCGTCTTAGAGCCGTCAACTAGTAGAGCAACAGAAATTGATATATGGAGAAATGAAATTCCTTCTTCAACAAAGTATTGCAGACCAATAAAATTTGCATTCAAAAAGGAAACCAAATGTCATAACTGAAGAAGTTCAAAAAATAAAAGATCAAATTAAGGAACTTCAACCAGTAATATTTAAATTTGTCTCACAATGATTGATGGAAAAGTTGCACAAGCTTTAACTGGAACAAAGTCAACGTCAAGCTGCATTATATGCCAAGAGACATCAAGTCAATTAAGCCAACCCCCACCAGAAGTCGATAGTTTTAAGGAAGCCTACGAATTTGGAATGTCCCCTCTTCATGCTAGATCACGTTTCATGGAGCATATTCTTAAATTTGGTTTATGATTTGGAATTTGGTCCGTTAGGCGAAACAGTGAGAAAAAACAAAGCAAATTAAGAAAAAAGAAAGCAAAAAAATTCAACAAAAATATCTACAGCTAGGCCTCGTAATCGACCAACCAAAACAAGGGGAAGGAAACACAAATGATGGAAATACTGCAAGGAGATTTTTTTGTTCTAGCATGCAGCAGAAAGATAAATGCAAAAAAATTTGGAGAGTACGCCAATAAAACAGCTATACTTTATAATGAAAAATACTCTTGGAGATATGTGCCATCCACAGTTCATAAAATTTTATACCATGTGGTACAAATAATTCACTTCAGATCCATATATGTCCAACATTCGTCAAAAATGGAAAACTACCTCTATTGAATTAGACAAAGAAGCTAAACAACTTCTAGAAGATGAAAATCAAGGCTATTTGGAAGAAATTTTTACTAAAATTGGTTGATTTAAAGTACTTTTTCATTACACTAACAATAAGTTACACTTTTTTTTATATAGTTAAAAAATTTTCTAGATTTAAAAATTTATATATTTTGTAAATTTACAATTAAAATTGTTATATTTCATAAATTTACCATAAAAATTGATATAGAAATATTTAAAAAGACAATAAAAAAAAATTTAACTAAAGCAAAAACATACGAGTTTTTCATTGCACCTTCTCTATCTTGAACCAATATAAGATAACTTTTACATTCGCTGCTTAATAAATTATATTTTAAGTCGGGATCTTTCCAAAAAAAAAAAAAACAACAACCTTTGGCCCTTATGCACATTAGGACTAAAAAGTTTACGGGGGCCAAAGTTTGGCATTTTCTGAAAAAATTAACTTAAAAAATTGTTAAAAAGTATTAGTTGTAAAAGCAAAACTTAAAGGCTAAATTCTCACCTACCAAACAAAAAAAAACCGCATATCAAAATTCCAATCCAATCAAAAGTTATAGATTTTTGACCGCCTTCTCGTCAAATGGTCCACTGTGCGTCGTACTAGCTGCCAACACCTTTCAATAATGCCATAGTGACAGACATGACATTCAGTGCTCTTTCTAATCCAATATTATACAGTATAAGTTCTTCATTGTTCATAAAAATGTACAAAATTATGCAGACGGTCCTGACCAACATATTTACCATTAGAAAAAGTGAGAAAGTATTATTGTTATTAATAACTGGGTCAAAAAGCAGTCGTGACAGACATGATTTTAGAGGATGTTTGTAATACATAGAAAATCTCTGAATAAGAAACAGTTGTTTATAGTTAATATAAGAGCTACTTTATTAATAAAGCATATAAAAAACATGAATTCTAAAATAAATTATAGTAAAAAGAATTATTTTATAATGTGACAGAAGGACGCTGCCTTTATTTTCAAAATTACTTCATTACAATTTTCCTTTCTTAGTGGAGAGATAGGGGCTATAAAAATATTCAAAAATACATCTTAAAACTATTGCCATATTTTCATACCCTTGTCTTTGTAATGGTATCAATAAAAATTATTAAAATTAAAATTTTAAAATTGGACCGAAGGTCCTTTGCATGGAATTACCTCTTAGTATTGGATAATCGCCGGCTGAAGATAGTATATATCACATATTGACCGAAAATTTAGAGATGAGAAAGCAATGTAGAACAAAAACAATATCGTGAAGATGTTTCACTAGAGTATTTGGCCATGTTTCACCGCAATGAAGTCGAGTTTTTGCATAGAGTCGTAACCTTGGATGAGACATGGGTCCGCCACTTCACACCAGAGACCAAGGAATAGTCAAAACAGTGGACTGAAATGGGAGAAGGCGAAGACAGTTCCATCAGCAGACAAGGTTATGGCATCTGCTGTTTTGTTTTCGACGCGCGTGGGATAACTGTTATTGATTAACTTCAAAAAGGCGCGTATTATCCTATCTTATATAACGATTGTGATTTTAATATCTTTAGCGCAGAGTTTTTAGATGATAATTCCCCATTACTTTTTTCACAGAGTTTTATAAATATTTTTCTGATAACAAATTTTGAACATTTCAATTCGGAATACGTCCCATTGAGAAAAGTTATTACAACTAACTATTCTAACTTCTATGATTGCATACGAAATGTACAAACAGTAGTTGAATGCAATTAACAGATCTCATGAAAACAACAAATAATTTCATTTCAATTATAAGAAAAAAGGTGATCAAATTAAAGAAAATGAATACTTACTACAACTAACGAACATGCAACAAACTAATGAATATAAAAATAAATACAAAATTTATGTAACGGCTGTCAAGAGTGAAAAGAACAATAATAAAACAAACGTTTTTTTTTTTCTTTTTAAATTAAAAAAATATCAAAACTTCAAAACTGGTTTGTGATTTTTTCGTATATTTGTTGTTTTTTTTTTATTTTTTTTTTTCTTAAGTGAAACACACAATTTAGGAAAAACTTAATTTTATTACAACGCAGTTTTTGTGTTAAAAGATTGGCTTGTTGTTGTTGTTGGATGGTATATTTCATAGATAGCAGTATGGGGATAAGATTTTTTTTAAACTCATACACTCACAACAGTTAAAAAAAAATAATAATATTACTCACATTGGATGCACACCTGCATCTGCAGTTGATAAATACAACAAAAAAGACAGCAGAATCATGCTGTTCCTTAACATTAAAAGGCACCTTAAATACAAAAACCTATTATACAAACAACCAAACTTGAGTAACACACACATACATCCCAGCAAACATTTTCAAATTTAAAAAAACTTTTGAACATGAAAACAAATTAACTTTTAAAATTTGATTTCGATATCTGGATTTGTGATATCTGCTCAAATAGCCTACGCTAATGGTTTCTATCTGATAATTCTCTATAAATATAACAAAATCCCACAAATGTATTCTCTATATAGTTCCATGCAAAATCTTTCTCATTAACTCAAAGTTATGCTGCAATGATGCAATCATATTGCTGGGTTATAGATCAACAAACGAACACTAATAAAAAATCGTGGTTTGTTCATATTGGTGTTAAAAAATTATAGGTTTACCAACAACCATTCAGCCAACAACTACAACAACAACAAATACTTTGTATGCGACTCTGACTGATATACACACATTTATATACGTCAAGATTGAAACATACAACAACCAAAACGACACAACAGCCAGAACTTGTATTTAGAACCAACAAAAATCAAAAAACAAAAACAAAAAAAGACAACAAACAAATAAAAACGAAAACGCACTGGTTTCTTATATTTGGTGTAAGACAGTAGCACTTCCCTTTTTGCCACAAAACAAAAAAATATATATACAAATATATAAACATACATAAGAGAAAAAAAAATCGAGCAAATCACAGGCTGTTGTAATTGTCTTTAGAAAAAATTAAAAAAAAAAACAAAAATACATATATGTAACAATAAAAAATGGTCAAGAAACAAGTTCCTTGGGTAGGTAACATGTTGGTTTGGTTTAAATTATATTATGATGATAATGATGATGATGGTTTTGTTAAAATAATCTTTACTTGAATATGTTGTTATTGCTGTAGACCTGTAGACCCTGGCTATATCATTAACTCTGGACAATATTTAGTGCCTCTTTTATAATTTTAAGTATTTAACTATTGTCCACTTCAGGGACAGTCTTAACTTTTCTAGTTTTCAAAATGAATTTTATTTCATCTGAAAATTAATAATAAGAAAACCATAACCTTGACATGTCTAGGAGTAAGGATTGTAAAAAATATTACACTTTTTTCACAAACGAAATAAATCATATTTACTGTATAGCTGCTAGCCTTTGAAGCTTTTCTCAATAATCTGTATTAGTTTTATAAGTTATAATTATAAATCTAATAAATAAATAATAATAATATTTATTGTATACTAATACTCTTTAGGTATTACGAATAATAATGACCTCCTTACCTTACATTAGAGTGGGATGACGTCGCACAGTGGACCATTTGACGAGAAGGCGGTCAAAAATCTATAACTTTTGATTGGATTGGAATTTTGATATGCGGTTTTTTTGTTTGGTAGGTGAGACTTTAGCCTTTAAGTTTTGCTATAAAACGTAATTCTCGGTCGAAAATAAAAAAAGTTACGGAGGGTTTAAAATACATTTTCATTTGTAGTTGAATTTTAGTACAAAAGTGAAGTGTTAAAAGGTAAAAAAAAGGTTTTTTTTTAATATAATGTCTTATTTTTTCAGTTAATTTTACAACTAATACTTTTTAACAATTTTTTAAGTTAATTTTTTCAGAAAATGCGAAACTTTGGCCCCCGTAAACTTTTTAGTCCTAATGTGCACAAGGGCCAAAGGTTGTTTTTTTTTTTTTTTTTTTGAAAGATCCCGAGTTAAAATATAATTTATTAAGCAGCGAACGTAAAAGTTACCTGATATTGGTTCAAGATAGAGAAGTTTCAATGAAAAACTCGTATGTTTTTGCTTTAGGTAAATTTTTTTTTATTGTCTTTTTAAATATTTCTATATCAATTTTTATGGTAAATTTATGAAATATAACAATTTTTATTGTAAATTTACAAAATGTATAAATTTTTAAATCAAGAAAATTTTTTAACTATATAAAAAAAAGTGTAACTTATTGTTAGTGTAATGAAAAAGTACTTTAAATCAACCAATTTTAGTAAAAATTTCTTCTAAATAGCCTTGATTTTCATCTTCTAGAAGTTGTTTAGCTTCTTCGTCTAATTCAATAGAGGTAATTTTCCATTTTTGACGAATGTTGGACATATATGGATCTGAAGTGCACAACAAAATAGTGATAAGGTCTTCATTAGTACAACATCTGGACATTTTCCGTGTGTTGTGCTCGCAAAAGAATCTGTAGTCTTTGTTCCTTTTTTCTTGCGCTTCTTCAGATAGATCTGCTATTGGTAGCATATTGTTTTGAATTATTTGTTCCCCATGGTACAAAATTTTATGAACTGTGGATGGCATATATCTCCAAGAGTATTTTTCATTATAAAGTATAGCTGTTTTATTGGCGTACTCTCCAAATTTTTTTGCATTTATCTTTCTGCTGCATGCTAGAACTTGTAATATGATTTTGAATCGTCTTATTAATTCATGATCTACACCTGTGATAGATGCTGCAGTTTCCGGATCGGAAAAAAATCTCCTTGCAGTATTTCCATCATTTGTGTTTCCTTCACCTTGTTTTGGTTGGTCGATTACGAGGCCTAGCTGTAGATATTTTTGTTTAATTTGTTTTTTTTTTGCTTTCTTTTTTCTTCATTTTCTTTGTTTTTTCTCACTGTTTCTCCTAACGGACCAAATTCCAAATCATAACCCAATTTAAGAATATGCTCCATGAAACGTATTCTAGCATGAAGAGGGGACATTCCAAATTCGTAGGCTTCCTTAAATCTATCGTCTTCTGGTGGGGGTTGGCTTAATTGACTTGATGTCTTTTGGCATATAATGCAGCTTGACGTTGACTTTGTTCCAGTTAAAGCTTGTGCAACTTTTCCATCAATCATTGTGAGACACATTTTAAAATGTGCTTCAATGTCTTGGTCATCAAATTTAAATATTACTGGTTGAAGTTCCTTAATTTGATCTTTTATTTTTTGAACTTCTTCAGTTATGACATCTTTGGTTTCCTTTTTGAATGCAAATTTTATTGGTCTACAATACTTTGTTGAAGAAGGAATTTCATTTTTCCATATATCAATTTCTGTTGCTCTACTAGTTGACGGCTCTAAGACGCTATACCTTTTTGTTAAGCGCAATGGAACGAAAGATACCATAAATAAATTAGCATCTGATGAATTTTCGGCATTAAATTGCTTGTATTGTTTCTGACCAGAGGAGAAGTGACACTAATAGCAGATTGTGAAGGTAAGCATTCTTTTTTGGCAGAAACTAAATCTCGATACTCTGAAAAAATCCTACAATTCTTTTCATTGGTTCGCTTCCGCAATTCCTTATATTGATTTTTGGTCAATTTCAAATCCAAAAATAGGGCGAACGCTTTTTCCGGCGTAAATTTCTTATCTTCAATTGGTGTAGGAATGCTTTTCAGAATCCTCTTTGTGCGCCTTGGGCTCGCTTCTACTATTTTTTCAATTATTTCCATTTCATTTTTTTTATTTTGGGTTGGTTGAATTTGGTGCAAAAATGAATCCTTAATAATTCTTTGAGAAATTTCTTCATTGATATTCTCCAGCTTGCGCCTTCAAGATCTTTCACTACATCCGTCAATTGGTTTTGCTGGTCGACCCTTTTTTCCACTTTCGTTGGCAGTTGTGGCTGCACTCTCAAAAATAAGTTCCTTTATTAACCAGTCCTGGTAACGTTTGTATATCTTTGCCTTGCTATGAGAGCATTCAATGTACCGTCTTTTCAAATTCGATGCAAAATTAGTAATTTTTCCTTTGTGCATTTCTATGTCTTCTAGGTTACAATTCTTAAAGAAGTCGTTGCTCACTATGTGCAAAATTACATCGTCTACATCATTTCGTTGAAAATAAATATCTGCCAGATCTCTGTAACAGTACTTAGCCATTGCACAAATTGTAATGAATAATAATTGTGGAAACATTATTATAAATACTCTTTCTTGCAATTATGTAAAATAAAATTTTTTATCTTTTATTACCAGTTATAGAAGCATAAAAAACCCACACCCTAACCCCTTTTAAAAGGTGAGGCATACCTGCTCATATGTTAAAGGGCTATGTCGCAATAGTTTTTTTTTACCATTTACCTGTTATTAAAATTGTTTCCCATTTTGTCAGGTATTTAAACTATATAACTCTAATTCAGACTCTTAGTGTTTTTGAAAGATACCTATCTAAATTTACCTGTAACAATTAAGCGCATTATATATCAACCCTTTTTTATAAGTATATAACAACTCCTGATAACTCTGCCGACACGCAAAAAAATACACCGCTTTTGTATTCATAACACTCAGACGGACGGACGGACGGACGGACATCGTTTAATCGACTCAGAAAGTGTTTTTGAGTCGATTCGTATAATAAAAGATGGATAAAGGTCCAATATTTTTGGCAGTTACAAACATCACCTCAAACTTAATATATCCTAACCACATAGTGGACAACTTTTGTATTCATAAATTTTGCAGAAAATATCTAACCTTGGGTCAGAAAAATTGTTCTGGTGCACACGGGCGGAAACTGGCGGGTATATAATGTGGTATAGGAGTATAGAGGAGGGTTCGGACTATAGAAGAGTGCAAGATTTTTTCTGACTGCTTTTGACTGGCAGGAGTTATTCTCTATTAAGTAGGAGATTTTCGGGAAATTTTTACCTTTTTTTTAAAAATTTTTTTTTTTTTTAATTTCGGAATGACTCAGTGATTTTACATTAATAGTATGGAAAATGATTAAAAAGTAAAATGATTAAAAAGGCCAAATCCAATTTTTATGCTGAAAAATTTTCTTCTGCCATTGGCTCCAAAAAAACATGGCAAACGATACGCGAAGTTGGTATCGGTAAATCTACGCATCGAGAACCATGTTCGGTTGATGCAGATACAATTAATACAAAGTTTTTAAGTGTTCCTATGGTTCAAGCAGATAAAGATTACTATATCAATAGTCACTCGAATAACGATGCTGAATCTTTTTTTTCTTTTGCTGCAGTAGACCAATGCGACGTTTTATCTAGTTTATTGTCTATAAAATCGAACTCTATAGGAGTGGACGGGATTAATCCTAAGTTTCTCAAGATTCTTTTACCTCAGCTACTTCCAATTATAACTTTTTTCTTTAACAAAATATTAACTACAAGCCACTTCCCATCGAATTGGAAAATAGCTAAAATCATTCCTATACCCAAAGCTGGTTCCGATTATAGACCAATAGCTATTCTTCCATTTCTCTCTAAAGTATTCGAGCGTATTATGCACAAACAAATGACTAGTTTCTTGGATGACAATAACTTGCTAACAGATCGTCAATCTGGGTTCAGGAGGAAACACAGCTGCCTAACAGCCTTAGTTGATGTTACAGAGGAGATTAGGGAGAAACTTGATGATGGCAAGACTACATTTTTAATACTTTTAGATCATTCAAAAGCGTTTGATACCGTGGATCATAACATTCTTTGTTACAAACTTAAAAACTTTTTTAATTTTTCTTCGACCGCTACTCAGTTATTGTCAACATACTTACGTGGCAGGTATCAGTATGTTGAAACTAGAATCCAAAATTCAATGACACTGCCTGTAGCAAGGGGCGTACCTCAGGGGTCCATTGTTGGGCCACTATTATTCTCATTGTACTCAAATGACCTCCCAGGCATTTTAACAAATTGTAATGTAAGAATGTATGCGGATGACGTTCAGCTTTATACCAGCTGTAGTAATGCCCTAATCGACCAGTGTATTATCTCTATTAATCAGCAACTCCATCGTATTTATACATGGGCAACGGCAAATGGATTAGAGATAAATCCGAAAAAATCAAAATGCATTGTAATTCAAAAGCGACTTTCCAAACTAAATATTACACCTAATATAATTATAAATAATCAGAAAATTGAAATCGTTAAATCTGCTAAGAATCTAGGTATTTTTTTTAATGACACTCTTACGTGGTCGAACCATATTAACTATGCCTGTGGTCGTACTTTCTCTATGACTAGAACTCTGTGGCAAACCCAGCATTGTACACCTATGAAAATAAGAATCCTACTTGCCAAAACTTATCTGATGCCTGTTTTACTGTATGGTTGTGAGCTATTTGCGAAATGTGATACAATTAGTAAAAGGAAATTGAACGTTGCATTTAACAACATAATCAGATATGTGTATGGACTTAATAGACGTTCTAGTGTATCTTTGTTTTCATCGCAGCTATATGGCGTTTCTTTAGATAATCTTTTAAATATAAGAGTTTTAGTTTTTTTACATAAAATAGTGTATACCCACAAACCGGAACATCTGTACGACAAACTTTATATTTCAGATATAAGCAGGGGAAAAAGAATTAGATCAATTAGATATAAAAGTTTAATATCGGAGTGGCATTTCTACATATTCGCAGTATCTCTCTGGAATTCTATACCCCATAGCTCTCAACTTTTAAGTAACGCACGAAAATTTAAAGAAAATATTTTTAAACTGTTTTCAGCATAACAATTTAAAACATTAAATATTATTTGATATTATAATATATTTGATTAAATTAAATTTCAAATATTTCAACTTTATTCTTTAATTTTAATCTTATTCTTCTTTGCATTTTATATAAAGAAAATTTATAATTAGTTATTAATTTATTAACGATTTTATAATTTTAAATACAATCAGTTCCATACTGCAAAATAAGACTTTTAGTCTTGTGTATGGAGCAGTTCCAATAAATAAATAAATAAAATAAAAATAAAAAAGCCACAAAATTATACAAAATTTATTTCACTTCAAAATCTTTTAAATCAAAAAAGTAACTGTCATTCAAAAATAAAAATTTACAAAGAAATTTTTCATTTGAGCAAAATACTGAGAAAGCCCATTTTCGAAGACCCTGTTCGCTGTGATATAGTTGAGATAGAGTCGCAATTTTTTGGCTCCCGAGGTTTACTAGTATTTACTTTCAAATGAAGAACATAACTTTAAAATCGGTAACAAAAAAACAATGATTTTTGGCCGCCTTCTCAAAATATGGTCCACTGTGCGTCGTATGAGAATAATTTTTCTTTCGGACTCAACTTCGGCTCTAAGTGGGATCTGTGAAAATGTGATACAATTAAAAATTCTGCAGTAATCCTTGGTTAAAATTTGGTCAAAATTTACAAATTTTCGGGTAACTATGCCGGGAAAGCACTTAAACGAACACGTTTAATTATTTCATATAAGGCAACTAGGCGAATACTTTTAAATACATCAAAAAGGCAATTATCCGAACATATGTAAAACAGGGTTATTAAGATAACTTATACATTTTATTAAATAAAAATAATTCATATGTATCATATAAAGAAATAAATTGCAAACATTTTTGGTATGTTTCCATAGAGTTACACAAAAACAATAACTCCCCTTTTCGAGCTAATGTTCGACTTAGAACAACTTTATTAAAAAGGACATTCCCATCGGCATGAAATATATTTTCAGGAGTATAATTTTGAAGAATTGAGGAAAAATTGCTACTTTTCAGAAAATTTCGGGCACATTCACGATCATTTTCATTACTTTCTCCATGTATCTTTGTGAATTTTATGTTTTCTCTCCTCAGCCACCTCCACAACCAGCCACTGTTCGATTCGACATCTGAACTCATTTTTATAGCAAACTCCTTTGCTGCTGCGCAGAGTGTTCACCTCAACTCTCCATCGTTCTCAGAAATTGAACATTTTACGAATTTTGCATAAAGATCTTAGTATAACGCAATCAAAAATCATCTTTTCCGACGAAGCTTATTTTCAAGTCAAGCAAAATTGTCGCATCTGGAGCAGAGAAAATTTTCAAATGAATGCTGAAAAACCAATACCCCCTGAATGATGCACTGTTTGTTGTGGTTTTTAGGTCGGCGGTATCATTCGGCAATTTTTTTTTCAAGGTGCGGAAGGCAAATTCGTTGCAGTGAACGGTGAGCGCTACCGTGCAAAGATATTTGATTGTATGTGGCCTATTTTTGAAGTTATGGATCTGGACAATATTTGGTTTCACTCTGATGGCGCGATATGTCACACAAGCCGTGAAACAATCGATTTTCTGCGCGGCAAGTTTTATAATTCTCGTTATTAGGGTTTTTGGCCATGTACATGAGCCATCGCACAGCTGCAATTTAACCCCTTTGGACTGTTATTTGTGGGGAGCTGTTAAAGTTGAGTGTTCACGACAATGTAATGAAAAATTGGGTTTGCTGTATGGGCAAGGCCACCAATGGAAGTCATTTGAATAAAATAGTGGTCCATAATTAACAACAAGTATTGCGCTTTCGCAAAAGAATTATGAGTTTTTTTATTTATAGCAAATTTAAAATTTTTATTTTAATAAAGAAAAATTTTTATTTATTTCAAATAATAATACCTACTTGAACAGATATAAAATAGCTATTTGTTAATTTGTCGCTAGCCCCATTTTACCTGAGGACGTGAAGGACTTTGTATGTTATCAAGTTTTAAAATCGATTGACACTGCTTGAGCTTTTTTTTTAAATTTTCTTTGGATTTAACCGAGAAAATTTTTTTTTCAAATATCGTAGTTTGCTATTTTCCTTCATAGAACTTTAAATTATTGAAAATTTAATAATAATCAAAATTATGTGGCCTTTTCGTTGTCAGATTTTATGAATTTAGCGATATCCTAACAAATTAATATTTCATGTCTGCTTTTTAGGCTTTAAATTTCACATTTACTATTAATATTTCTATTTGCATCGATCCGCTTAGATCGGAAGTGAAACTCGAGCAATTGGCTAGGTTAGATGTGGATGCCAATTAGGCACACTTAGACTCTCAGGTCCGTTGTGATTCTCCTAGAGCCAGTTTTAGCTCCTTATAAAGCTGTTGTGATGCGATGTTGCAGAAACATAAATATTATGAAATTCCAATGTTTGAAACTTTCCACTTCCTCTACATACATGCTGCTGCGACACAAGTCATTTACGAAACCCTGTGGTTTCCCGCTATTACCGTTTCCCGCTATTACCGTTTCCCGCTATTACCGTTTCCCGCTATTACCGTCCGTTTTCCATTCAATGATGGCTAGATTTGTGTGAAACCAAAGTTTAAGCTTATACAATTCTGTGCCATAACATTCCAACTCCACAAGATCCTGTAAGGTAGTTCGCAGTCTTGCCAGCTCGTTCTCTTTCTAATTTTCTATTATGTTACTGAGACTCATATCAGTCGATCTTATTTAAGGACGAGCGGATGTTGGGGACAGTTCTCGTTTTCGAGAACATTGATTCGATGGATTTAAGACAACAACGTTAATCATAACATTAAATTGGATTGAATCATACCTTTTAATAGGAAACAGAGAGTGCGCTACAAAAATTTTAATTCTAAAAGCATAGATGTTCTTTTTGGTGTTCCACAAGACAGCTTTATTGAACCAATTTTTTTCCGCATTTTTATAAATATCTACCTACCAAATGTACTAAAATGTTCCAATATATTAATGTACGCTGACGACGCACAGTGGACCATTTCACGAGAAGGCGGTCAAAAATCCATAACTTTTGATTGGATTGGAATTTTATTTAGTAGCTGGGACTTTAGCCTTTAATTTTTGCTATAAAACGACCGATAGTAAAAAAAAAGTTAGGGAGTGTTTAAAATACATTTCCATTTTTAGTTGAATTTTAGTACAAAAGTGAAGTATTAAAAGCAAGGTTCAGAAAATACACACATGAAACACGCAATGTTCTGTTCAAAAGCAGCCAACACATATCTTTATTTTCATATCAATTAAGTGCGTTTCTAAATTTTCTACGGTGCCCAACACAATCATGACTGTGTTCGTTTTAATATTTCATTATTTACACGAACATTTTTGTATCACGTACTTTTTGTTTCAATCACACATAAACCACACATTTTTGAGTGTTGCTTTATTTGAAGTTCATGTTCTGGTACGTGTACTGAAAAAAAAACAGAACATGTACAATAAACAGGTTCGAGTTCAGTTATATTTTAAGTCGTGTTCTGGCTCGTGTACTAAGAAAAAATACAACATGTACAATAAACAGGTTCGAGTTCAGTTATATTTTAAACACGACTTAAAAATTACCGTTTACCGTTAAATGTACCGTTTATTCAAATTTGGTGCAAAATTTTTAATTTTTTTCTTTGTGTATTTCAATTTCTTGCAGGTTACAATTCTTAAAGAAATCGTTGCACAGTATGTGCAAAGTTATATCGTCTAAATACTCTTTCTTGCATTTATGTAAAATATAATTTTTTGTCTATTATTACCACTTTTTGTAGCCTAAAAAAACCAGACCTTAACCCCTTTTAAAAGGTGAACCATATCTTCTCATATCTTAAAAGTGTGTGTCGCAATAGTTTTTTTTACCATTTACCTGTTATTTAAATTTTTTTTCCCATTTTGTCGGGTATTTAAACTATATAACTCAAATTCCGACTACTAATGTACTTGAAAATTACCTCTGTAAATGAAAATAAAAAAGATTTTACCCATTAATATAATTAAACAATTAAGCGCATTATGTCCCAACCCTTTTTTATAAGTATATAACAACTCGAGTCAACTCTACCGTTTCCTTTTTCTGTCAGTATAAAAACAAATAAACTCACGCAAAAAAAAATACACCGGTACGGCCAACTTTTGTATTCATAACACACAGACGGACATCGCTAAATCGACTCAGAAAGTGAGTGAGTTGAGTCGATCCATATAATAGGTTATAGTCCAATATTTTTGGTAGTTACAAAAATCAGGGCAAACTCATTATATCCTAACCACATAGTGGAAATCTTTTGTATTCATAAATTCTGCACAAAATATCTGACGTTGGGTCAGAAAAATTGTTCAGATGCATACGGGAAGAAATTGGCGGATATACATTGGTGTTTAAGAGTGTAGGGGAGGGTTCGGACTACTGCCTTTTAAGTAGGAGATTTTCTGGAAATTTTTACCTTTTTCTGAATTTCTAAACGACTCAGTGACTTTATATTACTAACATTAATAGTTTAGAAGTTTATTTACTTTAAAATCTTTTAAAACAAAAAAGTTATAAATTATAATTTACAAAGAAATTTTTAATTTTAGCTAAATACTGAGAAAGCCATTTTCGAAGACCATGTTCGCTATGATTAGTGAAAATATAGTCGTAATTTTTTGGCTCCCGAGGTTCACTGGTATTTACTTTCAAATGAATAACATAACTTTAAAATCGGTAACCATAAAAAAATTATTTTTGACCGCCTTCTCAAAATATGGTCCACAGTGCGACTTTAAAATATTTTTGAGTTATGACGAAATATCTGATCACAATAGCTTCAAGATTATCTTAACAGTCACTATCTATGGTATAAAACTAATTTAATGGAATTAAATTTAAAGAAATGCAAATTTATGCGATTTTCCAGAAAAAAGTTAAAAAGTTTTCATGGATCTTAGAATATTACTTGAAGGAAAGCTAAAGCTTTAGCTTTCATTGGGCGATGGTCTAAGGAGTTTATTGATCCCTATATAAGAAAGGAACTGAACACGTCGCCTGTAAGACCAATTCTGGAATGTGGTTATGTTATTTAAGATCTCCAATACAATACCCATATAAAATACATCGAATCTGTTCAGAAACAGTTCCTTCTGTTCTGTTTGCATAGTCTGCATTGTAATCTTCTAGATCTTGTTTCATATCCTATGATATTAGCAGAATGACTCCTCAAAAGCAAGAGAACTATGTTGAATGTGTCTTTCATGTATGGATTCATGTAGATGTTTGTTCTGAATTGATTCTAAATAAAATAACATTCAATGTTTCTAAGCGAATGACTCTCCACTATCAACCACTTTGTATTCCGTTTTTTCGAACAAATAATGCTAACGCTGATCCGTTCTTTTTTTTTTTTTTTTTTTTTTTTTACCAACACTCAGGGGATGACCCCTACAATTGCAGTGCATTGTGTTGATTTCAGGAAAATATGTTATGGGCAGGAGGAAAGAGGGAGCGTTTGTGAATATTTGTCCTTAATTTTATTATAAATGTCAGGAAAGACCTGTGCGGGGAGTTTATTCCACATACGGCTAGTTCGACTGCTAAACGAATACTCTCTGTAATGCGTTGTGCGGTCAACTGGAGAACAGAACTTGGAATAAGTTCGCTAATCTCAGAAGAATATTTCCCATGGTAGTATCTATAAATAAATAAGAAAAGAAAAGGAGAAAGAACGGAACCTTGGGGTACCCCTGAATTAAGCTGAAACTCATTAGATCAATAACAACACGTACTGATCGGTCTCTGAGAAAACTCGATATAAATCGAAAGAAGTCATTACCGACCCCAAATGCAATAAGCTTTGATATCAATGCACCGTGCCACACACGATTGAATGCCCTGGAAATATCTAGAGCAACCACTTTACTTTCGCCAAAATTGCGAATGGATTGACTAGCGCTAAAAAAAAACAGGTCTCCCGTGGAGCGATTTATAAGGAAGCGATACTGTCGATCATTAAGAAGTGAGTTGGCCTCTAGGTAGTTCACAAGATGGAAATTGATCATGCTCTCCATCAACCTTGAGAGCTTTAAGGGGAATATGTAGCAATTTTAATGATTTATAGCAACTTATTGATTATTCTACAAATATAAATGTCATTAAACGTAATATTATTTTATAGTTGAATTCTTAATTTTTCATTGTTATTATTTTTAATTATGTCTTGTATCTATGTTTTTGATTTTTTCCAGTATTTATATATATATATATAAATAACTAGCAGATTCCAGCTCTCGAAATTCGAGTGCAAATTCTAGCTAGACCCGGCAAACGTTGTTTTGCCCTCAATGAATTTTTAATTTTAGTTAGAATCTGTATATATCTATATAAAAAAACGTTTGTGCATTTGTTAATATTAAAACTGTTAAAGAAAAACCATGTTTTATTTATGAAAATTAAAATAAATATTTATTGTAACATACGTATGTATAAGAATGACCAATATATTTCTATCATTGTAATTCTAAAAAGAGTGAACAATATTTTTAGTTTCCTTATTCTGGCAGTAAATTAATAAATTTGCTGGCTTTCCGACACGGGAAAAACAACTGTTTTCGAGGTCCAAACCACATATTTGCAATGATTGTCCTTGAGATTTATTGATGGTCATGGTAAAGCCCAATCTGTTCGGAAATTGCAATCTTTTGAATATTATCAGTGTGCGATAGGAATCATAGGAATTCTTGGCAGCAAGACATGTTCTCCTTTAAATTTGCCTTTGAGAATTGTGGCCTCAATAACATTGAGTATTATCCTCTCAACAATTAACCTGGTGCCATTACATAGTCTCGGAGCGTTGAGGTTACGTAGCAAAATTATTGGAGAACCAACTTTTAATTTTAATAAATGTGAAGGTAGATCGGGTACATCAAGTGAATTCAAAAATTCTGTTGGATAATTGACTGCTTCATTTTCTTCAACAACACTATCCATAGATTTGAAATAACACTTTCGGAATCAATCATGTCCTGAATAATAACATTAATATTATCGACATCGAAATTTTTTGCGGCTTAAATAGTTCTTTCACTTAACCAAGTAGCTGTTTTGAAAACTGGTCAGCCGTTGGATCATGGATAATAAAATAAGAGCTCCACCAAAAAGTCTTTCATTGCCTTTCAAATCTTTTAAAGTTCTATGTAGTGCTTCTAAGGAATGTTTGTAAGCCATGTTATATTCATCCCAAATAATAATATTGCATTTTTGCAGAACTTTTGCCATACCTTAATGTTTTTTTATATTAATACGGCATTCTCATTCGTTTGTACATTTAACGGTGATTTGAGTGCTGAATAAGCTGTGCGACCACCATGCAATAATGTTGCGGCTATTCCGGATAAAGCAATAGCCAATGCAATTTTTCCTTCCTTTTTGGTTAGAATATATGAGCTGTGCGACCACCATGCAATAATGTTGCGGCTATTCCGGATAAAGCAATAGCCAATGCAATTTTTCCTTCCTTTTTGGTTAGAATATATGAGCTGTGCGACCACCATGCAATAATGTTGCGGCTATTCCGAATAAAGCAATAGCCAATGCAATTTTTCCTTCCTTTTTGGTTAGAATATTTGTATATAAAAACCTTTGTGAATTTTGAAACTTATAAAATTTAAATAAATTTGACAACTCATTATTTTTCGAACGCCAGCGCCATCTACCGGGTCCAACAAAAAAATTTTTGGCATCATCTAACATACATATATGTACATTCTTAGTTTCAGTAAAATCGCACCGTAAATAAGAATATTCGAAATGACTTTACCCCAGCGCCACCTATCGGGTCCATTTATACATACAAAAATTTCCTATGATAAAACATACATACATTCTGAATTGCAGTCAAATCGCTCTAAACAAAAAAATAAAATGAAAAACAAAAAAAGGAGGAGTTTAACTTCTTCACTTATGGCGATCATAGTACTCCAGTTCACTTTGTATGGGGGGTACCCCTCCCAGTGGCCCTATCAAAAAAATAGACGTTGTCCGATTCTCGGACCTACCCAATATGCGCACAAAATTTCATGAGAATCGGTCGAGCCGTTTCGGGGGATTTTACCACAAACACCGCGACAGAAGAATTTTATATATAAGATATAAATAACTAGCAGATTCCAGCTCTCGAAATTCGAGTGCAAATTCTAGGAAATTTTAGTTTTTCGTTAAATAAAGACCCTAAATGTATACTAGGTGCGAATAGCAAAAAAACTGAGAAATACAAAGTTTTGGGCCAATCAAAAATCGTTTAGTCGTGGCGCAAAGCGATTGAAAATTTCAAGTGTGTTTATATGGGGAAAATATGACTTTTTTTCAGATTTTACGAAAATTTCGTTCTATAATTTAATGTTTCCGATAAGCTGTTACATAATTCGGGGTTAGTATTAAATTATTCTTTCAAAAGGCTATAAAACTTCAAAATCGTATGAAACCTAGCCAAGAAATAGCAAATGCCCCAGACCACTTCTGTGCCAAAAAAAAACTAGGTCATGAAATTTGATGCCACTTTGAGAAATTGATTAAAGTCACCATTCTTTTTAGGTCTCTATACTTATAAGTACTCAGATATGAAGTATTGTATCACTTTAAGGTTTTATGATTGACCTGAATTTTTTTTTTTTGGCGTTTTTTTTTTTCAATATCCACCAAATTGGTGGGTGAGACAGCAATAAATTCAACTATTACTTTATTACATAAAGTAATTTTGTAACAAAATTGGTTAAAAGTTGTTTTAATTTATATTCGCGAGCAATAAGGAGATAATTGCACCAGAGATATATCACAATGGATAATTTTGATCTCAGGAGCACTGAAGGGTTAAATAAATAAAAATTAACCGAATTATTTTTCTTAAATTCCAAATAGTGGATCAACGAGTTTAATAGAAAAACTCATTTTAGGTCATTTTTATTTTAAAATATCTTAAAATCCAAAGCTGGTCTTGGCAAATAATGGGTTAATGTTCTCGGATTTATCCCAAATTTTTGGAACGAAACTTCTACACATTTGGTTATTTTATTTTAAGTTTCGCATCTAAAAATTGGACAGCACTTACAAAATATTTGAATTTTTTGCATAAATTATCTTATATTAGTTTGGGGTCATATGTGACCCCAATTCCAAAAGGGCGAATGGAGTCATATTATTTTTTTCCGAAACCCTAGGCTATTAAGATAAAATGTAACATTTAAAAGCATAAAAGTGATTAATTTTTGATACAAAGTATTTAGAAAGAGTACATTTACAGAATATTTCACAAAAATCCAATTTTTCTCGAAATCCGCGAAAATAAAATCCTTGTCAAAAAAGTTCTGGCGGAGGGATTTACTTAAAAAATCACACAGTTAATCTGCAACATGTATTTCATAAAACCTAAAAGTGATAGTTTAATTTTTTTTAAATTTTGTTTAAGAAAATTTTTTCAAACTTGAAAAAGGAATTTTAAAAATTTTATTAAAAAATTTCCAATTTTCGGCCTCAATGCGCAATAGGTTAACAACGCGGTAATAAAACAATACTTCATTTCTGAATACTTATAAGTATAGAGACCAAAAAAGAATAATGGCTTTAATCAATTTCTCAAAGTTGAAAAAAATTCCATCAAATTTCATGACCTAGTTTTTTTTTGGCACAAAAGTGGTCTGGGACATTTGCTATTTCTTGGCGAGGTTTTATTCGATTTTGAAGTTTTATAGCCTTTTGAAGGGTAAGTTAATACTAATCCTGAATTATATAACAGCTTGTCGGAAAATTTAAACTATAGGACGAAATTTTCGTAAAATCTGAAAAAAGTCATATTTTCCCCATATAAACACACTTGAAATTTTCTATCGCTTTGCGCCACGACTAAACGTTTTCTGATTGGCCCAAAACTTTGTATTTCTCAGTTTTTTTGCTATTCGCATATTTCTAGGGGGTGAGACGGACATTTTCAACACTTTTTTTTATTAAGGGCCACCCTAATGTATACTAATCAATTTTATTCAATTCACAAATCAACACAAAAAAAACTAATTGTTATTACAAACACATTAAAAAATTTAATAAACACACATATTATTGTATAATTTTATGTATGTGTTAATAGCAAATTTAAATGCAATTTACTCAAAATAAAGGAAAAAATTAAAAAATCTGTAAATCTGCAAAACCGCTAAAAAGAAATACCTTTCAAATAGTATACGTTTGGTCAAAATCGGCATAAAACGGTAGAACAAAACATCGGTCACAAGAAATCGCCTAGCGTATTAATATTATAGATGTGATAGGATTAAATCCATAGACTTAAATAAATATGTTGACTGCAGCTCTGCCTGATATACCCAGCGGTAGTTTTGGTAACCTTCCAGCCAGACTTAATCCAAACTCCTTTGAGTAGACTCCGAAACCAACTTATACTATCTTAGTTACCCAGCAAAACCTGTGACTACCAATATGTAAATAAACAACCACAACTCGGTTAGTTCACTGTTGAATTTTAGAGGAGCTTCTCAATTGGAGCAAAGGGTTTCGTATTTTATTATTTAAAAATATCTTTAAAAAAATCTTTAAAAGAAATTTAAGCATTATAAATAATTAAAGTACATAAATATTTTAACCAAAATTGAAATAAAAATAAAATCACAAAAAAAAAAATACGTTCTAGTCCAGATTTGAACCACAGCATTCAGCATGAAGAGCTGAATAACACCTAGTACACAAGCCAACAAAAAACAACTGCAATTGTAGTTACTCAAAAATGATTTCAATTAAGTTTACTTTATACACATTAAATATTTTGTTAACATTTTTGGATGTTGTTTAGAAGCAAATTTTTTTGAAGCGGGAGATCAGCAAATTGTGTTTTTGCTGGGATGGTAACCTTTTTTTTATCTTCACACTGTTTTTTTTATTAATTTCTTGTAAGAATTTTTATTACTTTTATAACAAATAATCAAGCCATCTATGGCGTTTACTTGGAAAGGAAGTTAAACCTTAATTAAACCCAAAATGCTCGATGCATATTAATTGCACGCTGTTGTCATATGCCAGTGTTACGTTCTTTTTCAATATACAAGCACTTGCCCTTTTTGGGTCAATGTGTTTATTACTAAATTAACTTTAAACAAGCATTAAAGCACTTGTTTCTGGCATATAAGGTGTATTATTAAACTTTTTTTATCCAACCTATTTCCGTTCCATATCTAAGGTAGAAAAAATTTACAAACATATCTGGTATTAATCTTTGCTAAGAAGTTTAAAATATTAATATTATAAAATATTTTCTATATTTTTATTCGTAAATATCTACTAAATTCAAAGATATTTGAAATATATATGAGAAATAATAAGTTTTAGCTCACTTTGTCGTTTTTCGTTAATGATTTTAACCTTTTGAAATAAATTTACTTATATTTTAATTTTGATCCAATAGACAGATGTCTGTATTGTATTTAAATTAATTATTTATGTTAAAAAACCAAATTTTAATTTCTTGATCTAGCTCAGATTTAAATCATTTCAATTTAACTCTTGGCTAATTACAAATCAACTTGTTGTTGCAGTTGACTTTGACTTTAGTCTGCAGTTTTTCGTTAGTGTTATTGCGGTGTTTATCTGTGTTGCAAGAATATTGTGAACTAAAAAATTGTAATCTATGAAAAAGCATTTTGTAAAAGGAACATTTTTCTTTTTTTAAACGTACGATTTAAATCTAGATTTTAACAATTTGTGGCGCGTGTTGCATGCCACAACAAGCATAAATGATAACTTTAAGAGGAGTACAACAAATTAACAGTAACAAAAACAACAACAACATCAACATCACCCATGTACAAGGAATATAAATGATATATAAAGATTCAACAAGAAGATGAAAAACCCACACACTTTTAAACTCTTTTTTTTCATCTGCTGCAGCAACTTGCATATACTCGTATGTAGTACAATATAGGCCCCTTTAAACGTACAATAACAATAACAATCTTGAGATTTGGTTTGTTGTTGTGGCTGTGAATAGACAAATTGTTCGTTTGCCAGTCAATTGTCCTTATATGGGAGCAGCCACTGTTCGTTATATGCCATCATTTATTTGCATATATTTTTAATTTCCTAAAAGGGGGGAATCTATAGAAACTAGCAAAGAAAATCTTAAAAAACAAGCCTAGGGTAGGTTGATGTATTATTAGAATCTATAAATTTTCTGCTATTAAAAAAGAAGGGTTTAATTATTATTATTTTTTTTATTTTTTTGTATAAAAACCGCACATATTAAGAAAAAAAATAAATGATAAAATGCAATAATTTTCATTATGAAAATGTATATGCATAATTAAAAAATCTCCTCACATTTGTACAGGATTCATTAATTGTTAGATCAAATGCGTTTTTTTTTTTATTATTATTATACGAGTACCTAATACTTATTTGTTTTCTATAAGCAGAACCACTTGAATTTTATTGATTTGCTATGAAGAATGAGTAAACTGTATGTGTATGAATTGCAGCAGGTTCTTAACGAAAAATTTTTAGGCCAGAAAAAACCTATAACTTATCATCTGAAATTGTTTCATTATCTCTCGAATATGAATAATTTTGAAGTATCCATAAAGGTTTTTCTTCAATATATTTCTCTCTAAAAAATGAAATATAAAGTTTTTTTTTCAATGGTGCGTGGTAGACAAGAAAATTCATTACTACACTGTATTTTTAATCTAACCGGTTTCTGGCTTTTCAGCCATTTCTATTTAGGGCGGCCCTGAAGTTTGAACCTGCGACTATCTCACATACACTCGTACTTGTACTTTTTGGTCATGCTCTTTAAACCACACTCACCTAATGTCAGGCCTACGAGCAGTATGGTCAAGTTTTCATACCATACAGCTTTCACTACGTATTAATGTTAGAAGATACAACTCTGTCTAAACAAAAAAATCATTATTTTTGGATTTTTTTTTTTTTATTATTTATGCATTTCTAATTCAAATTTCCACTATTCTCAGTTTCGCAAGAGTTGCCATATGTGATGTATGGTTTGTACATTCTACATATTTTACAGTTTACATATACTCATATTAGAGATGTCGCTCTGAAGCGAAATTTTTCATAGTTTGTTAGATTTGACGTCATTTTTCAGACATATTGCTATTAATACTGCAATTAATATGCTAATTTTTTGTTTTTTAATAATTTGAGATCATCAAATGTTAAGTTTCAGTGTAGATATTTGTTTTCCTTTTATTTACGGTGCACACACCGAATATTTTGGCAATCGAATTTTGATAAAGGTAGTAACCGAATTTTATTCTGTCTTCTTAATAGCAAATCTTTTATTATTCTCGAAAATATTTTGTCAAGTGAATTGTACAAATTTAAAAATCGGTTACTGAATTTTTTTAAGAAATATTTTTACAAATATTTTAACATTTATTTTTTTTTTTCAATATTTTCAGTATTATTTTTTAATTACATTTTTGTGACTTCGATTTGACTTTGCGGCCTGAGTAATTTGCCTTTGCTGCCAGACTACTAGATGAGAGTATGTGATATGATTTTTATTACCTGTAAATTAGTGGAAAGCAATTAATTGCAAAACATCAAAACAAACGGTGAGTTTAGAAAGCCGTAGTATACTGAAAATATCAAGTCCCTTTTTTAAAGTAGTTATGTATATAAAACAAGTAAGAACTAACTAATTGGCTATATGAAATAAGCATTTACCATATCCGAGAAGAATTTTTATTATTTATTTTGCTCGCAGATCGGAAAAAGCTCTTATCGGATGATATATTTATATGGTCGAAAAATGGACCGATCGTGAAAATTTCACTTATTTTTTGCAAAAACATATTCAAACCACTTTCAAGAACAATCTGTACAATATTTTTGTTTTTGATAGGTTTCATTAAAGATCGGAAAGCACCTTTATATGGGGACTATGACTAAGAATTGTCCTATAGGGTTTATTATTGTATTACTGATTAATGGATATAAAAAACACACACAAATCCAATTTGACAAAGATCTATATGATAATTGGGACACATGGCAATTTAAATCAATCTCACAGGGGTCATTTGATTGTTGACTACGTTTGAGCATGAATCGATTTCCACCAAATTGAATAGCGTTCGTTATTTGGTCGATATATGCTTATTTACCAAATTCCATCACAATATATTCATATTTGTGACTTATAGTTTGATTCAGTGTTGCCATTTTAGCATTTTAGTTGCTAGATTTAGCAACTTTTTTTGTCGTTTAGCACCCAAAATTTATGAAAAGATGCTAGATGCTAACTTAGCATCTTTATTAATAAAAAGTTACTTTTAGCATCTTTTTTTTTTTTTTTTTTGATTTTTTTCATTATTTTTGAATATACAATTTTAATTTTAATGGTATTGATAATTTTTAATTTCTCAAAGTGTAATTCGAGAATTTTGTGTATTGTCTTTTTACCACTCTGCTCGTTTCTTTCAACAAATATAACAAAACATTTTGAAATAGAAGAATGTAAATACCAACAACAGTTTTTAATGAATTAAAAATATTATTGTATTAAAAAAATGCCAAAATTTTCAATACAAAACACATTAAACCGCGTAAAAGAACCGCTAACCAATATATTAGAAGAGTTTAAATTTAGATCATCTGAAACAGAAAAAAATTCAAATCCAATGGAGTTATATCACAGAACAATATTGGGATACAACACTGAATACAACCTCTTTGTGGATTGAAGTTAACAAAAATTCTATTGGCGAAAATCCATTTAAAGAGTAATCAATATTTGTATTGTCTTCATTAGTTTTGTCTCTCTCAAAAGCCGAAGTTGAACGTTTATTTAGTTTAATGGCTTTAGTTAAAAGCAAACTTTGTTAGAAATTACCAATTTTTTTTAAATTATCAGTATCAAGCGTATTTAGCAATCGGAGAGGAGGAGATCTTGATCTTGTTCAAGGAGATCTTGCAATTTTATTTCTGCTGATGTTGAAGTGACACTAATAGCAGATTGTGAAGGTAAGCATTCTTTTTTGGCAGAAACTAAATCTTAATACTCTGGAAAAACCCACAATTCTTTTCATTGGTTCGCTTCCGCAATTCCTTATATTGATTTTTGGTCAATTTCAAATCCAAAAATAGGGCGAACGCTTCTTCCGGCGTAAATTTCTTATCTTCAATTGGTGTAGGAATGCTTTTCAAAGTCCTCTTTGTGCGCCTTGGGCTCGCTTCTACTATTTTTTCAATTATTTCAATTTTATTTTTTTTATTTTGGGTTGGTTGAATTTGGTGCAAAAATGAATCCTTAATAATTCTTTGAGAAATTTCTTCATTGATATTCTCCAGCTTGCGCCTTCGAGATCTTTAACTACATCCGTCAATTGGTTTTACTGGTCGACCCTTTTTTCCACTTTCGTTGGCAGTTGTGGCTGCACTCTCAAAAATAAGTTCCTTTATTAACCAGTCCTGGTAACGTTTGTATATCTTTGCCTTGCTATGAGAGCATTCAATGTACCGTCTTTTCAAATTCGATGCAAAATTAGTAATTTTTCCTTTGTGCATTTCTATGTCTTCTAGGTTACAATTCTTAAAGAAGTCGTTGCTCACTATGTGCAAAATTACATCGTCTACATCATTTCGTTGAAAATAAATATCTGCCAGATCTCTGTAACAGTACTTAGCCATTGCACAAATTGTAATGAATAATAATTGTGGAAACATTATTATAAATACTCTTTCTTGCAATTATGTAAAATAAAATTTTTTATCTTTTATTACCACTTTTAGAAGCATAAAAAACCCACACCCTAACCCCTTTTAAAAGGTGAATCATACCTGCTCATATCTTAAAGGGCTATGTCGCAATAGTTTTTTTTTACCATTTACAAATTTTTGTCTTTTATTACCACTTTTAGAATCATAAAAAACCCACACCCTAACCCCTTTTAATAGGTGAAGCATACCTGCTCATATCTTAAATGGATATGTCGTAATAGTTTTTTTTACCATTTACCTGTTATTTAAATTATTTCCCATTTTGTCAGGTATTTAAACTATATAACTCTAATTCAGACTATTAATGTTTTTGAAAGATACCTATGTAAATGTACCTGTAACAATTAAGCGTATTATATCTCAACCCTTTTTTATAAGTATATAACAACTCCTGACAACTCTACCGACACGCAAAAAAATACACCGCGATGCACCGGTACGACCAACTTTTGTATTCATAACACTCAGACGGACGGACGGACATCGTTTAATCGACTCAGAAAGTGTTTTTGGGTCGATCCGTATAATAAAAGATGGATAAAGGTCCAATATTTTTGGCAGTTACAAATATCACCTCAAACTTAATATATCCTAACCACATAGTGGACAACTTTTGTATTCATAACCTCGGGTCAGAAAAATTGTTCTGGTGCACACGGGCGGAAACTGGCGGGTGTATAATGGTGTATACGAGTATAGGGGAGGGTTCGGACTATAGAAGAGTGCAAGATTTTTTCTGGCTGCTTTTGACTGGCAGGAGTTATGCTCTATTAAGTAGGAGATTTTCGGAAAATTTGGACCTTTTTTAAAAAATTTTTTTTTTAATTTTCGGAATGACTCAGTTATTTTACATTTTTAACATAAATAGTATGGAAGCCACAAACTTATACAAAGTTTATTTCACTTCAAAATCTTTTAAATCAAAAAAGTTGCAGTCATTCAAAAATAAAAATTTACAAAGAAATTTTTTAATTTTAGCAAAATACTTAGAAAGCCCATTTTCGAAGACCCTGTTCGCTGTGATATAGTTGAGATAGAGTCGCAATTTTTTGGCTCTCGAGGTTTACTAGTATTTACTTTCAAATGAATAACATAACTTTAAAATCGGTAACAACAAAAAAATGATTTTTGGCCGCCTTCTCAAAATATGGTCCACTGTGCGTCGCCTGTCTGTTATGGATTTTTTATTTTAATTTAAAAAAATATCCAGTTACTGCAGGCTGGTAAGTTTTTTTAGTTTTTGGTAACATACCACTTATTATATTAACCTTTCAAATTTCTTATCTTTTTAAGTTTCGATATTTTTTTTTATTTTGTTTTTTTAAAGAAATGAATTTCCCACTTATTTGATTTAATAAACTTCAAACTTATGGATAAAAGAGATTATATGTTCTTCACATTTTGTTTTACATTTTTAGAATGTAAGATTTCAAATTTTAAAACAACAAAATATATTTAAGAATTTTAACATATTCTTCGTGAACTCAACTATTTTCAACTATTTTCCCTTTTAGTCATTCATATAAACATTCATACAAAATCTACACAAACTCATTTAATATCGGCATTGTGTTACGTCCATTGATTTCGATCAGTGTAGTGCAACTAGCACATGCTCATAAACCACAACTGGATCAGGTGATGAATTTGTTAATATTAAAATTGTGTTTAAAGTTATACGAGAGCGGTCCCAGAACAACCCGTCCTGACATATAAAATTACAGTTATGTAATTCAGTACTTTCATTTGAAAGGTCACAATTCAACCAATATTACAGACGAGTTAGATTCTACTGCTCCTGCGTTTATGACTATAAAATGTTAGGTAGCCGTATGAGGCCGTACGAGGCCGTATGAGCAGCCACGCCAGAACTTATTGCAGCCTTTAAGTGATGAAAATAAGAAAAAGCCGCATTTGGAGAAAAATAAAGTGTTCTTTCATGAAGATAATGTGCCGATTCACACATGCCCTATTGCGATGGCCAAGATCCATGAATTAAAATTCGAATGGAGCTTCATCATGAGCCTTATTTGCCATATTTAGTTCCCTCGGATTATTTTCTATTTCTAAACTTTAAAAAAATGGATCGTGGGTAAAGGATTTGCCAACAATTCGTTTAACGGCTATTTTTAGAGTAGACAGTTTTTACTATAAACAGGGTATCGTAGCTATTTATTGAATATCGCTGGGAAATGTGTATCGAGCTAAATTTGCCAAATTTGCCAAAAAGCAAAGGGTTATTGAATTAACTGAAACAATTTTGTATCATAATTTTTCCACCAATAAAATCATAAGTCACACCGATTTGTCTTACGGCTCACAGCGTAACATGTGAGCTCACATGTTACGTTGTTTTTGTAATTGTATTGTGAAATAGAAATTTACCCCCCTACGCGTATAAGTATTATTTTTTTTTAAAAAATGTGCAGTTGCACTTGACCAGTGATGGGCAAATTTTCGGCTCCTAAACTACTCAAAGTGCAAACGAGTGCTTGACAAAGGGCACAACTACTTGCGGGGAAAGGGAAACGAAAAAATTTCTACATCCGTCCATGCATGTTCGTCGCACAAGAGTTGCGGAGAAACTAACATTGACAACAAGTTTTCTTTCAGCAAAGACTGCAATAGGGTTACCGCCTCCCCCAATTAATGAATAAAAATTTTAACTGCAAATGTCAAATGATAATTATATACAATTATTTGTTTGAAAATTACAAATTTTACATTGACTTTACTTTTAAAAAATTTAACTAAATTTTCTTTTTTTTAAATTACAATTTTTAAGCTAATTTTAATAGATTTTGCAAATGTTGAAACTGTTCTATATATAAAGCATACAATTATATGTAAGCGGCAACACTTTTCATTTTCGACGTCGCTCAACCAAGCACTGTGGTCAATAACATGTTTTTAAATCGTAAATTTTCAAATTTTGTTTGTATGAAAATTTTTTTTTAACTTTTGTTAGAGTTTTTCTATATTTTAAATATTTTTATTTCCAGTATTTTCATAATTTAATCATTCCTATATATTCTTTAAGGTTGCAGTATTTGAAATTACATATTGGAAAGGTAATCTTTATCTTGAAGTATCAATATCTTTATGATTTGTTGAAAATAACCCTTGTCGGGATTGATAAAATGACTGAAGTTTAGAAAATATATTGTAAATCTATCTATGAGATTTATTTTTAATTATTTAACTTAAAGCCTTGATAATTGTAAAAAATATTGGCAATTATGCCAAAAATTTAAATAGATGATAATACAAGATACATTTTTTTATTGAAAATTGATTGAACATTATTCAAATTTGTCACTTAAATGTTTTGATAATTACTTCATTAATTTCTTTTATTTGTATGTTAATAATACTATGATTGGAAAATATACGTAAATTTCTTAAATTCCAGTATATGTATTATTTAAATTTTATATTTTGTATTATGAGAATTTGGTGTTTATTCCACTGTACTTGCATGTTGTCATGCATGAGAGTAGAGTAAGTAGAGAGAGAGAGAATAGAGAGAAATATGAAATATGAGAGTAAAGAATTTCATTCTGCTCTTCTATTCCTTCCCTTCATGCTGGCTCTTGACTGTCCCCTTCGTCCAGCACTCAAGTGCAAACGGCTAGCTCGTAAGTGCAAAAGGCTCCTGCGAGCCAAATTGCCCATCACTGCACTTGACTAACTAATAAACTAATAAAAACTTTTGAATTTGACCTATAGAAGGATTTGGACATGAATATGGAATTTTTTAAGAAACACCAACTATTTCGACTTTAAAAATAGCTAATAGTTTATTTAAATTGAACATAAGAAATTTTTAAACTATTGCTTGAGTTTGGACTATAAAAAATCCTTCGGCTTAGAAAGAATATGAACTATAGAAAATATAATGATTGAACTTGAAATTTTACCTTTGACGACAAATTATTGACCTCGACTTCTGCATGTATTTTGATTCCAAAAATATCTACAAGAAAGTAACAAATTGGAATCCGAAAGCCCCTAATTTAACTTAGCTTAAATTGTAATCATAAATAGATCAAAATCTAAGGCGCCATGCCATGTAAACCGATAAATGAACATATGATATTGAATTTTAATTTAAACATTAACCCAGATAACTAATATGTATTCTTTTTCACAGTTATTGTTAAATTATTCAATATGACTAAAAGATATATGTATAATAAATAAGTAAATGTGCAATTTTTTATTTCTAGATTTGCTGTACTAAATGGGGCTGATAAATGTATAAGAGGCATTTCGTACATAACAACCGGTGCGGATCTCATATAATTAATGTATAAAAATTTACAAAATTCCTTTAATTAATTTTGTTAATTTATGAAATAGAAACCTTTAAGAAATAAAAAATTATTATCTCTAACACCTCAACAAAGAATAGTTACTTATTTAATTGGTTACTTAATTTTCTAAGCATTCCGTTGACACCTCATGTATAAAAATCGAACCAAAATTGCATGAAGTATTCATAAAATAAGGAATATAAGAGATACAACTTTTTGAAAAGTGACGTATTGTTTATGTGTCCAGACAAAAAATTTGGCGAACTCAAATTTGTGACAGAACTGCCATACTGTCAAAACTAGATGAAATTTTTACATAATTGCGATTTTGGCAGTACGGCAACTCTGGTAACAATATGAGTTCGATATTCTGAAAAAGCAAAGTAATAGGCGATCAGAATTAAGCAGTAAGTAAATTTTTTAATATTAAAAATCGATTTTAGGAAATAACTCGAAAACCATAAGAGATGTTGTTCTCAATTTTTTATAGGATAATAGAGTGGAATATTCTCTACAACATGGATTAAAAAATTACGCCCACTGCCACGCCCACTTCGTGTAATTCATCGATTTTACACACATTTTTAACAAATCGTTCATATTTTGCTTCAAAACTAACTTTACCTTGATTTAAATATACACTTTAGCATATCTATGGATAGGAGCTATTCGAAATTATTCAAAAATATTTTAAAAATTTTTTAAAAGTAATAGGCGATCAGAATTAAGCAGTAAGTAAATTTTTTAATATTAAAAATCGATTTTAGGAAATAACTCGAAAACGATAAGAGATGTTGTTCTGAATTTTTTATAGGATAATAGAGTGGAATATTCTCTACAACATGGATTAAAAAATTACGCCCACTGGCACGCCCACTTCGTGTAATTCATCGATTTTACACACATTTTTAACAAATCGTTCATATTTTGCTTCAAAACTAACTTTACCTTGATTTAAATATACACTTTAGCATATCTATGGATAGGAGCTATTCGAAATTATTCAAAAATATTTTAAAAATTTTTAAAAAGTAATAGGCGATCAGAATTAAGCAGTAAGTAAATTTTTTAATATTAAAAATCGATTTTAGGAAATAACTCGAAAACCATAAGAGATGTTGTTCTGAATTTTGTATAGGATAATAGAGTGGAATATTCTCTACAACATGGATGAAAAAATTACGCCCACTGCCACGCCCACTTCGTGTAATTCATCGATTTTACACACATTTTTAACAAATTGTTCATATTTTGCTTCAAAACTAACATTACCTTGATTTAAATATACACTTTAGCATATCTATGGATAGGAGCTATTCGAAATTGTTCAAAAATATTTTAAAAATTTTTTAAAAGTAATAGGCGATCAGAATTAAGCAGTAAGTAAATTTTTTAATATTAAAAATCGATTTTAGGAAATAACTCGAAAACCATAAGAGATGTTGTTCTGAATTTTTTATAGGATAATAGAGTGGAATATTCTCTACAACATGAATGAAAAAATTACGCCCACTGCCACGCCCACTTCGTGTAATTCATCGATTTTACACACATTTTTAACAAATCGTTCATATTTTGCTTCAAAACTAACTTTACCTTGATTTAAATATACACTTTAGCATATCTATGGATAGGAGCTATTCGAAATTATTCAAAAATATTTAAAAAATTTTTTAAAAGTAATAGGCGATCAGAATTAAGCAGTAAGTAAATTTTTTGATATTAAAAATCGATTTTAGGAAATAACTCGAAAACCATAAGAGATGTTGTTCTGAATTTTTTATAGGATAATAGAGTGGAATATTCTCTACAACATGGATGAAAAAATTACGCCCACTGCCACGCCCACTTCGTGTAATTCATCGATTTTACACACATTTTTAACAAATCGTTCATATTTTGCTTCAAAACTAACTTTACCTTGATTTAAATATACACTTTAGCATATCTATGGATAGGAGCTATTCGAAATTGTTCAAAAATATTTTAAAAATTTTTTAAAAGTAATAGGCGATCAGAATTAAGCAGTAAGTAAATTTTTTAATATTAAAAATCGATTTTAGGAAATAACTCGAAAACCATAAGAGATGTTGTTCTGAATTTTTTATAGGATAATAGAGTGGAATATTCTCTACAACATGGATGAAAAAATTACGCCCACTGCCACGCCCACTTCGTGTAATTCATCGATTTTACACACATTTTTAACAAATCGTTCATATTTTGCTTCAAAACTAACTTTACCTTGATTTAAATATACACTTTAGCATATCTATGGATAGGAGCTATTCGAAATTATTCAAAAATATTTTAAAAATTTTTAAAAAGTAATAGGCGTTCAGAATTAAGCAGTAAGTAAATTTTTTAATATTAAAAATCGATTTTAGGAAATAACTCGAAAACCATAAGAGATGTTGTTCTGAATTTTTTATAGGATAATAGAGTGGAATATTCTCTACAACATGGATGAAAAATTACGCCCACTGCCACGCCCACTTCGTGTAATTCATCGATTTTACACACATTTTTAACAAATCGTTCATATTTTGCTTCAAAACTAACTTTACCTTGATTTAAATATACACTTTAGCATATCTATGGATAGGAGCTATTCGAAATTATTCAAAAATATTTTAAAAATTTTTTAAAAGTAATAGGCGATCAGAATTAAGCAGTAAGTAAATTTTTTAATATTAAAAATCGATTTTAGGAAATAACTCGAAAACCATAAGAGATGTTGTTCTGAATTTTTTATAGGATAATAGAGTGGAATATTCTCTACAACATGGATTAAAAAATTACGCCCACTGGCACGCCCACTTCGTGTAATTCATCGATTTTACACACATTTTTAACAAATCGTTCATATTTTGCTTCAAAACTAACTTTACCTTGATTTAAATATACACTTTAGCATATCTATGGATAGGAGCTATTCGAAATTATTCAAAAATATTTAAAAAATTTTTTAAAAGTAATAGGCGATCAGAATTAAGCAGTAAGTAAATTTTTTAATATTAAAAATCGATTTTAGGAAATAACTCGAAAACCATAAGAGATGTTGTTCTGAATTTTTTATAGGATAATAGAGTGGAATATTCTCTACAACATGAATGAAAAAATTACGCCCACTGCCACGCCCACTTCGTGTAATTCATCGATTTTACACACATTTTTAACAAATCGTTCATATTTTGCTTCAAAACTAACTTTACCTTGATTTAAATATACACTTTAGCATATCTATGGATAGGAGCTATTCGAAATTATTCAAAAATATTTAAAAAATTTTTTAAAAGTAATAGGCGATCAGAATTAAGCAGTAAGTAAATTTTTTGATATTAAAAATCGATTTTAGGAAATAACTCGAAAACCATAAGAGATGTTGTTCTGAATTTTTTTATAGGATAATAGAGTGGAATATTCTCTACAACATGGATGAAAAAATTACGCCCACTGCCACGCCCACTTCGTGTAATTCATCGATTTTACACACATTTTTAACAAATCGTTCATATTTTGCTTCAAAACTAACTTTACCTTGATTTAAATATACACTTTAGCATATCTATGGATAGGAGCTATTCGAAATTGTTCAAAAATATTTTAAAAATTTTTTAAAAGTAATAGGCGATCAGAATTAAGCAGTAAGTAAATTTTTTAATATTAAAAATCGATTTTAGGAAATAACTCGAAAACCATAAGAGATGTTGTTCTGAATTTTTTATAGGATAATAGAGTGGAATATTCTCTACAACATGGATTAAAAAATTACGCCCACTGCCACGCCCACTTCGTATAATTCATCGATTTTACACACATTTTTAACAAATCGTTCATATTTTGCTTCAAAACTAACTTTACCTTGATTTAAATATACACTTTAGCATATCTATGGATAGGAGCTATTCGAAATTATTCAAAAATATTTTAAAAATTTTTTAAAAGTAATAGGCGATCAGAATTAAGCAGTAAGTAAATTTTTTAATATTAAAAATCGATTTTAGGAAATAACTCGAAAACCATAAGAGATGTTGTTCTGAATTTTTTATAGGATAATAGAGTGGAATATTCTCTACAACATGGATGAAAAAATTACGCCCACTGCCACGCCCACTTCGTATAATTCATCGATTTTACACACATTTTTAACAAATCGTTCATATTTTGCTTCAAAACTAACTTTACCTTGATTTAAATATACACTTTATCATATCTATGGATAGGAGCTATTCGAAATTATTCAAAAATATTTTAAAAATTTTTTAAAAGTAATAGGCGATCAGAATTAAGCAGTAAGTAAATTTTTTAATATTAAAAATCGATTTTAGGAAATAACTCGAAAACCATAAGAGATGTTGTTCTGAATTTTTTATAGGATAATAGAGTGGAATATTCTCTACAACATGGATTAAAAAATTACGCCCACTGCCACGCCCACTTCGTGTAATTCATCGATTTTACACACATTTTTAACAAATCGTTCATATTTTGCTTCAAAACTAACTTTACCTTGATTTAAATATACACTTTAGCATATCTATGGATAGGAGCTATTCGAAATTATTCAAAAATATTTTAAAAATTTTTTAAAAGTAATAGGCGATCAGAATTAAGCAGTAAGTAAATTTTTTAAAATTAAAAATCGATTTTAGGAAATAACTCGAAAACCATAAGAGATGTTGTTCTGAATTTTTTATAGGATAATAGAGTGGAATATTCTCTACAACATGGATTAAAAAATTACGCCCACTGCCACGCCCACTTCGTGTAATTCATCGATTTTACACACATTTTTAACAAATCGTTCATATTTTGCTTCAAAACTAACTTTACCTTGATTTAAATATACACTTTAGCATATCTATGGATAGGAGCTATTCGAAATTGTTCAAAAATATTTTAAAAATTTTTTAAAAGTAATAGGCGATCAGAATTAAGCAGTAAGTAAATTTTTTAATATTAAAAATCGATTTTAGGAAATAACTCGAAAACCATAAGAGATGTTGTTCTGAATTTTTTATAGGATAATAGAGTGGAATATTCTCTACAACATGGATTAAAAAATTACGCCCACTGACACGCCTACTTCGTGTAATTCATCGATTTTACACACATTTTTAACAAATCGTTCATATTTTGCTTCAAAACTAACTTTACCTTGATTTAAATATACACTTTAGCATATCTATGGATAGGAGCTATTCGAAATTGTTCAAAAATATTTTAAAAATTTTTTAAAAGTAATAGGCGATCAGAATTAAGCAGTAAGTAAATTTTTTAATATTAAAAATCGATTTTAGGAAATAACTCGAAAACCATAAGAGATGTTGTTCTGAATTTTTTATAGGATAATAGAGTGGAATATTCTCTACAACATGGATTATAAAATTACGCCCACTGCCACGCCCACTTCGTGTAATTCATCGATTTTACACACATTTTTAACAAATCGTTCATATTTTGCTTCAAAACTAACTTTCTTGATTTAAATATATATTTCAGCATATCTATGGATAGGAGCTATTCGAAATTATTCAAAAATATTTTAAAAATTTTTTAAAAGTAATAGGCGATCAGAATTAAGCAGTAAGTAAATTTTTTAAAATTAAAAATCGATTTTAGGAAATAACTCGAAAACCATAAGAGATGTTGTTCTGAATTTTTTATAGGATAATAGAGTGGAATATTCTCTACAACATGGATTAAAAAATTACGCCCACTGCCACGCCCACTTCGTGTAATTCATCGATTTTACACACATTTTTAACAAATCGTTCATATTTTGCTTCAAAACTAACTTTACCTTGATTTAAATATACACTTTAGCATATCTATGGATAGGAGCTATTCGAAATTGTTCAAAAATATTTTAAAAATTTTTTAAAAGTAATAGGCGATCAGAATTAAGCAGTAAGTAAATTTTTTAATATTAAAAATCGATTTTAGGAAATAACTCGAAAACCATAAGAGATGTTGTTCTGAATTTTTTATAGGATAATAGAGTGGAATATTCTCTACAACATGGATTAAAAAATTACGCCCACTGCCACGCCCACTTCGTATAATTCATCGATTTTACACACATTTTTAACAAATCGTTCATATTTTGCTTCAAAACTAACTTTACCTTGATTTAAATATACACTTTAGCATATCTATGGATAGGAGCTATTCGAAATTATTCAAAAATATTTTAAAAATTTTTTAAAAGTAATAGGCGATCAGAATTAAGCAGTAAGTAAATTTTTTAATATTAAAAATCGATTTTAGGAAATAACTCGAAAACCATAAGAGATGTTGTTCTGAATTTTTTATAGGATAATAGAGTGGAATATTCTCTACAACATGGATTAAAAAATTACGCCCACTGCCACGCCCACTTCGTGTAATTCATCGATTTTACACACATTTTTAACAAATCGTTCATATTTTGCTTCAAAACTAACTTTACCTTGATTTAAATATACACTTTAGCATATCTATGGATAGGAGCTATTCGAAATTATTCAAAAATATTTTAAAAATTTTTTAAAAGTAATAGGCGATCAGAATTAAGCAGTAAGTAAATTTTTTAAAATTAAAAATCGATTTTAGGAAATAACTCGAAAACCATAAGAGATGTTGTTCTGAATTTTTTATAGGATAATAGAGTGGAATATTCTCTACAACATGGATTAAAAAATTACGCCCACTGCCACGCCCACTTCGTGTAATTCATCGATTTTACACACATTTTTAACAAATCGTTCATATTTTGCTTCAAAACTAAATTTACCTTGATTTAAATATACACTTTAGCATATCTATGGATAGGAGCTATTCGAAATTATTCAAAAATATTTTAAAAATTTTTTAAAAGTAATAGGCGATCAGAATTAAGCAGTAAGTAAATTTTTTAATATTAAAAATCGATTTTAGGAAATAACTCGAAAACCATAAGAGATGTTGTTCTGAATTTTTTATAGGATAATAGAGTGGAATATTCTCTACAACATGGATTAAAAAATTACGCCCACTGACACGCCCACTTCGTGTAATTCATCGATTTTACACACATTTTTAACAAATCGTTCATATTTTGCTTCAAAACTAACTTTACCTTGATTTAAATATACACTTTAGCATATCTATGGATAGGAGCTATTCGAAATTATTCAAAAATATTTTAAAAATTTTTTAAAAGTAATAGGCGATCAGAATTAAGCAGTAAGTAAATTTTTTAAAATTAAAAATCGATTTTAGGAAATAACTCGAAAACCATAAGAGATGTTGTTCTGAATTTTTTATAGGATAATAGAGTGGAATATTCTCTACAACATGGATTAAAAAATTACGCCCACTGCCACGCCCACTTCGTGTAATTCATCGATTTTACACACATTTTTAACAAATCGTTCATATTTTGCTTCAAAACTAACTTTACCTTGATTTAAATATACACTTTAGCATATCTATGGATAGGAGCTATTCGAAATTATTCAAAAATATTTTAAAAATTTTTTAAAAGTAATAGGCGATCAGAATTAAGCAGTAAGTAAATTTTTTAATATTAAAAATCGATTTTAGGAAATAACTCGAAAACCATAAGAGATGTTGTTCTGAATTTTTTATAGGATAATAGAGTGGAATATTCTCTACAACATGGATTAAAAAATTACGCCCACTGACACGCCCACTTCGTGTAATTCATCGATTTTACACACATTTTTAACAAATCGTTCATATTTTGCTTCAAAACTAACTTTACCTTGATTTAAATATACACTTTAGCATATCTATGGATAGGAGCTATTCGAAATTGTTCAAAAATATTTTAAAAATTTTTTAAAAGTAATAGGCGATCAGAATTAAGCAGTAAGTAAATTTTTTAATATTAAAAATCGATTTTAGGAAATAACTCGAAAACCATAAGAGATGTTGTTCTGAATTTTTTATAGGATAATAGAGTGGAATATTCTCTACAACATGGATTAAAAAATTACGCCCACTGCCACGCCCACTTCGTATAATTCATCGATTTTACACACATTTTTAACAAATCGTTCATATTTTGCTTCAAAACTAACTTTACCTTGATTTAAATATACATTTTAGCATATCTATGGATAGGAGCTATTCGAGATTATTCAAAAATATTTTAAAAATTTTTTAAAAGTAATAGGCGATCAGAATTAAGCAGTAAGTAAATTTTTTAATATTAAAAATCGATTTTAGGAAATAACTCGAAAACCATAAGAGATGTTGTTCTGAATTTTTTATAGGATAATAGAGTGGAATATTCTCTACAACATGGATTAAAAAATTACGCCCACTGCCACGCCCACTTCGTATAATTCATCGATTTTACACACATTTTTAACAAATCGTTCATATTTTGCTTCAAAACTAACTTTACCTTGATTTAAATAGACACTTTAGCATATCTATGGATAGGAGCTATTCGAAATTATTCAAAAATATTTTAAAAATTTTTTAAAAGTAATAGGCGATCAGAATTAAGCAGTAAGTAAATTTTTTAATATTAAAAATCGATTTTAGGAAATAACTCGAAAACCATAAGAGATGTTGTTCTGAATTTTTTATAGGATAATAGAGTGGAATATTCTCTACAACATGGATTAAAAAATTACGCCCACTGACGCGCCCACTTCGTGTAATTCATCGATTTTACACACATTTTTAACAAATCGTTCATATTTTGCTTCAAAACTAACTTTACCTTGATTTAAATATACACTTTAGCATATCTATGGATAGGGGCTATTCGAAATTATTCAAAAATATTTTAAAAATTTTTTAAAAGTAATAGGCGATCAGAATTAAGCAGTAAGTAAATTTTTTAATATTAAAAATCAATTTTAGGAAATAACTCGAAAACCATAAGAGATGTTGTTCTGAATTTTTTATAGGATAATAGAGTGGAATATTCTCTACAACATGGATGAAAAAATTACGCCCACTGCCACGCCCACTTCGTGTAATTCATCGATTTTACACACATTTTTAACAAATCGTTCATATTTTGCTTCAAAACTAACTTTACCTTGATTTAAATATACACTTTAGCATATCTATGGATAGGGGCTATTCGAAATTATTCAAAAATATTTTAAAAATTTTTTAAAAGTAATAGGCGATCAGAATTAAGCAGTAAGTAAATTTTTTAATATTAAAAATCAATTTTAGGAAATAACTCGAAAACCATAAGAGATGTTGTTCTGAATTTTTTATAGGATAATAGAGTGGAATATTCTCTACAACATGGATGAAAAAATTACGCCCACTGCCACGCCCACTTCGTGTAATTCATCGATTTTACACACATTTTTAACAAATCGTTCATACTTTGCTTCAAAACTAACTTTACCTTGATTTAAATATACACTTTAGCATATCTATGGATAGGAGCTATTCGAAATTATTCAAAAATATTTTAAAAATTTTTTAAAGGTAATAGGCGATCAGAATTAAGCAGTAAGTAAATTTTTTAATATTAAAAATCGATTTTAGGAAATAACTCGAAAACCATAAGAGATGTTGTTCTGAATTTTTTATAGGATAATAGAGTGGAATATTCTCTACAACATGGATTAAAAAATTGCGCCCACTGACACGCCCACTTCGTGTAATTCATCGATTTTACACACATTTTTAACAAATCGTTCATATTTTGCTTCAAAACTAACTTTACCTTGATTTAAATATACACTTTAGCATATCTATGGATAGGAGCTATTCGAGATTATTCAAAAATATTTTAAAAATTTTTTAAAAGTAATAGGCGATCAGAATTAAGCAGTAAGTAAATTTTTTAATATTAAAAATCGATTTTAGGAAATAACTCGAAAACCATAAGAGATGTTGTTCTGAATTTTTTATAGGATAATAGAGTGGAATATTCTCTACAACATGGATAAAAAAATTACGCCCACTGACACGCCCACTTCGTGTAATTCATCGATTTTACACACATTTTTAACAAATCGTTCATATTTTGCTTCAAAACTAACTTTACCTTGATTTAAATATACATTTTAGCATATCTATGGATAGGAGCTATTCGAGATTATTCAAAAATATTTTAAAAATTTTTTAAAAGTAATAGGCGATCAGAATTAAGCAGTAAGTAAATTTTTTAATATTAAAAATCGATTTTAGGAAATAACTCGAAAACCATAAGAGATGTTGTTCTGAATTTTTTATAGGATAATAGAGTGGAATATTCTCTACAACATGGATTAAAAAATTACGCCCACTGCCACGCCCACTTCGTATAATTCATCGATTTTACACACATTTTTAACAAATCGTTCATATTTTGCTTCAAAACTAACTTTACCTTGATTTAAATATACACTTTAGCATATCTATGGATAGGAGCTATTCGAAATTATTCAAAAATATTTTAAAAATTTTTTAAAAGTAATAGGCGATCAGAATTAAGCAGTAAGTAAATTTTTTAATATTAAAAATCGATTTTAGGAAATAACTCGAAAACCATAAGAGATGTTGTTCTGAATTTTTTATAGGATAATAGAGTGGAATATTCTCTACAACATGGATTAAAAAATTACGCCCACTGACGCGCCCACTTCGTGTAATTCATCGATTTTACACACATTTTTAACAAATCGTTCATATTTTGCTTCAAAACTAACTTTACCTTGATTTAAATATACACTTTAGCATATCTATGGATAGGAGCTATTCGAAATTGTTCAAAAATATTTTAAAAATTTTTTAAAAGTAATAGGCGATCAGAATTAAGCAGTAAGTAAATTTTTTAATATTAAAAATCGATTTTAGGAAATAACTCGAAAACCATAAGAGATGTTGTTCTGAATTTTTTATAGGATAATAGAGTGGAATATTCTCTACAACATGGATTATAAAATTACGCCCACTGCCACGCCCACTTCGTGTAATTCATCGATTTTACACACATTTTTAACAAATCGTTCATATTTTGCTTCAAAACTAACTTTACCTTGATTTAAATATACACTTTAGCATATCTATGGATAGGGGCTATTCGAAATTATTCAAAAATATTTAAAAAATTTTTTAAAAGTAATAGGCGATCAGAATTAAGCAGTAAGTAAATTTTTTAATATTAAAAATCAATTTTAGGAAATAACTCGAAAACCATAAGAGATGTTGTTCTGAATTTTTTATAGGATAATAGAGTGGAATATTCTCTACAACATGGATGAAAAAATTACGCCCACTGCCACGCCCACTTCGTGTAATTCATCGATTTTACACACATTTTTAACAAATCGTTCATATTTTGCTTCAAAACTAACTTTACCTTGATTTAAATATATATTTCAGCATATCTATGGATAGGAGCTATTCGAAGTTATTCAAAAATATTTTAAAAATTTTTTAAAAGTAATAGGCGATCAGAATTAAGCAGTAAGTAAATTTTTTAAAATTAAAAATCGATTTTAGGAAATAACTCGAAAACCATAAGAGATGTTGTTCTGAATTTTTTATAGGATAATAGAGTGGAATATTCTCTACAACATGGATGAAAAAATTACGCCCACTGCCATGCCCACTTCGTGTAATTCATCGATTTTACACACATTTTTAACAAATCGTTCATATTTTGCTTCAAAACTAACTTTACCTTGATTTAAATATACATTTTAGCATATCTATGGATAGGAGCTATTCGAAATTATTCAAAAATATTTAAAAATTTTTTAAAAAGTAATAGGCGATCAGAGTTGAGCAGTAAGTAAATTTTTTAATATTTAAAATCGATTTTAGGATATAACTCGAAAACCATAAGAGATGTTGTTCTGAATTTTTTATAGGATAATAGAGTGGAATATTCTCTACAACATGGATTAAAAAATTACGCCCACTGCCATGCCCACTTCGTGTAATTCATCGATTTTACACACAGTTTTAACAAATCGTTCATATTTTGCTTCAAAACTAACTTTACCTTGATTTAAATATACACTTTAGCATATCTATGGATAGGAGCTATTCGAAATTATTGAAAAATATTTTAAAAATTTTTTAAAAGTAATAGGCGATCAGAATTAAGCAGTAAGTAAATTTTTTAAAATTAAAAATCGATTTTAGGAAATAACTCGAAAACCATAAGAGATGTTGTTCTGAATTTTTTATAGGATAATAGAGTGGAATATTCTCTACAACATGTATGAAAAAATTACGCCCACTGCCACGCCCACTTCGTGTAATTCATCGATTTTACACACATTTTTAACAAATCGTTCATATTTTGCTTCAAAACTAACTTTACCTTGATTTAAATATACACTTTAGCATATCTATGGATAGGAGCTATTCGAGATTATTCAAAAATATTTTAAAAATTTTTTAAAAGTAATAGGCGATCAGAATTAGGCAGTAAGTAAATTTTTTAATATTAAAAATCGATTTTAGGAAATAACTCGAAAACCATAAGAGATGTTGTTCTGAATTTTTTATAGGATAATAGAGTGGAATATTCTCTACAACATGGATTAAAAAATTACGCCCACTGCCACGCCCACTTCGTGTAATTCATCGATTTTACACACATTTTTAACAAATCGTTCATATTTTGCTTCAAAACTAACTTTACCTTGATTTAAATATACATTTTAGCATATCTATGGATAGGAGCTATTCGAAATTATTCTAAAATATTTTAAAAATTTTTAAAAAGTAATAGGCGATCAGAATTGAGCAGTAAGTAAATTTTTTAATATTTAAAATCGATTTTAGGATATAACTCGAAAACCATAAGAGATATTGTTCTGAATTTTTTATAGGATAATAGAGTGGAATATTCTCTACAACATGGATTAAAAAATTACGCCCGCTGCCACGCCCACTTCGTGTAATTCTTCGATTTTACACACATTTTAACAAATCGTTCATATTTTGCTTCAAAACTAACTTTACCTTGATTTAAATATACATTTTAGCATATCTACGGATAGGAGCTATTCGAAATTATTCAAAAATATTTTAAAAATTTTTAAAAAGTAATAGGCGATCAGAATTGAGCAGTAAGTATATTTTTTAATATTTAAAATCGATTTTAGGATATAACTCGAAAACCATAAGAGATATTGTTCTGAATTTTTTATAGGATAATAGAGTGGAATATTCTCTACAACATGGATTAAAAAATTACGCCCGCTGCCACGCCCAATTCGTGTAATTCATCGATTTTACACACATTTTTCACAAATCGTTCATATTTCGCTTCAAAACTAACTTTACCTTGATTTAAATATACACTTTAGCATATCTATGGATAGGAGCTATCCGAGATTATTTAAAAATATTTTAAAAATTTTTGAAAAGTAATAGGCGATCAGAATTAAGCAGTAAGTAAATTTTTTAATATTAAAAATCGATTTTAGGATATAACTCTAAAACCATAAGAGATATTGTTCTGAATTTTTTTATAGGATAATAGAGTGGAATATTCTCTACAACATGGATTAAAAAATTATGCCCACTACCACGCCCACTTCGTGTAATTCATCGATTTTACACACATTTTTCACAAATCGTTCATATTTTGCTTCAAAACTAACTTTACCTTGATATAAATATATATTTCAGCATATCTATGGAAAAGATCTATTCGAAATTATTCACAAAAACTACAAATTTTCTAGAAGTAATAGGCGATCAGAATTAAGATTATATCTGTTGTACCAGAAAAACAAAACTTTTCACAATATATTTTAAAATAATATTTGGTATAATTTTTTATCCACAAAGAAAAATTCCGTTCTTTTATATTTTCAAAAGTGTTTTTGAATGTCTTTTAGTTATTTTCTTTTCTTTTTTTTTTTGAAATTATTTGATTAGTACTCATTTTTTTAAAGAGAGCTATTTTGAATATTTATAAATATTCCAGAAAATTTATTATTTATTATAAATATTTTCCATAAAATGCAACACATTTTACCCCCATCTATGTCGGATTCTTGAACTATATATTATATGTCTTTGGCTGAACAAAAAACATGGGCAACAGTATATGGTGTTGTAACTATTTACTGGCATGTTTCGGAAATATGCAGATATGTGGGATTACTTAAAAATGCAATATCTCCGAAACTAATGAACCAAAATAAAACCAACTTAAAAAAGGGTTAAGGAGATCATTTTAACTACATATTACAAGGGTTGTCGCTTTGATAATTATACGAAACAGCACGAAATAAAGGAACATTTTTAAGTTTTATATCGTTTAAAATTTTTGTAATAATTTATACCAAATTTAAAATCACTTTTAAAAAAGGTCGAAGGCAAACCCTAATTTTATTTCTCTAGAGTTTCCCTATTATTAATTAAGTTTATATGATAAAAAATACAAAAATTTCTTAAAATATTTGTAATTCCAAAATTACTGTATCGAACAAAATTTAAATTGAAAAGGGAATAATTAAATACCAAATACTTGCCATATTAGAAATTTTGTTGAAATGGAAACAAATAACAGGTTTAATTGCATTTATATATTTTACACAAAATTTACTGCAATCTTAAGCTATATTCATGTTTTAAGACCTATTTTCAGGCTTGCCAGATTGCTGATATTTGTATTAAGCGATATAACTTAACGTCATCTTAATATTTAATAGAATTTATTTAAATTTTAATAGAATTTATTTAAATAACACAAAAATTTAGCTGATTTTGGCGAATTTGCCAGATTTTTGTAATGCCATATGGACAATAAGATATAAATGAGTAATTTTTATTTATAACCATAAATATTGGAACCCAAGATCATATGCATCAATTTCGCTTAATGCTCAAATAATGTGTTGAAGATGTTTTGAGGATATCTAAAAATTTTTAATCCGGAGTTGCCAAATTGATAAGTATTTAAAGGGGTAGAGATATTAGTTATAAAAACCGCTTTATCTGAAATGAGACTAAATAAAAATATATTTTGCATTAAGTTATCAACGTTAATCAAACAGAGTTTTTGCCCGAGTTGCCACAGAAGAAACCAGAGTTGCAATACTGTCAGTGTTGTTAAGCAGGCTAGATAAGTAAATATTTACGTGAAACGCCAATATCTCCTTTATTTCTTAAAGAAACTCCATGTAAATTCAATTTAAGAAGACTTAGTTTTCCACAGTGGCCCGATGGTAAGCTAAAAAGGAAAAGAAATAAATTAAATAAATTTGCTTATCAATCTCATTTTCAGCATGTAAAGATGTTTTCAAAAGAAACAAAATAATAAATTCTTTAAATTTCGTGCATTCCAGGGCTGATAGAAGGAACTATTGAAAATTCAAAATACTAAACATGTAATTTTTTTTTTCTATTAAAATCATATTTCCCAACATGTGATAATAGCACATGCTGTCACGCCCATTCGTGTAATTTTTTAACGGTTTTTTTTTAAACGAATCGTTCGCAAACGAACAGAACTATGCAGATAGTGAAGATTTTATTTTTAAATATCTATCTATAACTCGAAAACCAGAAGGTATATTGCTCTGAAGTTTTCACAGGATAGTGGAGTGGAATTTGTTCTTCAATTTAGAATAAACATGCTTATTTAGTGCGACTCATTTATATTTTAACAAATTGTTTGTAGTTTATCGCAGTACCAACTTTTCTTTGATGTAAATAAAATTTTTAATCACACCTATTATGTAAGTCGTTGTCGTCGTCATCGTCGTCACTATGACGTTGTCACATTGAGTCGACATCGACATCACCTCGGCGCTAAATTGATGTTATCCAATTGTATCAACATAACACTTTTAGATAATATCAATTTAGCGTCGAAGTGATGTCGACGTCGACTCAATGTGACGACGCTTTGTGGACCATATTTTGAGAAGGCGGCCAAAAATCTTTTTTTTTTTTGGTTACCGATTTTAAAGTTATGTTATTCATTTGAAAGTAAATACCACTGAACCTCGGGAGCCAAAAAAATGCAACTCTATTTCAACTATATCACAGCGAACAGGGTCTTCGAAAATGGACTTTCTAAGTATTTTGCTAAAATTAAAAATTTCTTTGTAAATTTTAATTTTTAAATGACTGTAACTTTTTCTTTTAAAAGATTGTAAAGTAAAATAAATTTTGCAACTTCTAATTGCTTATAATATCAGGTCACTGAATCGTTTAGAAATTAAAAAAAAAATTAAAAATGGTCAAAATTTCCCGAAAATCTCCTAATTATTAGAGCATAACTCCTGCCTATCAAAAACCATAAAAAATATTGCACTCTTCTGTGTAGTCCGAACCCTCCCCCACACTCCTATACTCTATTGTATACCCGCCAGTTTCCGCCCGTGTGCACCAGAACAATTTTTCTGACCAAAGGTCAGATATTTTGTGCAAAATGAGTACAAAAGATGTACAAACGTCACTAAGACTGGTTATTAGATGAACTTATTTTTGAGAGTTCATCTACAAATGCCAACGAAAGTGGAAAAAAGGGTCGGCCAGCAAAACCAGTTGACAGGTGTAGTGAAAGATCTCGAATTATTAAAAATTCATTTTTGCACCAAATTCAACCAAGACAAAATATATATTCAAGATATATTAAATCAAGAGTAAAGATTATTATGTATCAGTCTCTTATTAGACCAATTCTAACATATGGATGTCCTATTTGGTTTAATATTTCACCATCTTATATGGAAAAAATTCGGGTATTCGAAAGAAAATGTTTAAGGTCTTGCACTTCGTTATTTAGATCTCCAGAAAGTAATTTTTTAAAATATGTGTCGAATAAAAAGTTATATAATGAATCAGGTATAATAAGAATTGACAATTATATAATTAATTTAATAAGATATAATATTTTGAGATGCACAGCATGTACAGAAAATAATTTAATAATGGCTCCGTACTTTTCAAATGAAGAATATATATCTGAAACATTACAAAAAGGATTCGTCCCACCGGAGGCCTTTTTATATCTAGATAAAATAAATTTAATACAAAATGAAAATGGCATTCCAGTCTTGTATCATCATTTTAGACGGGCAAATGTTAAAGCAGTCAATTGCAATAGTACAACACTGAGTACTTTTAGATATGATGAAAGTATTGCTAATAGGGAACTTTGCATTTTGCAAAGATCTAAATCCAAATTCTGGTGGTTACATCAGTAAAAATTTTGCAATTCCTCGCCTTTTTAACCTTTAGACTTTAGTTTTTATTTTTTTGCTAACATATAAGTAATGTTTTTTCAATATTTTCATTACAAATTAAAAAATTAAATATATCTTCTTCATTTGAAGTACATAAAATATTTATTTTTTGTAAAACCAAACTTATTATCATATTAATAATACTAGAGAGCCCGTATAAGGGACTTTGTATATATGTAAGTACATAAAACTATTATTGAAAACTAGTGTTTATTATAGTTTAAGATTTGATTCAATATTGTGAATAAATAAACGATTAAAAAAAAAAAAAAAAAAAAAAAAACAAAATATGAAAAATAAAATTGAAATAATTGAAAAAATAGTAGAAGCGAACCCAAGGCGCACCAAGAGAATTTTGAAAAGCATTCCTACACCAATTGAAGATAAGAAATTTACTCCAGAAGAAGCGTTCGCCATACTTTCGGATTTGAAGTTGACCAAAAATCAATATAAGGAATTGAGGAAGCGAACCAATGAAAAGAATTATAGGATTTATAGAATATTGATTTTAGAACAAACTTATTTGTTTTATGTATTATAGAGTGTACGTAGGCATTTTTCCAGAATACCGATATTTAGTTTCTGTCAAAAAGAATGCTTACCTTCACAATATGCTATTAGTGCCACTTCAAGTTCAGCAGAAATAAAATTGCAAGATCTCCTTGAACATACTGCGGAATGATTGCTAAATTCGCTTGATACTGTTAATTTTAAAAAAAATGGAAATGGCGGCATTACTTTAAATTCTAGATGGGGATGTGATGAATCCTCTGATCAGAAACAATACAAGCAATTTAATGCCGAAAATTCATCAGATGTTAATTCATTTATGTATCATTAATTCCATTGCGCTGAACAAAAGCCGTCAAGGAAGAAGTTCAAAAAATAAAAGATCAAATTAAAAAACTTCAACCAGTTACATTTAAATTTGATGACCAAGACATTGAAGTAAATTTTAAAATGTGTCTCACAATGATTGATGGAAAAGTTGCACAAGCTTTAACCGAAGCTGCATTATATGCAAAGCTGCATTATATGCCAAAAGAAATCAAATCAACTGCCAACCTCACCACAAAACTATAGTTTTTAGGAAGCCTATGAATTTGGAATGTCCCCTCTTCATGCTAGAATACGTTTTATGAAGCATATTCTTAGATTGGGTTATGATTTGGAATTTGGTCCGTTAGGCGAAACAGTGAGAAAAAACAAAGAAAACAAGTAAGAAAATTATAGTCGGTCTAGACCGACAATACGATACCCTATACCATGCGTTTAGAGACCCTATCTCTCAGGCCCAACTAACTGGATATAGAAAATAAGCAAAAACCAAATTTGAGTGGGATTTTTATTAATTTTTTCGGCTGCAGATATGAAAAAGTTCATATCGGATGTTATATCTATATGGGGACTAGGCCCAAAAATGGACCGATCCTGACCATGTTTGGTAAAGTCTCTTGTATTTTGCAAAAATATATATACAAACAAAATTTGAGAAGAATCAGCGCAATATTTTTGTTTTTTGATAGATTTAAGCAAAGATCGGGAAGCAGCTCTATATGAGCCTATGACTAAGAGTTGTCCAATAGGGATAATTTTTGGACTACTGATAAATGGATGTAATATATAGATACAAACCCAATTTGTCTAAGATTTGTTTGATAATTTGGGTCTTATGGCAATATATGTTGATTTCATAGGGGTCATGTGTATAGGGGCTAGGTCTGAACATGGACCGATTATCACCAATTTCAATAGCGCGCATCCCATGGCCGACAGAAGATTAAATACCAAATTTCATCAAAATATATTCATATTTGCGACTGCAGTTTGATTACAAACTTTACATGGACACACAGACGGACGGACGGACGGACATCGTTAAATCGAATCAGATAGTGATTCTGATTCGATCGGTATAATTAAATATGGGTGTAGGTCTAATATTTTTGGTTGTTACAAACAGCAGCCTCATAACCGACCAACCAAAACAAGAAGAAGGAAACTCAAATGATGAAAATACTGCAAGCAAATTTTTTTCCGATCCAGAAACTGCAGCACCTATCACAGGTGTAGATCATGAATTAATAAGACGATTCAAAATCATTTTACAAGTTCTACCATGCAGCAGAAAGATAAATGCAAAAAAAAAATTTGGAAAATGCACCAATGAAATAGCTATACTTTATAATGAAAAATACTTTTAGAGATATATGCCATCCACAGTTCATAAAATTTTGTACCATGCGGAACAAATAATTCAAAACAATATGCTGCCAATAGGAGACCAATCTGAAGAAGTGCAAGAAATAAGGAACAAAGACTACAGATTCTTTGGCGAGCACAACACAAGAAAAATGTTCAGATGTTGCACTAATGAAGACCTTATCACTATTTTGTTGTAGCACTTCAGATCCATATATGTCCAACATTCGACAAAAATGTAAAACTACCTCTATAGAATTAGACGAAGAAGCTAAACAACTTCCAGAAGATGAAAATCAAGGCTATTTAGAAGAAATATTTACAAAAATTTATTGATTTAAAGTAGTTTCTCAGTACACTAACAATAAGCTATATACTTTTTTATATAGTTAAAAATTTTTCTTGATTTAAAAATTTATGTATTTTATAAATTTAAAATAAAAATTGAAATAGAAGTATTTGAAAAGACAATAAATAAGACGAATAACTAAAGTAAAAACATACGACTTTTTCATTGAAACTTTTGGATTTTTGACCACCTTCTCGTGAAATGATCCACAGGGCCACGTCCAAGGGACGACGACAACGACTTACATAATTGGGGTGAATGTATCTAGAGATCGGACCTGTTCGAAATAATTGAAAAATTTCCTAAAAGTAATAGCGGAACAGGGGGCAAATCATCGCATTCGATGTCGAGTAAAATCAAGTATACGTCTCTATTGAAGTTGTTGTTTCAGCGTAGAAATTTGGTCCATATTTTGATTAATTTAATTCTAGCCAACTCGTACACAGCCAAAATCAAGTAAGCCAATTATAGCTTGTCGGGTAACTTTTTCAATTTGTATGCTGAAACTTGTATCCTTTGCAACGGTATGGTATAAATTCTGGATTTTAGATTCTGTTATTTTGTATCATTTTTACTGTATAAATACATATTCTGCATATAATTAAAAAAAACCTGTAAAGACCTTCAAAACAAACGCACACTCTTTTATAGTTTAATTTTTCAAAATCGTATTATATCTTATGCTGTTCATTTTAAGAAACGTTTGCTACCTGTGTTACACCTTCATATGTTTCGTATTTATTTTTTTTACCTTTAACTGCTTCTTTTATGATATTTATGCTTATTATACTTATGTTGGATTGTATATTTTTTTTATGTAAAGAACGCAATCTTCTGTGCTTTTTTGTTGCTGTTGTTGTTGGTCTGACAACGACCACGCTTTAGGCTCATTGTCAGCTCATCTATCTTGTCTTGAGCTTGTTAAGTGTCCAAAAACAGCACAACATACATACATAGACATAAACATACGTAAATACATACATATGTACACATAAATACAATCAGAAAGTGAACTTTATTTTTTTTTATTTTTAACTGAATTGCTGTTTTTATTCTTTTTTCTTATTGAAAGTATTGTAAAGTTGTCTGAGGGTTTCGCAACGAAATCTTTTTTATGTTTTATCTCTTTTAAATTGAGAAACTCACGTATGTTTATTCGTCATTTCATGAATGATATGAAACCTTTAGAAATGGTTGATATTATTGCAAAATAGAGAAATTTCGTTTTTCAAATGTGTGGATATCAGACAAAACAACATGAGATTCTATGAAATTTATAATAATAACATTTTCTGGTTTATTCTTTATACCACTAGCTAGCACAAAAAAGGGAGAAAAACAAGCCCAACCTGGCTCATAACAATTGAATTTTACAAAGGCTTGCCATACGACGGAAGTTCTCTTTTATAGATCCCCCTAAAGTACATTTTAACTAGTACTTAGGAAGTCATTATAAATCACTTCTTCATGGTAATATTTCCAATAAAAATTGTCTGTGTATAGTATAAATATTTTCTTTTCCCAAACTTTTATTAATTCATTTGTCATATTCTTTGGAAGATGGTTGAAATCAGATACAATGAAGTTTTTCAATTGGAAGCAGTAATGAAAATGTTGTTTTTCTAGAATGGCTTCACTTGTTCCTTTGCTGATTATATACAGTGGGTGACAATATATTGGAAACTTATACAAAATTCTAAATTGTCAATATTGATTTTTAATAATTTTTTTTTCGATTTCACTCTTTAGTGCGTTCTCTAACAAAACATAACAAGTTTGTTACAAAATATGTAATTTAAAAAAAATAGATAAACGAAAAAAAAATTTTTTTAGTAATGACAAAACAATGGAAACTTTTAAACTTCTGTACTCGAGTTGATTATAACAATAAATTAGGAGATGGTATGAAAGAAACCTTAACCCTTATTTAAATATGTATAGTTTGTGACGTTTTTTTCAACTGTTTTAAATCTTATAATTAATTATGATAAAATTATGGAAAGAATATAGTTTTGTGAAGCGTTATAAACCAGAATAATAGATGATTTTACTGCTGGTCCTAAGCAAAAGAATAGTTGTGAGAAATATTATATGAACCAATCCATAATTTCAAAAATTATCAAAAAATATCGTGAAAGAGGTCAAAGACAGCAAGCGGGTTTGAAAAATGTCGAAAAATATATTAACAATCTGAAGTAAAAATATGTGTTCGAACTGTTTTCCAACAAGCAATTGGGCTGATCTTGTGGTTGCCATCGTTCTGTTAAGAAACCACTGATATCAGATAAAATTCGTCTGGCTCGCTTAAATTTTGCTAAAGAACACGTAAACTTATCAAAACGGAATCGGAATATAGTTCTCCATTCAGATGATTTTAATATAAAAGGCCATGATGGAAGAACACTTGTGTGACGACCAAAGAGAAAAAGACTATACCCAAAATATGCAAATAAAACTGTAAAAGTTTGGTGTTGGCAATAATATTATATGAGGTTGATTTTCGGGCCAAGGAATGGGTCCACTTCATATAGTAGAACCTACTCAAACTGAAAGTGGCTATAAAAACACTTTAAATGACGCGTATTGATACGCGGAGGTAAATATGCCTCTGGTCTGGAAGTTCCACATGGCAATAACTCAAAACACAGCTCCAAAATTGTATCCGAATGGTTACAGTCCAAACACCAGACCTCAATACCATAGAAAATCTATGGAAAATTGTAGAAATTATACAAACAAGACCGATCTCAGAGAAATAGTTAATTCAGAGTGGCGAACAATTTCAATGGATATAATCAACAATTCCCTTGGCATTATGAAACAGTACAAAATATTCCACCCTATTCTTGAAACGTTCTTATTTGAATAAGAGTGAATTTAAAATCACATGAAATTGAAATTTTGGGTTTCTTGAAACCACTGTTTTTATTTATTTAATGGAATCATATGTTTGAGTTAAGAACCATATGTTTGAGTTAAGAACATATGTTATCTAGAAACCGAGGTGCCATATGGTTCTTTATTCAGTTTCACAAAAAACTTTTAAGTACTTTGTGCATGTTTTTTCTTAAGTTTATAGAAAAAGTATAAAGAAAAATATTTTCTTTTAAAATAACAACTTATTTGTTCATTTAATTGTTTTTCTTCTTCAATTTCATTCAATTAAAAATGACTTTTCTATTTTTAAAAAGTTAGGCATCACCAAAAAAAATTTCTATATTCAAATAAATTGGATTTGACTGGCATCACTACTGTTTCGAACATATGCAAAAAAAAATAAAAATAGTTGATTTGATGAAAAAAATTTTTTAATTCCTTTATTTGCAATAATTAGTGCATAAAGAATCTATGTTATAATTGAAAAAATTATAATGGAAAATATATTGTATAAATAAAAAGTTTTTATTTTAGTTATAGAACAGCATCATCGCAAAAAGTGTGTTCTATTCAGAGCTCCGAAATTTTCACTCGAATTCGAGTAGAGAGTGAAACTCGCTCGAATTCGCTCGCGAGTACTCCTGCGAGTGAAAAAAAAAAATTCGAGTATACTCTATTTTTCTATGCCACTCGAATAAGAGCGCATATGCTTTGCTCGATTTTGAGTGCGAGTAAAATACGCTCGAAATCGAGCAGATTATACTCTTGCCGAGTACTCTAGTCTTTATTTTTTTCATAGTTTTATTGATGAATGAATGAATGAATGTATGAAATTATGTATGTTTGTATGTAGTTCTTTGAAGTTAATTATACAGCTACAAGCACTAGGTAAGAATTTTGCAATCATAATTAATGACAGTGGGAATTGTATCCTTTTAGGTTTTATAATATTTTATATTTTTCAATATTTTATATTTTTAAGTAGCTCATTATTTAATTTAAAGCCAAAGAGTAAAATGCTTTAAACTGCAAAATGTTCATTCATTACATACATACCTGCAATTTATATTTTTCCACTCGATTTCACTCTTAAGAGTAAACTCTCACTCTATTTCGAAGATTTTTACTCCCACTCTTAATTTTTAAAAAGGAGTACTCGCGAGTACTCCCACATAAAATAAACGAGTGGAGAGTAAACTTTTTGTAACATTCGTACTCTTCGAGTACTCTTCTTCGCGAGTATTTTTCACTCGCGAGTAAAATCGAGTAAATCTGAGCTCTGGTTTTATTAACGTCGACCACTTATTACGAGTTTTTTTTTTTTTTTAAGTCAGCGCAAAATGTAGACGTTTTTTAAAATCGTTTTTTCTTCATAAAATTAATGTCTAATTTTTTTAAAATAATGACAAGGTTCAATAAAAAACATGTTAGAGTTTAAATATCAATTAGTTTTTTATCTCTTAAGACCTGCTTAGTAGACAAAAAGGGCATTTGTTTTGATTTCACAAAGCCTTTTCTATGTGAATTAAAACGAGAAAAAATATTCTTATTGAACAGCAAAAAACTCGTAGATTTAAGAATTTTTTCATTTACGAGTTTTTTTTTTTTTGTGATAGTGGTTTCAAGAACAGGGGTGATTGAAACAAAAATAAACGGAAAATTTTAAATTATTGTATAGTAAATGTTACAATTGTTTTTTCAGCAGCATAAAAATGGATACTTTTAACTTTTGTTATATTTTTCCGAAGTTAAACTATTTTATGTTAACTAGCAGATCCCCAGGTCTAGGAAATTTGATTTTTTAATTTAAGAAATTACTTTATAAGACCCTAAAGTTATGCCTATCCATTTTAGCCAAGTCAACACTTTGTACTGTCGTTATTGTCGTTATTGGTTTATGTTCAAAAATTATTTTTCAATTCAACACAGGGCTTTTTGCAAACATATTAACAAATTTAATAAACACATATACAGCATTGCATAATTTTATGTGTGTACTAGTAGCAACGATAAATGCATTTTACTCCGAAAAGATTTAAAAATCGGTAAATCTGGTAGACAGCTAAAAACAAATACCTTTAAAATGAGGGATGTTTGGTCAAAATAGGATTAAAACTGACATACTTACATCGGTCACAAGAATTCACCCTGCCTACTAATATTATAGATAATTTTTCTGTTTTAAATAAATAAGACCTACAATTTTTTAAATTAATAAAAGATATTTTCTTCTGAAGTTAAACTATTTCATAGTTAATATTTTTATCTTTTTTAAATAAATAAAACATAAAAATTTTTAAAGATTTTTAAGAGATTTTAATTTTATGATACAATTTTTTGGTCAACAAAAATATATTTTATTAAAAGTTTCCATTGTATTGTCACTTGCTACGAATAATTTTAAATTGGAACCGTAATTACTATGTTTTTGGTGAATTTTAAAAATTATTACAATTCGATACATTTAGTCCATATATTTAACCTTTTTCTAAACAGTCTCAGAAAATATTATATATGTATATAAATAATTATTTTCATACGACTACATTTGTTTTTTTTTTTTTTTTTTTTTTTGATCCAACTATTTTTTCTTAATATTTACCCTCCACATTTTTATCAGCTTTAAGTAAAAAGAAAAAAAAAAGTTTAAAATTATAACTATAAATTCTCATCTACGTAATTCTCGTAGCCTCGTGCCTTTAGATAAGTTATAATCAAATTGCAACTTAATGTCATTTTACACATAGTTATTTGCAACGTATCTGAATTTTTCTTTTGGTATTGCAACTCAGCACACTTGATTTAATGATTGTGACAGCGTGCGCTTTCATTAAACGTTAATTTAAGTTTGTTTATACTCGTACTCATGCTTAGTTTCGTTTAAAAGGTTTAACCATGCCCGTACACAACAGCAGCAGGAGAGAACATTTGTACATACAAACATAGCCGCTCTATATCAAAAGTAGGACTAATGTATAATAATAATAATAAAAGAAAATAATATGCATTAAAGTTATTTTGAATAAAATATTTTAAAAAAATACACTTAGAAAAAATTTATACAACTGAAACACAAAATTCAATAATAAATTTTTGGTTAATATTAAAACATCAAAAAATGGTTGCTAAAAGAATTTTGTCAAAGTCTTTCCAAGTTAGGTTTTTTCAATTGTAATTTTTTAAAATTTTCTAAATTTAAATTTATTATTATTGTGTAACAAACAATTTACCACAATTTGTTGTTGTAGGTTAAATGCAACGTATGTATGATTGTCTTCTCGTTATTTCATCTAGTTGTTGTTCTTATGGTTCTTTAATCATACATTCATAGTTTTTTGAGTTATATCCGACCAGTAGTTAAATTTTTCCATATGCATTTAAAAAAAAGAACAGACTATTGTACATTTAGCTGGAGCAACAACTACAACTGTTGCTGCTGATTGCATTTATGAGTATGGCATTAGTAAAGTATTGTTCTACAAAATTTAAAATTGTATGTTCGTTCTTTGCTAATAATGTTAAATATTGGAAGTACACTGTTGTGTGTGTGTGTGTATGTGTGAGTTTGTGTGTGTGTATGTTTGTATACAAATCAACATTCATCAAGCAATGAAGTGTTGCATATGTTACTCGAAAATTGTTCGTATTGTTGCCGCTGCCGCTGCTGCTGTTATTTTTATTATTATTATTTAAGTTGTTGTTGCTGCTGTAGTGGTGATATTTGTGTAATTTAGTGTTCTCTGCACTCACACTTTACATACAACCAATAATAAAGTGTTGTTTGGGTCGCTGACCCAGAAATGTCAACAGGGAAGTAAATATGTTCTTTTATTATTATGTATGATTTTGTTTTTTGTACGTATAGTTTTTAATGATTTCAATTTATTTATGACTTTACACAAATAAATGTGTATATTTCTCTAAATGTGTACAATTCTGCTGGAATTGATATAAAACTAAAGTTTATTTAACAAGATTTGTTTGGTTTTCTATATTGAAATTAAAAAACACTACAACTATACCAGAATGGGTTTTTTCTATGCGCTAACGAAAATGAGATAAAAATAATAGTTATTTAAACAAGATGCATACGATTTTTATTTAGGGAATTCATAAGGTGTACTAAAGTTGTATGTTGTAAATAAATTCAAGACGTCAAACAGTACATATGTGAACAACCTGTCGTATATTCATATACTATAATTTGACAAAAATTGGAATAAAAGCAAAATAATTATTCTTTTACACAAAAACTTACCTGAATATTATTATTTCCTTTTATTTTTTATTTATTTCTACCACAATATTTAGAAGAAAACTACAAAAAAAATATTTAGAATATACAACAAGAGCTGATTAAATAGTAAACAAAGAACAGCTGATCATATAGTACACCGCAAAACATATTGCTAACGTTGAATTGTCGTATAATTTTTTTGTATGGAAAATATAAACAACAATTATACAACTGTTGTATAATTTTAGCACATACGACACATACCACAGTGAGGACACCCTTGTGAATACCCTAATTAAGTAGGTTTTGGCCTATAGTGATAAGACTTTAACATGTTATAAAACCTTTATGACTCTATGCTCATTATAGGAATTACGGGAACTTATATATGTAATACCTTTATAAATATATTCGGGCAATTTACAATGGCTATTGTATCGTTGTATCTGTTGTATCGTATATTACTTTGCAATAGTGTAATTTTGTTGTTGGTAATTTTCATTGAAAATTTTATACAACGATACAACTTCATTTGCTATATTTTGTAAGTGTTGTATATTGTATCAAGTGAATGACAGTTCTTATGAAAAAGAAAAAACAAATACATACAATTTTACAGCATAAATAATTATGAAATAAAAAACATTGTATTGTATTGTAGCAACTGTGATATTAGTGTATCACACAACTTTGACAACCGCCTTTTGGGATATTTATTTAATTAATACTGGACGACCATTTCCGATGTCAATTATAATTGTTAAATGAATTTCAAAATAATAAGAAAATTAAGCCTGAAGAAGTCGGCACAGATCGACGAAACGTTGGGAAACCTATGAAATATTCAAAATCGACCAGTAAGCGCGAAACAACAATAAATACATAAAAAAAAAATTGTATCCAGTCAAATAACAAAAACAAAAAACATTTTATTTTTTTTTTGTATTTTAAATTAAAATGTAAGAGGTACGTAACTAAAACTCGAGGGTATATCTTATGACCAAAAAGCAAACACCGACACGTGTTTTCTCTTATACGGAATAAGAGGAACGACGAAGCGACCTTTCCTCGTTGGACCGAAAATTACTAAAGAAAACGTTCACAACAATTGATTGTATTGTGTATTTTAATACAACATACAACGCCTGTTGTGAATTGCCCAATTGTATACATATATACCCAGCAATAAATAAAACAAACCTTCGCTTTGAAAATAGACTGATTTTTGTACCCTCCACACCACTGTGCAGAGAAATGAATTTGCGACAACTAATATACACATATTATTGATCCATATAACAAATCAAATCGCTATAGCGATGTCCGTCTTTCCGTCTGTATGTTAAAATAACGCTCATTCACAAAGTAATCCATTTACCTGTTTTTCGTTAAAATGGGGTGAAACGGTCATCATTGTGTAAAGATGTGACCTAAAAAAATTTTGAATATTCAGTGTGTTTTTTATACCCTTATACCTCGGTGCAGAGGGTATATATGGGTTTTCAATCCGGAGACCCCAAAACCATATATTTTCTTGATCATTACAACAAAATTTAGCGATAATCACCTGTCCATCTGTCTGTTGAAATCACGATCACGTCGTTCGTTTTTGTATAAAATCATTTATTAACATACCAAAGGAGTTGCTATTTAATATCGTCAAAATCGGTTAAAGGGGTCACGAGATATGAATGAAACTTTGAAAAACTCTTGAAAAAATTAAATTTTTCAGTGTGTTGTAATTATTCTTATTGTTGAACCCATTGCAGTTGTGTGTATATTAATATCGCACGTGTCACATTGGCCCAAGCAAGTATTACCACATATTTTTTATTGTTAAATTTAAAAATTAAAAATTAAAAGTCAAAAATTAAAAATTAAAAATTTAAAATTTAAAATTTAAAATTTAAAATTTAAAATTTAAAATTAAAAATTAAAAATTAAAAATTAAAAATTAAAAACTACAAATTAAAAATTAAAAATTAAAAACTACAAATTAGAAATTAAAAATTAAAAATTAAAAATTAAAAATTAAAAATAAAAAATTAAAAAATAAAAATTAAAAATTAAAAACTAAAAATTAAAAATTAAAAATTAAAAAATAAAAATTAAAAATTAAAAATTAAAAATTAAAAATTAAAAATTAAAAATTAAAAATTAAAAATTAAAAATTAAAAATTAAAAATTAAAAATTAAAAATTAAAAATTAAAAATTAAAAATTAAAAATTAAAAATTAAAAATTAAAAATTAAAAATTAAAAATTAAAAATTAAAAATTAAAAATTAAAAATTAAAAATTAAAAATTAAAAATTAAAAATTAAAAATTAAAAATTAAAAATTAAAAATTAAAAATTAAAAATTAAAAATTAAAAATTAAAAATTAAAAATTAAAAATTAAAAATTAAAAATTAAAAATTAAAAATTAAAAATTAAAAATTAGAAATTAAAAATTAAAAATTAAAAATAAAAAATTAAAAAATAAAAATTAAAAATTAAAAATTAAAAACTAAAAATTAAAAATTAAAAATTAAAAATTTAAAATTAAAAATTAAAAATTAAAAATTAAAAATTAAAAATTAAAAATTAAAAATTAAAAATTAAAAATTAAAAATTAAAAATTAAAAATTAAAAATTAAAAATTAAAAATTAAAAATTAAAAATTAAAAATTAAAAATTAAAAATTAAAAATTAAAAATTAAAAATTAAAAATTAAAAATTAAAAATTAAAAATTAAAAATTAAAAATTAAAAATTAAAAATTAAAAATTAAAAATTAAAAATTAAAAATTAAAAATTAAAAATTAAAAATTAAAAATTAAAAATTAAAAATTAAAAATTAAAAATTAAAAATTAAAAATTAAAAATTAAAAATTAAAAATTAAAAATTAAAAATTAAAAATTAAAAATTAAAAATTAAAAATTAAAAATTAAAAATTAAAAATTAAAAATTAAAAATTAAAAATTAAAAATTAAAAATTAAAAATTAAAAATTAAAAATTAAAAATTAAAAATTAAAAATTAAAAATTAAAAATTAAAAATTAAAAATTAAAAATTAAAAATTAAAAATTAAAAATTAAAAATTAAAAATTAAAAATTAAAAATTAAAAATTAAAAATTAAAAATTAAAAATTAAAAATTAAAAATTAAAAATTAAAAATTAAAAATTAAAAATTAAAAATTAAAAACTACAAATTAGAAATTAAAAATTAAAAATTAAAAATTAAAAATTAAAAATTAAAAATTAAAAATTCAAAATTCAAAATTAAAAATTGAAAATTAAAAATTAAAAATTAAAAATTAAAAATTAAAAATTAAAAATTAAAAATTAAAAATTAAAAATTAAAAATTAAAAATTAAAAATTAAAAATTAAAAATTAAAAATTAAAAATTAAAAATTAAAAATTAAAAATTAAAAATTAAAAATTAAAAATTAAAAATTAAAAATTAAAAATTAAAAATTAAAAATTAAAAATTAAAAATTAAAAATTAAAAATTAAAAATTAAAAATTAAAAATTAAAAATTAAAAATTAAAAATTAAAAATTAAAAATTAAAAATTAAAAATTAAAAATTAAAAATTAAAAATTAAAAATTAAAAATTAAAAATTAAAAATTAAAAATTAAAAATTAAAAATTAAAAATTAAAAATTAAAAATTAAAAATTAAAAATTAAAAATTAAAAATTAAAAATTAAAAATTAAAAATTAAAAATTAAAAATTAAAAATTAAAAATTAAAAATTAAAAATTAAAAATTAAAAATTAAAAATTAAAAATTAAAAATTAAAAATTAAAAATTAAAAATTAAAAATTAAAAATTAAAAATTAAAAATTAAAAATTAAAAATTAAAAATTAAAAATTAAAAATTAAAAATTAAAAATTAAAAATTAAAAATTAAAAATTAAAAATTAAAAATTAAAAATTAAAAATTAAAAATTAAAAATTAAAAATTAAAAATTAAAAATTAAAAATTAAAAATTAAAAATTAAAAATTAAAAATTAAAAATTAAAAATTAAAAATTAAAAATTAAAAATTAAAAATTAAAAATTAAAAATTAAAAATTAAAAATTAAAAATTAAAAATTAAAAATTAAAAATTAAAAATTAAAAATTAAAAATTAAAAATTAAAAATTAAAAATTAAAAATTAAAAATTAAAAATTAAAATTAAAATTAAAAATTAAAAATTAAAAATTAAAAATTAAAAGTTAAAATTTAAAAATTAAAAATTAAAAATTAAAAATTAAAAATTAAAAATTAAAAATTAAAAATTAAAAATTAAAAATTAAAAAGTAAAAAGTAAAAATTAAAAATTAAAAATTTAAAATTAAAAATTAAAAATTAAAAATTAAAAATAAAAAATTAAAAATTAAAAATTAAAAATTAAAAATTAAAAATTCAAAATTAAAAATAAAAAATAAAAAATTAAAAATTAAAAATTAAAAATTAAAAATTAAAAATTAAAAATTAAAAATTAAAAATTAAAAATTAAAAATTAAAAACTAAAAATTAAAAATTAAAAATTAAAAATTAAAAATTAAAACTAAAAATTAAAAATTAAAAATTAAAAATTAAAAATTAAAAATTAAAAATTAAAAATTAAAAATTAAAAATTAAAAATTAAAAATTAAAAATTAAAAATTAAAAATTAAAAATTTAAAATTAAAAATTAAAAATTAAAAATTAAAAATTAAAAATTAAAAATTAAAAATTAAAAATTAAAAATTAAAAATTAAAAATTAAAAATTAAAAATTAAAAATTAAAAATTTAAAATTAATAATTAAAAATTAAAAATTAAAAATTAAAAATTAAAAATTAAAAATTAAAAATTAAAAATTAAAAATTAAAAATTAAAAATTAAAAATTTAAAATTAAAAATTTAAAATTAAAAATTAAAAATTAAAAATTAAAAATTAAAAATTAAAAATTAAAAATTAAAAATTAAAAATTAAAAATTAAAAATTAAAAATTAAAAATTAAAAATTAAAAATTAAAAATTAAAAATTAAAAATTAAAAATTAAAAATTAAAAATTAAAAATTAAAAATTAAAAATTAAAAATTAAAAATTATAGGCAACAGTTTCAAAGTGGTAGCCGTAGCCACCACCATTTGTAAAAAATAGTGCAATAACTCCAGATATTAATATCAACGTACAACTCAAAGATTCGGCGTACCGAATTTGACAGCCTAATTTGTTTAAAATACTCGTAAGTTCAAGTGTAAAAACAACTGTTTTTCTAAAAGGTACATTAAAAAAAATCAAAATTTATTTAAAGGTTACTATTGGTGAAAATTTTACTTTTCCATTAAGAATTCTATTAATTTTTTTGTTTTGGATTTATATATCCTTTTTTTTTTTTTTTTTTGAGGCATCTGCCAAATTCTCTATTAAAGTTATGTATGGCTATGTTATGTATAACAAAATATAACTGAGAAAACCCCGAAGCATTTTCATACAACATGTACATAATGCAACAATTTTCTTTTTCAAAAGCCATTATCCGAACCTTTTTTGTTGAATGTATATTTATATATGGACAGTACAGCGTTTGCTTATTATATTTGATAGAAAGTAATAGCGTACACCTTATTTTCTTCCTACCCTAAATTAGGAAGTATGGACTCCACGTACAAGATATTAACTATTTACTTTTTTTGTTGGAATTGCCACTAAAACTAATGAAATCAAAACTAAACGATTCTAGCTAATATAAGTAGTACTCCAGATATGTTATGATATATATTTACTTTCGGCCCCAATATCAAGATAACACTCAAAAGAGTTCGAACTCCTAAGGTTTACGAGATCATTCGTTACAAACAAATGCACCAACTATTTTATATATAAAAGGCTTTTTAATAAAAAGGTTCCTTTTTTATAAAATTGGTTTTTGGCGCTGAATTATATAATTAATCCCTTCAAAGCTCTGGTTGTTCTAGTAAAATATATAATATAAACTTATAATTTCATCCGCTGAAGATTTTTTTGTTTTTGTAATGACAAAAATTTTTAATTAATGAAAGATGAGATCTCCCTAGTACAAACTGAAATGAAATTTGAATGTCCCATATACTCGTACTTTTATTAATTTGTATGTAAGTGCTCATTTATTAAAAGCTTGCAAAAACGATAAGAAAAAAATTCTCAATAAAAAATATAAATATTTCAATATATTATGAAATTCAAAAGCATAAACATAAAAATTTAACATGTTCGTGCATGTTCTGTGATGTTATATATATAGGCTCTAGAAAACCAGTTTAAAATGCAGGCAGTTGCATAAACGTTGTGCAGCATACAAGTTGACGATTGAGTAGAAGCCCAGCTGAGAATCTTTTGTTTTAAAATAACACACTGCAGCATCAATTATGTAATTAGTGAAGAGCATTAAGCAAACAATAATGGCCACAAAAAAAGGGTTAATCGTTAAAATATAAGGATGTCAATGAACATGTTTAAACATGTTTAAAAAATAGTAAATGTACTTATGCTTAAACTTTATTTTTATTAACTTCAAACCGTATTTATGTATTTATCACAAATACGATATTTATTTTTCTTTTAGGAATTTTAATTAACATTTACAAATATTGTGTAGCTTTTAATTTGTTTAAATTAAATTAAAATCCTCATAAAAATTAATTACACATAAATTATCAACTAATTTATTAACACAAAAATTGATTTCTAAACACACTTAAATTTAAGCCAGTGGTGTTACTCGTATTAACAACACAAACACTGATTTTCATTACTTTAGTTTTAAATATAGTATGTACGAGTATTTAGAATAAATATATGTGTATGTAAATAAAAACAAATTTATTACCTTTTAATGTTTACTTTGGTAAATTATAAAAGAAAAATTCAAAATTCATATTCAAAGGAGTAGATTATTAATGCTTGAGTTTTGGTTGAAACTTTTAAATGTTGTACAAAAGTATAGGTTAAGCTTAATACTTTATCAATACTGAGTGGCAGACAATGCACATCAGGGGTATTAGCTATGAATACATGTACAGTTATGTTCAAAAATTAACGGACCATATAATAAGCCAAAGGTCCCGATGTCCGCCTTACTGGCAATTAGTCACCATATGACGATATATCTTAGCTGAGTGAGGGATACACAGTTTTGAAATGAGTGTTTCAGAGGATAGTTTTAAGGCTGACGGCCAAACAGTGTTAACTGGCACTCCTTAGGTAAGGCCAGCGCACTAACATAGATTTTGCTTAATTATACGGCCAAAATTGAAGATTTTAAACTAGTTACAAATACAAAATATAATATCTTTCTCAGTTAACTATAGAACAGGCGACAATAAACCGATATTTTCGGTTTCGATACCCGCGCGGGGTGCGTGCACAGGTTGTCAAAACTTTTTAGTCTCCCGCTACGCGCGCGTTTTCGCCCTTTACACTTTTAAAGTGACCTCTGTTTCGTCGTCGATATTTTTGATTTCAAGACAGTTATCAAAGCAAACAATATCGATCCGAGTGTTTGAGATAAATACCATTATTATTATAGAAATTGTCCACCTAGTATAAAAAACCTTTATTTTAAAGCCTCTAAACATATTACGTTTTCTTGAAAAAATATTCTTGATTTTTCAATTTAAAAGTAATTTAGTTATATTATCGCTTCCTCTCGCCGCAAAATTATTATTTATTATAATATTTAATACTTTTTTCTTATGATTCTGATAAAAATCAGCTGCAGGTATGTTGAAAAATGCTAAAAAAAAATTTTGTTTTTTTTTCATCGTAGGTTCTCCTGGCTCATGCGGAACAAAATTAGTCACCCGTCAATTTCTCTATGATAAAATGCAAAGCCAGAATTTAATAATGATGAAAAATTGGCCTATTTAGAAAATTACCGGTTTTCTTCTTATAGTGACACAGAGGAAAATATAAAAAACTAAAGCGAAATATTGCTTACTGTCATAAAGACAAAATGGTCTAAAGCGTAAAGAAAAGATTTCTTAAAATCAAACCAGTCATGGTTAAATGGGACGTTTGAAATCCCAATCCAAGCGCCCAGGCCGCCCTTCAAAATCAATTGAAGAGTCAAGTGGAAGAAGCAAGCGTCACAAAACTGAAGTGGTTCACTAGCCTGTAGACGATTCTATTATCATTCATGCTGCTCAGTCAAATTTGAAAGCTAATGCACTTCGAAATGCATCAGAAATCCTTAAAGAAATCACAAAATCGCCAACAATTGCAGAAAAATACAGAAATGCCTACAAGTCTTCGAGTGAATCCGACAAACACAATATATTAACACCTCAAGAAGCATTGGCGATGTTTATAGAGGCCGACCTTACACGAAAGCAATATGAAACAATACATAATGCAAATAAGTCGCTTTATCCTTGCTACGACAGATTACTAAAGACCAAAAAAGAATACTAACAACACATAAAAGGGACGAGAATGTATGCAGAAAGTACTATGCAAAGTCTTATTGACATAACTCTTATGCGCCTTTCAAAAAAAAAAGATAGACAGACTTTAACTATTATAATTAAATAGGTATATGATGGCTCCCAGCAAGCAAAATATAAACAAAAGTTTGAAAATCCTGCTGACTCTGACGCCAATATAGTTTTTGGGTTCACTTGTCTCTCTACAAATACTTTGTGGCAAGTATAACAAAAAAGTTATTTGGGAAAATCAGTTACGTTGAAGAATCGGTAAAGAATTTGGCTTCTACCGAAATCGAAATAAATTTCAAGATGACTATGATTGCAATGCTGCAACCGGCACTAAGTCTACCAGTAGATGCTTTATTTGTAAAGACACTTCAAAAAATTTTAACAATCTAAGCAAAAAATATCAAGTAAGTCCTGAAACTTTAGACTTTGGAATATATGTGCTACATGCCAGAATCAGAATTTTTGAGAGTGTTTTGCACTAGGGCTATAAATTAAAAGTTCAAAAATACAGACAGAAAAAACGACTGAAGAAAAAGACTTGGAACTGGTCGCTAACTTAAAAATTCAAGACAGATTTAAAATTGAAACCGGGCTACTCACTGACATGCCCAAGTCAAACTATGGGAATAAAAATGAAGGAAACACCAGCCGTAGATTTTTCGAGAATCCCCAAATTGGCCTGAGACATAACTGGAATGAACTTCGATTTAATTTACAGACTGAAAGTCATTTTATAAGAAAATTTTCCCGCAAGCAGTGTAACCGCGATATCTATAATAGACTATTATTGAGCTCTGATCCGCTCATTTGCAGTAATAGTATAAAACAAAGAAGGAGAAAAAAGATATCTAAATCCTTTTCTCCGGAGACTTTAGATACGCTTTTACCCACCCAACCATACTCCGTTTCATCAGAATCCTCGGACGATGAGTATCTGCAGTAACTAATTGACATGGAGTGTGTGTGGAATGTCGAGGAGATACGTTAATTCATTACTCACTAACGTTTAAAATTTACATTTATGAAATACATATATTTTTTATGTCTAAGACGTTAGGTTTTTGACTTTTTTAAATATGATATTTTCTTTAATAAATATTTCAAATATCAACAGAAAGTTGTTTTTTATTATCAATTATGTCATTTAGAATAGTTATAGCAATTAGAACCCATCGATGTGCAGCGGTGAAAATAATTTGTAGTCAGTGTACAAATTATTTCCACTTTGGCATGGAGTTTTATTAAATAATTTCATATAACATTATTGAAACTTCTCAAGAAAGTGATTGTATTTCATTTTTAAATATGTTCAATTATGTGAGTCACTGTGCCTGTATATGGGTCTTTCTTCTTTCTATCAATGTTATTTAAGTTTATGTTTTGATTTTTTTGTTTTGTTTTTTGTTTTCTTCATTTTATGTTTATTTTGTATTTGGTTTTTGCTGTTGTTAACGTATTCCACGTTTTGTGGTATTTTTTTTTTCTGTATGAAATTACTGCTAGGAGTGCATGAGTGCCACACCTTTCAGACCATCTAGATGTGATAGAATATTTTGAAAAGGCCATATTTTATAAGTTTTATGTTTATATTTTGTTTTGATGGCATTAAATATGAATTTCTCTTTTTCTAAACACTTTGGTTATTTGTTGTTTTAATCTTTTATATTATTCGATTGTTTTGATTAACGTTTTGTTTTGGTCTTTATATTCGTTGCATTTGAAAGCAGAACAAAAGCAGAAACGAAACGAACGAGGGTTTTTTAAAATACATAAATATTTACAAGAATTGATTAAAACGTTTTGCTTTTTAAAAATCAAAACAAACGTGCTTATCGCTGCACTTTACTAATGTGTCCTAACTGTTTCTTAACAATTAACTGTATTCAAACGTTTAAATACTGATTTATTTGTTACAAAAAAAAAAAAAAAAAAATTCAAAGTTATTCTTTCATAGTTTAATACAAAGATCTAGATCTAGAAAACCCTCATCATGATGTATTCATTTTTTTATTTTACATATGTAGATGATATGATATGACACATAGACAGGACTTGAAGTAAAATCAACTAACAAAGTTATATGTATTAAGTCATTAAACAAAAATATATCTCTAAAAATACAGTCAAAAGGTATTATAAGAAGTAATATTCATACACTTTATGGCAGAGGATTTATAAAATATCAAGCGAGTCGGGTGACAAAGAGAGTAAAATAAAAGCATGTAAAAAACTATCTGCTGTAAAATTTTGTTTTTTGCACTTTAGATATTTCCGCGAACATAACTAGATATATTTGTATAATAACAAATTTGCAACAACCTACTTATATTTTTTTAAAAGAAAATTACACAATACAAATTTATTTTACACTAATTCGAAAACAACAAATTTTTTCAATTCTTTTCTGTACTCCTCCAGTTACTTTATTTACAGTTATTTAAATTTTTTTTTAATTAATTAAATTCATCAATAAAAAATATGAAAATTAGCAATTTTGGAAATTTTCTTTGATAAGATTTGTAATTATTCTAAATTTTATAAAGGGTGATTTTTTAAGAGCTATAGAAAAGTTTTCAAAAAAAAAACACATAAAATTCAGAAAAATGCATGAAATCTTTATTTGAATCGATAGCACGGTCCATATAATTTAATGTTTGAAGATAATTTGCAAATGTTGACCGTGACTGCGCCTTAAATGGTCCATCCGCTTAGTCCAATTTTGGCATACTCTTTCCAACATTTCGGCCAGTATCTCACGAATAAATGCTTCAATGTTGTCTTCCAATTCGTCAATTGAAGCGGGATTGTCTGTATAGACATGAGCTTTAACATAGCCCCACAAAAAATAGTCTAAAGGCGTTAAATCGCACGATCTAGGCGGCCAATTGACCGGTCCCGAACGTGAAATAAAATGTTCACCGTACTCGCCTCTCAATAAGTCCACTGTTGCGCGTGCTGTGTGGCATGTGGCACCGTCTTGTTGAATCCACATGTCATGCAAGTCAAGCTCTTGCATTTTGGGCAAAAAAAGTTGGATATCATCTCTCGGTAGCGCTCACCATTCACAGTTACGTTACGATTCGCATCATCTTTGAAGAAGTACGGTCCAATGATGCCACCAGCCCATAAACCGCACCAAACTGTGACTTTTTCTGGATGCATTGGTAGCTCTTCCAATGCTTATGGCTGATATTCACTCCAAAATCGACAATTCTGCTTATTTACGTACCCATTGAGCCAAAAATGAGCTTCGTCGCTGAACACAATTTTTCGGTAAAAAGTGGATCTTCGGCCAACTTTCCAAGAGCCCATTGACCAAAAATTCTACGTTGCAGTAGGTCGTTCGGCTTAAATTCTTGCACCAGCTGTATTTTGAAAGGCTTCACACCTAAATCCTTCCGCAAAATTTTCCACGTTGTTGAGTAACAGAGGCCCAATTGGTGCGAACGGCGACGAATCGATAACTGATGGTCCTCATTAACACTGGCCGATACAGCTGCGATATTTTCTTCAGTTCGCACTCTACGTAAGGGTGTTGGTGGTTTAATGTCCAACAATGTAAATTTGGTGCGAAATTTAGCCACAATAGCCCGAATAGCCGCTTCAGTGAGTCGATTAAACTGACCATAAAATGGAAGAAGCGCGCGATGAACTTTCTTAACAGAGCACGCATTTTGATAATAAAATTCAATAACTTGCAAGTGTTGTTCGTTTGTAAGACGATTCATGGTTAAATTATAGACCAAACTGAAGATGTTTGACAATGAAACAAAACACGAAACGTGCGTCAGCTGTTTAAACTAGTGTTGCCAAAAAGATAATAGTTAAAAAATCACCCTTTATTATGCAAAATATAAGGGGTGAGTGAAATCGAAAAAAACTTAACACAGAACAGCGTAATAATATGGAACCCATTGAACATAAAGTTTTTATGGTTCTAATTACTACTTATGAACTTATGGACTTGTATAGTGGCTTCTGCCACTTTTTTCGAACAGGTATTCCATCTCCATTTAAAATCTTCCACGCATTGCGACTCATTTCCGAACCAGATTTGCTATCAATCGTCACGTTCTTTTGATGCTTTGCAATAACATTGAAAACAGTTTGACGGCAGACCTTTGATTCTTTGGTCAACTTCTTTAGGACCACGAAGGATTTTCTTGAAAATATATAATATTTTTAACACGTAACATATTTCATCACTCAATTTAATCAAACTAAACAACAAATAAACAGATAACTTCATAAAAATATAAGCAAAAAAAGTTAAGAGGAAAACCAAGTGTTGAAATTTTTCAATCTCACTCTCTTAGAAGTAAGTTGGGTTAGTGATAACCTAATAAATAAATATTTCGTATCTATATAATTATGATCAGGTAGTTGCAGTCAGTTAAAAAAGATGATCATTTTATGATATTTGAAATTTTTTAAATTTTATTTTAATTTATATTTTTTTTTTAAACGCACAAGGGCTGGTCTTCACCACCTAAAGTGTTTACCTTAAATTTGATTACGAAACAAATGGAGGGTAAAAAACAGTCGGCACAATCGAATTGAGCAGTCTTGTGTTTCTTGTGTATTCTTTGAAATTATAATAATAATAATGACTTAAATTTCTATTTCAGTCGAATACAATCTTTCGTATTTTTTTTCTTCTTTCTTATAAAATTGTATCATAAAACCATAAAACAAACTGAACTTTACTACAGTAGAACATAAAACACACTTTCGCCTATGACTTTGTATACATAAGTTGCCCTTAAGAAACCAACCATGTAGTGCAAAGAGTCTTTATTTCATAATTTATGTTTTAAAAATGCAACATCATACAAAACGCGCAGGCTGTCCCAAATACATACAAAGATGGTAAACTTTAAAATCAAGAAAAAATTGTGTTACTCGTAGTAAGTTCCTCGCCAATATAAATATTTTTAAGATTTTATTATTAGGTTAGTCTAAGCCAGAAAGCGTTAGTCATAAAGGATATGGGCCAGATGGTTATACCTTCGCAGCATTAAGAAGCAGTTAAAGTTACATGACAAAATGTACTGAGAAAAATTGTTTATTTATATTAGCAACTAAATTAACAAATTATGTTTCAGGTGTGATCACAGTTTCATCAACAAAGTCATTTATTAAATATATAAAGAATAGAATTAACAAAAATAGTTAAATTGGGACTGCATATCGTTATGCGACGGCAGTATTTCCGAAAACATGATAAAACGTTGCCAAAAAAAAAAAAAAAAAAAAAAATAACAACTAGTTTTAGTCTTTATATAAAATTTCTCGCCGTGTACTTCTTGAATGTTAAATGAAAACAACAGCGCCCAAGAAAAAAAAGGCTTAGGAATAAATAAAATAAAACGACAGTAGCAGCATCACATTTAGCAGCAGCAAACCAACAGCAACATCAACAACAACAACATCAGTAGCAGCAGTATATATATGTTGTGCACAATAGTAACAGCAACATTACAAAAGAAATTTTTTATTTTTATTATTTTTTTTTTAACGTACAGATGAGGTGAAGTATAAGTATGGAATGAATATACGCGCATTTAACAATTATACAGCTTCAACAAGGTCGGTGACCTATCAAGTGATTTTTGTTGCAGTAAGGCAGAGAATTATTGGCAAAATGTGGCAGTAACAACTACAACAACTTTACCAGCAGCATCATAAAATAGACAAAAACTGAAAGCAACAACATATACAAACAGTAGCTGTTAGCAGCATTAGCAATGGCAGCAGCTAAATGTTTCATCATCGTCATCGTCATCATCGTTATCATCTGCAACATAGGCTCCATAGTTATTAAACTCTACATACGAAAACACCCGGCAAAAAAAAACGTTTTTCTGTTTAATACCAACACAATACAAGTGGGAGAAGTTCTTTTGTGTTGCTATATATTTTTTCCTACATTCTTATAGTAAAACATAAACCAAAAAGGGGGGATTCTAAAAAAAAGAGTTCTGAAAAATCAATGTTACAACAAAGTGTTGCCAACTGTGTTGTTCTAACACCACAACATATGGAGCCATAACTTTAAGATAAAACAGAATACAATTTATCATCAACAGCGCATATTTAGTTTTCACAACACAAACCACCTCCTTCCTTTCCATCGTTTTGATGCAGTATCATGTAACCAAATATCACATTCAAAGGCATTAGTTAAGTGGGTTAATTTTGCCAACTACTCCCTTTTATAATGCTGCTTTTTGGCGGCTAATTTCTTTCGTTTCTTGTTAATTTCCCTAACTCTAAACATTTAGCTTTACTTGACCAGTGGTTTATTTAATGTTTGCGATCCCAGCTAAATGCCGGCAACTTTGAGGTCAACAATTAATAGAGCATTACACAATTTCAAATAAATATTTACAATGCTTAAAGAGTTTCTCATACATACACATGTTGTTGAGATGTTGTTGTTTGTTTTTCTATGGCATACAGGTTGACCTCGACAAATGTGATTAGTGACGTTAGATCATTGGAGACTAAACGAATATAACTTATATCAATATATTTTTGCAAAGACGAGGGATGCTGGTAAATTTATTGAATTGTATCAAATCTCCTAATTTTCAAGATCAGCGCATTTTAAGTAGTTTAAACTATTTCCAAATACTTTATAACAATAATCACATATACAGAGGTCCACTTGTATATCCATGGTGATGAGTAAATGCTGCCGAGTTGCCTTTTGATGCATCATATAAAGAAAAATTTCCTTGACGTTTTCCATGGAAATTTTTGTAAACAACAAATGAAATTTGTTCCCTTAAACATAAAGATGTGCCAACAAACATAAATTAATGAATGATGATTACAATATTCCATGGACTTTGATGTTCTCGAACTTTAAATAACAGTGTCATATATAAATATTTTAGATTAAGTCGAGGTGTATGGGAATAAAAAATTTTTTTTAAATAAAACCTACAAAATATTGTATGTTGTTTTCGAAAATATTTCGACAACCTCGTTAACAGCCCGAGAACTAAACTGTTTTAAAAAATACTCCAAATATATATTTTATAAATAAATAAATTGTTGAGGTACCTGCTGTCAAATATATTTTGGTTAAAGAAAGCATTTTTTATTAAAGTAATTCCTGAATTCTTGGAATCTGTCTCCAAATATTATAAAAATCTGAGATATCGTAGTTTTCGTGCATGTTTAATGTTTTTTAAACATGATTTTATCAAAATTTAAATAAATCTGTCATTTTATATCGGTTTTTTATTTCTATACAACGTAATAAAGGTATTGACTGCTGCTGGAATTTACAGTCATTAACTAACCCTTGAAAGTATTGTCTTAACAATTTGTCACATAACATTATATTAGTCCAATCATATATACTAGCAGATTCCAGCCCTCGAAATTCGAGTGCAAATTCTAGGAAATATTATTTTTTCATTAAATAAAACCCTAAATCGACACAAAAAACACTCATTTTTATTATAAACATATGTGTTAGTAGCAACTTTAAATGCAATTTACTCAAAATAAAGGAAAAAATTTTAAAATCTGTAAATCTACAAAACGGCTAAAAAGAAATACCTTTCAAATAATATACGCTTGGTCAAAATCGGGATAAAATGGTAGAATAAAACATCGGTCACAAGAAATCGCCTAGCCTATTAAAATTATAGATTCCATTTTCTGACGGCTTTTTCATTTTGAAGTAATCGCTGGATAGGTATTGACTACTGCTTTCATTTGTTGTCATCAAAAATGAATAAAATAGACAAGTAAATAAATAGACAAGTCTGAAAACACATTTTCATTATATTTTGATGCAGAATCGAAAAATTATTGAATCTTTTACAAAAATAAAACAGAAAATGATGGAAAGTATATGAACGATTTTTTTTATTATGTTTGGAAGAACAAGTGGCTAACCAAAGTATTTGGAAAATATGTATATGTTTAATTTGGTGGGGACACAAAACACTTTTTTTTTTATGGGCAAACAATTCTGTCATATTTGCATATAAATACATACATATATGAAATGTTTTCTGAAATATTATCAAATAATTACTAATAACTAAAGTCATAATGGTAACTTTCTTACGAAAGAAATTTATTATTGAGAATTAGTAGCCATTAATTGCATTTAATAAAAATAACAAGTAAGAAAATTATAGTCGATCTAGACCAACGATACGCTATACCATGCGTTCAGAGGCTCTTCTCTTATGTCCAACTAATTAGATATAGAAAATAATCATAAACTAAATTTGAGTGGCATTGTTATTAACTTTTTTGCTAACGGATAAGAAAAAGTTTATATCGGATGCTATATTTATATGGGGACTAGGTTGAAAAATGCACCAATCCTGACCATACTTGGTAAGATCACTTATTTGTTGGAAAAAACATACACAAACATAATTTGAAAAAAATCTGTGCAATATTTTTGGTTTTTGATAGCTTTAAGTGAATATCGGGAATTAACTTCATGTGGGGTCTATGACTAAGAATTGTCGTATACGGTTTATTTTTGGACTACTTATGAATGGATGTAATAAACATACGCAAACCCACTTTGACCGAGATGTTATATTTGGCCGACCTGTAGTTTGATTAACAGTTCACATGGACACACCGACGGACGGACGGATGGACAGACGGACATCGCTAAATTGACTCAGAAAGTGATTCTGAGTCTAAGGTATAATATAAGATGGGTCGAGGTCAAATATTTTTAGTAGTTACATTATACTCTGACCACATAGTGGTATAGCGTATAATAAATAACCAATATGTAATAGGTACATATTTTTACCCAGGTTATCAATAGCAAAACCAAATTTTGTTCCCATAAAGATACAATGCCAATCTGGCTCACAACTACATATATGTTATGCCATTTATAGATCATTATTTACATTTAAACAAAATTTGTTATTATATTTGTAAATGTATCTATTAAATAAATAAATAAAAAAAAAATAATTAGATTAATATTTTTGTTAGAAGTCACATAGTATTATAAGTACCTATCTCTTTTGCAAAGTTACAAGTATTTTCCCGAAATTAATGTTATCTCAAAAAATTAATTTTATTTCAACTTACTCGAAACAAGTATTAATATTTTTGCTCTAACTACGGATTCTACTATAATTTTCAATATTCGTTGTTTTTAAATCTCCAAAATAAAAAAAAAAAAAGTTTTGTCTCCCATAACCACAATATAAACCGTTCTCTTAAGAAAATAAATTTTTATTTAAAAAAAAAAAAAAAAAATAAAAAAAATACAAATCACTCTCTTTTCGTTTTTTATATTCTACACAAACTCTAATACAAAAGCAAAATTATAAACACACAGATACAATTTTTCGAGTTTTGTTTATATTCTTTAAATTTATGTTATGATAAACATATTCGCTGGATGGCTGGCTGACCCAACAACAACATAGAATCTATGGTAAAAATTGAATTGAATATCAAAACAAAACAAGCGAAAAAAGCCTGCAATCGTATGTTTTGTTTTGCTTAAGCGTTCGTTAAATACAAAAAAGTGTTTAACCTGCTGCTCGCTACAGTGATAAAAACAACAACTACAGATAGAATTGGATTGATGAAGAAAGAGTAAAAACAAATGTTCGGTGAGGGAGGAGTAGACACAGCAGAGGCTCGTTTAAGGTTAAGGGTGACCATTTAAAATAAATTAGTTTTGTTCGATGCGAGATCATGAAAATTATTTTTTCTTATACGAGAGTTAGTACGAACAAACTGAGTAATATCGAGGAAGTAGCAAATATCAGATAAAATTTTAATTTTTGTTCAAAAAATATTTTTTTTTTTTGGTACTTCGGTATTTAACTCGAAAATATGCATCACATTGAGGGTATTACCACATATAGTTTGACACAAACTTGGACACAATATCTGTACATACAAAAATTTGTTGATCTACAACTAATTAGTTTATGTGAAAAAAATAATGATATTAAGTAGAGCCATATGGTCACCCTTACTTATGGTTGATTGGTAAAGAAGAAGGAAACACACAATATCTTTAAGAATAAAACTTTCTGTATAGTTTCTTATGGTTTTTGTATTAGAGTAGCTAGCAATGAACTCTTTGTTGTCTTCTTCTACATATAAAAAACAAAAACTGATTTTGTTGTAGGCCTCCTGTATAAAGTTAATTGCTCTCAGAACAAAAAAAAATCTCTGTATTCTAAGGTTGGCTTTGTTGTTGTTATTGTTGTATTACTGTTGATAAAGGCTTTAATAGAAGGCCCTACTAATAGAGAAGAGTACATTTTTTGATTACTTATATTCCTTCTTTTTGATTTATTTTAATATTTTTTCTCACTTCTCAAATGTATGGTTATGTTTGTGACTGCTATTGTGCATATATTTGAGTACGTGTGTGTTAGTGAGTGTGTTTGTTGCGTGCATGATTTTATTTGTGCATTGCTAATGCATGCCTATACGCGCGACTTGTTGTTGTGTTTAATATTTCTTCCCAGTTTCCATTCTCGTTCTGTAGCCTGTTCTGGTGTGTTGTGTATAATTTTTATTCAGTATGCTTGTGTTCGGAGTAGTAATAGTAGACAAGCAAGAGTGCTCCATCCGATCGGGTATGGTGTGAGGCACCTATCTTATGCGCCAGCAGTTGATTTCGAACTACGAAGCGAGTAAGACGTGTGTTGTTGTAATTTTATATACGTTCGACGACGTTTTAAGTGCTTTCAGTTAAGTTTTCTTTAACAAAAAAAAATAATAATAACAAAAAACATTTCTTAGCGATTTATTTTCATAATTTGTTGACATTTATGAGATAAATTTATTGAGTTATATAAAAAAAACTACTAAAATAATATTAATAATTTGAATACTAAATACGACTTTTGTGTAAAAGAAAAATTGGTGCTTAAAAATAAACAATATACCTATTTTGATAAAAAAGCAAAAGAAAAAAAGTGCAAAAACTAAATTTTAAATAAAAATACTAAAGAAAAACGAATATGCTAAAATCACAAAAAGTGTTACAATTTCAAACAAAACGAGATTTATAACTACAACAATAACAAAACTAGAACTTAGAAAAAAGTCTGTGTTTGTCAGATTTTCACTGCCATCATCATCTTAAGCAAACAACATCATTATTTATATAAATTTACAATTTTGTCATAACAATGGCTGTGCCCTTTTATTTGCCAGAGGGTGGTGCCGATGATACCGTATCATCCGGCGGCACCACTTCATCCGATGGCGCTAGCAGTACAGCTAGCTCTTTACAAGCCTCTCCTAACACCACCTCATCAGCTACGCAAACACCCATGCAGAGTCCTTTAGTGCCGGGTGACTTAGTGATGGCATTTTATGAGGCTTTCTATCGTTATTCAGTCAATGCAGGTAAGACGAATACAAAAAAAAAACATTTAAAATTTGTAAATATTATACATAAGTTTTGTGACTATAAATTATTATTTACAAATCAGTTGTTCCCTACTGTTTTTTGAAAAAAAAAATTTTTTTAACTCAATCAGTATTGAATTCAATTTTTTACCAATATTTTTTAAAACAAATTTTCAGCAGAGGTTCCCAATTTTTTATTTTTTTTTTCAAATATTGTACTTTTTCATTTAAATTTTTTAAATGCCATATTGCTTACATTTTTCTCCCAAAATATAGGTTAGGTGTTATTTCAAAAACTTTTTTAATTCTTTCTGAAAATTGAAAATTTTTTCTGAATTTCAGTTAAATTTATGTTCTATACACAAAACAGTTCTTGTAAAATTATTTTAACACAAATTTCAAATGAATTAATCAATAACCAGCATTATGGTGAAATTCATATTTCATGTTTGAGTTTGTCTTATTCGTTTTTTAAATTTTCTTAAGCATAAAAGTTTTTTTTTATCAATTAGTAAATAGAGAGAAGTGTGAAACTTTTATAAAAATCGGTATTTACGACATTAAGAACTTAAAGTAAAATTTTAACGGCATATTAACAGTACTGACACAATTATGATGTGTTGTTATCGATTAGATTTATTAGAATTTCCTCAAATCTTACTTTTAAATAATTTAAGTTTTCATGTTTTTGCTAAAAAAAAAATTAATTTAGACGTTTTTCTTACACTCATTTTTTCTATTTTCTATTCTAGATCGGTAGCAATTTTCTGAGATTTTTTAGATATTTTAAAATTTTATTATATAATTTTTTAATTTTGTATTTTTAACTGATTAACCACTATTTACGTAAACAATTAAATTGCACTCACAACACTATTTCTAAGGGTGCTTGAGAAATTATCGATGATTTTTACAAATTTTTAATTGTATTTCAGAAATTATCAATTCTATTTAAGAAATCATTAACTGTATTAAAAATTTTTTTCTGTGAGTGCAAATAATTAATAGAAACATTAATTTTCGATAATGTAGTTATAAATTCTTTTTGATTCTGAAATTCAATTAGTAATTTTGATATATATTTTATAATTTTTAACATACAGTTGATAATTTCTAAAATAAATTTGATCATTTCTGAATTAAATTTTATAATTTCTAAAATAAATTTAACAATATCGTAAATACATTTCAGATTTTCTGAAATACCATTGATAATTTCTGAAAACATTGAATTATTCTTCTTGGGTACAGTAACAACTAATTAAGTTGGTTTTTTTATTAAAAAAAATATTTAAACAAATAAGTATTCATTTAGAAACGTAATACTTTTCAAGTTGTATCAAAAATTATTTTTAATTTTTTTTTTAACAATAAAAAATAACTGACAAAGCAGTTAAAATAGTTGACTAAAGCCAATAATCAATAATGTTTATAAACATCTATTGTCGGCAACATGTTGTTATTGTCATCATACAAATTATATACATAATTTGAATTCAAATAAAATTCTATTAAAACAAACATTTTTATAAAAAAGAATAAATAAATTCCAACAATACTTTTTGAAATTGAAAAAATAATACCAAACGGAAATTACAATGCAAAAAATTGAAACGAAATGAATACGTTAAATACAAAAAAATTGAATTGAAGAACATTTCTGTGCAGAACCTATTTGATTGAACGAAAAACATTCAGCTTAAAAATTGTATTTAAAATTGCACAGACGTTATAACTTGCCAGCAAATCTTATGTTTGATAAGATTTGCCTATGATTTCTATAGTATGATTAATATCAGAAAATAAATAATAATTGAAGATATTTATTGAATTAGTTTTTTTTTCTATACCTAAATAGTATTAGATTTGCCATTAAAAATAATGTCATTAAACTATAAATCACACCTAGTTTCTTAGGTGATTTTTTTATTTGTTGAAAATCTTATTATGCCGATTACAATGGTAACGTAATCGTTATAAAATGGGCATTAATAATAAGCTAAGATCATATTACAAAGCAAATAAAAAACTACATACTCCTTGTTTTTGTAGAAAACTAAAACTCTACAATTAAAACGTTTTGTTTTTTTTATAAAAAAAAATGTCTTGAATTACCTACAAAGCGATATGGATGGTCATAAAAATGCCTAGCTTAGCATAAATGAATTTTTTATTTTTTTAATTTTTATAAAATAAAAAATGCATTCAAATACTAAAAAAAAAATTCATTCGAAATTGGCTTAACTGACACTTACGTAGTAAAACTAAATGAGTCATAAAATTAAAAGGTGTTGGTCTTTGCATGTATTATAAATAAAACAATTAACAATTTCGATTTTTTATTTACATTTGTATAAGTAATGGAAAATGTGTAACTAAACTAGTCGAGTTAATTGTATTTTTATGATTTAATTGAATATATAAATAATATTAAAGAATTTATAATGCCACAAAACCACAGGGAACTATTAAACTATTCAGCATTTTAATGACCGAGGAAAATTTTTTATAGGGCTTTTAATTAAAGTAAGGTTTCATTAAACTTCCACCAATAATCCTAAGTTCAATTAACGGTTAAAGTTAACGGTTATTGAAAAAATTAAAAAAAATTATTTACATTTGAATTTATTTTTATCAATTCTTTTAACTTTTTTAAATGAGTTTGCTTATTTTTCCACTTATTACCTAGATATACATATATATGTACATAAATTTATAATTTTTGAAGTTGTTTTGTTAGCAGCTAGCCAGTTAAGTTGTTACAATTCTAAAGTGTGTTTGTCGCGTGCCCATGTTAATTTTTTTCCTATTTTATTTTCTGTTGTTTGTAATATGTATCTTATTGCTTTTTAATAGGCCTTACACGCCCACTTTTTTTTTAGTATTTTTGCTCCATTAACATGATTTGTTTTCCAGCTTACCTGTGGTTTAAAGTTTTTAATTTTTTTTTTGTAACATTTTTTTTGTAACAAAACCTTACTATCTGTTTATGCTCGCGTGCTTATATCAAATATTGTTTATATGTATATAATAATTTATTTTTAGTTCGTTTTTCGTTACATTTTGGCTTAAACATTTTTTTGCCAGTACTCCTATGTCCAATCTCGAAAATCAAGTTTGCTTGTTAGTATCCTTCTGTTGAAACTAGTTTGAAGTTTGAATAAGTTACTGACCATTATCGTTTAGTTGTTGGTTTTTTTCTAGTCACTTCATTGGGTTGTTTATTTAACTATTACATGCTTGCTGTTTGTAAACAAACTCTTTGTAAGCTACTGGCATTTAATTTACTTAAATTGTTGGCTCACATATTTTCAAACATTAGATATATATATAACAGTTCGTCTCAGTATTGATGTTCTTGGTAGTTCTTATAATGTATGAAAAACCCCGAAATTTTAAAAAGGCCTAAGTATTAATCTAAATGACTTTAGGATCTCTGGCTAAACATAAAAACAAACAGAATTTAGTATTTTTATAGAATAAAGTTCAAATTTCATTTCGTGTAAGCTTCTTTATACAAAAGTACGCCTCAGCAGCTGACATTTGTTAACAAGAGTGTTAGATTCGGCTGTGCCGAATTTTTGATACCCTCCTCACAATCATTTTCCATTTTTAATTTTTAATTCTTAATTTTTCATTTTAAATTTTAAATTTTTAATTTTAATTTTTAATTTTTAATTTTTAATTTTTTATTTTTAATTTTTATTTTTTAATTTTTAATTTTTAATTTTTAATTTTTAATTTTTAATTTTTAATTTTTAATTTTTAATTTTTAATTTTTAATTTTTAATTTTTAATTTTTAATTTTCAATTTTTAATTTTTAATTTTTAATTTTTAATTTTTAATTTTTAATTTTTAATTTTTAGTTTTTAATTTTTAATTTTTAATTATTAATTTTTAATTTTTAATTATTAATTTTTAATTTTTAATTTTTAATTTTTAATTTCCAATTTTTAATTTTTAATTTTTAATTTTTAATTTTTAATTTTTAATTTTTAATTTTTAATTTTTAATCTTTAATTTTTAATTTTTAATTTTTAATTTTTAATTTTTAATTTTTAATTTTTAATTTTTAATTTTTAATTTTTAATTTTTAATTTTTAATTTTTAATTTTTAATTTTTAATTTTTAATTTTTAATTTTTAATTTTTAATTTTTAATTTTTAATTTTTAATTTTTAATTTTTAATTTTTAATTTTTAATTTTTAATTTTTAATTTTTAATTTTTAATTTTTAATTTTTAATTTTTAATTTTTAATTTTTAATTTTTAATTTTTAATTTTTAATTTTTAATTTTTAATTTTTAATTTTTAATTTTTAATTTTTAATTTTTAATTTTTAATTTTTAATTTTTAATTTTTAATTTTTAATTTTTAATTTTTAATTTTTAATTTTTAATTTTTAATTTTTAATTTTTAATTTTTAATTTTTAATTTTTAATTTTTAATTTTTAATTTTTAATTTTTAATTTTTAATTTTTAATTTTTAATTTTTAATTTTTAATTTTTAATTTTTAATTTTTAATTTTTAATTTTTAATTTTTAATTTTTAATTTTTAATTTTTAATTTTTAATTTTTAATTTTTAATTTTTAGTTTTTAATTTTTAATTTTTAATTTTTAATTTTTAATTTTTAATTTTTAATTTTTAATTTTTAATTTTTAATTTTTAATTTTTAATTTTCAATTTTTAATTTTTAATTTTTAATTTTTAATTTTTAATTTTTAATTTTTAATTTTTAATTTTTAATTTTTAATTTTTAATTTTTAATTTTTAATTTTTAATTTTTAATTTTTAATTTTTAATTTTTAATTTTTAATTTTTAATTTTTAATTTTTAATTTTTAATTTTTAATTTTTTATTTTTAATTTTTAATTTTTAATTTTTAATTTTTAATTTTTAATTTTTAATTTTTAATTTTTAATTTTTAATTTTAATTTTTAATTTTTAATTTTTAATTTTTAATTTTTAATTTTTAATTTTTAATTTTTAATTTTTAATTTTTAATTTTTAATTTTTAATTTTTAATTTTTAATTTTTAATTTTTAATTTTTAATTTTCAATTTTCAATTTTTAATTTTTAATTTTTAATTTTTAATTTTTAATTTTTAATTTTTAATTTTTAATTTTTAATTTTTAATTTTTAATTTTTAATTTTTAATTTTTAATTTTTAATTTTTAATTTTTAATTTTTAAATTTTAATTTTTAATTTTTAATTTTTAATTTTTAATTTTTAATTTTTAATTTTTAATTTTTAATTTTTAATTTTTAATTTTTAATTTTTAATTTTTAATTTTTAATTTTTAATTTTTAATTTTTAATTTTTAATTTTTAATTTTTAATTTTTAATTTTTAATTTTTAATTTTTAATTTTTAATTTTTAATTTTTAATTTTTATACCCTATACCACTATGTGGTTTGGGTATAATGACTTTGTGCTGCTGTTTGTAACAACCAAAAATATTTGACCTACACCCATCTTTAATTATACCAATCGAATCAAAATCACCATCTGATTCGATTTAACGATGTCCGTCCGTCCGTCCATCCGTCTGTGTGTCCATGCAAAGTTTGTAATCAAACTGCAGGTCGCAAATATGAATATATTTTGACGAAATTTGGTATTTGATCTTTTATTTGCCATGGGATGAACGCTATAGAAATTGGTGAGAATCGGTCCATGTTCAGACCTAGCCCCCATACAAATGACCCCTATGAAATCAACATATATTGCCATAAGATCCAAATTATCATACAAATCTTAGTCAAATTGGGTTTGTATGTATATATTACATCCATTAATCGGTAGTCCAATAATGGTCCCTATTGGACAACACTTGGTCATAGGCCCCATATAGCGCAGCTTCCCGATCTTCACTTAAATCTATCAAAAAACAAAAATATTGTACTGATTCTTCTCAAATTTCGTTTGTATATATTTTTGCAAAATACAAGAGACTTTACCAAACATGGTCAGGATCGGTACATTTTTGGGCCTAGTCCCCATATAGATATAGCATCCGATATGAACTTTTTCATATCTGCAGCTGAAAAAATTAATAAAAATTCGACTCAAATTTGGTTTATGCTTATTTTCTATATCCAGTTAGTTGGGCCTGAGAGATAGGGTCTCTAAACACATGGTATAGGGTATCGTATTGTCGGTCTAGACCGACTGTAATTTTCTTACTTGTTAATTTTTAATTTTCAATTTTCAATTTTTAATTTTTAATTTTTAATTTTTAGTTTTTAATTTTTAAGTTTTAATTTTTAATTTTTAATTTTTAATTTTTAATTTTTAATTTTTAATTTTTAATTTTTAATTTTTAATTTTTAATTTTTAATTTTTAATTTTTAATTTTTAATTTTAAATTTATATTCATTTTTAATATTTTTAATTCTAACGATAAAAAAATATGTGGTATTTTTTTTGTATTAATATACACACAACTGCAATGACTTTAACAATAAGAAGTTTTACAACATATACGCATATCTTAAGAAAGACAACAAACACACTGGAAAATTATATTTTTTCAAAGTTTCATTTATATCTCATGACCCCTTTAACCGATTTTGAAGATTTTAAATAGCAACTCCTTTGGGATATTAATAAACGATTTTATACAAAAACGAACGGTCTAGATTGGATATTGACAGCGTGATCGTGATTTCAACAGACAGGCGGACAGACGGTCATCGCTAAATCAACTTCCCTTGTTATAATGATCAAGAAAATAGATAGTTTTGGATCTCCGGAATTTATTTCGATGCGTTACAAATGGAATGACAAACCTATATATACCCTCTGCCACTGAGATGTGGAGGATATAGAAACGCTTCAGTAAATATTTTTTAACTAAGTAATTATATCGGTTGCAATTCTCAGGATTTTGATGCCTTTTTTTTTAGCAAAATCAATTTAATATATTTTCTTAATATGAGTCAATGCTGCTTTTAGTAACCTTGCTAAGATTTGCACATGTTGTTTTCAAAGGAAATTGTCCTTATTAAAATCAAAGGATAAATAAAAATAAGGGCCAAATACTCAACTTGTGATTTTGAAAAAAACATTACTTCCTAAATTCAAAATCTATAATATTAATAGCGCTGTAATCTGCTAGTGTATATTAATAATCGTCAACTTTATGTAAAATAAGAAAAAAATTCACTATTTATTATTTATTGAAGAAATATCTTTTAGAGAGATAATATTTTTGTCTTGGTTTCATAAATCTCTACTATTGTAAAAAGGCAGTTTTTGTTTTTGAATACTCATCAAATTCTTTAAATTTCATATATTTGCTGTAGTTGAAAGCTGGTGACGATGAGTCATCTTTCAAAAAAAAAAAAAAACATCAACATGCAATCACCTTCACATCATCATCATCCTCATCATCATTTCTCATTTTACCACAAAATAGCATATAAAAAAAAAACAGTTACAACAACTATGCATATAGACACAAAATGTAAACATAGCAATTCTGTGAGTTTTGTTGAAGAAGAAAAAAGTCACTAAACACGATTTATTTTTTTTTTTCTTCAAACAGCACTGTCATCATACGATTTATAAATTTACACTCATTAGAACATAACAACAACCTCATAACTCCTTTTTATACTAACACAACAAACATCTTAAACATTGTTTGTGTTTGCCTTAGATTGGTTGCATGTGTGTGGTGTTCTTCATATATTAGTTTGAGAAGAAATGAAACCCTTTTTTTCGTTTTTGTTAGCATCCTTTTCCGGTATACAAAATTACGTTAACGTTTAACAAAAGCCTATTTTTTAATGTGTTAAAATTTAAACGCCTTGTTGTTGTCAGGCGTTACAATCATCTGTACATTGCAGATACAAACAACACACATACACAGATATGTACATACATATGTATATACTAAAGGCAATGCTCTTGACTTTGTTGGTAATGGTTTACATATATACATATATATATATATGTATATATATACCTTTTTTTATTATTTATTTGTTACTTGCCACATTTTTCAAATATTTATGTTTTTATGTTTTACTTCTATCGTTATTTTTTCATTTTTACTCTTAAACTTATCAGCTGTTTTCTGCACAAGAGATTGTTTTTAAAATTTCCTTTTAGTTAAATGTTTCTTTAATGTTTATATTTTTCTTCGTTTTTGTTTTGCTCAGCAACTTCGTTGCGAAATTTTATGGCCTAAAACAGGGCGCGTTCCCATTTTTTTCCTTTTCAGTTGTTTTGTTTATGCCAGATGAAAAAAAATCCTTTAAAAGGAAAATTCATAAAACAAGAAAATAAAAAATGGCGGCAAGTATGGCCGCCTAGAAACAGCTGCTTTCTGCTTTTAGTTTTAATGCTACAACATTGAAGGCTCGTCTTTTTCAGGCCTATTTTTGTGTTTTTTTCTTTTTTCTGTAGCTTTTTTTGCATTTTCCATTTGTAAACACACACACGTGCTATTGGATATTCTGGTTTATTTTATGTTTTCTACTTTATCATGTTGAATTACTTTGCATATTATTCAATGCCATTGACTTTGTATATTTTTGCTTTTCGTTAAACATTATTAAACATTTTCCTTTTCGTATTATAATTCGTGTTTGTGAAGTGTAAAGTTACTTACTTTGGCTAAGCAGTCGTTCGTAAATCCTATTTTTAAATGAATAGATTTTGTTGGTATATTTTGATCCTGGTTTTTCTTGTTATTTGAGCTTTATGGTACGTGCCTAAGTTTTGTCTTAAACAGTTCTTACAAGTTTTTTTCCGGATTGTTGAAGTAGTCTGTTTGAAAATAAGGAAGTTCTTAGGAAAGTGGCATTCTTTTGTTGTTCTAAATATAATTTCCTTAAATAAGATAATGCAAATGTTTGTCATTGCGCAACCTAAAGTAGGCTATAAAAAGAAGAATTCACAATATGTCATTGCCTACTATAAGGCTTTACAAACAATTTAAAAAGCCTTCCTACTTTTATGAGTTAAATAAAATTTTAAACAAAAATTAAACTTTAACTCATTTAGCGTTACTATTTATTTACTAATTTGAAATTATTACTCATTTTATCTTTGAATCATGAACAAATTTTATAAAATGAAAATCACTATCTAATCAAAACACGCTAAATAAACTAATAAACCGATAAATCTGCCAATGCTACTTAATGATATTAAATTACAAACGAACGTTTTACAGTCAATTATTAATCATCATCCACATCTTCACACTTATGACTTTATTACAATACAAAAACAACTATAAAGAAACTGATAAAAAAATTAATAATAAGAAAATCAACGCAATTAAAATAATTAATTTAACACAAAAAATAAATAATAAACGATTGCAAATGCAAACTGCACGTTTTATTATTGAATAAATAGTAGAAACATCTAAAATTACACTTAGAAAAATTAAAACGGAAATCATGTCTCATAGTTACAAAAGATAATGGCAATGGCTCAAAACTAATTCGTAATTTAAAATATCAAGTGTGAATTAAAAAGATTACGAAGAAAATTTAAATCACACCATATATTGTTAGTATTTAGTTTTTAATTAAAATTTTTAGTTAATTGCTATTACCAAATCTAAAACAGTTTCTATTGTTTTATATATTTACAAATTTTTTTTTTCGTAGAATCTTTTTTATATATATACATATTTTTATACATATTTTGTTTTGCTTGCCACCATGTGTATTCGTTCGTTCATTGCCAAGCCGGCATATGTTGGTTGCAATTTTATTATACAAATGTGCATTATTTTTTTTTTTTTTTGAATGCCATATTATATGGCTGTTAATTATCTCAAAATGTTAATTGTCGTTTTATAATTAGCTCTGTAAAGTATTTCTAAATGAAATCTTCTATTGAAAATAACAATACTTACAATTTCATTCATTCAATTCAAACTATTGATAAGAAAATTACAATTTAAATGCGTTTGTAATGTCAGGGTTATAAATAATAATAATAAATAAAATCATCACTTGTCTATTAAAACTAAGCTATACAGGAAATATTCTTTCAAACATTCGTACCATAGAGAGATTTCAATATTTTATATTTTGTATATAAAATCATGTTAACACCTTTAAATAATAAATAATTGATCTCAAAAAATGCTATATAATTTTTTTTTTACTAATCATCGAGATGTCCATCAACTGCTATCGACATTTGACAAATGATTGTCACTCAAATATTAAAAAAAAAATAATGTGTTGAATCTTAATAAGATTGAATGTTGTCTTGGCTAAAATTGGTCTGGAAAAAATCGATTTTTATAAAATCAACAAAAAACATGACAAGTTTAACGTGACAAACTTCTCAAAATCAATAAACGATAATATATAATAAAAAAATGAACATTAGACAATAAAATATGCCGTTTTTTAACGGTTTTTTTTCATTTCAAATGTACATTTTTGGAGATATAGAAAAATTTTAATTAACACATGTTATTTTCGTAATTAGTTGGTAAGAATTCAGCAAAAAAATCTCTAATTAATTGAGAGTTTCTGTATATGGTAAAATTATTTTGTAATTAATACTTAATAAGGTGTCTAAAATTTAAAGCACAAACAAATACATTTTAAGAAATGCGGATATTGAAACACAAAGCACTTTTTCCAAATATTCTAACCTTTAAAATTACATAAAAGGATTTTAAATTGGCAGCATATGAATGTAACAAATCTCCTGGGCATTGAGAAAATAAAACTTATTTCCTTAAACGAATTTCCGAATTTTTTTTTTTTTTTTTCTTTTGAGTCTCCAAATATGTTTTATTTATTTCAGACTTTTTAAAAGTAGGAAACAAAAACATGTTAGTTTACAACTTTTGAATGGTAGCTACAACCTTATAAAGCAATTTTTTAGCCAAATATAAAATTTGAATTCTTAAACTTTATTTCTCTTCAAACAATCCGAAAATTGTTGTACGGTATAATGCATTTTTCTAGAAGAAATTAATACTTTCTATAAAAAAAAAAATGGTCAATAAAGAAAATAAATTAACTTTAAATTTAAATGATATTACAATTTAAAGGTGAATTATACTTTGCAACAAGCTAAATACTGTTGTATACTGTAATAAAACTGAATGTATTCTTGAATTTTTTATTATATTTATAATAATCTAACCCATAAAAACAAAGTTTTTATTAAAACTCTTTCTTTCCTTATATCTCCGTGACTGTGTGAGACTACCTTAAAATTAATCTTTGACCACAACAAGTCTATGGACAAAGTTTCAGATCGATCGGATGAGTGGAAGTGATGGTTTAATCTCTCCGTGACTGTGCGTGACTATGCGTGACTATGTTAAAGTCAATCTTTTTCACAGCAAGTCTATGACAAAGTTTCAGATCGATCGGATGAGGGGAAATGGGTTTTAAATCTCTCCGTGACTACGCATGACTGTGTGTGACTATCTCGAAGTTAATCTTTCTTTACAGCGAGTATATCGACCAAGTTTCAGATTGATTGGATGAGGGGAAATCCGTTTTATATCTCTCCGTGACTGTGCGTGACCATACGTGACTGTGCGTGACTAAGTCAAAGTTAATCTTTTTTCACAGCAAGTGTATAGACCAAGTTTCAGATCGATCGGATGAGGGGAAATGACATTTAGATCACTCCGTGCGTGGCTACCCCAAAATTAATCCGTAGTCACTACAAGATTATGCGCCAAGTTTCAGATCAATTGGATAAGGGAGAATGGGGTTACCCCACGACAGACAGACAGACAGAGAGTATGAGTTAAAAGAAAGAGTTTAAAAATGAAACGTTCCCTATTTTTCCAAATGTTCTGAAAATTTTTGAAAATTTTTCAATTCAATTTTAATAGGCTTTATAGAATGAGCCCGTTATTAAAAGCAAATCAAACAAAATTTGCTAATAAAAAAAATATATTTAAGCTAAGGCCAGTTATTTCATTTATTTTTTTTTCATAATTTTTTTAGAAATAAAATTTTTTTACCTTATCTATAATAGTAGTAGGTAAGGCGATTTCTGTGACCGATGATTTGCTAAGCAGTTTTCTCCTGACTTTGACCAAACGTATCTTAATTGAAAGGTATTTCTTTCAAGCTGTCCACAAGATTTACAGATTTTAAAATTTTAAAATTTTTTTGAGTAAAATGCATTTAAAGTTGCTACTAACACATACATAAAATTATACAATGCTATGTGTGAGTTTATTAAATTTGTTAATATGTTTGTGAGTTTGTTTTCTTCATTCACAATAATAATTGTGCTGAATTAAAAAATAATTTTGGACATAAACCAATAACATTGAAAAATAATTTCGGACATAAGCCATATTTTAAAAAGTGTCGAATTGTGAATTGATAATTGAAAGTAAAATTTCCCAGAATTTGCACTCGAATTTTGAGGGCCGGAATCTGCTAGTATGTGTTAATGCTTAATGTTTAAACCATTGTTAAACCAGGATAAGACATAATTAGTTGTGGCGCCTGCCTATCGCAGTTGCTCTACTGTATACAATGCATTTAGAAAAAGTACATTTACTTAATATTGCACAAAAAACTAATTTTTCTCGAATTCTGCAAAAAAGAATTGCTTGTAAAAAAAATTTTGGCAGAGGCCTTTACTTAAAAATTCACACAGTTAATCTCTAACATATATTTAACAAAACTTTAAATTGCCAGATCCATTTTTTGAATTTAGTTTAAGAAAATTTTTTAAAACTTAAAAAAGGAGTTTTCAATATTTTATCAAATAAATTTTCCATCTTTGGTCTCATTTCGCAATATGTTAAAAACTTGGTAATAAAACAATTTTTCATATCTGAGTACTTATAGGTGTAGAGACCAAAAAAAAAATATGCCTTTAATCAATTGATTAAAGTTGAAAAAATGCTCATCACATTTCATGACCTAGAGTTTTTTTTTTGGCACAAAAGTAGTCTGGGGCATTTGTTATTTCTTGGTGAGTTTTTATTCGATTTTGAAGATATGTAGTTTTTTGAAAAGATAATTTAGTACTGATGTCGATTCATATAACAAAGTGTCGAAAAAAATTAAACAATAGAACGAAATTTTCGTAAAATCTGAAAAAAAAAAGTCATATTTTCCACATACATATAAACACACTTGAAATTTTCAGTCGCGTTGAGGCACCTCTATTTTTTTTTTTTTTTTTTTTTTGATTGACCTAAAACTTTGTATTTCTCTGTTTTTTTGCTATTCGCATATTTCTAGGGGGGAAACCGAGAGCTTGAAAAATTTTTTTTATTAAGGGCCACCCTAGTGTACATAATAACGAAGATAATTTATATTCGGTTTTCATGTTGTTTTTTTTTTTTTTTTTTTTTTGAAAACTGGTAAAATTGTCTGAATCAAACCAATTTTATTAAATATAATTTGAAAAAGAATTTCATATCTTGACTCCAATTTTATTAAATATAAATGGTGCGTGGTAAAGAAGAAGAAAGCATATTTTTCAAAAATTCATAACTGCACTGTATTCTTAATCGGACCGGTTTCTGGCATTTCAGCCTTCATCAGCAATTTATTGAACATTGTGATAATTGTTATGTTTTAATTGAATAGATTGTTTCTATATGAAAATTTTTTCTACTTAGGGCGGCCGTGAGGTTTTGAACCATGAACCTTCACATACACTCGTACTTGCACTTTTTGATCAGCGCTTTAACACACTCACCTAAAGTCAGGCCTACAAGCAGTGTGGTTAGTTTCAGTTTTCGTACCATACAGCTTTACTTTGTATTAATTTCAGAAGATACAACTCTGTCCAAACAAACAATCGTTATTTTTTTTTAATTTTGAATATTTTTTGCATTTATACTTCTAATTTCCACTATTCTCAGTTCTATTAAATATAATTTGAAAAAGAATTTCGTATTTTGACTCCAATATGTGCCCAAATAACTTATATAAAAAAAAAAAAAATTCCAAAATTTTGTTGTATGTATGTTTACAACAAAAATTTTACATATTATTGCAACAAATACACAAAATTTCAATATTTTTAAAATTATATCCATATTTTAGCGTGACTTAAACAGGCAAACGGGCAGGCAGACATTGCGATATCGACAATATATGTACATAAACAATCGCAAATCTATATTGCGATGTTGCATTCAGTGATTTTCGACACAGAGAATGCAAATTTGATGTAACATATTAAACAGGCGTAGAAGAAAATAATTGAGATTTTTTTAAGAGATTTAGGAGAATTTTACCAGCTTTCAAAAACATCATGGAAAAATTTCACAGACCGACATTTTGTAGACCCAGGGACCAGAGGTACATGGCTTTCTGAATCCAAATCTAAATTCACGTAGCCTAACCTAAAATTGCAAAAGTCACTAGTTTTGCTATATTTGCGATTTTCCTACACCGCGAATAATTTTTTTTATACAAAACTCGTGAAATATCAAAACACTTTTTAAATTTATTCCGTAGGTTTTATTTCTTCTCGATCAAAACGTCCCTGCAAATAACTAAGTATACCGATTTGCTTCAATATTTTACAAAAACAAATCTATAAAACCCCTGATCGTGAGATCAATATATGATTTTTTAAAGATCTTTCCCGACCTTAATTGTTCTTAACCTTTAAAGTATAAAAATGTCTGTTTTTTACTATTTTCTTTGTTTAGATTGTTCAGCTAGGCTTTTGCAAATATCTGGTGTGATAGAGCAGTTCTAAGGTGTCCGTCTAACCAGCACTCTTAAGAAGTTTATATATATATTTTTTATTTATTTATCGTTTTTTTTAATATAGAAACAAAAATGCAATACGAAGTAATTTTAACGGATGCTTTGTGCGAGAACAATTAAGATATTTGAAAAATTCAATATACTGTAAAAAAAACCTGTCATCCGGATTGCTTGGGCGTGAGAACATTGCGGATAGTTGTAAATTCCAGATAACTGAATGTTTCATTAAAACTAGTAACTTTACGAGAATTTTGCTTGATTTCTTTATTTTTTAGGATTCTCCTTAATTTATTTTCGTATTATGTACCAGAAAACAATTTTTTTATACATCAGTTCATTGAGTTTAATTTTCAGTGAATCTGCGAATAATAAAAAATAATTATTTCTCTTGTGAAAGAGAAAAAAACAACAACAAAAATTCCAAAAAATTTAAATTTCGTTTAACTGAGTGGCTCTTATGCCCGTTTTCTCAATAGGCGATTATCTTTTATCCCAACGAAAAACTGCCGATTAAAGAAATTTGGTTTTCTCAATGTCTTGTTTGCTTCTATTTTGTCGCAAAGCTAACCGGCACTCATCTGCCAGTTATTTATTTATCGTACAGATAAATTATTCTCCCAACTTTCATATCGATTTTTAGAGGCATTGCCAACTGAAAATAATTCTCCCAACTTTCATACGTATTTTGAGAGGCATTGCCAACTGAAAATAAGGTTTTTGTCGGTACATTGAGAAAACCAAAATTGTTAACCGGCAGTTTATCGGTCCAATAAATTTATGTCCTGGTTAAGTAACAGGCAGTTTGATGATACATTGAGAAAACCTGCATTAGTGTATTAAATTTTGTGGACCCGAGTAATATTTTAACAAACAACATTTTTGAACTGAAAAATTTACATTTCAAAACTTTTGGCATTTTTGGCACTTTAACTACCGATTTTCTAAAAGATCTAAACTAGTTTTGTTTTAACTTATGAAGCTTAAGGCCAGATGTTCAGTTGTGTGTGTTTCGTTTTTTTTTTTTTTTTTTATTGAAAAAATAAAATATATTACTGTTTTTTTTAATTTTCTTCCTCATAACGGTTTCAAAAAATCAACTGAAAGTGTTTTAGCTTGTTTCTCAAGTTTCGTTTAAATCTTCTTAAGATTCATTGAAAAATTCACCATAATTGGTTTGCACAAAAAAAAAAAAAAACAACACAAAATAAAATACAATTCATAATACTTTTATCCTCTTATGGCTTTAAATGTTGTTTCACTTGTGCTGATCATACATGGATGTACAAAAAAAACATTTTGATGATTGATTTTGATCAACAGCCGTCTACGTCGACCACCCACAGCTAAGCGACGATACGAAAATTTCGTTTTTAAATTATAAAATTTTGTTTGTCACCAAGTGTCCGGTTTTTATTTTGTTGTATTCATTCATTCATTCATTTAAGAATTTCACAATACTTAAAGTTAAACATATAAGGCAATTTGCGGTATATAAATTCAACTTAAAATAACGGACTTTTTTTAGACATAATTTTAATATTAAAAATCTGGTTAAAGATTTCATAGTAAAGATTAAATATTTGCATATTTATATAACGGTTTGATTTTTAAAAATTTTAAAATGAGATCCTTGTCAGCTGTAGCCACAAGATTTAAAAGTAACAAGTAGTCTTTCCGTTCTTGATTTATAATAAAATGTAACTCCGTTTATTGGAGTTTTTTTTAACCTAAGAATTAACCTATCGGTTCAAAAAATTTTGTGAGGTTTATTTATGAAAATAATATGACCCTTAAAACTTATAGCAGTTATCAGTTAATGCTGCTACATAATAATAATTACAATTAACGTAAATTATTTTACTTTGACCTACAATCCTTGATCTCAACCAGTGCTTGAAGCTTTAGTTAGTAACGGACAACAGCAGCAGCAACAGCAGCCGATCAAATGCAAACATATGACAACAAAAACAAGATCTTTTAACAAAACATTTTCTTAACGATTACAAAGTTTAATTTGTAAAGCAACAACAAAAACTCACAAACAATATTCTTTAACTAAAGACCTTAAGCTACTATTTAACAAAACTAATGGCTTAAGGGGGGGGGGGGGGTTCTCAAATATAAATAATAATTGTATAATGAACAACAATAAGAAAAAACTAACAACTAATAACTTGAACCAACCAGCATAAGCAGCATTAAGCTGTTGAAGCGTAAAACACGATTTACAAAAGGAGTGGTGTTTTCTAAATGACAACAACAAATAAAATATCAACAACAGCAGCAAAGAGTGAAGACAATTGTTGTTTAAGATGCATTCGTTAACATTGCTGAAATTGCATTTGAAACTAGTTTGATGACGCTTGATGTATTCCATCTTTTAAATGACTTGAGATTTTATGCAGCTGTACAAGACAACAGCAACAAAATACTATAATACTTCACGTGCTAATGCTTAGTTAACCCTTAGATGAGTCCCAATTTTTAACAAAAAATATTGTTGATGGTCATATAATGTTAGTGTATTTATCTATAACTATTCGCTGATGTCATTCTTAAAAAAAAAACTATTTTGTTACTGCAATTATAGTAAGCAATGATAATTCTATTCTATTACACCAGCTTTTACTGCAATCGTAATTCTTTACTTTGATATTAGTCACAGGTATTTTTTGTTATCATAAATTTTCAAACGTTTGTATATAAGATCATGAGTGCTCTTTTAAGGTTAAAATACAAAAATAACTAGTAGTAATAGAAAAAAAGCGCGCGCTTTACTTCAAAACAATATTAACCTTGAAAAACCAGCAGCATCGTTAAGTTTTTTTTATGCATTCTGCATTTGCAAATAAGTAATTGCAGCGCCTTTATTTGCAACAAAATTACACATAGGTAAACTAGTCTTGATATAGAGACTTTTAGAATTGCAAAAAAAAAAAATATTCCATAGAATCTTGTAAACTACTCGTACAATCGTTGTCATTAATAGAAATAAAAAAAAATTTGCATAAAATTTAAATTATATGCTTGCATACGAGCGAATCTATTAGAAACATTTATCAAAGATGTTCTTCTAACTAAAAACAAAGCCTAATGATAATTTAATAACAAAACAAAATTATGGTGTTAAAATATAAATGACAAATCAAAGTTCTATAGGTATAAAATAAAAAAACAACATTAAAAATTACCAACACATGATACACGTGAATTTAATTGTACAAGTATGAAGAAAACAACTTTTTTTATTTATTGAAAAATCATATAGTCATTGCTCGTACAAAACCGCAAATAATAAATAAATAAAAAACGCTTAAGAAAACACTATTTGTATATAAAAAAAAACCACAATCTTAGACACAGTGTCTAGCGAATTTGTAATCTAGTACTTTACTACATGTTTACAAGTTCTGCTACAAATATAGTCAAGATTTTTTTTATTCATTTATTTATTTTTTCACTTCAACTTCTACCAAAGCCAATCATTTTTGTGTCAATTGCTGTTGTCGTTTCGACTGCAGCTGACAATAATCAATCACTGTTTGCTTAAGTTGATTTTATAAAAATCTTTAATATATTAAAAAAAAATTCAGTTTGTACGAGATCTCAATAGATTTTAAAATTGTTAAAAGCGTTTTTTTAACCTTGATCAAATCAAATTAAGAAAAAAATTATAGAGTCAGATAAACGTGATGGAAGATTTTTTTTTATGAAATATCTATAAAGCACCTTTCTATTCTCTTTACAAAAAAGTTTTATATTCTCTATACAAAGGTTTCTTTATTTCTACTTTTTAAAATTTATTTATAGAAATTTATTATTAAAAAAAAAAAAAAAAAAAAAATACAATAAAGATGTCTCTTACAGTTTTTATAGAATTAGCGCTGGACAGCGTACAATTGTCTTGTATGTATGTATGTTCATAAGGGTGTACAAATTTTGAACAGCTTTTATTAGTCATACTTAATAGGCTATGAAAAACAAGACCGACTATATGAGTTTTGAAAAAGCTCCAACTGACGTCTCAGAAAAAAATTTGTGTGGCATTGCCTATATTGGAAAGTTGGTATCTGATGTTATTTTTATATGGGGACTAGGTCGAAAAACGGACCTAGCATGACCATATTTAACTAAGTCAATTATTTTTCTCAAAAACATATAAAGGGTCCGCCATCTAACGTTTTTTTTTTCAACTAGTGCTTATTTCGTGAATGCTAACACTTAGCTCATGTCTGATTTGACAGATAATTAGTTTTATCCTTCCGCTGAACGAATATGGTTGTGTATACGCTTGAACTACGCTGGGAAATATTGCGACATTACTTTGAAAATCATGGTAATGTTGCAGAATGTGTGCGAAAATTGCAATTTTGGAAGAAGAGAAGCACCGTCAGCTCCGTATGTTCGTTATCTTGTGAAAAAGTGAAAGAAACTGGCATCCTCATCGATAAACCAAAGCGTGAAAAGCCAAAAACAGTGCGTACACCCGACAATATTGCTGCTGTGGCAGAAAGTGTGCGTGAAGCGCCATCAACATCAATTCACCGTCGTTCTCAATAATTGAACATTTCGGAGGCATCATTGAGACGAATTTTGCATACAGACCTTGGTAGGACGCCACACAAAGTCCAATTGGTTCAGGAGTTGAAGCCAACTGACCATCCAATGCGTTTTCGCTTCGCTAAGTGAGTCTGCGATCGACTTACAGAAGATGCCGATTTTGCCAAAAAAAAATCATCTTTTCAGATGAAGCTCATTTTGATCTTGGCGGGTATGTAAACAAGCATAATTGTCGCATTTGGGGCACGCATACATTGAAAAGCCGATACACCCAAAACGAGTCACTGTTTGGTGCGGATTTTGGTCCAGAGGCATAATTGGGCCATTTTTCTTCGAAAATAAGCAAGGAGCGGCCGTTACAGTCAATGGCGATCGTTATCGGGCCATGTTGAACGAACTTTTGTTCACAAAAATTGAAGAGGAGAATATTAGCAACATTTGGTTTCAACAGGACGGCGCTACGTGCCCCACAGCCGAAGCTACACTCGATGTTTTGCGAGATCGCATTGAAGATCGCATTATCAGCCGCAGAGCTGATGTCGTCTGGCCACCTCGGAGCTGCGATTTGACACCGTTGGACTATTATTTGGGGGGTGCCGTCAAAGATAAGTGTTACGCCAACAAGCCAGAGACAATTGACGCTTTAAAGGACAATATTCGTGAAGCCATTGGTGAAATACAGCTGCACACAATCGATAATGTGCTTAAAAATTGGACCGATCGTGTAGGCTACTGCATGGCCAGCCGAGGCAGCCATTTGATTATTTTCCATTATTAACCGGAAGGATTGTACTTTCAAATAAAAAAAAGAAATTTGAGATAATATTCAGTAGTTATTTTTTATAGCATTTTCAAAAAAAAAAAGTTATTTGGCGGACCCTTTATAAACCAAATCTGAGAAAAAATGTATGTAAAATTTTTGTTTTCTAAAGACTTAAATGAAGATCGGGAAGGGTTTATTTTTGGACTACTGCTTAATGGGTGTAACAAAATCACATAACCCAAATTTCACCGATACCTACATACAATATGACACTCTGGATATTACGAAAATTTCAGTTCATCTCATTCATAGGGGTGATATTATGGGGTAGGGATTCTAAAAAAAGAGTATTAACAAGCAAGAAAATTATAGTCGGTCTAGACCGACTATACGATACCCTATACCATGCGTTTAGAAACCCTATCTCTTAGGCCCAACTAACTGGACAGTGAAAATAAGCAAAAACCAAATTTGAGTGGGATTTTTATTAATTTTTTTGGCTGCAGATATGAAAAAGTTCATATCGGATGCTATATCTATAAAGGGACTAGGTCCAAAAATGGACCGCTCCTGATCATGTTTGGTAAATTCTCTTGTATTTTGCAAAAATATGTACAAACAAAATTTGAGAAGAATCAGTGCAATATTTTTGTTTTTTAATAGATTTAAGTGAAGATCGGGAAGCAGCTCTATATGGGGCAAAGGGATCATTTTTGGACTACTCATTAGTGGATGTAATGAACGCATACAAACCCAATTTGAGTAAGATCTATATGACAATTTGGATCTTATGGCAATTTATGTCGATTTCATATGGGTAATTTGTATGGGGGCTAGGTCTGAACATGGACCGATTCTCACCGATTTCAATAGCGTTCATCCCATGGCCGATAAAAGCTTATGTACCAAATTTCATCAAAATATATTCATATTTGCGACCTGCAGTTTGATTACAAGCTTTACATGGACACACAGACGGACGGACGGACGGACGGACGGACATTGTTAAATCAACTCAGAAAGTGATTCTAATTCGATCGGCATAATTAAAGATGGGTCTAGGTCAAATATTTTTGGTTGTTACAAACAGCAGCACAAAGTCATTATACCCAAACCACATAGTGGTATAGGGTATAAAAATTTTAGTTCAGAAAAATTTAGATTTTAACGAGTCCTATAATTTGAAAATTTTCAACGGTCGTAATTAATTTTGATGCGAAAGCTAAGTTTACGTATATATCGTAACTCGGCCCCATATAGAAATTGAGGTTTGTTCTACTGAATCAATAAAAGAAACAGGGCACTAGTCACGCCATCTTTATGTGAGAACGGAAATTTTTCACCTAATATTAATATGAACATTTTATATGTCTCTACAACCGCTAGATAAAACTTAATTAAGAATTTTTTTTTGATGACCAGAGACCAAATTATGATGATTATATTTGTTACGAGCTTACTGGTCCTTGCTAGTGATGCAAATAAAACAACTTTTATATCATCATTTGCCCAATGTTTCGTTCCTTTTTGGGAACATTTTCAAGAGCTTTTTTATTGAGCTAGGGGGAAAAGAATTTTTTTCTTAATTAATTAGTTTTATAATGTATAAAAAATAAGTTATAAGTTACATTTTTCTGTTATTATTGCATTTGTCAAAAATATTTGCTGCTATTATTATAAAGTTTATATTTTAAAAAATATGTATTAAAATTTTTAATTTTTTTTGTCAAGCACTAAAATAAATAAATAATTGTAACAATAATCAAAAAAGAAAAACTGTACTTCACAAAACAAAAATATCACAGTTGCGTAGCCTACAATATCACAGTATAAACTAAAAAAGCTCTTGAAAATGTTCCCAAAAAGGAACGAAACTTTGGGCAAATGATGATATAAAAGTTGTTTTATTTGCATCACTAGCAAGGACCAGTAAGCTCGTAACAAATATAAAACTTATATATTTTAAACTCATTAAACTAGTTTCTTTAATATTTCCAATTTAGTTTATAAAATTAAAATAAATTATATATTTCTAAAAAAAAGTCCTAAAATTATCTATAGACTAATGTTTTAATTAATCTGGTATTAAAAGTTCATTAAAAATGCAAATAAAATCTTGAATTGCAGCCATTGTAATCAATTTTAATTCTATAAAAAACATAAAAAATACTGAAATGTTGACATACACTTTACATATTTAATAAAGCAATTATAGTCTTGATATATTGTATATCATTACGGCGCCTAACAAACGCCTACGTACTTTATATGCACCAACGTTGCACATGAATACAGTCAATCTTAAAATTTAGAGTGCATCTGAAAATATGCCTTGAAACGGTAACTAAGAAATCTTTAATAAAGGTTTCAAAAGATATTTTGTAGTATTACTAATCTTAGTTAAACACTTGTTTTATTTATTTTTTTTGTATTGAAACAATATATTTTATGAAAATATTGGTCGTACTTTTGAATCGGTTGGATTTAGATTTTTGTACAGGTGTACCGTAACAGTTATACCTTTTGTCACAAAATAAAAGATTTTTTGATTTTTTCGTGTAGAAGTAAATATTACTGTTATTACTTTTTCAAACATTTTTCAAGTCATTTTTTATTTTCATATTTTGCAACAAATATAAAAATCAAACATTTGCAAAAGAGTGAGAAATGCACGTCAAAAAAGTGGATTTAGTTCGAATTTGTAATTTTCTCACATTTCTTCCATTTTTTTAATTTTTTTTTTTGACAGAAACTGATTTTTATATTTGCTCGAAAAAATAAAAATAACTGATACTTCAGCTCGAAAAAAATAAAAATCAAAAAACTGCCTCTTAGTTCAACTCTACTTGAATTAGTTTTCTGGCATTTATGTCTATATCGTTTTTTTAAATTTCCAACTAAGTCTTATATTCGTTCCTTGTTATTATCCTTCACTGTGCAAAGGGTATATAAAAGTTTATCAATCCGTTTGTAACTCATCGAAATAAATTACGGAGATCCTATAAAATATAGATATTCTTGATCCATATAAAAGAAGTCGATCTATCATTGTCCGTCTGGCTGTCTGTCTGTCTGTCTGTCTGTTGAAAACATTCTCATGTCCGCAATAGGTGGAATAGGTCATAATCTGAAGCATTTTGGTATTGTATTTGGAGCCTCAAGTTCCAACAGCTAAGGAATGACGTACAAAAATGTAAAAATACTTTGATAAAATTTCATATAAAAAACTAAAAATAGTGCAAAATGTTTATACGTAAAAGAACACGTGCATAAGCGATGCATACTCATTTTTGATTGCTTGTTGCTTTTGTTTTTTTTTTTTTTGTACATATGAACAACAACATGCAAAAAATGGGTATGCATTGCTTATCCGAGTAAACAAACAAAAATGTAAGTGTATTTGCATTTAATAATTGCTTTCAATTAAAAATGCACGAAAATACCAAAACTTTTGTAATTATCTTATTAATTTTAAACATCATTGTGAAAATCTAGCCATAATAATGTGAAATCTAGTTGTTTTTGTCTCTTAGTGTTAACAACCTGAGTTATGATAATGTGTTTAGCGCAGGGGTGGAGGGTTTGTACATAAAGACGATTTATTGATTCCAAAATTACTTGGAGTAAATAATCTTTTAAAAACTAAATTTTAACCAATACAACCCTATTTTTTTATGTGTTTTTGAAATTTTTCAATTTCAGTTATTAAAATTTGGATTTGTTTATTATTTCGTTTAAATGTTCTCCAAAATTAATAATCTAACCCATAGAAACAATTTTTTTTTTTAAAACTCTCTCTCTCCTTATGCATATGAGTTTTGAATCTCTCCGCGACAGTGCGTGACTTTCGTGACAATCTTAAAAGACTATGGACAACGTTTCAGATCGATCGGATGAGGGGAAATCAATCCGTGATTGTGCTTGGCTATGCGTGACAGTGTGTGAGTAAGTCGAAATTAATCTTTTTTCACAGCAAGCCTATCGACCAAGTTTCAAATCGATCGGATTAGGGGAAATGGGTTTAAATCACTCCGCGACTGTGCGTGACTATGCGTGACAACATAAAAATTAATCTGTAGTCACAACAAGACTATGGGCCAAGTGCCAGATCAATTGGATAAGGGCGAATGGCGTTGCCCCACGACAGACAGACAGACAGACACACAGAGAGTATGAGTTAAAAGAAAGAGTTTAAAAAAAAAATCGTTTCAGTTCACTTTTGGTATTAAAAGATTCATTTCATACTGGACGATAATACTCATGAGTACAATAATTTTACAGAACTAAATTTACTGTTATCAAGAAAATTTAAATTTATTTCAAAATCTTGAAAAAATTTTTGTTAGAGTATATTTCTGTTTTTTTTTTTATTAATTTTTTTTTATAATATAAATGATAAAAAAAAGATGGTGTCCGCTCAATTTAGAGACGTACTGTAGGTTCTGTACATTTATGCAATACAATGGAATGAATTAAAAATACTTTTTTTTAATCGATATTGTAGTTATTTTTATACAAGATGCAAATTAAAATAAAAAACCTGTACAATAAAAAAAAAGTTTTTTTTTCATCTCCTTAACTTACTTGACAATTGTTGTATGAACATTTGTACAAATGATAAGATTGCGACGACACATTAGCAAAACTAACTCAACGTACTTACGTAGCACAACAACTTTACACACATTGACCCTGAAATTACATATGTACTCTACACCTGATTGTAAGACCAAATGTATGCAAAATACTGCACTCTACTTCAATTCTACTTCGCTGTTGTTTTGTTTTTTTTTTTTTTTTTTTCTTATGTAAATAATTTTTTTTTTATAAATTTTGTACCTCACTTGCGTTTTTTATATGCGAATTTTTATTGTTGTTGTTGCAAATTAAATGTTCCATGCCAAAAAGGTGTTGTTAATTAAAACAAAACAAAAATTTACATAAAATTGCAGACAATTTAAGATTAACGATAATGCATTTAATTTATTTAATCTAAACAAAAAAAATAACATACAAACGGAATTTAATTCTAATTGCAATTTGTTATCATCATTAACATACATTTTCTCAAATCAATCTTTGTTATTGTTGTTTAGTTACTACAAGTAGTTGGTAGGTTTTTTACAAACAATTTATTGTTAACAATATAAATTATAGTCTAGACTTTTTTTGTGCAAATAAAAAGAAGATACAATTTACATTTGTCATCAAAATCAGTCTTTTTTCACGAAAATATAATTTTATATTTTACCATCATAAAACAGAAGAAGAAAAAAATAAATAGATGAATGTCTAAAGAAGACTGTAATAAATATTATGCAAAATTGTTTATGATAAAACCTGCATGTTTTATGGCTGATTTAAATGGTGTTTGTCATATAAAGGTAAATTTTATGATGGCACAGACTTTATATTCTCGCACAAAATGGTTAAAAGTCATAAAAACAGGTCGTTAAAAATCATTTCAAAAACTAAAAAAAAACATTACGAAATAAACAAACAATAAATTTAAATTTTAAGACAAAAAAAGTTAAGCAAAAAGGTTAAACTATTCAAAGGAATAATAAATTAGCTTTGTAAATATGAAAAAAAAAATTCTTTATTTACAAAGCTCAGAGGACAAAGGATTCATTATTTTGTGTTTTTTAAATTAATGCATTTCTTCATAAATTAAGGAAAAATTTTTTTTTAAATATTTTTTTATATCAAGTATTTAAAGTAGAGCTTTTTTTCAATTATCTTTGCTTCATCTTTGGTATGAGTAAGCTAAAATTTCTATTGCTGTAAATTCGAAAACTTATGAAATTTTTATAGAATATAAATTGTCGATGTTCATCAAAATATAAAAATGTAATATTTTCGCTGTCATAGCTTGATCTATCAAATATTTAAGATTACTAGCAGCTCGAAATTCGAGTGCAATTTAAAAGGCAGCTTTATTTTTCAACTTAGCCAATTCACAGACCAACACTTTTATGGCTTATTATTATTGTGAATGAAGATAACAAACTCATTAACAAATACATTAACAAATTTAATAAAACACACATACCATATGTATAATTTTATGTATGTGTTAGTAGTAACGTTAAATGCAATTTACTCCAAATAAAGGAAAACTAGTAAGAAAATTATAGTCGGTCTAGACCGACTATACGATACCCTATACCATGCGTTTAGAGACCCTATCTCTTAGGCCCAACTAACTGGACATAGAAAATAAGCAAAAACCAAATTTGAGTGGGATTTTTATTAATTTTTTTGGCTGCAGATATGAAAAAGTTCATATCGGATGCTATATCTATATAGGGACTTGGTCCAAAAATGGACCGATCCTGATCATGTTTGGTAAAGTCTCTTGTATTTAGCAAAAATATATGCAAACAAAATTTGAGAAGAATCAGTGCAATATTTTTGTTTTTTAATAGATTTAAGTGAAGATCGGGAAGCAGCTCTATATGGGGTCAAAGGGATCATTTTTGGACTAGTCATTAATGGATGTAATGAACGCATACAAACCCAATTTGAATAAGATCTATATGACAATTTGGATCTTATGGCATTTTATGTCGATTTCATATGGGTAATTTGTATGGGGGCTAGGTCTGAACATGGACCGATTCTCACCAGTTTCAATAGCGTTCATCCCATGGCCGATAAAAGCTTATATACCAAATTTCATCAAAATGTATTCATATTTGCGACCTGCAGTTTGATTACAAGGTTTACATGGACACACAGACGGACGGACGGACGGACGGACGGACTTACGGACATTGTTAAATCAACTAAGAAAGTGATTCTGATTCGATCGGTATAATTAAAGATGGGTCTAGGTCAAATATTTTTGGTTGTTACGGCTAAAAAGAAATACCTTTCAAATAATATACGTTTGGTCAAAATCGGGATAAAACGGTAGAAGAAAACATCTGTCACATGAAATCGCCTAGCCTATTAATATTATAGATAAATAGAATTCTTTGATACAGTATATATTTTAATAATTAATTATAATTAAATATTTAATAATTGCAAATTAGTGAAAGGGTTGAGAAGCCCTGAAAATGCATATAATTTCCAAGTTTAAAATTGTGAAAAACTTGGATTGTTTTTTATCTTTCATTGACTTGAAATTATTATCTTCGAATTTGAGTTTTGAAAATAACTTTGTTTTTTTTTTAAATTTTATTTTAAGGTGCTCCAATTTTCCAATATCCTACACCACCCAGCCCTTCATGTTCAGTACATAGTCCTTCCTATATAGGAGGAGATGTATTCTTTCCACGCAGTCGCAGCACACCTAGAACACCACGCACAAGTGTTAGCTTTGCTGCCGGTGACGAAGTGAACTTTTTTCATCAATCAGCGCCTGCCTCTGCCAGTGGCAATGCACAAACTCAAACTACACAAACACCTCAGTCAGCTCCACCAGTACCAAACAGTCATCATCTTCATCACCACCAGCATCCTCACTATGGCCATCATCCTCATTATGGTTACCTTCACGGCGGACCACAGGGATATTATCAATATACGCCACCACCTACGCCCACCATGGCCACAGCTAGTACATCAACAGGAAACACCCCAGCAGGAGGTTCACATAGAGCTTTACATCGATCTCTCTCAGATTCTGCCAGAAGGTAGGTCACTTGTTTTTTTTTTTAATTCTTTTATTTCACAACTAATCAGCTTAACGAAGGCAGTCTGGCTTCCAAGTCTGCTTAATCGAACCGGTCTAAATGATGCCTACAACAAATGGCAGACTATAATTTAACATTTATTATTATAATTTTTTTTTTTATATTCCAAAGAAATGAATCCAAAGTCCACTGCACTTTGTCCATGTTTTTTGTTTCGTTTGTAATTAATGCTTGAAATACTAATTCTCCCATGACTTTTCTATAAAAGCAGACTTTTAATTACCACAGACAATAGGCCCTTGTTGTATAATATAAAATTAAGATAAGCTTCCTCATCAAAACCAACAACAACAACAACAACAAAAACACAACTACTAATAAGTTTTATATTATGGTATTTTTTGCTGCATTTCTTGCATGGCACTAATTCATGGAGATGACCTAATCAATGGCATTTGCATTGATAATGCAAATTTTTTGTCATTACTCGTAAAATTTTTAACAATCCAGGCTTAATGTTTTTAAATAGATCGACTTTATTACCAAATATTAGAACTATGAATGCCACTATTTAAGGCCTCAGTTTTAAATTAGAAATGACATTCAATCCAAATTTACTGCTAACCAAGGCTGCTTTCATAAATATTATGTTTAACATATTCGATATTGGTGTAATTCATTTTAATGCAATTCTTTATTATTTATTTAATAAAAATGTTGTATTTCTTCATCATTAATATTGATTTTCTTAAAGAAATTAATAATAATTTGCTAAATTCTTCATTACAGATCACGTTTAACCTCAACTGGTGAAGATGAGCGAGAATATCAAAGTGAACATGAGACCAGTTGGGATGAATTCGATGATCGTTACGATAATTTTTCAGCAGGTCGTGAAAGACTTCAGGAATTTAATGGTAGAATACCACCACGTAAAAAGAAAAAGGATGTGCCAAAAACAAAACCAGAGAAGAAGGTAAGTTTTGCAAAAGATTCATTTATAAAATATTTTTTTTTGTCTGTGCTTTTATTAAAGAAAAAAACATTGATCTACAGCCAGATCAATTTCTAATGATGAAACGATAAAGATCAAAATACGATTTTTTTTTATGAGCATATTTTTAACTAAAAAATATTTCGATATATTCATCCGGGTCAATGAATATCATTCAATGCTAACGAATCAGCATCCTCTATGGTAGATAATTTCCACTTTCTTCGCTTTCAAAATACAACTTATCGATAAAAAAAAAAATAAATAAAAATATGGCGAAAGGTCATTAACTCATAACAAGCTATAAAATAACGTCAGAATCATTACAAATGTTTAACCATTTCTGCAACACATGACTACAATATTAAAAAAAACAAGGAAAATATTCTCTACTTTAATCACCGCAACATCTGTTGCAACAAATAACAAATGAATGCATTTACAATGCACGTGCTGTTCGATTTATAAAAAAAAAAATCGCTAGAAATTGAAAATAAAAAATTAGGAGAAAACAAATCATTGCCGTCAAGTACAGAGCAATAAAACGCTTCAAGCAAGTGACAAATTGCGACCGAACAACATACAATAAGTAACAGCAACAACCAAAGCCAAAGTCATAAAAGTCAACCTAACGAAACAGAAAATAAACTCATCTTACAATGCGTTCACAAGTTGAAATCGACAAAATATTTACAACTACTAGAACGCTGGATGGTCTTAAAATTACAACAGTAACAACAACAACACCAACAACATCGACAACGAAACACTACAACCTAAAACTATAAATAAAATGCAAATTTGCGATAAAAAATTAATTGCGCAGTGCTAGAAGTATAATAAAATTAAAAACTGCCATACGTACTAACTTGCATGTGCATATAACTAAGTATGTATGTACGTACATACGTATGTAAATAAGTACTTACTATAAAATACATCTTTCTTATTTTGTCAATCCTACTACATGCGAATGTATGTTTAGTTTTTTGTTCCATTTGTTAAGTTTGAATATATTTCATAAGTGTAAAAATATGTGAAGATTACTGAATCTTTGTTTTAGCTTATCAAAAAAAAAAAAAAGTCATGCCATTTGCCAATATATTCATAATATAATTAAAGCATTAGCGAAAAACGATATATTTTATAGTTCCTCGTTAGCGATTATAGACACCGTTTTTCCTTAAACCAAAGAAAATAAAAAAATCTACGTTTTCTTCTGAAAAATTGATCAATTTAACTTAGGTTCTAATTTAAGAAACAGAAAACTATTCCGATTTTGTATTGCAAAGCGAAAAAAAAACATAGTTTCTCATTAGCGATTATTGGAACATTTTCCTATAATCCCCCAAAAAAAATGGATTTTGTTTTTAGAAATCATTAATTTTACTTTGTTTTTAATGAAGTATAAGAAATTATTTTATAATTTTTCGTTAGCGATACTGGTCACAAAAGCCTGGATATTAGACTTTTGTGCTAGTTTATGACAATCTTTACAAAAAATAATTTCCATACACTAATATATATGTTATAACAAATTCGTAAGCTAGTAAATATTGATTTATTTTATAGTTCCTCGTTAGCGATTATGGACCTTCCTTTTCTTTAATCCAAAAAAAAATAAAAATAAAAAAAAAAAAATTTTTTTTTTTAAATTTATCAATTTAACTTTGGTTCTAATTTAAGAAACGGAAAAATAGTCCGATTATTCATTTGTTTAAAATGAATTTATATTTCAGGGCGGGCGTAACAATAATAATTGTTTTTCTAGTTTCGCATTAGCGATTTTAGAACATTTTCCTATAACCCCCCAAAAAACTGAGGTTCGTCTTTAGAAATCCTCAATTTCACTTTGCTTCTAATTCATAAAAAAGAAGATATATTGGGATAGTGTTTTTGTTTAGCGATACTGCACACCGTTTTGTCATAAACCAAAAAAAAAAAAAACCTGGATATTAGGCCTTCGTGCTAACTTATGACAATATACAAAAAAAAAAAAAATAATTTCGTAACCGTAAGCGAATAAATATTGATTTATTTTATAGTTCCCCTTAAGCGATTATGGTCACTCGTTTTCCTTAGACCAAAAAAAAAAAAGAAAAATCTGTGTTTTCTTTTGAAAAATTGCTCAGTTTATCTTTGGTTCTAATTTAAGAGAAGAAAAACTAATTCGATTATTGAATGAAGTAATATTTATGGGAAGGCAAAAAAATATATATTGAATTCATAGTTTCTCATTACCGATTATAAAGAAGACTTTCCTTTAACCCAAAATATAATTTGCTTCACTTTATTTAAAATTAAAGAAGATACACAAATTTTTTTTATACTTTCTCGTTAGCGATATTGGACAGCATTTTTCTTTCAGCCGAAAAACATCTAAGATATGTTTTAAAAAATTTCTCAATTTAGCATCCGTTCTTAATTATAAAAAAAAGAAAAATCTATGGATTTCTGTTTTTTTTTTAATGATCGAATATTTTAGGGTAGGTCTCAGAAAGTCGACTTAAATATTAAGTGTTTGCTATAGTAATAGTTAAAAAAAATCAAATATTATAAAGAAGTATTCTGCTTAGTTTTAAAAAACCGCGCCCTGTACTTTAAACTCATAAACGCTCGGTTTAGTTTATTCCTTCGCTTTTTTTTTTCTTTATATTTTATTATTTTTATGTATGTATATATTTTACAAGCCTTTTTTTTTTACATGTGTCACTTGAGCTCAATGCTATAAAAAAAAATTGTAGTATTTTTTACGTTGTCATTTTTTTTTTTTTTTTTTGTTTCCATACTTTATAGTTTTTTATACCCTATACCACTATGTGGTTTGGGTATAATGACTTTGTGCTGCTGTTTGTAACAACCAAAAATATTTGACCTAGACCCATCTTTAATTATACCGATCGAATCAGAATCACTTTCTGAGTTGATTTAACAATGTCCGTCCGTCCGTCCGTCCGTCCGTCTGTGTGTCCATGTAAAGTTTGTAAACAAACTGCAGGTCGCAAATATGAATATATTTTGATGAAATTTGGTATATAAGCTTTTATCGGCCATGGGATGAACACTATTGAAATTGGTGAGAATCGGTCCATGTTCAGACCTAGCCCCCATACAAATTACCCATATGAAATCGACATAAATTGCCATAAGATCCAAATTGTCATATAGTTCTTACTCAAATTGGGTTTGTATGCGTTCATTACATCCACTAATGAGTAGTCCAAAAATGATCCCTTTGACCCCGTATAGAGCTGCTTCCCGATCTTCACTTAAATCTATTAAAAAACAAAAATATTGCACTGATTCTTCTCAAATTTTGTTTGTACATATTTTTGCAAAATACAAGTGACTTTACCAAACATGATCAGGATCGGTCCATTTTTGGACCTAGTCCCTTTATAGATATAGCATCCGATATGAACTTTTTCATATCTGCGGCCAAAAAAATTAATAAAAATCCCACTCAAATTTGGTTTTTGCTTATTTTCAATGTCCAGTTAGTTGGGCCTAAGACATAGGGTTTCTAAACGCATGGTATAGGGCATCGTATAGTCGGTCTAGACCGACTATAATTTTCTTACTTGTTTTTTTTTTTTTTGTATCTTTAACTCGTGCTGTGCAACGAACGAGTTGAGCTTTGGAGAACAAAGGATTAACTATTCTAGAAATATAAAGAAGAAGAAGAAGTTACTGTAAATTTTACAAAAAAAAAAAAAAAAAAACTAAAGGTTGCTGTAGAACAGTGCAATGTTTCGCACCAAAATAAATAATTTACAACGCAATTTTTATGAAACATGATTAATTAAAAATAAGGGATTGCAATTAAAAAATTATAAAACAAAAGATAATTATTTCATACGTTTTTTTTTGCATCATTTTATGTGTTATAAAATGTTATTACTTGTATACATTTTATAAATCATAATTTACATGACCTTTTATTTTAAAATACTTTTTTAAAGCTTTCATAGTTTTTTTTTTTAATAATAAATATTGCAAATTTAGATATTACTATTTTAGGAATATTTTGCCTTTTGCATAAGATAAGATAAACTATAGGCAAAATCTAGTATATATGAGATTTCCAGCACAATCTAGCTCATTTTTACTAGATTTCCCATACAAAACAAAATCGCTCGTTACTACATTTTAGCAAGATCTCACAAAATCTTGTTAAATTTGGGCAATACCAAATAATACTACTGGTTATTTTTAATATTGCAGTTACTGAAAAATTGACATTTCAAAACAAAAACTTAAGCAAACAAGTTGAATGAAAAGTAAATAAAATATTAATTGTTAATAAAAATGAGGAATATATAATCAGCCATGTCACAGAACAAAATCGAAATCGATTTGATTCCGTACTGCCAAATCGATCGGTTTCGTTTTAGCTTCTTCAGAAATTTGTCGCTTTCATTAAATCGAAAAAAAAACGTAACGAAAAATACACAGCTGATTGTTGGAAAGAAAAAGAATATAAAGCGAAATTTTAAGATTGTGTTGTGTTAAATAAATAAAATAAATAAATAAAAGATATAAAAATGCCCGGCATATCCATTGTTGCAGTAGTAGAGGAACGAAACCAACATTCCGTTGAAAAATCTTTAGATGGTGGGCCAAAAGAATTTAATTTTCCTGTCAGGTCTTCCCAATGACTCTCCACAACAGCCCGATCTACCTTCACAAACCCCCTAGCTATATCCTGATGGCACTCCATATATTAAAGGAAAATTTTCTCTTGTGCCGAACTGCGATGTTTTCCCCTTTAATAAAAAAAAAAATTTAAAAATTTTAAAAATAAGTTTTCTAATACTTACATGTTTACTCAGTAGTTTTTCTTTTTCGTTTGTTTTGCTTCGCCATTTTGATGTCAGCGTTGTATTTTGTTAGAAAAAACAAATATTTACCATTAAACAAAAAGTGGTTTGTATGAAATAAAAAGGTGGCAATAATTAGATTACGACGTTTTGTATTTTTCGTCATCTAAAAATCATTTTCTTTTAAATTGGTAATAAAATTCATTTTAAAGATTGAAATGTCTATATTTTGCTAAAATAAATAAACCAATAGTTTTTTTTTATTAATTTTAAGTTGTTCTGGATAGTTTTTTGGTATCTATGCCACTTAAAATATCAATTCCACTTAAGAAATTAAAAGTGGTTTTATAACGATAACATTTGTCGGTTTACGTTTTCTGAAGAAGCCAAATACGGTTTCAATTCCACTTTCGATCGGAATTTGTTTCTGTGACATGCCTGAATAAAAAAAAATATTTAGTAATTGAAAAGTTATAACTTTTTATACTGACATGTGTCCATTCCAATCTGCGAAATAATAATTGTAGAAAATGAATTTGTTATTGCTGTTCAAACAATACATTTAACAAATGCTGATGTTTTTTTTTCGCAAAATTTCTATTTCAACTTGTGCTTTTTTCATATTTGTTGCATAATATAATAATAAAATCTATTCCTTTTTACAATTTTCCTATTGTTTTGAATATTTTTTTTAGTTCTAGTTTATATGTGTTATTTGAATCAGCTGTTTATTTTTGTGGAAATAAAATCTCAAAAAATGCCAAAAAAAGTTTCGGTATAGATTTTGAAATGGATTTCAACTAAAATCTACTAGATTTTCTTTAGTTGTAAACGCACAATTTTCAAATCACAATACGATTTTTTTTTTCGATATATTTTATTTTCTAATAAACAGTAATAACTGTAATTATATTAAATCAAATAAATAACTAAAGCATAATCTCTGTTTTTATAGAAATATTCCATTAATACAAGAGTAAAAGTTGTTAGTATACCCCAGAGTATAATAAACACGCACAATGCGTTAACATTACCTTTAACATCTAAAACACTTTATTATAACAACTTATACTACTATTACCCTGAACGATAAGATAAAACTGTTACAGTTTTATTTGTCCTGCCACGAAAAAGGTGGTGACCCAGTTTAGTTGTAATAACACAACAATTTAAGGTCCTTAGATAAAATATGAGAACAAGAAACCAAAAACAAAAAAAAAACATCCTTCTCTTCAAACTAAACAACGCACAAAATCATCATAGAGTTCATAACATTGACCACAATAATGACCTGACCTTAAGTGGGGTGGTTTTCTTTTTATTTGTACTCGTTTCCAAAGCAAAACCTATAAATTATTTTCATATATTTTGAAGCAACTTTTTTCATTGCAACTACTCCAATTATGTTCAATGTGCAGGACTATAGGAACAATGGTTTAATAATTACATTTAATAAACTTGCTTTAGTTTTTTCCTGTTTCCGTCTCTTTAGTTCTATGCAAAAACCACTTGTCTTTTTATAAATTATGGCCCCTTTGAAAACTTCATAAATAAATACATTGATTTAGTCAGTGTTAATAAAATTATGTTTAGTTACACATGAGTTCTTTAAATGTACCATCATGTATAGAGTTATATATTCATCTGTTAGTTTTGGACATTTATTATAATTTATTTGTATTTTTATGTTTATGATTTAAAGCAAATTTGTTAAGCTCAATGAATAGATAAATATTAACAACAAAAAAAAAAAGAAAACATTAAAAACATGTGCTATGATTTGTATATTTATAATGTAGAAGTCCTAGTAAATTTTCAAAACTACTGGATACTTTTCAATACGGTACTTGAAACTACTCAAAGCGTTTAACAGTGTTTTATGAATAGTTTAAAATAGATATTTTTTTAATACTTGAAACTTGTCCATTTTTTAACTCAGGTTTAAATTTATTTTAAATGGCTGATTGAACAAATAGAACTTAAATAACATTGTGTTACAAAATAGAAAAAATTTAACATACCTTTAAAATGACCTACTGTCGATTGTTGGCCTGGTTGTGTAACTCACTTTTCAATTTTCAGAATTTTCAATACACTCTCAAAATCTGAAGTTATCGGAAAAAACATTTTTTCCACACTTCACGGACTTATGTATTTTTATCTATATCAGTTTTGGACCGATTTAAAATTTTTGAATGGTATTATAAACAAGTAAGAGTGTTAAATTCGGCTGTGCCGAATCTTTGATACCCTCCACCTCGGTTTGAGTATTGATGATAAATGTAAACAAAATATTGGGAAAATATGCATGCATTTCCTATATGCATGCGTTTCCGGTTATATGACATTACTTCTCGTTTAATTTAGTGTTTGCTAATTAAATAGCTCGCCCTAACCTCCATTGCAAAGGTAATGGCTGTGTAGGGTGGCTATATGCATTAAATCGTGCTTTTTTGGCTTTTAACTGGCCAAATATTTCTTCATTGCGGTCATATAGGTCGGATGGAGTAACAAAATAATAACCGAAAAAAGCTCTCTCAACTTTTTTTTCAAAAAAATATTGCCATATTTGGAAAACATAGAGAATAAATTTATAATAATAAATAATTAAATTAGGGACGTCAAACGCAAAAAACCAAATATCGCAAAAATTTTAAATAAAATAATTTGTTATCTTTATTTTCTGAAGAACTTCAAATATTCATCCAAAAAAAATTGTGAAAATTTATATATAAGTAACATTCTCATCAAATTGCGTTTATTTATGTAACAATTTTTATGTACGCAATTCTTAAATATCATTTGAGGTTTTCTATAATTCACTGAATTTAAATTAATGTTTTCTGTAGTCCGATTCTGTAAATTTCAACGATCCGACAATGGCAAAATATATCGACAGCTATTGTTGTTTGCACTAAGGATTAAGTGATTCACTAAGTACATACATCTTAACGACAGTCGACAAATCTATTTTTCTATTTATTTAAATTGTAAACGAGTGGCATCTCTGTCAAAATAAGCGAAAAACACAAAGAAGAATAGAAAAAACAAATTACTTAGTGTTTGACAGGATGATTTTATGTTTATGTTTAATATCTCTATTTTTTTTACTAATATTTCTGATTATTTATTTGAAAATGAAATAATAAATTGAATATGCTTTTTCTTTTTTTTATTTATATAAAAATTTTTTTAATAGAAGCAAAATATTTTCACTATTTTATGATTTTTATTTATGTATGACGACATTTCAACCTAAAAATTTAAGTTTTTATCGATTGAATAAACAACAGAAAAATGTTTGTCGTTTAGATAACAACAACAGCTGACTTTAACAATAGCGAATATCGTTTAAAAATTTTACTGATAATTTTGCTTTTCTTTTTTAACGATTCGACAATCGTTAAAAGAAGTTACTGAAAAGCTATTAATTTTTCCTGAATGCCAATATTTATACCTTATACCACTATGTGGTTTGGGTATAATGACTTTGTGCTGCTGTTTGTAACAACCAAAAATATTTGACCAAGACCCATCTTTAATTATACCGATCAAATCAGTATCACTTTCTGAGTTGATTTAACAATGTCCGTCCGTCCGTCCGTCCGTCCGTCTGTGTGTCCATGTAAACCTTGTAATCAAACTGCAGGTCGCAAATATGAACATATTTTGATGAAATTTGGTATATAAGCTTTTATCGGCCATGGGATGAACGCTATTGAAATTGGTGAGAATCGGTCCATGTTCAGACCTAGCCCCCATACAAATTACCCCTATGAAATCGACATAAATTGTTATAAGATCCAAATTGTCATATAGATCTTACTCAAATTGGGTTTATATGCGTTCATTACATCCATTAATGAGTAGTCCAAAAATGATCCCTTTGGCCCCATATAGAACTGCTTCCCGATTTTACTTAAATCTATTAAAAAACAAAAATATTGCACTGATTCTTCTCAAATTTTGTTTGTATATATTTTTGCAAAATACAATAGACTTTACAAAACATGATCAGGATCGGTCCATTTTTGGACCTAGTCCCCATATGGATATAGCATCCGATATGAACTTTTTCATATCTGCAGCCAAAAAAATTAATAAAAATCCCACTCTAATTTGGATTTTGCTTATTTTCTATGTCCAGTTAGTTAGTTGGGCCTAAGAGATAGGGTTTCTAAACGCATGGTATAGGGTATCGTATAGTCGGTCTAGACCGACTATAATTTTCTTACTTGTTTTTTAATGTAAACATTTTTTAAATGTAAACATATTTGGTGTTTTTTTTTTTGGAATTTGATGCAATTGATGTCTTCTTAATTTAAATTATTATTTCCGACGTTTTGATATGATTTTCTGAAATTCAATTAATATTTTATAATTTATAATTGGAAATTTTTAATCCAGTTTTTAGAATTGATATTTTCTAAAATTTGAATGGAAAATTTAAAAAGTGCAATTTTTATTTATGTGAATAATACTGCTTTAGTAGTTATAAACAATTTTTAAAAATTAGATGTAATCGCAATCAGATATTTTGTAGGTAAAGCGGAATAATAATTCTTTATAACTATGTAGAACTGTTTTGAAAGCAAAAAACTCATTGATGTACTCGGTAACTCTATTTTGTAGACAACAAAAAGTTAGTATGCCAAACTTATGTTCATATTTGTAAAAGAATAATGAAAAAACATATGAAATAATACGTGTACACTATTAACATTGTGCTGTATGATATCTATTTGAAAATATTGACATTCATGTTAAAATAGAAATAACTATTGCAAAGCTAATTAGAACAAAAATTGTGGCGCCATCTACTGTGGCATAGTCACGCTGAGCAAAATGAAGTGACACTCTGTTAATGCAAAAGAAATGTATTTTCCCCACAACAAAATATTGCAGAATTTTATGTAAATAAAATAATATACCGATTTATTTCTAACATGTAGTTATTATGGATATAAATATATAGAATATATGTATATTATTTGTATTATTTAATATGTGTATGTATGTATATGTAAATATTACACACAAAAAATACAACTTCACACGTTATTTTTGTGTTTTTCTCTTTAAATAAATTAATATATAAAATTTTTTTTTGCTAAATTTACATTGTTTTTTTTTTATTAACAACTAGGTACATATTTTAGCATTATTTGCTTTAGATGCTGGTTAATTTTTACTCCCTCTATATTAACTCGTAGTGTCTGCTTGGTTAAAAATTTTTGGATCGATTTTAACCCCTTTCCCGTGACCCAATCGATCTGAAACTTTGCAGGCAGGCTCGTGGCAATGACAGAAATGATCTAGTAAATTTTTTTTAGTGATGCCAAAACAATGGAAACTTTTAAATTTTTCTACCAGAGTTGATAAAAAAAATGTACAAAGGGTTAGTTTTTATTATATTATTACCACAACGACCACAAAAACAACAAGTCCAGCTATGACAACAATACAACATTTAGAGTAACAACAAGAACAATATAGAAACATCATATTTTTAATTTTTTTTTTACTTTTTCAGAGATTCCCTGGACCTGTTCCACCGATTTTAATGATTTTTGAAATAGAAATCTTCCCATGAATTTGTTGAATCATTCTCACTAAAAATGATCACCTTAGCTTAGAATAACATAGAAAATTATATTTTTTCAATACTTTTTTTAGTTCTTTATTCAAATCTCGGGCCCTAATTGACCGATTTGGACGATTTCAAATAGCAAACTTCTCAGGATATTAGTGAATCATTTTTTATATCAAAGAGCACCCTAGCTGCCCAATTGATGCCGTCATCGTGATTTACACAGACGGACAGGCGGACAGACGGACAGACGAACATCGCTATATCAACTCCGGTTGTTATAAGGATCACAAATATATATATTTTATGGGGTCCAAATTTTTTTTTCTAATTATTACAAACGGAATGACAAACTTATATATACCCTCTGCACACTGGAGTGGAGGGTATAGAAAGAAATAGTTAAGCTTTATGTTTAGAATTTTAACAAATCAATGTGAAAATATTAGCCAAAATACTTAAAATTTAAAATTTTTTTGAATGCGTCAATTATTATACCCTCTCTACAGCACTACTGTAAACACCAAAAATCGTTGACCTAGCTCAAGCTTTTATTATACCGATCGACACAGAATATATGTCCATGTAAATCTTGCAATTAAACTATAGGTAGGTGGATAAGCTTCTATCGGCCATAGGAAGAAATTGGTAAAAATCGGTTCATTTTCAGACCTAGTTCCCACACGAATGACCGCTATGAGATCGGCTTATATTACCTTAAGACCCAAATTATCATAAAGATATCGGTCAAATTGGGTTTGCGTGCGTTTATTACATCAAAAAATAAACCCCATATTACAATTCTTGGTCATAGCCCCCATATTATAAAGCTGCCTCTCGATCTTCACCAATCAAAAACAAAAGTATCGCACAGATTTTTCTTAAATTTCGTTGGTATAGATTTTTTCAAAAAATAAGTGACTTTACCAAATATAGTCAGGATGGGTCCATTTGTCGATCTACTCCCCATATTAATATAGCATCTGATATGAACTTTTTCAGATCTGCAGGCAATAAAATTAATAAAAATTCCACTCAGATTTATTTTAACATGTATATTAACATTTAACATGTATTTAACAAAACCTTAAAGTGCCAGATCCATTTTTTAAATTTATTTAAAGAAAATTTTTTAAAACTTGAAAAAGTAGTTTTCACAATTTTATCGAAAAAATTACTTATTTTCGATCTGTTGCGCAGAGGTTTTTAACGTGGTAATCTGAGTACTTATACTTATAAGACCAAAAAAAAAATATTATGGCTTTAATCAATTTCTTAAAGTTGAAAAGAGTGCCGTCAAATTTCATGATCTAGTGTTTTTAAACTCTTTCTTTAAACACATATTCTTTGTGTGTCTGTCTGTCCCATTCCCCCTCATCCAATTGATCTGAAACTTGGCCCATAGTGTTGTCATAGTCACGCATAGTCACGGAGTGCTTTAAAACCCATTTCCCTTTATCCGATTGAGCTGAAACTTGGTCGATAGACTTAAAATTTCACTTGCCCTTTCGATCGGTCGGAAACTTTGTCCATAGACTTGTTGTAGCCAAAGAAATTAAGTCATTTAATTCCCCATATAAACACACTTGAAATTTTCAATCAATTTCCGGCTCGACTTTTCTTTAACCGATTGCCTGCAAACTTAACATTTATTAGTTTTATATAGAAAGAAAAGAAACTAGACCCCGATACTTCTCTAATATACATATCGCACCTTAAATACAAAAGTGACACAACTCAAAATTTTCAAATATTCAGGAGAGGCAAAAAACAGTACACGTAAAAGTTATTGTATTATTAAAAAAAATGTCGTTTTATTATGAAAACTGTCCATTTTGAGGAAAGTTTTGCTATACTTTTCTTTAAATATGTATATATTGTGTTTGTCGAAATAAAATATAATTTTGAATTATGACTCTCTGACTGAAATTTTTTCATTTGACTAGTGATATTATCTCAAGTTGTGCCCCAGATATAACGGCATTTTTCCTGTTAAAGAAGATAGTTATGAGAAATAAATTTTTTCAGTAGTTAGAAATGTGTACTGTGAATAAATTTATGGAAAAAAGTCAATTTTGGAAAATTTTGAGTTGTGTCACTTTTGTATTTAAGGTGCGATTTATACATACATATATAGTGTAGAATATATGTATATACATATATGAAAATCTTAACTAAGATTTAGCTAAAAATATTTTATTCCGTGAAGTGTTGGAAAAACATTTTTTTTGCAGATAAATTCAGCTATTGAGGTTGTATTCAAAATTTTGAAAATTTTAAAGTAATTTACTCAATCTGGCCTACAACTCACATTAGGTAATTTAAAAAGTATATTTTCATTGTAACACCATATAATTTGTGCTTAAATTTATTAAAAATTAAATTGCAAAGATTTTCATAATAAATAATAGGAGGCTTTGAAATTTAAATAAAGTAAGTATATTTTGATTTTGAATACGGCATCTCTCAATCTCTAATATATCAATACTCAGGCTCTCTCTATCTCTCTCTCTCTATTTCTCCAATGTTTTCAGATATTTAACAAAACTATACATGCACAAACGTGCTTAAACCAAAACATACATACAAATTTTCAGTGGTTTTGTATAAAGACGCAAATAAATAAGAATTAATCTCTACAATTTTAAAATGGATAATTACTATCGTAACTATAAAAATCAGTTTTTAACATACTTAGAAAACAGTTTCGAAGCTATCTGTGGGTTACAAACAGAATACTTTTTTATCATTACCCACTACCCAATTTTTTTTTCATCAAAATAAGAGACCACTTATGGATTATTATCAATATTTTCAAATGAATTTCAAATTTTTCATCAACCATTGAAAAATATTTCTTAAATAAATGTTTTAATTGAATTTTTCCATCTTTCTATTTCTAGGAAAAAAGCTTTACTTGGCCTGCTGTAGTGACAGTTTTCGTTTTTGCTATGGGCTGTGGTTTTCTAGTGGCACGATGAGTTCCACATTTACCATAAAAACATAAATATGGAGGTGTTTTTTTTATAACTTACGACAAAAAAAAAAATACAACGAATTTATTTTCAAAGTAACTAGTTCATTGTTTGAGTCAAACAAAAGCCACACAAAGGAATAAAAAGTCGGCACATTCAATATCAACTCAGAGAGCAAAACAAAAAACGGATAAAGGGATTAATAAAAAAAAGGGGTAACGTATAACGAAACAAGAAGTTTTCTAAAGTCACATTAGCAATATAATTTAGAGAAAATGTTTTTTCACATAAAAATAATTTTAAACTTGATACAAAAAAACAAATAATAATATTTTAATATAAAACGAAATTTAAACTGGCAGCAAAAACAAAACCGGGACACAAAATATACACAAAAAAATATTTTTTACAAACAAAATGGTACTGATTTTTCAGCTACAAATTTTTTTATAAGAAAAAAAAAAACTATTTTAAATAAACCTTTTGATAAAAATTTATACAAAAACATATTTTTTGCCTAAGCATTTACAACATATAAAATAAAAACCAGAGCTTCATTAACTTTTATAATTTGCCGTTAATATTAAAAAATATATACATTACACTAACACTAAACATTAACTAATATTAAACAGTAACTGCCTTTTTAAACAGTATTTTTTCAAAATAACAAACATAATTTACTTAAAAGTATTGAAGAAAAAAAAATAACGAAAACAGAGATGTCTTTTTTGTTTAACTTTGAACAAAGTTTTTTTAAATATAAAGAAATCTAGAAGTTGCATTTAAATATGAGGAAATTGAATATAAACAAATTTTGTTGAAATTTTTTTTTTAAATTCAAACAAATTTTGTTTAAATATAAACAAATTATTGTTTTTTAATATGAATAAATTTTGTTTGAATTTAAATAAACCCTTTTTGAATATGAACTAATTGTATTTGAATTTAAATAAATTTTGTTTAAATATAAACAAATTATATTTAAATTAAAAGAAAGTGTTTTTTTTAATGTGAATATTTTTTGTTTAAATTTAAGCAAATCTTGTGTAAATATGAACTAATTTTGTTCAAAGCTTAACACATGAGCAGAATACAATGTGTTCCAATTAACTGATTAATCTAACAGATCAAAATCATTTTGAAATTTTTAATATACTCCGGATCACCCCAAAATTATTAAATTATTCGGCTGAATTTTCAGAGCTAAGTTTAACAAGTTTCATTCATGAATTTTCATTTATTTCAATTTCAACATATAAATATATTAATTTATTGCTCTTTGCATCCAGTTAAATTTTTTTTTGATGTAGGAGTGAGAATTTCTCATGTTTTAATCTGACATTATTTATAATTAAATAAATAAGTGTTGCCAACTGTTTCTTATACATACTTTTACATTTTTGATTTTTCTTTTTTTTTTTTTGTTAAAAAATAAATTTTTAAATATTTTTCTCTTTGTTTTAAATCCATTTACAACGTTTTGAATTTAAAAATTGTTGTTAAGTTTTTTTCCATACAAGTATTTCTCACAGGTAATTGTGAAGTTCAATTTATAACCTAAATAAAAAAAACCCTTTTTTGGCAAATAAGATTTTCTGAATTCGATATATCTTATTTTGATCCTAAAATTTAAACTTTAATCTTAATCTGAACAATTGAGCATTTGAGATTAAAAACCTTTCAATTTGATAAGTTTCAAAGCTTTTCTTTTGTTAACAATCCGGCTCTGGATAACTGAAATGCCGTTTTACTGCAATACAGTTGGGTTTCACTTATCTGTGGAGGCCTGTATTTAATAATTATATATTTTTAAAAATTTCGGTTTAGGTGCTTAAATTTTTGTTAAATTTGTAACATAATTCTTAGTTTAATACTTATTAATTACTTATAAAACACAACAATAAAATGTGTTTAAAAAACATTGATATATAAATCCATGTCTTCTTTCGTAATATCAATTACATTTATATTTTTAAACTTAAAGCTTTTTTTCTTTAGATATTGTAGCAATTTTTTATTAATAAAATTAAAAAAAGCCAGTTTTGTGATTTTGCTTTTAATTTTTTTTTCCATTTTTTGATTTTTTATTTTTTTTATTTTTTTATATAGTTTGATTCTATGTTAAATAATCTCTATAGAAAAAATTGTTTATTTTTTTGTTAAAACGTTAAAATTAATTGAAAAAAAACGGCATAGTTAAGTTTGAAAAATAAATAAAGTTTTCAAATTGGTCTCACACTTTTGTGTTTTTTTTTTAATTTAAGCAAATGTTTTACATATAAAAAAAAATAGAAAAATAATATAAAATAAATCATATGAAAATGATCTCAATCAAAAGCAGTCATTTGTTTAATTAAAAAAAAAAACTAAAAAATAGTTAAAATTTTTATAAAATAGTTAAAACGATCTCCTTAACCAAAGTTTTTATTTCAGTTTTACATTTAAATAAATTTTGTTTATGTTTTTATAAAATGTTGAATATTTTTTGTTTGTTTTGTTTATCTTAGAAATCTGAAAATCCATATAAAACATTTGCTTAAATCAAAAAATTCAAAAAAAAAAAAAGTAAATAAAAAAAAATAAGTAATGAAAATAAAATAAACAATTCCCAAATACATAATGATCTCATGAAAAAATTTGTTTTTGTAACAAAATAAATATTTTTAATTATAAAAAAAATATGTTTAAAATTTTAAAAACGCCAAGCGTAAGTAGTTTAATAATATTCATTAATTATATATGAATATGTATATTTAACAATAAAAAAAAATGTATCTTTTATAACAAATTGTGCACAATTTCTTGTCATTAGACAGTTTTGTTTAGCTGTAATTTGTAAATTTCTCTTTTTTTTCGTAGAATTAATGTTTTATTTTTGAATACTTTGGTTAGCTTAACAAAGTTTTATTTGATATTGTAAATAGTTTTATTATAATAGTTGTTAAGAGTATTAAATAATAATTTAAAACTTTCCTTTTTTTCTTTTAATTTAAGGAAGAAAAAAAAATATTTTACTCAAAAACCTCTACAATTCAAAAAATATATTTCAAAATTAAAACAAACGAATGACTTGAATTCTATTTATTTAAGCCAGCAGTAAGGTTTAAATATTTAAGTGTAATGTTTGTTTTAATTTGATTTTTTTCTTTAATTTTCTAAAATATTTTGATGAATACATAGTACAATTTCTTCGTATACTGCATTAAGCCATTTCATTTTTATTAAACATTTCCATTAATTTTAACATAAACATAAAATTGTAAATTTCAAAAATTATGAACTAATTCAAGCCAATAAAATGCTAACAACTTTTTGAAGAAATTGTTTTTTTTTTATTGGAAAATTAGTTCATTTTTTGCTTGGTAGTTTTCACAATGATCTCGGTATGAATTTTGTTCGCTTAAATTGTTTTGATACATTTTTTTATTTTGTAAAAGAATATAAAAGGAAAAACACATAACTCAAAACAATTATAAGCGTTTTAGTACAACAAAAAAAATTACAGTTGAATAGTATAATTAACAAAAAAAAAAAAAAAAAACAAGTATTAATAAAAAAAATTGCTCAAAATTTTTTTTCACAAAAAATTTCAATTTTCTTTTAAAAATATCATTTATTTTCCATTATTTTTTTTTTATTATTATTAAGTTGTATATACATTAATACAAACGTAAAACACAAATATTTTTGAATTAAAAGATTTACGAAAAATTATATATATTTCTTTCTCTTAATAATTTAAATAATTTGCTGCCATTTTAAAAATTTCCTTTTGTTAAAATCATAATTTAGTTTAATATTTTCAAGCATTAAGTTGTATTCTTTTTCTATCATTTTCAAACAAATAAAAAAAAGCATTAATTGAATTTGTAATATTGTATTCTCTAAATGTTTTATTTTTAAAATTATGGTGAAATAAATATAAAAAAAAAACAAAAATATTGTAAAAATATACTGTATTTATGCTGAACACAAAAAAAAAATATTACAATTAAAAAAACAACATGTATTTTATATATCATTATTATGATCTCATAAATGTTCATACAATAAATCGAAAAAAAAAAATTAAAATAAAAATACTTTTATAAGATTTTTTATGAAAAATATTTATAATCAGATCTTTATTTTTAAACTCACCACAAGTAAGTGCATCATTTAAAATGAGTTACATTTAAATCCGCTTATAATGTACATTAATTAGGTCTACATTAAAGCCTAATTATATAATGTAAAATATATTCGCATTACGTTGACAATGAAATTTACCTGTAGCTAAAAAAAAAATAACCTACATCTGTCAACATTTTTCATAATAACTAACAACACATACACATATAAAACAAAGCGTTACAATAAACAAATAATCTCTATAGAGAATAATCAATTAAATAAGGATTTTCATCCATGGCAACGGTGGCAAAGCACAAATAGTATAATAAACATTATCATAATCAGTTTTAGTTTAAAAATGCTTGTTTTTTGTGGTTTCCCATAAAGTATGCTGTATTTAATTTTTATTTTTAAAATGTTGAGTAAGAAATATCAGAGAATTTCCCCGTTTTTCTAATTTCCTAATTTTCTTCCTGGAGAAGAAAAATTCATTACAATTATTAATGTATTTACGTTCAAAACTGTTTGAATCTGGAACGCTGTATATGCTTTTTAAATAGAAGATATCCATTCACGCTGTCATCGTATAAATGGTCTATGAATTCGATAAACAAAATAATGGGATTATGAACTTGACAGATAAATTATATCGCATGGTATCAGCCGCCTTAAGCGCTTAATAACTTCAACATGGTTTGATTTTTGAATAGCAAAAAGCTGGGAGCCGTCGCACTGTGGTCAATATTTTGAGATAGCGGCCAAAACTCCTTTTGGTTTTTGTTCTCCGATTTTAAAGTTATTAGACTCATATGAAAGTAGACAGTAGTAAACCTCGGGAGCCAAAAAATTAGAACTCTATTTCAACTATTTCACTGAGAACAGGGTGGTCCAAATGGGCTTTTTCAGAATTTAGTAAATTTATGATATTTTTAGTTAATTTTTAAAGTTTAAATGATCATAACTTTTTTTCAAGATTTTTGGACGAAATAAATTTTGTGTTGTAACTTAACTTATTTCCTATTACTGGTAAAAAAATTGAAGCTCTACTGTTTTCAGAACAATTTAAATTTTTTTTTTAAAAAAGGTCAAATTTCTCGGAAATTTCCTACTTCATAGAGCACAACTCCTGTCAGTCAAGCTGAGTCAAAACACAAATTTACTATTTTGTAGTCCTAACACTCCCCTACATTCCTATATATACATGTCCATGCATCGGGACTGCACTTTTTGAGCTACAGCAATTTTTCTGACCCAAGGTAAGATATTCGGTACAAATGCACGTCATATTTTTTGAGAAGTTATTTGTATGTGAAAGTGGCTATTATGCATATATTTTGATGAAATTTTGTACAAGAGTTCTTATTGACCCAAAAAATAATTCTGTTGAAATTAGGAGAAGTTGGCCCATATTTGGACCTAGTCCACATAGAAGGGTGTATCAAAATTTTTACAAAAATGACAATAGAACTCTCAAATTATGTGGTATCTGGCAATTCATTTGGAAAAGGTAAAAAAGATTTTATTGCCATCTAATATTACACAACTTAAATACGTGAAAATTGCAAATAAATTTAAAACCAATGGAAATAACTGGTAAAACCAACTACCTGTTATATTATGTTTCAAAGAGGTAAAAAAGATCATGTTGAAACTTCGAGCAATAGTATATTAATCCCTGCATTCATTTTTTTCTTCATTATTGTTTAAACAATGGCTAAATTCAGTTATAGTGTTCTATCTGATATATATTTTGAACGGAAAGATGAAAACGACATTATTTTACATATAATGACTAATCCATTCTTCAAAATATGCGACAAACAAGAAATAAAAATTCATAACTTAAAAATAAAAAACTTTTTAAATACTTTAAGAAAACGGTACAATCAATGTTCCAGAAACAAGAAATTGTTTTACTCACGCAACCAAGAATGGCTAAGAAATAAACTTATTTTTAAAAAGCCATCAGTAACTACCACGGAAACTGGAAAAGGTGGTCGACCAGCAAAGCCAATTGATAATTGTAGTGAAAGATCACGAAGACGCAAGCTTAAACATATCTATGAAGAAGTTTCTTGTAGCATCATAAAGGATTCATTTCTGCATCAAATTCAACCATCGAAAACTAAAAAGGGTAAAATTGCTATCATTGAAAAAATAGTGGAAGCAAGCCCCAGACGCACAAAAAGGATTTTAGAAAGTATGCCGACACCAACTGAAGAAAATAAATTTACTCCAGAAGAAGCATTTGCACTATTTTTGGATTTGAAAATGACTAAAAACCAATATACAGAATTGCGGAAGCGAACCAATGAAAAAAATTGTGGAATTTTTCCATCATATCGAGATATAGTTTCTGCCAAAAAAGATTGCTTACCTTCACCAACTGCTATTAGTGTTACTTAAAGTTCAGCAGAAATCAAATTGCAGGATCTTCTTGAACACACTGCAGAACGATTATTAAAGACATTTGATGCTGACTATTTAAAGAAGTTTAAAAATTGCAGCATGGCTTTAATTTCTAAATGGGGATGTGATGGGTCCTCTGGCCAGAAGTAATACAAACAATGTAATGCGGAAAATTCACCAGATGCCAATTTATTCATGATTTCTTTCGTTCCATTACGTTTAACAAAAACTTATATTGGTTCAGAGCCGTCAACTAGTAGAGCTGCAGAGATAGATGTATGGAAGAATGAAATTCCCTCGTCAACAAAATTTTGTAGACCAATAAAGTTTGCTTACAAAAAGGAGACTCAAGATGTCATAGATGAAGAAGTTCGAAAAATAAATGATCAAATTAAAGAACTTCAACCAGTAACATTTAAATTTGATGACCAAGACATTGAAGTAAATTTTAAAATGTGTCTCACAATGATTGATGGAAAAGTTGCACAAGCTTTAACCAAAACAAAGTCATCGTCAAGCTGCACCATATGCCAAAAAACATCAAGTCAATTGAGCCAACCACCAACACAAGACGATAGTTTTAATGAAGCATATGAATTTGGAATGTCACCTCTTCATGCTAGAATCCGTTTTATGGAGCATATTCTTAAATTGGGATACGATTTGGAATTTGGCCCGTTAGGCGAAACAGTGAGAAACAACAAAGAAAATTTGGAAAAAAGAAAGCAAAAAAAAAAGATAGGCCTTATAATTGACCGTGAGATAGGCCTTATAATTGACCAGCCAAAGCAAGGAGAAGGAAATTCTAATGATGGAAAGACAGCAAGGAGATTTTTTTCCGATCCAGAAACTGCAGCTTCTATAACTGGAGTAGATTATGATTTAATACGACGATTCCAAATCATATTACAAGTTATAGCATGTAGCAAAAAGATAGATACAAAAAAATTTGGTCAGTATCCTAATGAGACAGCAACCCTTTATAACCAAAAATATCCTTGGAGACATATGCCACCACAGTTCACAAAATTTTGTTCCATGGGGAACAAATAATTCAGCACAATATGCTTCCAATTGGAGATCTCTCAGAAGAAGCCCAAGAAAAAAGGAACAAAGACTACAGATTCTTTTGCGAGCACAATACAAGAAAAATTTCCAGATATTGTACTAATGAAGATCTTATTAATATTTTGTTGTGCACATCAGACCCATATATGTCCAGTATTCGACAAAAATGGAAATCAACCTCATTAGAGTTAGATGAAGAAGCTAAACAACTACTGCAAAATGAAAATCAAAGCTATTTGGAAGAAATTTTTACTAATATTGTTTAATTAATACTAGTTTAAAGATTATAATTTGTTTCTAATTTTAGTATAATTTTTTATTAATACATTTAAATAAAATATATGTGCACTTTAAATCAATAGTAAAAGTTTTCTTAAAATTTTATCGATGTTGTGTTCTGTATATAATATATCCAAGTGGTATTGATATTGTTGGGAATTTCAGTGTTAGTTTTCAGTTTAATCCTCACAAGAATTAGCTTTCTTCCAAAAAAACCAACCTTTGGCCCCTGTGAATATTGAGACTAAATAAATGTCAGGGGCCAAATGTTGGCATTTCCTGACCAAAATTAAGTTTAGGAATAATAAATAAGTATTGGTTGTAAAATACGATTGAAGAAAATAAGAAATTATAAAAAAAATACCTATTTAAAATGTCAAAATATTCAACTTTTACATGGAAACTCAACAAAAAATTAAAATGCATTTTTAACTCCAAATTACTTACGTTCCTATCAGTCGATTTTTACGTTTGAACACGCAAATTGAAGCTTGAAGTCCCTCCTATTGAACAAATTGCGTAAAAAAATACCAATCCGGTCAAAAGTTATAGAGTTTTGACCGCTATCTCGCGAAATTGACCACTGTGCGTCGTAAGTATGCTCCTAAGATAGTTATCAAAGAAAAAGGGAACCTGATAAGAAAGAAGTGAAAACGCACCCGAGTTTTTTAATACAATTTATTTTAAAAATAATAATTTCTTTTTCAGTCACGGTATTATTCCACTTCCCCATTTCCTTTTGAATTGTCTAGGATTTTCCATTATCTACACTAATATCTAATCAAAATACTTTTTTATTATTTATTTTTGGAGTATGGCAACTTTTACTGCTTTTATAAGGGGGTGTCAAGGATTTAAGGGCTAAGAAAGGGCGTATTTTCATATTTTTTTTTTTAACATACGAATAAGTTGGATTACACTAGCCAACAAGGTTTTGGACTGAAGTAACCAAATATCTTTCCTAAGGTAATTTGATGGGCTGAATTCGAATCTGTAATTGGTGTTTTTCTATCACGTCAGGTTTTCGAGATACAAAAAAATGTTTTAATTCGTTTTTACATAAAAAATCAAGAAATTATTTAAAAATCAATGAATTTTCAAAAGTGAATGGCGTTATTTGGACGTCATTTGTATTTTGTTGGTTCGGTTTCACGTATTAGAGTCCAGCAAGAGTTTCTCAGCATGCTTTTGTCCCAAAATTTTTGATAAGTTTCTTTCAATTTTCATTAAAACTTGGTGAGCATGCTCCCCTTGTTTGTCGCTCACCGCACCTAGGTTTTGTGGAAAAAAATCTAAATGCGAATGACGACATTCGTGCACCTAAATCGTGATAGTTTTTCAATAATTCAGCTACAATTTGTCTGTAGTTTTCGTCTTATTGTTTCCAAGAATACTGTCCACGATGCTCGTGAAAGATTTCCAGGCTGCATATTCTTTATCCAATAAACACTGAAAAATTGTCATAATTCAATAGCTTCCTGATCTGAGGGTCAACAAATATGCCTTCTTTGATTTTAGCATATGAAATTTTAGATAAACCCGCTAACAAATATTTAAATGCTGCACCATCTTTGTCCAGAGCCTTGACAAAGTTCATAAATAGGCCCAATTTTATGTGCAGTGGCGGAAGAGGAACGTCATTTGAATCAATTAATGGTTTATTTGAAATATTTTGTTTTCCCGGTGAATACAACAAAATTTTGTGAAACATCCTTGCATACCAGTCAACAAACCAATGAATTGAAACAGATTAATTTACAGTTATTTACGATGGTCTATACTATATATTCAAAGAAATTTAAATCAGTGCTTCTCAATCTTTTTCATATTGCGGCTCCCTAAATTCCGAAACAAAAGTTTCATTACCCCCCCCTCCCCACCCACCCAAAAAATTATACTATTAAAACACTATTTATCATTAATTTTGTTTAAGTAATATTTTTATTAGAAATAATAAATCCATTTAAATCAATTTTTTTAAACAAAAACTTTTTAAAATAAACTCAAAAATAATATTATATAAAAATAACTTTTACAAAAAGAATATCTAATTTTTACGATATAATAATTTAATGAGAAGGATGCGATTCCATAGTTTTACACAAATAATCAATATCGGGTGAAATTTCAGAAATACTAATTCGAAGGTTTTGTTCCAAAGAGCTCGTTGAAAGGCATGATCTATGTTTATTTTTAAGTACTAGTAATGAAGAAAAAGCTGTTTCACAAAGATACGTTGTCGCAATAGGTATTAATTTTAGCAATGCCACTTTTGCGATAGTCGGATATTCTTGCTGTCGCCTTATCCAAAATTCTGTATAACTTTTTTCGTTAAACTCTAATTCAAAAGAATTATCTGATCTAATTCAATCAATTCTTCTTGGGCTACCCAAGAAATATGATCATATTTCAATGTTTTAGCAAATGGCATCCTTATCCAGTCGTATTTTCGTTCCTCGTTCTTGTTTGGGAAATATTTTGCAAAAATTCTTTTAGATTCATCAATATGATTCAGTATTGTTTTTTTAATTGAATTTGATATTGATATTTCATTGGTGCAAACAAACTCATTCAGACATGGGAACATTTCCATATTTCCTTCGTTTGACCATGAACAAAGTTTTTGTTGAAAAGCAATAAGTTTTGTATTCAAAACTAAAATATTGGTTTCTTTTCCCTGCAGAGAAAGATATAATTCATTTATTTCAGCAAAAAAATCTGCTAAATATGATGCTAAACACATCCAACTTTCATCACTAAAGTGCGTAGCAAGATCTGGTTTTTTTATTTAAAAGAAATAATCGTAACTCATCTTTAAGTTCTAAATTCCTATTTAAAACTTTTCCACGTGAAAGCCACCTTACTTCAGTATGATATAACAAAACCTCATGCACTGATCCCATCTCCTTACATAAAATATTAAACAATCTCGGGTTTACAGCACGATTTTTTACAAAATTAACAATAGTTGTAATGTCACTCAAAATTTCACTGAACACGGAACACATTCGTCGAAAAACTAAATGTTCTCTGTGTATTACGCAGTGAATATGTTGCGCATCTGGTGATACTTTTTGTACTTCTGCTTTGAATCCAGAAATTCTCCAAGTCATCGCTGCTGCACCATCTGTACACATTCCTACACATTTTGACCATTCAAGTTTATTCTCTGAAAAGAACTCATCTACTTTTACAAAAATATCAATACCTCTTGTTGAAGTTAATAGCTCCCGACAAAAAAGTAAATCGTCATGAATTTGGAAGTTATGCTGATATCTTACAAAAACCATTAACTGCGCTTAATTTGTTATATCAGTAGATTCATCAATTTGTATCGCGAAGAAGTTGCTCTGTTTAATACGAGATATTAATTGGGTTTTAATATTATATTCCATGCGATCAATTCTTCTTTTCATAGTATCGTTTGAAATAGGAATAGACTTCAAAGGATTAGCAATTTTTTCACTGTATATAGTTTCACAAATTTTAATTGCTGCTGGTAATATAAGATCTTCTCCTATCGTATAAGGTTTTTTGTTTTTTGCAATTAATAGGGCAACTTCGAAAGATGCTTTTAGCAGGTCATCATTAAGTTTTGTATATTTTGTAAGAGCACCAGTTTGTTCCTTTTTATCTGCTGCCTTTCTTTGAAAAAATTCGAGTGGCTTACTTTGATATTCTGGGTGCAAAGTAGTTAAATGACGCAGTAGTTTTCCTGGCCTCATTTATCGTTTGATAGTTGGGTGAAACAAATTACACACATAGGTCTTTCTTGATTATTAAATGTTGACGAAATAAATCCATATTTCAAATAATCAGTATTATATTTACGATTTTTCAATTGAGGTGTATTATCTGCGGCGACTTTTCTCTTATTACCAGTTGTTAATCTCGATGTTGAAGTAGAAGTTCCTGGTAAAGATGATAATTCTACTGGGGTCGAATCGCCGCATTCGTTATCGAAATTTTTCGATCGAAATTATTTTTTTAATTTCCAAAATAAAATACTAAGAGTAATTTTACTCTGTCACAGCTAACGAGTTATGGTCCATAATTAATAGTAAAAGTGAAACGAGGTCTGACGATTGTCCGTCTTCTTTAAATAATAAACCAAAATATGGAATTTCGATTGATTTTACTCGATATCGAATGCGACGATTTGCTCCCTGGTTCTTGTAGATGTTCAGATGTAAGTTTTATTAATTCATGTACACTTTCATAATTTTCTCGCTCTTTAGGTATTTTTATTAGCCACTTATCAAAACCGTACTAAAATCGTTAAAATTTTAAGAAAATAATAGTTAAATTTATCACCTAATTAAAAGAAATAATATTAATTACCTTGAATATAGAAAGAAATATAATTATTTTATAATATTTAATTACACTTTTTTTTGCTTTAATACATTCACTTTTATAACTTTTTTAATATTACATAAAAAAACACTACAAAAATCGTCAATTTTGAAAGCACATCACTAAATGAAGATAAAATTTAAAAATGTGCTTCTGTTTGCAAACTAACTAAGCCTACTGCGGAAATAAATTTTTCAATTTAATAAAATTCTAGGAAGTTAAAAAATATGCTTCTGTGTAACTAAGCCTACTGTGAAATTTAATTTGAACAAATTTTACGATTTTAAATTTAGGAATACACCATTTTCAAAGAAATTTATGAAATAAAAAAAAATATTTTAAAGACTAAATACATAAATGTAGAAATACTTAAATGTTTTGCGGCTCCTTAAAAAAATTTCTACGGCCACCTAGGGGGCCGCGGCTCACAGTTTCAGAAGCACTGATTTAAATCACACACCTTAAGGTCACCACAGATCTTTCATTTATGATCGTTTTATTTGAGTAATGTCAAAATTTCTGTCATCGATTCGTAAATTTCCTTTGTATTAATGACATGACCAATTGGTATGGATAGTTTTTCATTCCCATTATGCAAAAAAAGAGTCTTTAAACTGTACTTAGAGCCATCAATAAATAATCTCCATTCAATTTTGTCATGTGGCGGCTGGTTCATTTTTTTGACATAAACCGTCAACATCAATCAGTACAGTATAGAATAGAATGTTTATTTTCAAAATATCCAGCCAATTCCAAGCTTCTATCTCTATAGATTGTTGCTTTTGTCCCAACTGCAAGATGTTTCCACTGGTGCATGCGTGAAGCTAGTAGTTCTGCGTCTTGCTCCGTTAAATGTAATCCCGAATTTTTTTTTTATTTTTAATTAAACAACACTCAGGGGATGCCCCCTACAGATGCAGTGCATTGTGTTGATATCAGGAAAATAGGTTAAGGAGGAAAGAGGGAGTAGTGTGTTCATTTTTTTTTTTGCAGCTACAGACCAAAGCCTCTGGTGGGAATCGAATCAGCCTCACACAAACTACCACTACTGGTGAAAGATGTTTCGGACTCACTGCTCGTAGCACTGGGAATGATTGGTAATGGATCATTTGGTGGACGTCGAACTGGTTTGGAAACCGCTGGAACATTCGCGTAAGTAATATTTTTTTCGATTTTTCATATTGAATCCAGCAACTTTTGTTAAACAGAAATAACAATCGGTTTGGTGGTTACTTGACTCTCTCCAAAGTACTGGAATTAAAAAATCGAAATAGATCTTCTTGCCACTTGACCACTTGTATAAAACAGTTCTGCAACTATTAAAAAACATTGTCGGTGTCCACGGTTTGTGCAAGTTTCTGACAGCAAAACCAAAATAAAGTAAATATGCATATTTTAATGATTCTGATATTACATAAATTTTTTTCCAACCAAATATTCACCACACACAGAGCAAAAATAGCTTGAATCAGTAACACACGATCTCCCTGCTGTGCTTAAACGCTACTGTTATGAAGATTTAGAATGAATGTGGGCTTCTGTCAAATTAATAATTGTGAAATTGTAGTGTCAGTATTGACTGTTCTACAGTACTGCTAGCATGCGATAAAAAATGAACAAAACGTAATAGCCCAATTTTCAAATAATAATAGCCAGATTCGAATTCAGCGCACCCAGATTAGTTAAAAACATGCTTCGTTGCTGCAGTTAATTTTTTTTTAATTTGTAGACCAGCGTTATTTATTTCATATACACGTTGTAGTGTAACTTTTGAAGTATCTTTGAAAAAATTTTCAACTAAAAATATTAATAAATAAGTCCGTGACAGCGTTTCCTGGAAAAAGTTGTTTTGCAGTGAACATCATAACTCGTTACCGGATCGTGTGAAATAAAGAAATCGGAAAAAGGGATATGTTTCCTGAGGTAATCAGGAAGAGTTTACTAATTTTTTTTAGCAGCATTTTGTAGTGAAAAACACAATTTTTGCTATAAAATTTCGGTGCATTTGATTTTAAAAAATGAAAAAAAAAATGGTTAAATTTCAAAGGGATCGGTCAAGTAAATTTTGAGTTATGATGTTCATGGACTACAAAAGTGTTGTTTGCGAGAAAATCTATTAAAAGTTTTTTGTAAACTGATTAATATACGATATACTATATGAAGGCCGGTCGCTTGAAACGCTATATCCGTAGCAGAGATGATTACACAAAATAAAAGATAAAAAGATATAAAATCTTAACCGTTATTTAAATATTTATATTTTTGACGTTTTCATTCAACTATTTTTTAAATAGAATTGTAAATATATTTCAATACTTAAGTCGTATAATTAATTATTATAAAATAATGGCAAGAATCAAGTTTTGTGCAGCGTCAGATTGATAGATAATTTTACTGCTGGTCTTAAGCAAAGGAAATTTAAAAAAAAATCTAAAAACAAGTCCATAATTAAAAAATGTATCAAGAAATATCGTAAAAGAGGTACATACGGTGACGAGTCAACATTTTGGCCTCAGGTCCGGTAAAACGAGTTAAAGACAGGATAGTTTTAATAGCAAGAGAGTTTAAAAAATGTCAAAAAAAAAAATGCTACCTAAAGAGGTCCCTAACAATCTGAAAGTAAAAATATATGCTCGCATAAATTTTGCTAAAGAATACATTAACTTGTCAAGACGGAATTGGAATACTGGGGCCAAATCACCGCACTCAATATCGAGTAATATTCAGAATTTCATATTTTGGTTTATTATTTAGAGAAGACTGACAAACATTAGCCCTCGTTTCACTTTTAATCTTAACTAGGGGCCATAATTCATTAACTGTGTCATAGTAAAGGTATTCCTAGTATTTTATTTTAGAAAATAAAAAAATAATTTCGATCGAAAAATTTCGAAAGCGAATGCGGTGATTTGGCCCCTGATCTCTTTCCAAATGAATTCATATTGATTTAAGAGGTTTTGATGGAAAAACTTTTGTACGACGATCAAAAGAAAAAAAGTTTAGACTCAAAATATATATAACAAAAAACTGTAAAGTTTGGCGGTAGTAAGGAATGGCTCCAATTGATGTAGTAAAAAATACTCTAACTGGAATTGGATACAGGCAAATTCTAAATAACGGGAAGGAAAATATGGCCCTGATCTGGAAGTTCCAACGTGACAATGACCAAAATACACCTCCAAAGTTGTAACCAAATGGCTATAATCTAATGCAGTTAGTGTTTTGGAATGGCCAGCCCAATCACCAGATCTCAATCCCATAGAAAATCTATGGGAAATTGTAGATCGAAAAATACGACACGAAATTACACAAACAAGACAGATCCTATAGAGGCAGTTAATTCAAAGTGGCAAAAACTTTCAATGGATATCATCAACAATTCAATTGACTCTATGCCTCGGCATTGTGAAGCAGTACTTAAAAATAATGGATAGCCAACAAAATATTGCAACAAAAAATAGAGAGAAAGTTTTAAATTATTGTATAGTAAAGGTTTTCATTGTTTTATCAACAGCATAAAAATTAATACTTTAAGGTTTTGTTATTTTTTTTTTCTGAACTTAAGCTATTTTATGTTAACATTTTTTTTTTTAATAATTAGTTATTTAGTTATTAGTTATTTTTTTTTATTTAAATAAATAAACCATACAATTTGTTAAATTAATGAAAGACTTTTTGATAGTGACCATTCCAGTTATCAAAAATATATTTTGTTAAACGTTTCCATTATATTGTCACTCACTGTATGTATTTTTATTTTGGTACTTTTTCAAAATCATTTTTGATCAAAATTTGCCGCTTTTGCATTTCCTCGGGATGTACCAGAAAATTATCTATCCGAAATTTTTTTCTTATCAAATAAGTCTGTCTCAATTTATTTGCCAAGCGTTAACGCATGATAAAACGAAATAAGTAATTACCCAGCAAAACCTTGGTAATGATTAGTTATTACCGTTTGCATTACATGGTAATGTTAACCCCATACCTTTTAAATTATTTCAAGCTAAATTTAAGGACTTCAAGAGAATAGTTATGTAAATTCTTACTGGTAATGGCCACTGTTTGTATTATTAAAAATTACAAATAATGAGCTAAATTTCATCCTTGGAAAGAAACACGACAAAAGCTGTTAAATTTTACATTAAATTATTTACAACATATTGTGCGATGTCAATGTGTTGTTTTTACAGAAATTTATTTTACTCCCTACATGTAACAAATTACTCAAAGTACTTATTGTTACCTATAAAGTAACTAGCTATTTGTGTCAGTACCTAGTAAGGTGCCGGTAAGGCCTTTCCTCCAATGACACCCACATGTTAAAATAATGGGTTTCGTAATGAAAAGGTAACTACTGAACACTTTTGATTTCTTATTCTAAAGCTCATTACACGTAATGGAAAGTTTTACTGGGTATATTTAATTATAATAATTTACATTTAATTTACTTTTAAAATTACTTTTGTCTCGATTTTTTTTTTTTTTTTTAATTTATAAGGTTTTTTCAAAACTTTTTACAAATAGTTTTCCTATAGGTATGCAACACTTTTAGTTGTGGTTTCACTAAAAGTATACTTTAGTTTTTATTACTTTCCTTCTCTGCCTCAGTGTTTGCTTTATTATCTCTTTCCCATTTTTGCAATTATTTTAAGTTTATGATAATTACTTTTCTCGCGGTTTTTGGCATGAGTTTTACAATTGTGTTTGGCGGTTCACAATAAATATTCTAATTGTAAAGAAAACCCATTATGTTTCACAATATGTGACTGTAATATTTATGATAACTATTGTTACGGTTTGGGGATAATTTAATTCTTTAATTAAAAAAAAAACAGATAATCTTAAATTTATTTTGAACTCAAAAATATTAAATTTGTATAATTTTTCGCTAAAAGATAATTTTAAGTAACAAAATATTTCAGTCCATGGTAATGCCAACATAGTTCCTACCAGGTTTGTGCAATTAAACTATGTCAAAATCTTTAATAAAGCAAACTATACTATATTTTAAATCTTTTTTTTTTTTTGGTTTGTTGACAATATTTAATTTAAAAAAACTATGACCCTATAATTTTAATTTTAGTTTACATACACTATGATTTATGTTATAAACTCTCCCTTTTTTCATCTACTACGATGACAAAAAATGATGTACTTTATTTTTCCTGTATGTAATTTTTTTTCCTTTACCTTATCCATCTTCTAATGAATTTTTAATGCATTTTTTTGCTTTCAGCATTCTACAACATAAAACATTACTTAACTTTACCTTACTTTACAGAACGTAAACATGCAATTTACTTGTCTTAAGTTGAATGAAAAAAATAATGTATCTATTTATGTACGAGTATGTAAATTTAATATTTATATGTTCTATACGTAAGTGTAGTATGGGCTTTAGAGTTTTAATATTGTGTTTGAAACCAAAAACCTGTACGTACTCGTGTAGTTTTAGTATCATGTTTGTAACATTTAATTAAATTTTATTTTGTAGATGTACGATTATTTTGTTGGTGATACGAGATTCGATTATTTTACTTAATTTTAATATTTATATTTGTTAGTTCAACGAAAGACTCTTTGTAATAATACTCTGTTTGTTGTTGGCAATGATTTTATTTTAAGGAATTCTTTAGCTAAGCACTTAAGAAACTCGAATACCTGATACCCACTAGCATTTATGTCTTAAAAGCGCTATTTATAGAGTATGTCCATTAGGGTGGCTGCAATTATAAGGATATTATTTTTTTATGTGCAAACATCTATACGCGCAGGGGGGTAAATTTCCAATTTCGCAATACAATCACAAAAATAGTGTAACATGTGAGCCATAAGACAAAATCGGTGTGATTGTATTGGTGAAAAAACCTGCTTGACCTGCTTGAAAATCAAAATTAAAAAATGAAAAATAAAAAATAAAATGACTAAAATGAAAATGCAAAATAAAAAATGAAAAATGAACAATGAAAAAAAAAATTAATATTAAAAATGAAAAATAAAAAATAATAAATAAAAAATAAAAAAAGAAAAATAAGAATTGAAAAATGAACAGCAAAAATTAAAAATGAAAACTGAGCAATAAAAAATTAAAAATTTAAAATTAACAATTGAAAATTAAAATTAAAAATAAAAAATTCAAAATCAAAAATTAAAAACTCAAAATTCAAAATTAAAAGTTAAAAATTAAAAATTGATAATTAAAAATTAAAAATTAAAAATTAAAAATTAAAAATTAAAAATTAAAAGTTAAAAATTAAAAATTGATAATTAAAAATTAAAAATTAAAAATTAAAAATTAAAAATTAAAAATTAAAAATTAAAAATTAAAAATTAAAAATTAAAAGTTAAAAATTAAAAATTGATAATTAAAAATTAAAAATTAAAAATTAAAAATTAAAAGTTAAAAATTAAAAATTAAAAATTAAAAATTAAAAATTAAAAATTAAAAATTAAAAGTTAAAAATTAAAAATTGATAATTAAAAATTAAAAATTAAAAATTAAAAATTAAAATTAGAAATTAGAAATTAAAAATTAAAAATTAAAAATTAAAAATTAAAAATTAAAAATTAAAAATTAAAAATTAAAAATTAAAAATTAAAAATTAAAAATTAAAAATTAAAAATTAAAAATTAAAAATTAAAAATTAAAAATTAAAAATTAAAAATTAAAAATTAAAAATTAAAAATTAAAAATTAAAAATTAAAAATTAAAAATTAAAAATTAAAAATTAAAAATTAAAAATTAAAAATAAAAAAATTAAAAATTAAAAATTAAAAATTAAAAATTAAAAATTAAAAATTAAAAATTAAAAATTAAAAATTAAAAATTAAAAATTAAAAATTAAAAATAAAAAATTAAAAATTAAAAATTAAAAATTAAAAATTAAAAATTAAAAATTAAAAATTAAAAATTAAAAATTAAAAATTAAAAATTAAAAATTAAAAATTAAAAATTAAAAATTAAAAATTAAAAATTAAAAATTAAAAATTAAAAATTAAAAATTAAAAATTAAAAATTAAAAATTAAAAATTAAAAATTAAAAATTAAAAATTAAAAATTAAAAATTAAAAATTAAAAATTAAAAATTAAAAATTAAAAATTAAAAATTAAAAATTAAAAATTAAAAATTAAAAATTAAAAATTAAAAATTAAAAATTAAAAATTTAAAATTAAAAATTAAAAATTAAAAATTAAAAATTAAAAATTAAAAATTAAAAATTAAAAATTAAAAATTAAAAATTAAAAATTAAAAATTAAAAATTAAAAATTAAAAATTAAAAATTAAAAATAAAAAGTTGAAAGTTAAAAATTAAAAATTAAAAATTAAAAATTAAAAATTGAAAATTAAAAATTAAAAATTAAAAATTAAAAATTAAAAATTAAAAATTAAAAATTAAAAATTAAAAATTAAAAATTAAAAATTAGAAATTAAAAATTAAAAATTAAAAATTAAAAATTAAAAATTAAAAATTAAAAATTAAAAATTAAAAATTAAAAATTAAAAATTAAAAATTAAAAATTAAAAATTAAAATTTAAAAATTAAAAATTAAAAATTAAGAATAAAAAATGAAAAATGAAGAATGAAAAAAAATTAAAATTAAAAATTAAAAAATCAGAAATAAAAAATAAAAAATGAAAAATAAAAAATTAAAAACGAAAAATGGAGAACGAAAAACGAAAAATAAAAAATTAAAAATGAAAAATTAAAACTGAAAAGTAAAAAATGAGAAATAGAAAATTAAAAAAAAAAAATTAAAAATAAAAAATGAAAACTCAAAAATGAAAAATAAAAAATTTAAATGAAAAATAAAAAATAAAAAATGAAAAATGAAAAATGAGAAATGAAAAAAGAAAAATGAGAAATGAAAAACGAAAAAATTAAAAATGAAAAATAGAAAACGAAAAATTAAAAATTAACCGGTTGAAATAGTAAATAATAATAAATATTTTTATATTAGCAGAGCCCCTGATGTTTGATATTAAAAAATTGCCATAAAAAAATCATTAATTACTAGATGTTTACACATCTCCCCTGTGATCGGACTCACATGATTTTTTTTTCTGAAATGTGGTATCTACTCTACAAAATTATAAATTAGCAGGTCATTTAGTATATCCTACATAACTCCATGGTATAAAGGGTATAAAGCGTTTGTGCTAAAAAAATGTTTAAAACTATAATACTTTCAAATTTACATATACTTATTGAACCAGTATAACTATTGATTAAGCTATGAATCAGTCTACAATTCACAAATAAAAATATATATGAAGAAAACATTTGGCTGATTTCCATATCTGTTTAGCCAGTCTTTAATATGCTTATGATAGGCTAGTTATCTGTGGGGCAAATCAAAATACCCACCGAACGTTGAAATACAAAATTCAGTCAATTGTACTATGATGAAAATATGCAAATACAAAGCGATTATTTGTTATTGTAAATTCATCGAGTCGGATGGATTTAAAAAAAAAAAAAGTCACAATAAATGAGCATTTTGATGGAAATATGCAATAGCATGCATTTTTAAGCAACATTTTTTAAAACAACAACAAGTTGATGCCATTTTATTGTAAATTTTTTCAAAACGGATAGACATATAAATATAAAATTCTGAAATGCAAAATAATATTTTTTTACAATATTCGCGACTTTACTATTCCGACAATAAACTTCTTTACGCAGAAATCGTTGAGTCATCTAAGAGTTGTGCTCTTCTGCTCTTTTTTTTTTCTTTCTTTTTTCTTCTCGCTAAAACTCCAGACCCTGAGACCAAATCGATGTTATTACAATGTGAATTTATTGAAAAGGATAGATATTTATTTAAAAAAATGTGATCATTTTGATTAGTATATGCCAAAACAAGGATTTTAAAGCAAATTATGCAAAAAAAAAACACTTCTTAAGTAAAATATGCAAAAACATGCAACCAAAAAATAATGGTATTTTATTGGATTTTGATGAAAATATGCAAAACTTGCATTTTTTTTTAACTATTTATTTTTTTAATTTATGGAGTAGAATAGATATTTATGAAAAAGTTCCATTAATGAGCAATATGATGAAACTATGCAAAAGAAAGCATTTAAGGAAAAAGATGCAATTATAAATCGATGCCATTATACCCTATAATCACTATGTGGTCAGGGTGTAATGAGTTTGTGCTGACGGTTATAACAACAATCGACTCAGAATTACTTTTTGAGTAGATTTAGCGATGTTCGTCCGTCCGTCTGTCCATCCGTCCGTGAGTCCATGTAAAACATGTAATCAAACTACAAGTCTCAAATATGAATATATTTTTCTGAAATTTGGTATATCTGCTCCTATTGGCAATAGGACGAAAGGTATTGAAACTGCTGAAAATCGGTACATATTGAGACATAGTCCCCATACAAATTACCACAATTAGACCGACTAAAATTGAAATAAAATCCAAATTATCATGTATATTTCGGTCAAATTGGACTTGTGTGTGTTTGTTACATTCATTAATCAGTAGTCCAAAAATAAACTCTATAGAACAATTCTTAGTCATAGCCCCCATATAAAGATGCTTCCCGATCTTCACTTAAATCTATCAGAAAGCAAAAATATTGTACAGATTTTTCTCAAATTTGTTCATATGTTTCTGCAACAAATAAATGACTTTACCAAATATGATCAGGATCGGTCCATTTTTCGTACTATTCCCCATATAAATATAGCATCCGATATTTGTGCAATATCACAAGATATACTTAAGTATGTTAATAGATTCTCCGTAGAAGAATGTATATAGTCGGATCACTTTCCAATTCATCTAACCCTCGAAATTGATATGGAAATACAAAGTACAAAGCGCCCTCAATTTGTACCAAAACTGAAATGGGCTGAAACACATAAAGAACTCTATCAACAAAAAATAAAGCAAAATATTGAGATGAATAAACACCAGTATGAGGTTATATACTTGGAAGACATTATTAATATAATAATAAGAACTGCGTCGGGAACTTTAATAAAAGTACTACAACACCAACTATCTTTAAAGAAAAATGGTTCGATGGAGATTGTCTAAATGCAAGAGAAAAGTCTTTTAAAATGCTTAGACTATTCAGGCTAATACTAGAAAACAGAGCATACAAGATCATTTCTGAAGAAAAGAAAACACAATACTTCGAAAATGTGGAATTTAGAATAACCACAATAACAAACAATAAGGAATGGTGGAGTATTGTAAACGAATTAAGACAGGAAACGTTTCAGATGAGCCCAAATGTATCACCCTCACAATTTAGAATATATTTTAACAATCTCTTAAATCCTCCTCAATTAGCAAATGATATATCATATGCAGCATTACTACGAAAGGATCCAGATTTAGATGCAGCAGTAACAACTGATGAAGTAAAGTAAAATACAATAAAGCACCTGGTATAGATAGAGTGCCACACGATTTTTTTAAAAACGCTCCTCTAGACTTTTTACAGAAATTAACACTATAGTATAATCGTGCTTTAAACAGTGGATGCGTAGATGAATCATTCCAAATAAGCGTAATATTCGCATGATATAC